>CAMZMU010000076.1:16923645-17523645 GCA_947311845.1 Poa pratensis | reverse complement strand
GCATTAAAACATATATGGGCCTTAGAGGCCCATTAGGGAAAAACTCCCAAAAAGAAAAAGGAAAAAAGGGGGGGAGGGCCAGCCGGCCTGGATGGGCCGAATGGGGCCCACCAGGGCCGGCGGCTCCCATGGCCGGCGCACCCCATGTGGGGTTTAGTACCACATGGGGGAGCCAAGGAGGTTGGCCTCCCCCCTTCCCTTTATATAGGAGTGCTCCATGCCTTGGAAAATCATCCCTTTCTTCCTTCTTCTTCTCTCCTACTTTGAGCGTGGTTCCGTTTCTGGAGCTGCGTACGAGGAGAGAAGTCTCTCCACCTTACGCACACCGCCGTGCTTCGAGATCCAATCTTCTACTTCCGCTGCTCTGCTGGATCTGGAGCTCGGAGGTCGTCATCTACACCGCACGTGTGTGGAAATACGAGGCGCTACACGTGTGGCGCTGGGAGTACGACTACTTCCTCTACACGACCTTGAGGTCGGCTTCGTCGGCTTCATCGGCAACGTTTGTGTGGGAACGTAATCCCGCTTTCGGTCTACAAGGGTATGTACTCCGTCCTCCTTCGTATAGTATATCTGCATAGTTAGATCTTGGCTAGTTTATGGTTATCGTCGGTAGGAAATTTATTGTTTTCTGTCTACGATCCCCAACAGTGGTATCAGAGCCGATCTATGCGTAGATATTTCTATACGGTTAGAACACATGTTGAATGTGGGCATCGATTCTACATTTGTTACCCTCTCGCGTGTACTTGTTTATATCGCGGCATTGTGGGATGAAGTGGCCCGGACCGACTTTACGCGTACTCTTACGCGAGACTGGTTCCACACTTGACATACGGCTTGTACCGTATATGTGGTTGGCGGGTGTCTGTATCTCCTACAATAGTTGATATTGCATTTACAATGGAGGGCCCCGAAAGGGGTGTAATAGAGACAATTGCCTTATCGCTGTTGTGGTTGTATTCGTAGGTAGGAAACGGTTCTTGTGCGAAAGCCCTAGCAGCCACGTAAAATATGCAAAAGATAAAGTAGAAAGCGTCTAACTTTATTTTGCAGGGGCAATGTGACATGGTCAAGATAGGTTTATTAAATTGTTTATAAAACTGTTGGCGCGAAGGAGACCATCGGCGCGGAAGAGACCATATCATGTCGCATTACATTTCATTCTAGATGTTATGTAGACTGTGTGCATCTTATATTGTGTATATATATATATATATGTTTATATATTAGTTACACGGCGGTAGAAATATAAGATGATCCCTCCTAAAACCATGTAGTGTTCTCCTATAGCGTGCACCACCGAAAGTTCTCCGTTATGAGGCAGGCCGTGACGATCGGGTGTCAGACGTATCTGCGTTCGCATAAGGTGGGTGTAAGCCACGTTGCACAAGCAATACGCTATAGGTTATAATGGCGAGCCTAGCATGTACAGACATGGCCTCGGAACACAGTGACCGAAAGGTTAAGCATGAGTCACATAGTTGTTGTGATTGACATAAACGATGTCTACCTTTGAAGCTATGCTATCGGCCGTGGCGATCGGGGATAGTGTATCGAATGAGGATCATGTAATCACTAAGACGATGCGAGGGATACTCGTCTTGAGTGGGAGTTCTAGTAGTTTTACTTTGAAAACTTAGTTTTATTTTGAAAACTAGAACCCATATTTTATTATGAACAAAAGTCTTTATGCTTTGCAAAACCTTTGTAGATGATAACCTCTTCTATAGCCCTGTTAGACTTAGGCGCATTCCTGCGTTTTGAGAAACTTAAAAGAGATGGGTCCAAACTTCATAGTTTTATACCATAGCTTGAGGATACTCCTTGTTTCAAACCTTTTAGCTCTATACGATACAAAACCCGCTAGGAGATAAAACCGGAGATTCCATTGACAAAAGATAATTCAGATTATCAAGTTTTGTGCGGATAATTTCATCATAGTCCAGTGTATGCTATGATCTCTGCCGTTGAGAATGAACTGTGGGTGCGTGTTGACAGACCGCGAATGGTGCTGAGATTGATGATCTGTATTCACCGTAAATCAGGCTTTCTTCTCAACTAGGATGGAAGAGAACACTCGCATTAGAAGAGCATGTGGCAGTCATACCTGATGACATTGGTCATACCGGATGACATTGGTCATACGAGATGACATTGGTCATATTTGATGACATTGAGACGCCTCGCTCAACTCGAGCACTTGATGACAGACAACGTTGCCAGGTGCAAATAGTTTGTCATAGACTATGTCATGAAAGGGGAATCATTCACCTTCATGAATTCTTGATTACATTGCAGAATCTAGAAGATGAAGCAGATCGCCGGAAAGTCATCAATGATGATGGTATATATATGATATACACATTATAAATGTTTTGACGTAAACAACGTACTCACTGCAGTGACTAAGTTGTGATACTAGTCATGTTTTATGAAAACAAGATTTTCTGCTTGAGTAGCTTGGAAGGATGAGGAGACATGTGTGTTGATGATGGCAAGCAAACATGTTGTGATAGCCATACACACTCTCTCTCAACATCCACCATTTGGATTAATTTGGATTTGAACAAATATTCCTTTTGATCGCTTGTGAGCATGATCATTATAAGTGTCTTTCTCTTGCGAGACAATCATTCATATTTGTTAGTGACAAATCGTTGTCCTACATTTATGAGCGATATAATGATCATACACCGATCGTGAATGGAATGTTCATATGTGAATCTAAATGTTAGTAGTTCATACATTTATAATATTCATGCCAAAGGATACAAACTTAGTAATGACACCACATTTATGTGGCACTCACGTTTTGAATCATGTCAAAGTTATAAGCATAAAGAAGCTCCATTCTGATGGATCTATGAGTCTTTGGATTTTGATCTTCTGACACTTGCAAGATAACTAAGACACCGTTTTCAGGAAACGGGCGTATAACTTATTGAAATATCATACATAATTGATGTGTGTGGATCAATGAAGTATTTCAACGTGTAGTGGAAATCATTATTTAGTAAACTTTACCAAAGATTGATTAAGTAGATGTATGGGCATCCGCTTAATGAAATGCTGGTCTGAATAGTTTGATAAATTCAAATAAAGTTCAGAAGTAAAGTAGGAAAGTAAACTTAACAAGATAATCAATTTCCTACGATATAGATCGAGGGAACGAGGATTTGAGTTATGAGTTTGGCATATCATTGGAAGACTTGTGAAAAGAGTTCCACAAATTACGCCGTATGGAACATCACAATGTTATGGTGTGTTAGAACGTCGTAATCACACGATATTGGATTGTGTGTTATTAATTATATCTCTTATCGAATTGTTGTGATCATTAGAGTCGTATGGTAGGAACAGAACATTCACTTTAGATAGTAGGGAAACCATCTAAATCCATGGAGGCAATACCATATGAATTATGGCATGGCTTTTAGCCTAGATTGTCGTTTTGGTATTTTAGTGTTTCGATACGATTAAACCTAAAATGGATAAATCTTTGTAGTGTACCTAAAAGAATTAGTTGGGTACGTGTCTCACGACAAAAAGGTAAAATTGTTGCCGGAATATACCTTACTCAAGAAACAGGTTCTTGTCCGAAGGTATAAGTGAGAAAGAAAGTAGAGCAGGACGGAGTTAATGAACTTCCTCTCCAGACATCAGAGTGACGCAACGGAAACTGTTTCGGTACCGGAAACTGTTCCGATATCGTCCTCCATAGATGAAAGAAAGCTAATGATAATGATCATGATGCTCTAAGCTCATACTAAGATCGTAGGCATACGAGAATAGTTTCCGCACCATGTGCTACGACTATCTTGTTATGAAATGTCATGTTTATGGAACGTGAAAGTACCTACGAACTACAAAGAAGCGATGGTGGACCTAAGTCCGAGAAATGGCTATGAGCCATATATAATCCGAGATAAAATCCATGTACAATAACTAAGTAATGACTTAGGTATATTTTATTAATGGCATTCAGGCCATTGAAAGTAAATGGAATTTTATGATAAATAGACGCTGACGGAAAGACAACCGTCTATAAGGATCGATTTGTCACAAAAACTGTTTTGACAAATTCAAAATTGACCGCAACGAGATTGTGTCTCAAGTGGTGATGCCTAAGTTTATTTAGGATTGTTCTAGCAATTATTATCAATTAAGAAATTGATGGATGGATGAAGAAAACCGTGTTCCCTAATGGCAACATTAAGGAAGAGTTGTAACCGGTACAACAAGTAGGTTTGGTTGATCCTAAGGATGCTAGACATGTATGCAAACTTTAGTTGTCCATTCATGGGCTGAAGCAAGCATATCGGAGCTGGAATCTTCATTTTGATAATGTGATCAAAGGATTTTGGAGTTGTCCAAAATAGTTGAAGAAACCTGCAGTTACAAGAAGTGAGTGGGAGCTAAGTAGCTTTTCTTGAATGGCATATTTGAGTGGGAGCTAAAAAGAAATTCCCTTGTCTTATATGTGGAAGGCATATTTGAGTGGAAGCTAGGTGTCATTCCAGACTTTATATGTAATGACATATTGAGAATGATACAGATCCTCTAGTAAAGTATGAATGATTATTTAAGTGATTAAATTTTCTATGAATGAAGTTTAGAGTATTAGGCTTTAAATCTATAATTCGTATATATCATAAGGGGCTTAGTAACATTAGGTCGGAATATTTTTCTAGGTCAAGATTCTGAAATGTTTCAGAATAGAACAAGCAAAGAAAAGGATTCTTACTTGTATGACTAGGTAAAATATTATCTTGGCATTTCAGCGATAGTTATTGAAAGAAAATGATGTCCGACATCCTCTATGCCTTAGTCATAGATTCTATCATACTGAAAGCTTGGCTTGATGTGACCCAAGTTCTTGGTTGAAGAACGAGTTCTAGAGTGATCCCTGGATGGATCAATGAACAAACATTAAGTATATCCTTCAGTGTCTACAGAGAACTGAAGATATGTTTCATGTATGGGTGAGAGTGAAGAGATAACTTGCCGTAAAAGGGTTACGATGATGCAAGTTATGACACTGACCCATACGGCTAGAAATCTCATACAGGAGGAGTCCTTTGTTTTAAAGAAAGGGTTAGATTGCGAAGTTGCATATGAATGCACTATCGTAGAAGGGTTAGCTTGCGAAATTGCATATGAATGCACTGTCGCATGATCTACATAGGTATAGAAATATATGGATATTTCAGAAGTAGCAAGTATGATTGGACTGAGCAGTTTTTCCGAGCATGCCTGGTTTCCCTTAATAGATCTCTTAGACTTTTAAGGCTCATGCTGTGTGAAATTTTTGAGTCTCACTCCATCAACAAGCATATATTTCACCGTTATCATATGATACGAGATGATGTCAAAATAGGTGACATAGTAGTGTTGCAAAGCACATACAGATCTCAATGTGAGAAGATCTGTTGACTGAACCTCTTCCACGAGACAAGCATGCACCATATTGCTATAGGTGTTAAGCTTTTACCAAGTTGTAAACTAGATTAATTGGTACTCTAGTGCAAGTGGGAGACTGTTGGAGATATGCCCTAGAGGCAATTAATAAAGTGATTTTATTTGTCATATCTCAATTGTTCATAATCTGTTTTAAATACCATGCTATAACTGTATTACGCGGAAACATTAATACACGTGTGGTATGAAAACAACCAGGTCCCTAGTAGCCTCTGTTTAACTAGTTCGTTGGGTAACAGATGATCAAGGTTTCCGAATAGCAGGTTTCGGGTAACAGATGATCAAGGTTTAACATGTCTTATATAGCGTGACAATAAAGGTGACACTTTCGGGTATCGGAAGGAAGCAGTAGAAGCGAGTGATCAAGAGCGGGAATTGCCAATCCAAATAGCAGGATAGATACTCTGGGCCCACTCGGTGAGATTACATCAATAAGCTTGCAAGCATGTGACTAGGTCACGGGGATGTAATATCACAGACGAGTAAAGATAGATTTGTCAATGACGAGGTCCTGCTCGGTAATTGTGATACCGGAGAACGACGCTTGAACAATCTAAGTATCGATAGGCAAGAGGATGAGACTGGACGTCTAAAGGTTCAAACGATAAAAGTCATTCGTGGACGCGCATGGCTATCATGGGTATCCAGATCCCGCTGTTAGTCATTGATCGGAGAACGTGTCTCGATCATGTCTGGAGTGATCCCGAACCGTAGGGTAACACACTTAAGGGTAGGTGACGATTTGATTGGATATAAGAGAGATAGAAACCGGGAACTCTGGAAGTGTTCCGGAACTTGTCCGATGTTGATCGGAGGCAACGAAATATGTTTTCGGAGTCCGAATGAATTGAATAATATGTATTTAATATTAATAAGTGTTATTGATGATTAAATATATTTTTATTTAATTAAATTCAAATTTAAAAAGCATTAAAACCTATATGGGCCTTAGAGGCCCATTAGGGAAAAACTCCCAAAAAGAAAAAGGAAAAAAAGGGGGGGGAGGGCCAGCCGGCCTGGATGGGCCGAATGGGGCCCACCAGGGCCGGCGGCTCCCCATGGCCGGCGCACCCCATGTGCGGTTTAGTCCCACATGGGGGAGCCAAGGAGGGTTGCCTCCCCCCCCTTCCCTTTATATAGGAGTGCTCCATGCCTTGGAAAATCATCCCTTTCTTCCTTCTTCTTCTCTCCTACTTTGAGCGTGGTTCCGTTTCTGGAGCTGCGTACGAGGAGAGAAGTGTCTCCACCTTACGCACACCGCCGTACTTCGAGATCCAATCTTCTACTTCCGCTGCTCTGCTGGATCTGGAGCTCGGAGGTCGTCATCTACACCGCACGTGTGTGGAACTACGAGGCGCTACACGTGTGGCGCTGGGAGTACGACTACTTCCTCTACACGACCTTGAGGTCGGCTTCGTCGGCTTCATCGGCAACGTTTGTGCGGGAACGTAATCCCGCTTTCGGTCTACAAGGATATGTACTCCGTCCTCCTTCGTATAGTATATCTGCATAGTTAGATCTTGGCTAGTTTATGGTTATCGTCGGTAGAAAATTTTTGTTTTCTGTCTACGATCCCCAATAGTTAACACAAAATGTTAAGGTGCCAAGTGTGAGAAAGAGAAAATAGAAGGATACATATTCTAGGGTGGTGTGGGATTGAGAAGAATATGAGTTAGTTAGATGAAGAGAAGATTTCCCTCAATGCTCCCTTTTTTTACTTGATTAATTAATTGATATATATGTTATTTTTACCTATAAAATTGGTATGTGTGGTTGTTGCCAAATTGGTTGTACTGACACTATTTACATGTAGAATTTTGGTGAAAGTCTGGTCACAACATAAGCCTCATTTTGAACTTTGAATATAGCGTCAAAGCTCATATTTTGGTATTGTTGATTCTCAAGAATTATGTCATATTTTAACGAGGATATTTCATATTCTAGTCAAAATAGAAGCCTCATTTAAAAATTTGAATACAACATTGCCTTAAAATGCTGAAAATATCAAATAATGTTTTTAAATAGTGTTAATTGACTGAGATTGACCATATTTTACTTAGAGATTTAAAAAATTGGTCAACTTCTAGTCAAAATAGAAGGCTAATTTCGAAATTAATATACCTTCGGTTTTTTCTTCAAATAATGTGTTTTCAAAGAATGTTGATTTTCTTGAATTTTATCATATTTTAACGAGGTCATTCATATTTTTGTCAAAATCTATTCAAAATGGGGTCAAGATTTTGAACTATGAAAATAGCGTCTCGGCTAAAACTGATTAGAAAACAAAATAATGCCTTTTTAAATAATGTTGATTTTTCAAATTTCATCATATTTTAACGTTATGATTTTATTTTTTGGTCAAATTTAATTCAAAATAGAATTCACTTTTCGAAATATGAAAACAACTTCTCGGCTAAGATGGTGTAAAAACGCAAATATTATTTCTAAAATAATTTTGATTTTCTTTAGCTGAATCTTACATTTGCGACTATATTTTACATGTTGTTCAAATTATAGTCAAATTAGAAATGCTCATTTTTAAATCTGAAATAGTTTCTCAGCCTTAAATGTACATTTCATTTTATGGTCTCATTCAAGTCAAAATGTCAGCATCATTTTGAATATTGAATCTTTCGTGAAACCAGCTCACTATAGTGAATGGAAAATAATGAACTCGGAGTATAGAGTTCAAGGTAGACAATTTTGCTGATTCAATCTAAAGATACAAGGGCACAAAAGTTATTCCTTCATTCTTGTTTTTCTCCTCTAATCATAGCAAGATCCATCAGGCGGCACTACGATTTTTTAGGTTGATGTATTAAGAATAGGGAGTGTGAACGTAGAATGACATTCTTGCTGTCCAACTATGAATCGAACTAATGGTTTTTGAGTTCTTCCACAAAAAATGTAGGTATTTCAGGATACTAACACAGTCTCCAAGATGATGATTCAACCATCATTTATGGGTAAACATGTTGCCTCACATCACAGTGAGGATACATTGTAAAATTATACCACACAGACCCTAAAGGCACCATCCTCTACGGGGATCCCACCCTGGATATGGTAAAATAAAATAAAAGTGTGTAGGAGATGAGGCACATCAGAAATTGGCCAGTGTGAGCCTACCCACATTGGAAACAAAGATTTATGTATGCCGGTTACTGATCTGGCAGAACAGATTGGCCGCATGTATTTAAGACGACCCATTTGATCACATCGGTAACAAACATTTTTTACTTTCTATTTACGATATTGTGAGTACAATAAACCACATGTTGGGTCTTACACGGTAGACGTGGGCATGGGGTAGCCCCGCCCGGACTGCCTGACCCGACCCAGGCCAGGTCATGCCATGTAAATCAGGCCTGAGCCTAGCCCGAATAATAAAAGCCGGGCCCGGCCCAACTCTAGCATAAATCGCCTTTTAGCAAGCTTGAGCCCGGCCTGACGTGACATTCAAGCTCAAAATTGAGGGATCGCTTGGTCGTTTGCGCGAGACCGGCGGGGACTACGAAGGAGATGTATGCTGCAGCTGTGCTGCTAATACTTTGCATCCAAACTGAGGTATCACTGCGATTGCAAACATGGCTGAATTTTTTTCCTTGGATAGAGCGAGGGTGATTAGTTACGAAGTACAACTACAAGGTTGCATTCTCTTGGAAAAAAAGAAGGTAAAATACACCGAAAGTTATAAAACTATTGTGGGTGCCATGTTAATCCTAATTGTTAAAAAATGCACCTCAAATCACAATTTGATATTAACTGTGCCACCGGAGGTCCAAATCTCGCCGGGGAAGTTTTGACCATGTTTTGATCAGTGCTAATTATACAGTCCCCCCACCCTTCCCCCTCTCTATAGTAAAAATGCACCAGACAATGGTACGGATCGGACAATTTAAAACCCTAAATCCCACACGAATGGAGGCAGTTCCTTGTGCGCTAGGGCATATCGCTGACGATACAGTTTCCCAGCCGTCAACAATTTCTACAACCGTGTGTGATGCCCTTTTCATCGCACATGATAGGGGCCAACGAAATGTATGCGATCTATAGCATACAGTTTATATAAATAATATGTTTGTAAATTTCGACGACATCACACACGTTTATGTTAACCCAACTGTGTGTGCTAGATACAGGTTTCCCCATAGTGATTTATGCAATTATACAAAGCTTCGTAAACGGTAATTACCGACCCATTTTTGCTTTTGCAAAATGCATATTTATTACGAAATGGTTATTATTTAGTACTGCTTTATTCCAGCCTTTTTTTTATATAACCGTTTCGTCGCGTTCCCGTCTCCCTGCGCTCATCCATAAAAATAATCGGAGCGCCATTGGCTAGCGCAATGTCTCGCTACAAGTTCAAAGTCCCTACAAGATGTGATGCTCTATGAAGAAAATGAAGCGTCGCTCGGGCCGAAACCCGCGCATGACCGAGCTCGCCATAGTCGCCATGGACGACGAGCTACACACACGTCACCGCTTGACCTCAAGAAGATGATGACCCACGAGTAAATGGCCCCTCGATCTGCGTGCAACGGGCCTCCAGCGTGGTGGGTTCGTAGCCGACGAGACTGGATCGGCCATGGCGGTGCCTCCGTGGCCGATGTTGGAGGTCAATATCTTTTACCTTTTTATGATGTTGCAAAGGATGTTTCCAAATGTATATCCTTTTTGTTGTGCAAGCATCATCGAAATACTACAATGATTTCTAGCTATACGCTACAATGTTGTAAAGGTGTTTCTGTGTCGTTGGTTATGCTAGACACATATGTGGTATAACGACGGCATGCTCTTTAACATTTTGGTACAGTGAATTCGAGATTTATTATATTTGCTACAAGAGGTGTTTTCGAAATGTTGCAACTTTTTACCCAGTGTTTTTACGGATTTACAAAGAAAAATATTGCAAACAGATGTTGCATGCCAAAATTGATACACAATTTATTTATTGACCGGAGGTGTAGATCACATCGAACGGGACGAGGAGCCAGCTAATAAACCCCCATATCTGCCGGTTGAATCCTAGTACTATTTTTTCCTACTTGAAAACAACCTTTGTTGCAGCTTATTTGTTCGTTTAGAACAAGATTCATTTAACTATTCAAATACACCGAAAGTTGCCTCTATGCTTTGGCTTTGCCTTTGAACATTTTTCGGGCTCTCCATCACAATGTGGGTCCGAAAAGAGATGTCGTGATGTCGGTGATAAAAGATGCAGCGCAGGTCAGCAGTTTAGGGCCCATTTTGATTTAAATGATTTTCATAGGAATTTCATATAGTTGAATTCCTCACAAATTTTTCCTACGTTGATTGTTTGATTTGTAGGATCGGAGCCTAGAGGATTTTTTCTAAGAAATCCTTTATACTACATATCACAAGAAATCTAATATGCACTGAAACCTTTTTGTAAGAATACTATCAAACTTCCTGTGGGATTTGAATGGCATGAAATTACAGTCCTACATTTTTTCTATTTCTGATACAATGTGAATCAAAATTGATGCCGCCTGCTTAATCAATGAGAAGCACACTAGGCGGTTGCTAGGCTATCGGTAACTTGTATAGCAGACATATATTAGTACTCACATATATTTTTAGTCAAAAGTCAACACAATATAATTTTGACTTTTTTTATTGATAAAAATATGTACTTTTGAAATATCAAATCAACATCAATAGACTCACCATAGTGTATAGTTTCATTGTACATTTATTAAATTTTATAAATATTCGTATTTTTGCCTACACGATTGATCAAAGTTGGACTATGTTGTTTTTTGATTAAAATATACGCTTAAGGTAATGGAGGGAGTACTACGTAAAGTTGGCGTATACTCACTCCGTCCCAAAAATAAGTGTCTTAGATTTGCATAAAAATGGATATATCTATACATGTTTCATGTCTAGATACATCTAATTTTTAACAAGGTTGAGACAGTTATCTTGGAACTGAGGGAGTATTTAATTGTGTAAGCTGCGCCTATGTGTAAAGATACTGCAACAAGTCACGCCTCTGCCCTCTGGCTAGGACGCTGCAACAAGCCAACATTAACTCAACGTCACCTCGCCTTCCACCGTCCCCGCTCTCCGACTAGTCACTTCCACCGCGTTTCTTCTGCTTCTCTGCCTCTCACCCCGTCTTCAAACTCCATAGAAAAACCGCGTCGACCTGTCCAGCGAAGTTCCGCCCGAACAATGGCTTCCTCCTCTTCCCGCATCCAAGTCCAGACACGCATCGTCCTCCGAGCGGCCTTCGACGGCGACCTCCGCGTCCTCAAAAGTAACTGCACCTATCTCTAGTCCCTCTCTGCTTTGCTAGTAATTTCTTCAGCAAAGAGGAGTAATAGTGTGTTTCTCTTTGCTAGAAATGGCCAAACAAATGGACATAGGGGCAGCCGAGGATGAGGAAGGGGCTAACGCGCTGCATCTCGCTGCACTCAATGGATGCCTGGAGTGCTGCAAGTTCCTGGTAGAGGAAGCATGGATTGATGTCAATTCAACGACCACGAAAGGTGCACCTCTTTTGCAATCGATGGTGGATATCAGCTCGGCAACACGTTTTTTTTTTTAAATGCTGTCTCTTGCAGGCACGACACCGTTGGTTTACGCTCTGTTCGAGGGGAATGTCCAGATTATGAAGTACCTTCTCGATCGTGGCGGCAATCCGAGAAAGAAGACTCCTGAAGGCTTAACTCTGCTGCACGCTGCAGCCGCGAGAGGTCATTTTTCCTCCCTCTTTCAGTACTAGTTCAGTGCCCACTCTGGCTGGCAGTCTTTGGAACTGAAAAGGAAAAAATATTTCTGCCACCAGGGCTATGCGAACCTTTGAAGCTATTGCTATTCGAAGGAAATCCTGCGGATATTATGCTTGAGGATCATGGCGGGACGCCATTGCATGCAGCTGCTTCGGGGGCCAGGATGAGGCTGTGAAGATTCTGCTGGAGCATGGTGCTGATGTAAGCTGTTAAATTCACTGTCACCGAAATTGCATGCATATCTGTAAATTGGAAATGCCAATTTGATAACTGCTGCTTGACTAGTTGGATTGATGATTAAGTGGTTAGGAGTATTTGTTCTTCAAATCTGTCGTTTTTTTCCCTTTCAGCCCAACAGACTTGATCATAACATATCAGCACTCATGCTGGCATGCTGTCACAACTCCCTCGAATGCATCAAGCTACTGATTGAGGTCCAGTAACTTATTCGCCTAACTTGATGCTCATCCTTATGTTTGTCCAAACTATTGTGTTAGATCTTGCTGTCATTATTACTTCTGCAGATCCTATTTTCAAAGCTTCCTAACTCTGCATTATGTATTTCCGAAATAATAGGCTGGTGCTGATGTCAACGGTTGTTATTGCGGACCAACTACTTTAACGCATGCAGTGAAAAATGGCTTTACTGATATTGTCAAGTTCTTGCTGGAGGCTGGAGCTGACCCTAATGATCCTGGCGAGGTTACGACGACTCTCCTGTTTGTTCACTTTTATTTTTCTGGGTTGTAAGTTGTAACCTTGCATCTTGCATATCCGATGGTTGGGTGGTAGTCTCAGACTATGCTCGAGACTCAGAGAGAGAAGTTTGCTGTATAGATTGTCAATCAAATGTACTACACAGTAAGGATTTATATGAATGCACATGTTTCCGTTTGATTCACACAGATGTACTACAGTTCTAGTGATAGATATCTGATATCTCTGCCATGGTTTGGAAATTGGAATAATGAAATATCGGACCTCATGCTTTTTGCTGGCTAGAACTTGAGAGGTATCTACTGTCAATGGTTTCTCCTGCCAATGTAGGGTGCTCTGTAGTACTTGATCTAACTTAGTTTGTTCTCTTCATTTAACAATACCTGACACTGCCATTGGAATACATTCTAGAATATCTCATTTTCTCACAATGTTTTTTGGTCATAAGAAATCTCCATGTTGATCTCATTTTTATTCATTCTGGATTATATTACATTCCAAGTTTTTTTATAATGTAGGATGGGGAGATTCCAATCCAGTTAGCATCAAAGTGTGGTGATCGTGATCTTGTTGACGTTCTGTTTTCCAAGACAAAGCCAGTTCCATCCCTGCCATACTGGAGTGTTGATGGAATAATCAGAATGATGGAATCTCCACTTATCAGGCGTCAGGTATGTCCTCACAAACAACTACTCTAGCTTGAGGTGTGTAGATGATTTCTTACTACGTTCAAGTATAAATTGTAGTTTTTTGTTTAGAACACAGTAATTCGTTACATATGTTATCAGCGATTTTTTATGGATAAAAAATTGACCAAGAAGTATATGTTCATACTTGTGAGCTTTGTTTACGTCCTTGAATATTACCCCTCTTATCACTACATCCTTGGCCCTTCAGTTGTTTCCATTTTGATGTCCTCCTTGTACTCTCTACATAACTATTTTGATATATCAAACAATAGTAAAGAATTCATACTGTCATTGTGACACCATTAATTTCAGTTGTAAAGCCTGTAGGTGTTATTGTGAGGATGTGGGTTATGCTTTAGTATAATAGAATTACTTGCTCAAATTGGACAATAGGTGTTCTTGTGAGAAATGAGAATGTGGATTCAGGACAAAATTATGTGATATATGCTGGTTGCATCCCTGCGAGGAGATAAGCATACATGTTCGCCAATTACGTACAACACGTGTGCTGTCAGGACTTGGCATTATTCACTATGACTATGCTACTATCTTCAGGATGCAGTTCCTGTGGGAGCAAGAATAACTTATTTCAAGTCACGAGGGAAGGAAGCATTTGCAAAGGAGGACTACCATGCTGCTCTATACTTCTTTGGACGGGTATGTCCTAATGTTTCACAAAGAAAATGTGGTGACTTTAGCTATTTTTACAGCCGTACTATTGTTTTCTGGACAGCTAGCAAAGTGACGCATGCAAATACGCAGACAATAACTAATCTTTTTGTTTTTGAGAATTATACATTCAGTAACAATACATATATTATCTTATTTTCAAATTCTAGAAGTGGTAAATAGGCTTATTTTCAGAAGTCTTGTTATAATGATTAACACTACCAATATTGTTTACCCCTCAATAAGCAATCAAACCAATCTCAGAGAATCAAATAAAAGTTTAGCATGTCAGCCCACAATTATTTTTTATACAAAAATATTAGACTTTACATTAACCATATTATATCCTTTGTTTCTCAAAAGTTAAAAGCAAGCTTTATAGATTTTTTCGATAAAGAAGCTTTATAGATTTAGTATCAGATGGTAAAGAATTTATGTTCTCTTTTCTAAAGGATGTATATGGGTCAAACTGATACTTTTAACTGGTCATGTACTGGCAAAATATTTGTCTTGAGGTTGTATATATTCAGTAGTAACTGAACTATGCATTCTTGTTGCTGCATCTGACTATGTGTCTCATTTTCGCTTTGTCCCACATAATCGATAATGGAGACATAACAGACTAACTTACATTTCATCTCGGATGTTGTTTGACAACCCAACTCATCTTAATCTACACAATTAAAAATCTAAATTACACTTAGATTGATTGTTAACAATTATAGGAGATAATTCAAAACTAAATTGGTAATTTAAGTAATCTTATTGCATTATTAACTGACCCCTAATTGTGTGATGACATAGTGCCAATTTTCCACAAATATCTAGGTAAATATTATGTTTTAGACATTCTGCATGTTCTCCTAGTTATGCATGTTTTCTTTGTGTATTTTTATATCATGCAATTAGCTATTCTTTTGTGTTACTAATATCTTACATTGTAGACTAGCTCGTAGTTTCGCCTCTAGAGTTTTGTTCTACGCCCACCCCGTCTTACAATACAAATTAAAATTTCCAGTTTCCATTACAGTTTACATTACTTGTGCTACTTCCTTTGATTTGTGAAAACTAAAATTATGTCTAAATATTCTATTTATTGTAAAAAAACTGGATTTCTCTAAATCAGTGTGCATTAGTGAAACTGCTAGTTTAGTTGTTCTTATATTAATAATATATATTTAAATGTGTGGAATATACTATTCTAAATTTCAATAATAATTGTCTATACTCGATATTTGTGACCCAACTATATAGTATGTACCATATAATGTAGCCCAAGTGGGGGCATGGCCCGATCTTCACGGATTTACGAGGGAAAAGGCGAAGAACGCGAAGAACATGGTGAAAAACACGAGGGGAATCGTGGGAAAACGTGGGGATAACTAGACGAGCCTTCAAGGTATCCCACCCAACAACAACCCTCAAATAGAGAAGCCTTTGGAATCAAGAAACCAAAGCAACTCAACTCTTGATGAAACCGATTCCTCTTACCGGCCAATGCACCGATCCAATAGAGTCCCAAGGGAAAGATTGGCAAGTAGTAACTACAAGAAGAGATACAACTCCATGCAAGGAGGCCTTGAGTCCACAAAGAAGAAGGGGGAGAGGGTCTATTTATCTTCTATCTCATATCTTTCCCCAGTCTTGGTAGGAGGGGGAGAGGGTCTATTTATAGTCTAAGGGAGTAAGGGAAGGGGATACAAGAACTCGGCCCCTTTGGACACGCAGGTCAAATGACGGCCGGTTGGTAAGTTGGTCGACTGGCGCCGAGACCGGTTCGGCGTTCTGTAAGACCGACGTCAGACCAGCCGTGGCCGGTTCAGCCGGTGCTGGGACCGGTGTCCGCTGGTTGGACCGGCGCTGGAACCGACGGCTGAGATCTCCTACTCTCTTTGCCGTCTTTGGTTCCATCTTCGACTTGTTGCTTCCTCCTCCTCTTCCAAGCGTACACCTTGGATGGCTTGAGTGCTCGGGCTCCCTTGACATCCCCCCATGCACGCGTACTCAACGTGGCAAACCTAGTGATGCAAAGAGGCGGATGCTCAAGTTGTATAGCATCCACGAGGGTAGGAAATGAGCTCTCGTAGAGGAAGGAGTTAACCTTTGATTTCCGTGGTGACTTGACGTATGTTGGAGTGCTTGACTTGGGCTGGCTACATCAAGTAGTTTCTTGTCTTTACAACCAGTTTAATAAACATATACCTAAGTATATAGGATTAACGACACGATCTTCTATGTTTGCACATAATCGATTGGACGGCCGTACGGCTAAAAAATAAATCGCTACTATTTGGTATTCGAGACTAACTTGCAATTTCTCTCTTATGTCTCCAGATAACCCACCTCATCTTAACTTTGGCTTTTCTTGTGTAGTTGTGTAACATATATATGTCACATTCAAGGATACGCAAATAACCGATTATGAGTCTTCATGAAATATACATGCTACGCAATCTCGTGAATATTCCATTTTTTATTTTATGTGCTCTTCATCTTATGTCATATTTCCACTTAGAGCAATGCTTTGCCACAAAAAATGGTTATTGTCGATTTCTACCACTTCGGTCTTTGGTAGGGCTTTCAGTGGTCGACACATATGTGTTGATCTCTAGGATTTTGACTTTTCATAGATGTCGAGAATGTGTATATTTGGAAGTCGGGGTTGCAATCTCCATTTATAAATGTGGATGTATTATTTTGGACTGTTAAAAGTACGCGTCATATATTCAATATAACCAAATGAACAGCTTTTTAAAGTTTTTTTTCTAAACTTCATTTACTTTTAATCAATGATTGTCATCCACGATTCTTTGATCAACCGATCAAGCTTTAACGACATGTTAAATCAAGAGTTCTAGCTTGGCACCTTTAGTACATTAGGAGGATTTATTGTTGTGGTCTTCTTACAACACCAGTTTGCCTTTTTTTTTGGAAAAGAGGGGCATCCCTCTGATTTCCATTATAGAAACCATAGAGTCTTCTATAAGACAAACAAAGAAAAAGGAAACGCAGCAGGAAAGAAAGCATCATAGGCCCTGTTTTCTCTTCTGTCTACGCCACGCCTGGGGCAGTAGACCGCAGAGCAACACAGCTAAATCTATTACAACCCACCAGCCAGGCTGCACGCAAGCAGTGATCAGGGAAAGAGAGCGCCAAAGGGCACTAAGGAAAACAGGAAATAAAAGATCTCAGCCTTTTTGGTGCAGATGTTTTTTTAAGATCCATATGTAGAAGTATGGCTATATCACATCATAATATTGACTAGAAGGTCACACTGAACATTTAACCCGAACTTTGCTTGACTCGGGACTATTAGTGAACTGTGTTTTTCCTATATCAGAAGATATGCTAATGAAAGGATGAAAGGATCTGCGAAAAAAATGAAAGGATCTGCGAAACATAGTTAATGCTTTGCTGGCTGTAAATGCAGGTGATCGAGATAAACCCCTTTGATGCCACCATGTTTTCCAACCGGAGCCTTTGCTGGCTGAGGATGAGAGAAGGGGAGAGAGCTTTCGCAGACGCTCAACGTTGCAGACAGCTTATGCCTAGCTGGTGCAAGTCATGGTATCTTGAGGGTACAGCTCTCAGCTTCATGGAGGTGTGTCTGCAATATCAAATTTTCTCTTCAGTCACAGTATGATTCAGTCTCTCCACCAGTATCACCCTCTAGTTGTATTTTCTCGATGTACAGAATTACCAAGGAGCAGCTGATGCATTTATGGAAGCGCTGAGACTTGACCCTGAGAGCGATGAGATCAAGAGAGCTTTAGGGTAATGATGCTTTTGCTGGTTTTGTCTATTGACTATAATCGTATTGAATTAATTTATGTCCAAGATGGAAGGCAAACATCAAACTCCCAATGTATTTCTGTCGAGCTTTTGAGATATGCGATGTTATTCTCACACATTTGTTCTTGTGAGTTGCAGGGAGGCCATGGAGTCTAAGAGAACCTCTGCTGGCTCTGAGGATGTGGTGAATTCTTCAATGACGTCGAGTAAACCTAGGGGCTTTTCCACGTCGGGATCTAGCTTGAATGTGTGTGAGCACTCTAAAGAGGGTGGTTGGCGGCATTGGTGGATTTGACATTGACTATGTATTCTCTACATGTGAAAACTCATGATGTAGCCTTCTAGCTAGACCGAAAAACATCGACATTTATGCGTCGTTTTTTGTGGAAGGTGTTTCCTTGAAATTCCACTTCGTTGCCCGTAGCCCCAGCATGGACGTACTAACCTTAATTCCTTATTGAAGGTGTTCCTTGGATTGCAGTGCTCATGCTACTTCGTCGATCGATTACGGTAGTCATGAATCATGATAGCTTTGCGTAGATTATGAGAGATGTTGTTGCAAGGCCAGTTCAAAGTGGGTAGTCTCGGGTTTTTGTTTTGTAAGCTGATTTATTCTGCATGTTATCTTTTTAATAATATTATGGTTTTGTGTTTCAGAGGATGCATATGCTGGGAGGTTTTGCCTTCTTGAAAAAAAAAAGATTGCTGATGCGAGGTTTTGCCTAACGCGCCAACTGTCGGGTATCGATTTCGACAATATATTTGTAGGTTAGTATGAGGCCAAGGTCTTGACTGGCGAACGCACATGGACACAAAGATGTGAGCTGGTTCGGGCCCTGGGGAGCATCTCCGGTAAAAGACCTACTCATGTGGTGTGGTGATTGAATTTGCGTTGGGAGTCCTCGAGAGCGAGGATGATCTGAGGGGTCAAAGGTGTGTGTGTGTGTTTTCTAAGCTTAAAACTTGAGAGCTGGTGTGTTGAAAAGAGGGTTTAGGGTTTGTGGTGCTTAAGGCAACAGCCCCGCACGTCTCCAATATATAACAACATGAGAGGTACAAGTTACATCATCCGTATATGTAACTTGTACCTCTCATGTTGTTATATATTGGAGACGTGCGGGGCTGTTGCCTTAAGCACCACAAACCCTAAACCCTCTTTTCAATCTTGGTATCAGAGCCTGCAGCCGCCGCGAGCCTCTTTCGCCGCCGCTGCGAGATCCCATCCGTCGCCGCCGCCGAGAGATCTCTCCTCCGCGCGCCGCGATGACGACCTCCGCCTTCCAACTCTCCACGGCCGTCGGGGCCATTGCCTCGTCCTCGTCCGCCACCGTCTACGCCGGGGTCGTTCCCACGACCGCGGTACGCCTGGAGGCAGGAAACTTCAACCTCTGGAAGGGCATCATCCTCCCCAACCTCTCCGGCGTCAGCCTCCATCGCCACCTCGACTCCACCATAGCGGCGCCCGAGAAGACGATCACCTAGGGAGAGGGCGACGAGGCCGTGACCGTCGCCAATCGGAGTACGAGCGCTGGTGGACTCAGGACCAGCGTGTCGTCGGGCTCCTCCTCGGCTCCATGGAGCCGGATATTGCCAACCAGCTCATCGGCAGCAAGACCGCTGCCGCGGTGTGGAAGGGCGTCCATGACTTGTACGGCGCCCAGAGCCGTGCCAACGTCCGCCACATCCGTCGCCAGCTGGTGTCTACGCGCAAGGAGGATCTCTCCGCCGCTGCGTACATGCACAAGATGAAGTCCTTTGCAGATGCCATGGCAGCAGCCGGTGTTCCCATCACCGATGACGAGCTCGTTGACTATATTGTCATCGGGCTCGGCTCTGCGTACAACTCCGTCACCGCGCCACTCACCCTTGGCAGCAGCAGCGAGTCGATCTCCTACGCCACCTTCTACTCGAACATCCTCTCCTTCGAGTCCCTCCAAGCGCAGTAGGCGCACGATGAGGGGTGGACGTCCTCTGTCAATGTGGCGATGCGCCCTAACCCCGCCTACCAAGGCGGTGGATCCTCCTACCACCCCAACGTCAACGATGGCCAGCAAGGGCAGGCCCGCAACGGCGGGAACAGCGGCTACGGCCGCAACGACGGCGGCTACGGCCGCAACGACGGCGGCTACGACCGCAATGATGGAGGCCGTTCTGGTGGCGACAACGGCGGTTACAATGGCCACAACAACAACAACGGCCGCAACGGCGGCGGGAACGGAGGCCAACGCCGCTGGAGACCCCGTTGTCAGCTCTGTGACAACTGGGGGCATATGTCCAAGGACTGTCGCAACCGTTTTGACACCAACTACCAGCCGCCGCAGCAGCGTGCAGGAAACGCTGCCTCGACAAGCTACAACCATCCCTGGATCATGGACTCGGGGACAACCGACCACCTGACGAGCGAGCTGGCACGTCTTTAGGCTTACGAGCGCTATGGTGGAAAAGATCAAGTGCAGGTGGCCAATGGTGCAGGTTTGTCAATTTCGCATATTGGTCATTCACTTTTAGCTGGTTCATCTCTACATCTTAAAAATATTCTGCATGTGCCCGATGCTCGCCTAAGTCTCCTTTCGGTTTATCGTCTAGTTAATGACAATGACGTGTTTGTCGAATTTCACCGTACCTTTTTTTGTGTAAAGGACAAAACCACGAGGAGGGTCCTTCTTCTCGGTAGGAGTCAAGGTGGCCTGTATCCCATCCCGTTTGGTAAAGCCTCTTCACGTCGTGTGTCGGCCGGTGCTACTTCCCAGCGGTGGCATCAACGTCTTGGTCATCCATCCAATAAAGTAGTTCAAAATATTGTTAGAAACAATGAGCTTTCGTGTTCTCCATCAGACAATAATTCTTTAGTGTGTGATGCTTGTCAGCGTGCTAAGAGTCATCAATTACCATATTCACTGTCTTCTCGTGTTTCTACTGTACCTCTTGAATTGATTCACTCCGATGTTTGGGGGCCGGCCAGCGTTTCCTCCGGGGGGGTACAAGTATTATCTTAGCTTTGTGGATGACTATTCTCGCTTTTGTTGGATATATCTTCTGAAAAACAAATCTGATGTTGAGCAAGTCTTTTATACGTTCCAGACTAATGTTGAACGTCTCTTGAACGCCAAGATCAAGGCAGTTCAGTCTGATTGGGGTGGAGAATACCATCGCCTTCATCGTTATTTTGAGCGCACGGAAATAGTTCATCGTGTCTCGTGTCCACATACTTCTCAACAAAATGGGATTGCCGAGCGCAAACACCGTCACTTGGTCGAGACAGGTCTTGCACTTCTTGCACACTCGCAGCTTCCACTGCGCTACTGGGATGAAGCTTTCCTTACGGCGTGTTATCTTATTAATCATATGCCCACTCCTGTCATCAACAAGGAAACACCTCTGTATCGACTCATGCATGTCCAGCCCAATTATTCATTCCTTCGTATTTTTGGGTATGCATGTTGAATATAATTCCCACAAATTAGAATTTCGTTCTAAGATGTGTGTTTTTCTGGGGTATAGCCCTATGCACAAAGGATATGTCGTGGTATGAAACAACAGATGCCTAGGGGTAGGCTTAAGTTTGGGGCCGATGGACGCTAGAGGATTCGGGGAGGGATAGCGCGCTGAAGAGCGCACACGGACAAACAGATGAACACAAGGATTTACCCTGCTTCGGGGCTCTCGTGAGAGATAAAACCCCTACTGCAGCCTCTAGCCTATTTGGTGTATTTCTCCCTCTGTATACGGTATGTACAAATGCTCCTTGAGCTGTATGTCTAAGTATCACTAAACCTGAGCAAGGCAGCACGAAGCTCTCCTGGAGAAGGAAGCTAGCAAGGAGCTACGGGGGAAAATGAGCCCAAGGCGCTGAGGAGAGCAAACCCCCTGGTGCTCTTTATATAGGGAGAGCCCAGGGGATAAGACGTGACCCGCAGGACACTATGCACACACTGTAGCTGAAATGACTACTGGTGTCTAATCAACACTGTGCACGCGTCATCATCGGTACTCTAGTCACGTCCGCGTCACTGTAGCCATGCTGACTGTGTCATCATCCTTGTCTTGTTTCTGCGTGGTCAACTGATGGATGTACCAGGTACGAGCTGGGGGCGTCCCAGTACCTGGTTGTGCTGGATGTCGGGAGCTGGATGTGGCGTGGTGCTCGTGGAGATGGTGGTCCTGGAACTGGTGCTGGCGCTGCGTCTTGTCTTGACCCCGGACAATATGCCGTCCGGAGGTATGCCGGATGAATAGTGCCGGGGGTATCTCGGATGAACAGTGCCGGGGTACCTCGGATGAACAGTGCCGGGGGTACCTCTGATGAATAGTGCCAGGTGTCTCGGATGAATAGTGCCGGGTATCTCGGATGAATAGTGCCGGGTATCTCGGGTGAACAGTGCCGGGGGTATCTCGGGTGAACAGTGCCGGGGGGTCTCGGGATGAACAGTGCCACCAGGACATGGATATGTCGGTAAAGGCCTATTTCGGCCTAGCACACGATATTCCGGCCTGGGCACAGCCAATCTCGGCCCAGGCTGGTCTCTTTTGCTTTTCCTTTATCTTTTACTCATATATTTCCAGTTTCTCTCTTTTATTAACTCCGTAAAACCATTAACCTTGGGGTACCCGGGGTTACATCCGCGACATTAGTCCCCGAGGCTGCGGGGGACTCGCAGAGTCGCGCGCAGACTTACAAAAACAAATAACCATACCAAAAAAACCTCCATATACACAACATCCTGCCTGCATGGGCACCATTATATGTCGGTTTTCAGCCACTCTGGGCATTACCGAAGTCGCATGCCGCCAGCATTATCTGGACCGACATAAGCCTGCACGGGCATATCTCATATGTCTCGGTATCTCGGCCTCTCTGGGCTTATCTCATATGTCGGTTTTTAGCCACTCTGGGCATTACCGAAGGCGCATGTCGCCAGCATTAGCGGGACCGACATAAGCCTGCACGGGCTTATCTCATATGTCTCGGTATCTCGGCCTCTCTACGCATATCTCATATGTCGGTTTTTAGCCACTCTGGGCATTACCGAAGGCGCATGTCGCCAGCTCGGACATATCTCATATGTCTCTCATATGTCGGTTTTCAGCCACTCTGGGCATTACCGAAGGCGTATGTCTGCACGGACATATCTCATATGTCTCTCATATGTCGATTTTCAGCCACTCTGGGCATTAGCGAAAGCATATGTCCCTTATATGTCGGTTTTCAGCCACTCTGGGCATTACCGAAGGCATATGTCTGCACGGACATATCTCATATGTCTCTTTGGCAAACCAACATAAAGGGTGATGTGAGATATGGAATGATGCCGTGATATGTTGGCAAACCGAACAAACGGCGATATGGAATATGAATGATGCCATGATATGCTGGCAAACCGAAATAAACGGCGATCGGGGATATGAAAGATGCCATGATATGTTGGCAAACCGAATAAAACGGCGACCTGGAGAATACCGACAATACCATGATATCCTGGGTGATTCAAGATAACCAATATAACCATGATCTTGAAGACGAATATTGTCTCGGTAAAACCGATGCCACCTTTCAACGTTAGTACAGGCATATATGTATACTGAATATTAAACGGGACATCAACTTCATTTAACAAACCAAGGTAAATCTAGCTATAGCATATGTCAGTAAACTAAATCTAGCAGCAAGACTATGCACAAGGATGCAGACTCGGTCACAACCGAGTCCCCGAGTCACTTTTCTTATCTAGGAGATAAAACAAAATTGACTGGCTGCCCAGTCCCCGGGTCAAGACATTTTGCTCCCGGGGAAAACAACTAAGCAAAGCAGAAAAGAGGGGAGAGTCCCCGAGCACTGTTTGAGACTATTTAAAAGAGTGATGCAGACATATAACTGATACTCACGAGGTAGTGTTGTTGGAGCAGTCGAGGAAGATGCTTATGCCGGCCTGGACACCGGCATATCGACCCAGGTCACCAACATCTCGGTTTGAGCCACCTGCATGTCGGATTTGACCAACACATGTCGGATTTCCCAAGCTTAACTCGGATCTCCCAAGATTAACTCGGATTTTCCAACCTTATCTCGGATTTCCCCAACCTTATCTCGGATTTCCAAGCCTTAACTCGGATTTCCAAGCCTTAACTCGGATTTTCCAACCTTATCTCGAATTTCCAAGCCTTAACTCGGATTTCCAAGCTTAACTCGGATTTCCCAAACTTAACTCGGATTTCCAAACCTTAACTCGGATTTCCAAGCCTTAACTCGGATTTTCCAACCTTATCTCGGATTTCCAAGCCTTAACTCGGATTTCCAAGCTTAACTCGGATTTCCCAAACTTATCTCGGATTTCCATGCCTTAACTCGGATTTCCAGGGTATCTCGGATTTCCAGGGTATCTCGGATTTGAACTTTAGCCAACTCGAGAATGAGTTAACACCCGGGGACGATGCCGAAGTCGAGTCCCCGAGTCATCAGGTCCCGTCCAGATAGAACTCCAGACAGCGCTACCGAGACTTGTTGATGATGACCGTTGGTGGAGGCAGCGCCAACCTCTGCTTACGGCGGCAAACTAGAGCGCGGTGGATAATGGTGATGTCGAGTCCCCGCGTTGATGAAGAAGGTCCCGTCCGAATTTGATCCAGCGAGCGCCACTGTCAGCCCCACGGTGGGCGTCAACTGTCGTGGTATGAAACAACAGATGCCTAGAGGATTCGGGGAGGGATAGCGCGCTGAAGAGCGCACACGGACAAACAGATGAACACAAGGATTTACCCTGCTTCGGTGCTCTCGTGAGAGATAAAACCCATACTGCAGCCTCTAGCCTATTTGATGTATTTCTCCCTCTGTATACGGTCTATACAAATGCTCCTTGAGCTGTATGTCTAAGTATCACTAAACCTGAGCAAGGCAGCACGAAGCTCTCCTGGAGAAGGAAGCTAGCAAGGAGCTACGGGGGAAAATGAGCCCAAGGCGCTGAGGAGAGCAAACCCCCGGGTGCTCTTTATATAGGAGAGCCCAGGGGAAAAGACGTGGCCCGCAGGACATTATGCACACACTGTAGATGAAATGACTACTGGTGTCTAATCAACATTGTGCTCGCGTCATCATCGGTAATCTAGTCACGTCCGCGTCACTGTAGCCATGCTGACTGTGTCATCATCCTTGTCTTGTTCCTGCGTGGTCAACTGATAGCTGTACCAGGTACGAGCTAGGGGCATCCCAGTACCTGGTTGTGCTGGATGTCGGGAGCTGGATGTGGCGTGGTGCTCGTGGAGATGCTGGTCCTGGAACTGGTGCTGGCGCTGCGTCTTGTCTTGACCTCGGACAATATGCCATCCGGAGGTATGCCGGATGAACAGTGCCGGGGGTATCTCGGATGAACAGTGCCGGGGTATCTCGGGGTGAACAGTGCCGGGGGGGGGTCTCGGATGAACAGTGCCACCAGGACATGGATATGTCGGTAAAGGCCTATTTCGGCCTAGCACACGATATTCCGGCCTGGGCACAGCCAATCTCGGCCCAGGCTGGTCTCTTTTGCTTTTCCTTTATCTTTTACTCATATATTTCCAGTTTCTCTCTTTTATTAACTCCGTAAAACCATTAACCTTGGGGTACCCGGGTTACATCCCCGACAGGATACAAGTGTTTGGATAGATCCACGGGAAGAATTTACATCTCACGTGATGTTGTGTTTGATGAGTCTGTGTTTCCGTTTGCTACTCCCGGAGTATCGGTCAATATATCATCTCTTGAACATGCCATTCGTTTTCCTTCTGATGAACCAGTTACCAGTGAACCTGTGCGGAATTATGACCTGTCCTATTTGTCTACTGACCCACCTGTCCAAGGTGTTGCCATTGCTTCGCAGGTGCCCGTGAGTCCTCCTGCTTGCTCCCTGGAGGAGGCGATCGATGCCATCCCGATCGACGTGCATGGGGGTGCCATGCACGCGCCGCCTTCTGGCTTGGCGCACGAGCCGCAGGTGCAGCCGCCTTCCGTCGGCATGCTTCCTCCCGCGATGGCCCATGGGCCACGGCCCACGCAGCCTCTCGGTCAGCCCGCGTCGCCCCTGCCGCTTCGTCGGCCGCGGCGCCTTCGGCTGACCCGCCTGCTGCTGTTGAGTCGCAGCATGCGATGATCACTCGTCACCGTGATCAGACTCGGCGCCAGAAAACGTACACGGACGGCACTGTTCGGTATGATCCACGACGACGTGCGTTTTTCGCTGCTCCGTCGTCTCATCGAGAGGCGCTTCTCGAGCCGGCGTGGCACTCTTCTATGTCGGATGAGTTTGCTGCATTACAGCAGACTGGCACGTGGACTCTCGTTCCGCGACCACCTGGCGTGAATATTGTTGGCAGCAAGTGGATTTTCAAGACAAAACATCGTCCTGACGGATCTATTGACAAGCATAAAGCAAGGTTGGTAGCCCGTGGCTTCACTCAGCAGCATGGGATTGATTACAGTGATACCTTTAGTCCGGTTGTGAAGCCCGCCACTGTTCGGCTTGTCCTGTCACTTGCAGTCTCTCGTGGCTGGAGTCTCTGGCAGGTGGATGTCAGCAATGCCTTCTTGCATGGTTTCTTGGCTGAGGATGTCTATATGCAGCAACCCCCTGGGTTTGAGGATGCTCGGTATCCTTCTCATGTCTACAAGCTTCAGCGGTCAATCTATGGTCTGAAGCAGTCCCCGCGTGCGTGGTATGCACGTCTGAGTCATCGTCCAAGGCTGATACATCCCTCTTCATCTACTCGCATGGTGGGGTGCAGATTTTTATGTTGGTCTATGTGGACGACATTGTTATTGCTGGCTCTACTCCGGAAGTTGTGGATGGTCTGGTTCGTTCACTCGCTGCAAGCTTTCCCATTAAGGATCTAGGACGGTTTGAGTACTTCCTTGGATTGGAGGCAACATACAATTCAGAGGGGATGACGTTGACTCAACGGAAGTATGCGCTTGATCTTCTTCATCGAGTCAACATGGAGAATTGTAACTCTGCCACCACTCCTCTTGCGGTATCTGAGACATTGGCTAGAGATTCAGGCACTCAGCTCAGTTCAGACGATTCGCACAGGTATCGCAGTATTGTGGGTGGATTGCAGTATTTGACACTCACCCGTCCTGATATTTCGTTTGCGGTAAACAAGGTTTGCCAGTTCTTGTCGCAGCCCACTGATGTACATTGGGAGTCTGTCAAACGAATTCTGCGCTATGTCAAAGGGACATTGGATACTGGCTTGCGCATTTACAAGTCATCGTCGGCGGTTGTCAGTATCTTCACCGACGCCGACTGGGCAGGGTGTGTGGACGATAGACGATCCACAAGTGGGTTTGCAGTATTTGTTGGTCCGAATCTTATTTCATGGAGTTCAAAGAAGCAACCCACAGTCTCAAGGTCGAGTACCGAGGCAGAGTATAAAACATTGGCTAATGGCGCTGCTGAAGCTATCTGGATCAACTCACTTCTCAAGGAGCTCGGTGTGACTCGGCTGCGTACCCCCATATTGTGGTGTGATAATCTTGGGGCCACTTACCTGACGGCGAATCCAGTCTTTCATGCTCGAACCAAGCACATTGAGATCGATTTTCATTTTGTGCGAGAACGAGTAGCTGCCGGTGAACTGGATGTCAGGTTCATCTCCACTCATGACCAACTGGCTGATGTATTTACTAAGCCAGCCACACGACAGAAGCTTGATAGATTTAAGTCCAATCTCAACCTTGTATGTAGCGGTTTAGATTGAGCGGGAGTGTTAGAATTGTATTTAGACTCCTAACCGACACATATACGAGTTGTATATGGATGTAACTTGTACCTGTCATGTTGTTATATATTGGAGACGTGCGGGGCTGTTGCCTTAAGCACCACAAACCCTAAACCCTCTTTTCAATCTGTGAGCTTTGAAAATTACCTTCTCTAGTGGGGACAAGGCCTATTTATACGTGGCTTCCCCGCTAGTCTCATAGACATGGCTTGATGGAGCTACTAGCCTCTTGCCTCCTACATTGGACGGAGGTGTCCGCAGATGCTGGAAGCAGCCTCGCAACTCATAGTTGGCTCTGTCCAGAGGTAAGGGCATGTTAGGTCACATCGCTGTCCCGCAGGGCAGCCTATTCTGAGAAGGGCTCTTACACCATGGTTAAAGTCTTGAGGTTGGGTCTACAGTCAGACTCAACATTATCCTCCTTGTTAGGCAGCTGACAAGGGTCTCATGGTTCCAGCGACCTAGTCGGGGTGTCTCGTCTAGTACTGGTGTTGTTAATAAACCCGATCAATACTATAATGAAGCGACCAAACTTATTAAGGGAAATATCACTCCGTCAACTCTCACATAGTGTGTACGGCGACCTTCGCTATAGGACGGGCGTACACAGCCTTCTAACCACTACTTACTCGATAGCCACGTTGCTCTGGTACATTCGCTAATCTCTCGTCGTTCCACTACAGTGTTGTGGAAAGCCCAGTCATTATATTTGTAGACTTTTAGACTTGTTAGGCCACACTGAGAAAAACGGTTCGAAATAAAATAAATGTCAAGTGATCTTTTCTTTTGGGAAATGATAACGATCTTATCTGTAGTTGGGCCTTAAAATAGACAACTCATATCATTCGTGCCCATCGTATCATATTTGCTATCAATAGAGAGCTACGAGTGCGTGTCTCAGCGCGCTATCACTCAACCACACAAGGCATCCTTTATCCGAATTTGGTTGCCATGAATAGGAGGCACGACCACGTGCTGAAAACTCACCGCATAATATCATCCATATCCAATCAGTTTACTATCAATAGTAGTGGCCTAGCTGCTCGTTCAGTTCGTCAAAAGTTTAGCAAGTATATTCTTGATTCTTCCACCACCCAGCCACACACATAAGGGCATGTACAATGGTTATGTCTTAACGTTGACACATATGATACTTACTGAGGTGGAGAAGAGAGAACTAGAAAAAAGGCTTTTGTCTTATAGCTAAGAGATCTCTTAGCACAATATGTCTCACCACAATTTTAGGAGATCTGATTATTAAAGATAAGACTAAAAAATAACCTATTGTATATCATGTTTTATTGCCATATCTAAATTACCTGGCAAGAATAAGAGAAGACGGTCTTATCAACCATTGTACATGGCCTAAGCACGTTTGTTTATCCATATTCATGAGTAGGGTTAGTTTTTAGAATTGAAGAAAAATGTGTCACACACAACAATTTTGCATTGCTACATTGTTACTCATTGTCGCAAAGTAGATTAGCTACATGAAGCCATCGTATCAAAAATTCAGACTGGATATTTACATTGGAAATAATTGAGGATTAGGCATGGTAAGTCTACTGTTTTTTTGTTGAACAAACGTGGTAGTCGACCTACTACAGTTCAAAGCATGCGCGTGGAAGGGAAGAGGTGTACCACTATGCCTGGCCATGGGAAGCCCGGCCCGAACGGCCCGGCCCGGCCCGACCCGAAATTTCCGGGCTTGGGCCCGACGGGCTTTCCCATGGGCCGGGCCTGGGCCTTAGATTTAGGCCCGATGGACGTGACGGGACGGGCCTGGGCTTTGCATATTGGTGTTTTCAGGAAGAAGCCCGGCCCGAGGCCCGAAGCCCGACGGGATTTTGCACTCACGGGATGGGCCTGGGCCTGAAATATAGGCCCGACGGTCGAGTCGGGCCGGGCCTGGGCCTGGGATTTTTCCCGCGGGCTTTTTTAGGCCCGGCCCGAAGCCCGAAGCCCGGCCCGGCCCGACACCTGGCCAGGTATATGTACCACCAAACAAAAACCGCATCCCGTTCCAAACGCGACAGTTACCCAACCTCCACGCCGCTGCAAGCAGGGCCCACCAGCCTCATCTTTGACCGGAGCAATCTGCCACGAGTCCCCGGGAGCGTACACCAAGCTCACGCACCCACACACACGTGGCGCCTCTCGTCCCTACTCCTACGGGCGCGCGGGCTGTGAGCCCCAATTTATTATCCTTATCCGGTCCATATCCATTCTCCCCTCCTCAAAAAAAAAAAAAAAAGACCAGAAGGTTCTCGCCTACGTGGCGACCATCCGACGTCCCACCGCTACATCCGACGGCTGGCGGTAGTCGGCGGTGGTTTGGTACTTCGCTCTGCTTGCTTTTATCCGTGGGCCTCCTTTTTAAAAGGCTCTACGTTTCTTCGCCGCTTCCGATCCCCTCTCTCTCTTGTGTTCATCTTCCTTCTCGGCTTCTCCCCCTCTCAATCTCTCTCTTGACGGCGAGCTAGCGGCTATGGCGACGGCGCAGGCGGTGGCGGTGGCGAAGGGGAACGTGGTGTCCCCGTGCGGTAACCGGGCGGCGGGATTTGGCGGCCGGAGGCGGGGCGCCGTGGCGGCGCGCATGTCGCCCTGCGCGCCGTCGGCGGTGCGGATCGGCGGGAAGAGCCCGTTCCTTGGAGCCAGGCTCGCGGTTGGGCCCAGGAGATCCAAGCTCGTGCCCCGGAATCTGGTTGCGTCGCCGGTACAGGTGAATTTACTTCTTTTTTTCCCCTATTCAGGTTCTCTTGGCTTCCTTGTTTCCATCGATTTTATGTGTCCCTATTTGTTTAATGATATTTTCCCAACTTTAGTCGATTATTATCAGCGATAAAATGTTTTAGTGAATCCTACTTTTGACTTTTTCGAATCTCATCTGCATGAAGAGCTGAACACCTATTTTTGACTTTCTACGTTTTTCACAACTTTATTTCGAGCTGCTTTATATTGCGGTATGCTAATACGCTGTTTTTCGGCAGATGAACCTTGCGTTTGCGAAATCTACAAAGTGGTGGGAGAAGGGGCTGCAGCCCAACATGCGGGAGGTCGAGTCCGCCCAAGACCTCGTCGACTCGTTGGCCAACTCCGGGAACCGCCTCGTCGTAGTTGACTTCTTCTCCCCTGGCTGCGGCGGCTGCCGTGCACTCCACCCCAAGGTAAAAAACAACACCACAAGGAAATTTTATGGCCGTGTGACAAAATTTGCGCTGTTCCTGAATTTTATTGCCTTCGCAGATTTGCCAGTTCGCGGAACAGAACCCGGATGTGGTGTTCTTGCAAGTGAACTATGAGGAGCACAAGTCCATGTGCTACAGTCTCCATGTCCATGTTCTCCCCTTCTTCAGGTTCTACAGGGGAGCGCAAGGCCGCCTCTGCAGCTTCAGCTGTACTAACGCAACAGTAAGATCATAATCTTCGTTTTTATTTTTTTGCGGGGCTAGGATATTTGTTTTTGAATTCCAAAACATCTCTCCAAACTTGTGTCAATGCTTAAACGCTCCCCATATGATGTGACTACTACGTATGAACTTAATGAAACCGAAAGCATCGAATCGTGTTACTGAATTTGACTGAACGTATAGATGCTTATAGTGGTGACAACTTTGTTTGCAGATTAAAAAGTTCCGGGATGCGCTTGCCAAGCACAATCCTGATCGGTGTAGCATTGGCCCAACCAGGGGGCTGGAGGAGTCGGAGTTGTTGGCCTTGGCTGCCAACAAAGACCTGCAGTTCACCTACACCAAGCAGCCAGAACTAGTTCCTAGTGGAGAGGGCGAAGTCATCACTCCTGGGAGCCCAAGGCTTCCTGCACAGGCAAAGCCATTGGTCAGGCAGGGCTCTGGAGAGAGGTCCTTGGTCTCTTCCGGAAGATGAGATTTGTGATGTGATGATGGTCTATGCCATCGACTCTGTCGATTCTGTACAGTTTCTCGATTGTTCTTGGTGTGTACAGGTTGTACTTGTTTTGGATGCGTAGAGTGCAGGCTTGATAGATTTTTACTACTTGTCAAGCCTGCCCGCCAGCCTGCTAGAGGCGTGGTAGTAGTAGTACCAGCAAGTGTTGTGGCTATATTCTGCCGGTAGAACTGTATGCTAGCTGTATTTGTTCATCTGGGTGCCAATGCAATTATCGTTGCTCTTTAATAAGAAACTTATATTTGTTTTATTCCTCTTAGTGAAATTCTGGATGCCTCTATTGGGCCTCTCCTCGTAGTTCTGCCTTTCTGTAAGAGGTAACTCTTGTGGCAGGTTTTTTTACTTCAAGAACAAGCAATCAAATGTTGCACAACATTCTATTAAGATTTGCGGCAGTTAGACATGTGAAATCTTCTGGCGCCGTATGGACATTATTAGGCTATATGAATGTACTAGGAAAATTTGGCGCGGCGTGCTTTGTGTGAACTTTTCTGTTCGTCATGTTTAGTAGCAAAAGTTATTTAATTAGTTATTTGCACTTTGTATATCGTGAAGGTAGTTGATTTGGAAGAAGCATAGATATGTCACCATGCCCTGTCGTGAATTCTCCAGCGTTCAACAGATAGATGTCCTCGCTAGTCTCCTCAACAACTCTGTACACAATGATAGACTTTAAAACACCTGATGCAATCCACAGAACAGCTGAGATGGGCAATGCAGTCCACAGAACAGCTGAGATGGGCAATGCAGTCCACAGAGCAGCATAAATCGGGAGCGACCAGAAAGCAGATCCAACCCGACGAAGGTGAAAAGCAGAGAGCAACGGCTGTGCAGGTTGATCGGTTGATGTCGAGCCATCCCAGCACAGGCCGAAGCAGAGGAGGACGCGGTGGCTGGCTGCGGCCGCTCCGGCACTGGACCGCCCCCTGGTCAGGTCGATCGTGTCCGACACCGAGATGTCCCAGGCGTCGGAGCTCATGCTGTCATGCTCCCAGCCTCTCCACCTTGTTCTCATTGGAGCCGCAGGTCGTTGCTGGCCAAGAGGGAAGACCTTCATCGGCCCGCGATGGATTCCAGTGTCCCTTTTCAATCTCGTCCACGAACAGCAAGAGGCGCAGGAGGAAAGATGCGGGTTAACATTTTCCTACATGCCCTACATTCAAGACGAATTAGAATCCATATTAATTTGCAGCAAAGGTATCACTAATGATTCAACTGTTTCCTGCAGTACCACATCCTGGTGAAGCAGCATTTCATGTGTCCTTCTTTTCCACATACTTGGATCTGAATGTTGGATCCAAACTTGTTGGTCATGTGAAATAAGAAGTGCATATGAGTTTGGATCTGAATGATTGAAAATGGATGGTCACATAAAGCGGGAAAATACTGTAATATGCAATGAATAGACCAAACAAACCACTTATTTGAAAATTATACGAAGAACTGAATAAGACAATGCATTTTGTTTTGAAAAAGAGAAGACCTCAAACCTAACATCGTGTTGTTCGAACCAATCGAGTTTTGACTGAATAATCGAGAAGGAGTAAGTCATAATTGTTTGTAACTGAATGTTCATGGATAAGTATAAGATTGCGAAATAACACGGATTCTTTTCTTATATCAAAGATATACAAAGAACACCTGTGAACCAAATAATAGGGCTACTTGCCCACTCTTTATATAATAAAAAAATGCAAGTACAGAAAAAACCATGGTCAATTAATTCGATCTCAATAACGAAAGTTGTAATATGGAAATGGACTCCGAGTTTCTACTAAATATAGTGCTACCTCCTCTTGGTGCTTAAGGAGGTCATAGGAAAGGCCAGTGGTGATTTAGAAGTCCGTAGATGAAATGAACTATAAAATAGTCTTATCTTTTCACCACCTCCCCTCTTACTAAAAATATGTAAGCCCCTCATGGAATCAGGACTTGATATACCTTGCTGTAGCAGGGCATCTCTTAGAAACAATAGATGGCGGTACAACAGAGTAAGAAGAAGCCACAACTAAACGAAAAGAAGATGATGCATAAAGGAAACTTGTTGGGCACCTCGGCAAACTAATTGTATCAAGAAACACTACACGTTTACACCACCCATGATTGTTTTGTTGTATTTCCTGATGGTGTGGACTCGTCTATTAAATTGCCATATTCGAAACTGCAAGGAATGTGCAAGGCGTGCCAAATCGTAATGCGATTTCAGCAAAGTTTGGAAGAGACAACATATGTCGTGTCCAATAACAAAAACGATGGCAAATGTTAGTGAGAAGTAGTAACCTAAATAGTACTGCCTGAACTATGAAAGAGAGCAAAACAAATAACAAATCCATAAGTCGTGGGGTAGAACCTTTCGCTGCCGCTCAAGCGGTACCCAAGGGTCCCTAGAATCCGGGCCGTCATGACCATGCGCTCCCTCCACATCTGCATGTCTTGAATGGCAGAGTTGGCATCATCGTTAGATGGCACTTACACGGATGAGCAGAAAAAAGAATGTGAAGGAGAATAAAGGAAATACAACAACTCACCTTCATCGCAAGCACAAACAACAGAGAAATAAGCAGGAATATGGCGGCCACAAACCTCTATTAGCACGAACCAGCAGTTCACAAAATCCCCATGGCATGGAACATCAGAACAACCACTCATGGAGCACGGAGCCTGTAACATCCAACAGCCCGGGACTGCACCGCCTCCTACAGGAGGACATAAGTCATCAAATCAAAATCAACACCAAATCTAAAACCAAGTGTACCCGCAGTGTACTGCCGATTTGCAAGTGCCTTAACTCTCAAAATCGCACAAAGAAAGTTGAAGCAATTAGTTTTAGTTCTTATGAGCATAATATCAAATAGGTAGGAGACATGAGCTCACACACACTAACAATAAATTGCCTATTTGAAAAAGAAAATACAATGCAGATAAAAAGGAACTGAAGCTTTTTCATGGAGAATTAAAGAAGAACACAAAATAATGAACATGAAGCTAAATCTTACTTACTGATAATAGGAAGATAAGCAGATGTGAATAGCAACAGGAGCCAAATTGAAGTGGGTGGGCTCCCTGCATGCAAGACACAAATAGAAATCAGAATATGAGGACTGAATCAATAACAGCACGCAATGCAAAGAGTGAACAGAAGACTGATAGCCTATCAGGCACTTGCTCAGACGGATCTCTCGTCCGCAAGCATCCGCATCAGACAAAATATTAAACACAAAATAGCAAAAGAAGGAACATCCGGAACAACAAACAAAAAGAATCCACATCAGAGTATCAGACAGAGGAGTGAGTTCAACGGCGGGGCGAGTATGACATCAAGTCTTCGCCCATAAAATCCTTCAGGCCGATGGTACTGCTCTTGCACCTCTCCTCTTCCTGCTCCGGCGGTGCAGGCAGAAACTGTTTCAGATTGGCCTCCGACAGTTGACGAAGAAAACCAAAATCCTCCCAACAATTCAGCCTCTGATTCCGAGCTTTGGGTTTAGAGAAAAGGCAACCATAATAACGTACAATCCTAGCAGCATCAAGTAAATAAATTTAACCACAAATCGAGTGTAACAACCACCAAGCAAATTTGATAAGAAATAGAAAGAAAAATCTAGAAAAGATGAATTCGTCGGTGGAGCTTGGACCAACCAGGATGGCCTCGCGTCGCACGCCACCTCCCTCGACGCGGCCGCTGGCAGGACTCTTCTTGTTGTGGCTGGCGAGAAGGCGCCATTAGAAGCGGGGCCGAATCCGCTTTGCCTGAGCTAGCCCCCGACCACGGACGCCCTTGTGGCGCGCCGCAGTTGCCTGCACGACAGCCGCTCCAGCCCGGCCTTCTTGGCCAGCTCCTCCACAACGCCACCTCCGTCCTGACACTCCTCCCCATCCTGGCACCTTCCCATCCATCTCCATCCTGGCTCAAGCTGTGGAGAGAGCTTGAGAAGAGAGAGGGGCGGCCGTACGTGATGGAGCTCCAACGGGCAATAACCACATCGGTCTGTCGCTTCCCCGCGTGCTCCTCCGCCGCCAAGCTTGTGGGTGCCGCAGCGCAGGGATGCGAGCTCGGGGAACGGGGGAGAAGGACGGAGGGAAGCAGTGCCGCCATGGGGAGGAGAGATAGGAGGCGGGGCGTCGGGGCGAGCGGGGAGGAGGTCGCGAAGGAGCTGCCGGCGGCGGCGGCTAACCCTAAAACATGTGGGGAAAATAGGCGGCGATTTCCGCGCGGATGCGGCGCTCCGGCACGCATACCTCGGCGAGGAGGTGGAGGGCGGCGCGGCGGAGACGTCCGTGGCCGCGGATTTGGTCGGGGAGGCGCCAGGAGGCGGCGATGCGCGCCGGCGCCGACGGCGACCCGCGGCGTCGCGGGAGAAAGAGAGGAAGAGGAGGGAGACCGTGTTCTGCGGTTTTTTGTGTAAAAAAGTCCCTGGCCTTTCCGCAAATTTCTATCAAGTCCTTTGCGGGCGTTTTTTTGCAAAATCGCTGCGCCAAATATCGTGCGGGGCGACGTGTCGCCGCGTGATTGGAAGAAATCGCTCTGCTACAGTAATACTGTAGCAGCACGATTTTTGGCGCGATCTGGGCCGTCCGTGCGGTCAATCGGACGGCCAGAATTTTCGGGTGACGTGGACAGTGCGAGAGGGAGTGAATCACGCGTACTTTTATATATAGAGGCATGAGCTGCTGTTGTCGGGGGGCTACCCCGGGTAGGGTAAGTTGTGGTATAAAGATCTATAAAGAGTGGACCGGGTCATGGTCAAACCGGATCAACCAAGACCCGGAGGGACCGAGACATGGTGTGACTGCAAACCGGCTCATGATCATCGGGTCATTTAGGCCGGGTCATGTTAGCCGGGTTATCTTAACCGACATACCAATGTCGGTCTGCTCTTATTCTTCTTATGTGCAGGAAAGGGACGAGGAGAATCCGGCATGTCCATGCCGGGTTAAGGAAGAGAAGAAAGCTTACCTCGGTTAAGAAGTCAATGGCTTTTGTCTTCTGGCCTGGCAGAGGAGCACGCCTGGCCGGAGAATCCGGAGCCTGACAGACCGAGGTCCCGGGATGGGACAGCCCGGATAAGCTGGGACAAGACAGGAGGGGTCCTGTCATGACAGAGCTGACCCGAGAACCCGGAGGTGCGGATCTCCTGCAGGAATCCCGGAAGATCTCTGCAGGAGCCCGTGCTGCCAGCGTGGAGAAGAGCCGTTGGCTCCTGCGCTGCTATAAGTACCCCTGTACCTCCTCCTGCGTGAGGGACGGAAGAAGAAAGAGCTCACTTGCCCCCTTTGTGTTTAGCTTCATCTTCTACCTCGTACCACTGTTCATAGTTTAGCAATACAGCTCAAGGAGCAGATCTTGTACTTGTGCTTGTGCTTCACCCATATACATCGAGAGGCAGGCAGGAGTAGGGGTGTTACCTCCTCACGAGGGCCCCGAACCTGGGTAAATCGCGTGTGTTCTTGTGTGTTCTTGGTTCGATGTTTGTCCGTGCACGCTTCTCAGCGTGCAAGCCCTCCCCGGATACCTCCAGCGTCCATACGGCCCCACACTTAGCCATACCCATGGCATCTGCCGTGACACCACCACGACAGCTGTGTTTGTTCTATCTGCGTGCCAATGCAATTATCGTTGCTCTTTCATCAACCACTTATATTTGTTTTGTTTCTTTTCGAGAAATTATGGATACTTATATTTGGCCTCTCCTGGTAGTTCTGCTATTCTGTAAGGGGCAAGTCTTGTGGCAGGTTTTTTTTTTTGTCAAGAACAAGCAACCAAATGTTGCATGTCATTCTATTAAGATGGGCGGCAGGTAGACATTTGAAATCTTCTGGCAGCGTATGGACATTTGGCTCTGAATGTTTGAACTGCAAGTTTGAGGTGTTTTCTTGCACCGCCGTGTAGTGGTGTTCAGGAAACATGTACGTTTATGTAGTCTAAACATGGACTTCAGAATCGACAAGTGGAATAGTGGAGAACAGAGTTTATGATACTTCTTAAGGAGAGGATATGGAACTTGATGAACAAGTGATAGACTTTGTGGTTGCTCTTGCTTGAAGTGAAGAAAAGGTGGTACTGCCGAGTGAAGTGTTGAATCAGCAATTTCCCATCGTTAATACTTACAAGTATACATGACTGGTACGGGTATTCAGCCAAATTGGTTGGAATAATGGAAGCTAATAAAGTACAGAGTAGACAAAGATCGAGAAGAACATGGCACCATCAATCGTATGAATATTCTCTTTAGTTGTTCGGATAGGCTTTCCCCTCTATCTACAGTATCAAGAGAGGCGACCAGGGCGAAGAGAAGTTTTCCCCTTCCTCCCGCCGGAGCCGGAGCTGATCCTCGCCGCCTCTCGTCGCTCGGCGACGGGGGGTGGTGGGGGTCGCGTTCCCGGTCTCCTGGCGTGTAGATAGGGTAGAAGTAGGTCTCCTCGGCGCTGATTTTGGGAGGAAATCGGCGCCGATAGGAGCAAATAACTCCGGTTCCCCTCCTCTTCCTCGTCGGCGACGGCGAGTGGGGGCCGTGCTCGTCCTTCCGGACCTTGGCTCCGGTGGTTTTGGTTCTCCTCGTTCTTCGGATCGGTGGAGATTTTGCTTCCCCCGGGCGGACGACGGGGCGACGCCGTCGTTCGTCCACCGTGGGGTCCCAGTCCCTTCGTCCCGGCGTGGTCGCGGCTCCGTTTTCTCCGGCGGCTGCTGTGGGGGGTGTAAGGTGGTGTGAAGGGGATTCGGGAGCTCCGGTTGGTGGTGGAGTTCAGGGCTTTGGCGGTTCCGGCTGGGGTCTGCTGCAGAGTTTGGGAGGATGGTGGGCGGAGGATCCGGCGCGGCTGGGTCCAGAGGAGGGGGCGGCCTGGCCGTGCCCGTTCAGCGTTCATGATCCCGTCGCCTGCGGCGGGTGGCTCCTGCGGTCGTCAACAATGTTGGAGGTTTGCTCTTCTCCAGGTTTGTGGTGGCTTTGCTTTCTTCCTTGTCGACGCCGGTCGATCGGAGGAGGGCTTCGTGGTGGTCTGCAGCGTTCTTCACCGCTCTGCTGCTGGTTCTGTTCTCTGTTGTCAGCTGGTGTAGCGTGCTGATGGTCCCGAAGAGCAAGGCCTTGATACCTGCAAAAGTAAACGGGATTAGGTTGAGACTCCAAGTGCAGAGTGTATAGTAAGTGGAAGACAGTTTTCCCCACGAGGGGTGACTCGAGGGTTTAATATCGAACTCTCGGGGAATCTGAAGTGGTAGATTTATCTTCTTATCCTTCTTTTGGTTACCTACAAAACAAGGTTAGATGTTTTGGTCCTCAACCTCACCTGTGGTTGTCAAGCACAAGGTGTAAGAATGATATCAGGATAGTTATGCAATGCAAACAAGAAATAAATATGCAATGATGGTGGATGCAATGTAAATGATATTTTTGGGTTTTTGAATGATGTATGCAAGATGAAAAGTATTTTTGTATTTTCGGATTTAATGATGGCTGAAAATAGAAAAGTGGTATATGGTGTTGGAAAGGTGTTTCTTATGATTAAAAATGGACTGGGGTTCATGGTTTCACAAATGCACTCTCTCTTTATAAAGTGGTAGACAATGGAACACACAGTTAACATATGAGATTGCAACACAGGGTTTGATAACAAGTTACTTAGATATATGGGCATCACGTCCTAACATAGAGATCTTTTGGTTATTAACCTCTCTTATACTCCACCAAGATGCGAACTAAATCATAACACCTCAGTAATTAAGATAACTCAGAGTATAGCATTAAGTATCATGACATGAAGTGAAAATAAGAACATGCTAGATCTAGTCATGGAGTAGTGGCAATGGTCACGCCCACATCCCCGGTAGCATGGTATTTTAGTTTATCCCTAGTGAGGTAACAAAGTAAGGTAAAGATACCAAAGTGGATCGCAGAACTTTCTCTCACGTTCACTGCACTAGCCACCCCCCGTTACTCCAACTAATGCACACGTTCCCCCACACACGCTCTCATAAACATGCTTGATCAAAACAAGTAGACAAGAACGGGGTACATAATATGCATCTATACTCATAACTGAAACAAACATTGCAATCTCAAACATATATTAACTCATAAAGATCCACCACAAAGGTATTACAACGGTGACCGTAATCATGTTCAGCAGCTCATACGGTGCTAATTAGTGAAGCTCAAGAGAGGAGAGATACATAAGTTACTTCCACAAACCCATAGTCCAGAGGTGGACTACTCCCTCTTCATCATGGAGACGGTGGAGAAGTCGATGGAGAAGATGGAGACCACGCCGGCAGCGCCCCGCCGGAGTTTTCCCCCTCCAATCTGCAGCTCCTGATCTCCGTTTCGGTGTTTCTGTGTTTGTGCGGCGCTCCTTCCAGAGAACGTCGGGGGACCTTTTTTATAGGCGTTTTTAGGTCAAGACGATGTCGGTGGAGCGAAGATCGACGGCAACGGAGCCACGAGGCCAAACGGTGGGCCCCACGCGGCCACAGTACCTGGCCGCGTGGGCCACCCCGTTTGGCCTCGGCCTCCGTTTGTTCGCTTCCTTCGCCCACAGGTCTTCTTCCTTCCAAATATTGACGCCCGTAAATTTCCAGGTGATTTCGTTGACGTTTGGGTCCCTGAAACATTAAAATAAGAAAACGGGGTTTTCTGCCTGTGCAGGGTTAATTCCATAAAAATAGGAAATAAATGAATATTCCCAAAATCATTATAAAACATTGATATAACCCTTATATGATGCAAATATGATTGGAATATAAGCAATTAAAGTGCAAAGTTCATGTATGCATTTTACATGCATCAACATCCCCAAGCTTAATCCATGCTCGTCCTCGAGTATGAAGATGATAAAACTAACATGGACTTTGCAATTTAATACTTAACAATGATATCAAAGATGATTACTATTGCTACATATAGTCAAATGATTCATTCTTCAAAGGAGTAGCAATATGCAAATAGTTTATGAAGTGATATCAAGTATTCAAGACAAGGATGTTCATTGATAGTTCACAAAGTGTAACATGGTAGCAAGTAATATGGAACACATGTATGCATAATGATAAGTAGAACATCCTACAATGGTCATAGAGTGTAGATGAAAATCTGAATATGATAGGTGTACACTTTGGAAAGATGTATATGTGAGTAGAGGTAAAGCATGCATAAGTTTCATCCAACTTCCAAACTCTTCTACTTAAGTTAATGATTGCAATAAGGTATTCATTGGTGTCAAGCTCTCATTGCCCCTATCATAGCATCTTGAATGATTAAGGTTAAAGTGAAAGCAAATATGAGTAGTGTGCTTGATAAAGAATGGGTTGAATGTCTCATGCCCCTTGAATACAAGTACTTACACCATGTGTTACTCAACTTGGGAAACAAAGCAAGTTCAATTAAATATCATTGTAAGCATAATAGTATCATCAAGAGCGTCAACTGGGGTACCTCTTGTCCCAAGATATGGAACAAGCCCATATCAAAATGACAAGACAAACAAACAAAATGAACAATCTCAACACCCTTTTTATTTACCATTTGGAATAGTTTTTTATTGCAAGGTGTATCACAGAAGGTTCACCATAGTATGTAAGTAAATTTCCACCATGAATGATGCATGGCTTAGATTAGCGGCCCAGGCGTCTCTCTAACCATTTACACAAACTCATTTAAACTCACTCTATTTCCACATTTATTTCAACATGATAAGCATCCATAGACAAAAGCACATGATATCAACTAAATGAGATGAAGAGCGTGTTGAAAGCTTGCCATGTGACAGCACATATGGGCTAACTTCCAACCCAAAACATTCATCAAGCCACAAACATCATAATCTTAATCACAATGGGTCAAGTTTTATTATGCAAATAAAAGAACATTGTGCATCAAGTTCGTGAGAGCTATATAACCAATTTTTTCCATTGCAATCAATAACATAAACATTTTCATTCAGAGGTAAGATAACACAAACAACATGTTAAACATACTCGGAATAGCATAAAGCCAATAGGTAGATATGGTGGACTCACTGGAATAACTTTGGTTGAAGGTGTTGGAAACAAGTTTTTGCTTGTTGGAGTTTTTGGGCTAGCAAAAGGGAGAAAGTTGACCATCTAGATGCATGCATGAGTGTCCATAGAACTAACTAATCCATGTTAAACCAAGTAAATAACAATCAGCACCAAAACATGAATAAGTGATAGCTCTACAAAAAGAATTTGCAAACTATTACTCATAAACAAGCTCATGAATCATGCAACTATATGTATCATTAAAAATCAAGTCAAACATCCCTTTTCCCAATCTTATAAAAGCATCCAACATATTTCAACCCATATTTCCAGTAGCTCTCTCATATATAATTGATAGTGTGGTGGTCTCTCAAGACTCAAACAAAAACAAAAAACGACGCTCCAAGTTTATGCGATAAAGTGTTTCGATCGAAAAACAGAAGTTGGACGTGTGCAAACCGAGAGTGTGTAGGTCCAGCGGGGTTGTCTTCACATCCCCAAGCTTATGGTCTTCACCATCCTTGGATAGCTCTTGGTGCATCTCCTCCAATCCCTGTGAAAAAACTTCAAAACACCGTTTCTCCCATCTCTTTTCTGTGGGGTGCATTAATAGTGATAAACAAATAGGTTCCTTGCTGCATATAATCCTTGAACAAAAATTCATATGACATGTCCAGAAAGTGTATAATGTTGTATGCCTACTCATAAACTCAATTGGATCAAAAAGATTCAACTTAAAAGCTCAAAGCATGCATCAAACAAAATGGGACAGAATCTGTCCAGAAAAACAGCAGCAGCAAAACGTATTTTTCTACCCTACCAAACTTTCTCGAAAAATTCCGAAAAATTCATGCATACAGAGGATGAAAAGTTGCAACTACAGTTCAAATATGAGCTCATTCGGAGTTACAGAATAAGAATTAAAAATCATACCGTGCACTGACTCGTGCAGGAATAAAATCTCCGAACGCTATAAGCAACTTTTTCAAACCAAAAAGGGTAAAACTTGGCACTTTATTAAAAACTCCAGAACCTAACTAGACACAAAATCTCTTGTTACAGCAAGAGGACACAAAGAAAAATCACACATAAAAATAACCGGGTTGCCTCCCGCAAAGCGCTTTCTTTATAGCCATATAGCTAGGCTTCTTACTTGTTGTTTTATTGTGGACGAAGCTCATGAGGGAGCTTGAACTTTGGTGGTTCCCTCTTCCTTGGAAAGTGTTCCATGCACTTCTTGTGTGGAAACTGAAACTTTACATTCCCTTCCTTTGAATCAATGATAGCACCTGTGGTACGAAGAAAAGGTCTTCCAAGAATAATAGGACTAGAGGTTTTATTCCCCATATCCATGATTAGAAAATCCACAGGCACAAAAGTCATATGTAACTCTACCATAACATCACTTACTTTTCCCAAAGCATGTTTAATAGAGTCATCAGCAAGTGCTAGTTCAATAGAGCATTTTTCAAGATTTTTCAATTCAAGCACTTCATATAGTTCTTTAGATAAAACAGAGACACTAGATCCTAGATCAAGTATGGCATGGTGTGTCTCTTTTCCAATAGTTACTAGTACCTTAGGTATCCACATATCCCCAAGCTTAGGTGGTATCATAGCCTCTTGGTTGTACCTAGCAATCTTTTCTTTCAAGACATGATTAGCAATATAAGAACCAAAACCTGCTTGGTTAGTGTTGATGGAAGGATCACTTGCAAATTTTTGTAAGATAGATATTAATTCATGCAAGCTACAATTTTCTAAGTCAAGCAAAGGATCCTTGACTTCATTAAGCATTTTAACTTCCTCAACTTTCTTTTCCCTATTGTATAGGTTGAATATTTCATAACGGTCATCAAAGACATCTTCAGGTACTTGGGCTTTTTCTAAACTTTCTTTAATTTTCACTTCCAAAAGCAAGCCATCAAGTAGAATGTAAGCATCAGCAATAGTAACATTTATGAAAGAACCCTTACATTCCTTATCCAAAAAGAGTTTAGAGGTTTCAGACAATCCTCTATAAAATATATGCATGAGCATCCAATCTCTCATGCCATGTTCCATTCCATAAGCTATACCTCTAAACCTTTCCCATGCTTTTACCATAGGTTCATCCTCTTTTTGTTTAAAGGTGATAACTATTTGTCTAATATTGTAAACCATTTCTGAAAAACAAAACCTTTCAATGAATGAAGCTTTTAGGTTAAACCAATTGCTAAAATTTTAGGTGGCCATTTTAATATCCAATCTAAAGCTTTTCCAGCTAAGGAATAAGGAAAAAGCTTTACTTTGATCACATTAGCATTGGCATGAGTCAAGTTTAACACTTTGCATCTTTCATTAAATTTGTTAAGATGGAGTAGAGCATTTTCTTTCGGTTTCCCAGAAAAACGGTGTTCATAAATCATTTTAGTGACATTAGGATCTACCTCAAATTCTCCAACTGGAATATTCATATCTTGAGGAAAGTTCCTAACACTAAATGGCCAAAAGGTTCTTTTTTCCATTATAGCAAGTTTTTTTGGTATTTTTGATTTTTTATGCAAAACTGAAATAAATATGATATGATATGCAATGACACTAACAAAACAAATAAATTGCTTTGTAAGTAAAGATGGATAAGATGGTGCTCACGTAGGTGCAACCTCCCCAAGCTTAGGTGTTAGCACAAGTTGGTGACGTTGACTTTGTTGTGAGATGAATGCGATGATGCACACCCTTGGATAAATCTCTCAGCTACGATTCCCCGGCAACGGCGCCAGAAAACGTCTTGATGGTCCCGAAGAGCAAGGCTTGATACCTGCAAAAGTAAACGGGATTAGGTTGAGACTCCAAGTGCAGAGTGTATAGTAAGTGGAAGACAGTTTTCCCCACGAGGGGTGACTCGAGGGTTTAATATCGAACTCTCGGGGAATCTGAAGTGGTAGATTTATCTTCTTATCCTTCTTTTGGTTACCTACAAAACAAGGTTAGATGTTTTGGTCCTCAACCTCACCTGTGGTTGTCAAGCACAAGGTGTAAGAATGATATCAGGATAGTTATGCAATGCAAACAAGAAATAAATATGCAATGATGGTGGATGCAATGTAAATGATATTTTTGGGTTTTTGAATGATGTATGCAAGATGAAAAGTATTTTTGTATTTTCGGATTTAATGATGGCTGAAAATAGAAAAGTGGTATATGGTGTTGGAAAGGTGTTTCTTATGATTAAAAATGGACTGGGGTTCATGGTTTCACAAATGCACTCTCTCTTTATAAAGTGGTAGACAATGGAACACACACAGTTAACATATGAGATTGCAACACAGGGTTTGATAACAAGTTACTTAGATATATGGGCATCACGTCCTAACATAGAGATCTTTTGGTTATTAACCTCTCTTATACTCCACCAAGATGCGAACTAAATCATAACACCTCAGTAATTAAGATAACTCAGAGTATAGCATTAAGTATCATGACATGAAGTGAAAATAAGAACATGCTAGATCTAGTCATGGAGTAGTGGCAATGGTCACGCCCACATCCCCGGTAGCATGGTATTTTAGTTTATCCCTAGTGTAAGATAGATCGCAGAACTTTCTCTCACGTTCACTGCACTAGCCACCCCCCGTTACTCCAACTAATGCACACGTTCCCCCACACACGCTCTCATAAACATGCTTGATCAAAACAAGTAGACAAGAACGGGGTACATAATATGCATCTATACTCATAACTGAAACAAACATTGCAATCTCAAACATATATTAACTCATAAAGATCCACCACAAAGGTATTACAACGGTGACCGTAATCATGTTCAGCAGCTCATACGGTGCTAATTAGTGAAGCTCAAGAGAGGAGAGATACATAAGTTACTTCCACAAACCCATAGTCCAGAGGTGGACTACTCCCTCTTCATCATGGAGACGGTGGAGAAGTCGATGGAGAAGATGGAGACCACGCCGGCAGCGCCCCGCCGGAGTTTTCCCCCTCCAATCTGCAGCTCCTGATCTCCGTTTCGGTGTTTCTGTGTTTGTGCGGCGCTCCTTCCAGAGAACGTCGGGGGACCTTTTTTATAGGCGTTTTTAGGTCAAGACTATGTCGGTGGAGCGAAGATCGACGGCAACGGAGCCACGAGGGCCAAACGGTGGGCCCCACGCGGCCACAGTACCTGGCCGCGTGGGCCACCCCCGTTTGGTCCTCGGACCTCCGTTTGTTCGCTTCCTTCGCCCACAGGTCTTCTTCCTTCCAAATATTGACGCCCGTAAATTTCCAGGTGATTTCGTTGACGTTTGGGTCCCTGAAACATTAAAATAAGAAAACGGGGTTTTCTGCCTGTGCAGGGTTAATTCCATAAAAATAGGAAATAAATGAATATTCCCAAAAATCATTATAAAACATTGATATAACCCTTATATGATGCAAATATGATTGGAATATAAGCAATTAAAGTGCAAAGTTCATGTATGCATTTTACATGCATCACGTGCGTGTGTTGGTGTTTGTACTCTGTATCCTGAATGAACACACGCAGCTTATGTTCAAAAAAAAAAATTCTCTTTAGTTATTCCCTTCTCTTTTTCGGATGCAAATTCTTGTCCACACAGCTGGACTCCGGTTTCCCTTAGGCATGGCCAATGGTGGCAGTAGCAAGCTGTGGTCTCATCCTCCACCTAAGAAAAATGTTAACGAGACTACCTGATGGCTACGTGTTGGTGAACCCCAAGAGGAAGGTTATGATGTAGACAGCAGAAGTTTTCCCTTGAATAATCTACCCAAGGTTTAATCGGACCAGTAGGACTTGACGATCAATTGGAAGGTTGTTGATGTTGACTCCCCCTGGCGCTAGGGAGCTTGCACCAACGTGGAATCTGCACAGACACAAACCAGAACTTTGCCCAACGCGAAACAGAGAGGTTGTCAATCTCTCCGGTCTTGCAGAAACAAAGAGTTAAACGTATGGTGTGGAAAACAGCAGGAAAAACAGCAAGTAACAGGAAACAGATGATTGCAGCAGGTTGTGTAAACAGTATGAGGAAATTGGACCAGGGTCCACAGTTCACTAGTGGTGTCTCTCTCAGAACAGATAACTAGCATGTTGGGTAAACAAATTACAGCTGGGCAATTGACAAATAGAGAGGGCATAACAATGCAATACATGCCAAGATGTCTACTATGAAATCTAGTTGGGCATTACAACAAAGTACATAGACCGTTATTCCAACGCATCTATGCCTAAATAATCCACCTTCAAGGCAGCATCCGCATCCTATTCAGTATTAAGTTGCTAACAACAGATTATTGCATGAAGTAAAGTGTGTAATGTAATCAATACAAGTGCCCTTGGACACTGCACCAATGTTTTATCCCTAGTAGCAACAGCACATCTACCATCTTAGACCTTTCTGTCACTGATCCAGATATCTAGAGACTGAACCCACTATCGAGCATAAATACCCCCTCTTGGAGTCACAAGCATCTACTTGGCCAAAGCATCTACTAGCAACGGAGAGCATGCAAGATCAAGAGCACATAGATAAACAACTTGAATAAACATGGTATCAATATTCATCGGATCCCAGCAAACACAACATCTAGCATTACAATAAGATGATCTTGATCATGTTAGGCAGCTCACAAGATCTAAACATGGAGGCACAAGGTAGAGAGACAACCATCTAGCTATTGCTATGGACCCGTAGTCCAGGGGTGGACTACTCACGCATCACTCCGGAGGCAGGCATGGTGATGTAGAGCCCTCCGGTGATGATCTCCCCTCCGGCAGGGTGCCGGGAAGAGCTTCAGAACTCCTCCGATCTGAGATTGACGATGACGGCCGCGACGGAACTTTTCGTGGAATATGATCGACCGTAATAGGGTTTTCGCGTCGCGGAGAATATATAGGCGAAGAGGCGGCGTCGGTGGCCGAGGGGGGCCACCACGCCATAGGGGGGCGCGGGCCCACCCTGGGCCGCGCCCTAGTGTGGCGTGGCCCCCTGGTGGGTCTGCTCCGACTCCCCTTTGGACTCCGTGATCTCCTCGTGATATTATTGACGATGTCTTTTGTTTCGTCCAATTCCGAGAATATTTCCTTAATAGATTTTCTGAAACCAAAAACAGCAGAAAACAGGGAACTGGCACTGTGGCATCTTGTTAATAGGTTAGTCCCAGAAAATGCATAAAAATGATATAAAGTGTAACCAAAACATGTAGCAATTGATATAATACAGCATGGAACATCAAAAATTATAGATACGTTTGAGACGTATCAAGCATCCCCAAGCTTAGTTCCTGCTCGTCCTCGAGTAGGTAAACGATAAAAACAGATAATTTTTAAGTGACATGCTACCAACACAATCTTTGATCAAATAACAATGTAATGCACATGATCTGAATGAAGTGATCCAAGCCAATGGTCTATAGTTTGCAAGCAAGTAAATAAAGAGTAAACATAAGTGATCACACAAGTGCAAACTTTCATGAATAATACTATAAAACATTTAGAGATATAATAGTCTAACATAATAGTTAGTTCACAGCAGCAATAATTTCAACATGAAAGTGTTTGTATCAACACAAAGGAAGATAATAGCTTCAGCATTTGCTTCAACTTTCAACATGTATATCATATAGATAATGTCAATGCAAAGAATATGATCAACCAAACACAAAGTTATGTAAAAACTGTTATACTGGAGTTGACAATGATGTTTGCTTAAGTAGACAGAAAGAAGTGGGAAAACTGACTCAACATAAAAGTAAAAGAATGGCCCTTCGCAGAGGGAAGCAGGGATTAACATCATGTGCTAGAGCTGTAGTTCCCGAAGGCATATAGAGAGCATAAAATATTGTTTTGTAAGGTAATGGTGTATACAGGTGTCAACAAATCAAATAGCAGGTACTTGTCATCTTCCATGGCTAACTAACTTTTAGAGCGGTTCCGAGAGTTTTTAGGACTGCACTTGTAACAAGCACTTATTGGTGACACTCCTCCCAACCATTTACTTTCCACAAACCATGGCTAACCGAATCCTCGGGTGCCCACCAACATTCACCATGGAGGAGTGTCTATTTATTTATTTATAGGGTGGACTAACCAGCTCTTTAATGCAAAATAAAAGGTGGAGAAGCAGATGAAGCTGCCAATCCTTGTAAATTAATTAGCATGGAAGATGACAAATCTCACTACTACGTCCTTATGAGCTTTTCAAGTAGTGACACAAAAAGGAAATGTAACAGTTTTGAGTAGTTAGTAGATAGCACATGAAGAAATTTACTTGGAATGGTGAAAACACCACATAATAGGTAGGTATGGTGGACACAGGTGGCATGGATTTGGCTCAAGGTTTTGGATGTACAAGAAGCATTCCCTCTTAGTACAGAGTTTAGGCTAGCAAGGTTATTATAAGCAAACATCATTATCAACTGGAATAGCAAGAGTGTACATAAAACACAAGGTTTGACGAACCATAGACTCCCACTGTCTTCCTTGTTAACACATAGCCTTCATCCAAAAATTATCTAGACTACTATGGACTTCCAATTATGCAACAGATTATTATAGCAGAAAATCCTTATAGTAGTTCTTCATTAATAGCCATTACTTACATGATGCACAAGCTTAAACATTAATTACTTGACAGCTCAAAACAATTGGCAAGCATCAAATTACTCAAGACAACGATCTAAAAAGATTCATGTAAGCATTTTATACCACTACACATGCATAGCATTTTTCTGGTCCAACCAAACACCAATCAACTTATTTGACAACTCTCCAAACAGATATAAGTGAAGCAAGAGAGTACTTTCTTCAAAAGAAACTGATAGCTCTAACAAGAGATACATGAAAAACTGAGAGCTAACAGCAATCACAGCAGTAGACAGGAATACTCAACAAGTATAAGTGAAGCACAAGAGTATTCTAATGAAAAAGTGGAGCGTGTCTCTCTCCCAAACATGAATACTAGGATCCAACAAGTATAGCACAGCAAACAAAACAAAACAAACTGAAAACAAAAACACACTGACGCTCCAAGGAAGAGTACACTAGCATGAAGCAATAAAAATATAGCACCATTAGAGATGACCTGATAATTTGTAGATGAAGAAGGGGATGCCTTGGGCATCCCCAAGCTTAGATGCTTGAGTCTTCTTGAAATATGCTGGGGAGGTAAGCCTCCCCAAGCTTAAGCTCTTCACTCTTCTTGATCATGTAATATCATTCTCCTCTATCAACACTTGAAAACTTCCTTCACACCAAAACTTAACAGCTTTTCTCATTAGCAGGTTAGTGCACTAAAAGATAATACTTCAAAGTTCTAGCAAAGACAAAACTCACAAGCCAACTATTTTAAACATTAGCCACTGTTACTAGGCTCAAGTGGGCACTTTTACACGAAAAGAAACCACTTAAAAACTTGTAAAAGAGAGAATGCAAAATAAAAGACAGAATCTGTCAAACCAGAACAGTCTGTAATGACGAATTTTTTCGAGGCACTTACGATGCTCAGATGAAAACTTTTGAAATAATGAAAGTTGCGTAACATCATCAGGAACATGCACAAAAAGTTTCAGCATTTTTCGATTTTTTCTGATTTTCTACTGAATTAAACGGTGACGAACAGCAATCTGTCCCAATGCAGTCCCGAAAATAAAACCAACTTTGCATTAGTAACTCTCCTTGGCACAACAAAACAGCAAATAAAAGATACAAAGGAGTTGCTACAGAGGTAAACAAACATCCTTGACTAATACTGAAAATAAAAGATAATGGGTTGCCTCCCAAAAGCGCTTTCTTTAACGCCTTTTAGCTAGGCATAGTGATTTTTATGATGCTCACATAAAGATGAGAGTTGAAACGTAAAAGAGAGCATCAAGAAGCATATATAAAACATGTTTAAATCTAACACTCTTCCTATGCATAGGAGCCTTGTAAGAAAACAAGTAAATGAAGCACAAAGTGACTAGCATAGGAAGACAAAACAAGTGCAACTTCAAAATTTTCAACATAAAGAGAGGAGACTTAATATTATTGTGATATATGAAACTATGTCTCCCTCTCACATAATGACCAGTAGGTTTTAAAGAAACCATCATATAAAAGCAACACAAGAGAAAGCTCAAAACTTTCATCACAAAGAGAGGAAATCTAATAACATGAAGATTTCTATAACCATATTTTCCTCTCTCAAAATAATTTTCAGTAGCATCATGAATAGACTCAACAATATAGCTATCACATGAAGCATGCTTTTCATGATCTTCAAACACATAATTTTTATTAAGCTCAAAAACAGTGGAGTCATTAAACTCACTTTTGACAATAGTAGCAAGATTAATATCATCAGGCAATATAGGACCATCATCAAGAGAATTATCATAAATAACATTAGGGAGCACATTTTTACTTTCTGCAATTTCCTCTTTTACTGAGTCAAGGAGGATGTTTACTTCAAATTTATCAAAAGGAGATATTTCAATAGAATCATGACATTCAAAAGTATAGCATTCTTCCTCCTCCAAGCTTGGGGGACTAAAAATATCATTTTTATCAAAACCAGCTTCCCCAAGCTTAGAGCTTTCCATGGCATTAGCAATAATGGTGTTCAAAGAATGTATGCTAATAACATTGCTACTATCATGATTGTTATGCAAATAAAGTTCCATAGGCTTTTTAATTTTCTCTTCAAACACCTCATGTCCCAACTCAAGATAAATTTCATAAAGCTCTCTCATGTTGTTTTCAGCCATAGGACTAGTTTCAAGGAAAGTAACTAGTGATAGCAAGTAAAGAGCTAGACATAATAACTCAGCAAGAAACAAAACCGAAAATAAACTAAATGCAAGTAACTAATTTTTTTGTATTTTTGAATATTGAAAGCAAACAAGATAAAATAAAATAAACTAAGCAAGACAAAAACAAAGTAAAGAGATTGGAACTGAGAGACTCCCCTTTCCAATAGCCTCCAAGTCCCCGGCAACGGCGCCAGAAAACAGCTTGATGGCTACGTGTTGGTGAACCCCAAGAGGAAGGTTATGATGTAGACAGCAGAAGTTTTCCCTTGAATAATCTACCCAAGGTTAATCCCAGTAGGACTTGACGATCAATTGGAAGGTTATTGATGTTGACTCCCCCTGGCGCTAGGGAGCTTGCACCAACGTGGAATCTGCACAGACACAAACCAGAACTTTCCCAACACGAAACAGAGAGGTTGTCAATCTCTCCGGTCTTGCAGAAACAAAGAGTTAAACGTATGGTGTGGAAAACAGCAGGAAAAACAACAAGTAACAGGAAACAGATGATTGCAGCAGGTTGTGTAAACAGTATGAGGAAATTGGACCAGGGTCCACAGTTCACTAGTGGTGTCTCTCTCAGAACAGATAACTAGCATGTTGGGTAAACAAATTACAGCTGGGCAATTGACAAATAGAGAGGGCATAACAATGCAATACATGCTAAAATGTCTACTATGAAATCTAGTTGGGCATTACAACAAAGTACATAGACCGTTATTCCAACAGCATCTATGCCTAAATAATACACCTTCAAGGCAGCATCCGCATCCTATTCAGTATTAAGTTGCTAACAACAGATTATTGCATGAAGTAAAGTGTGTAATGTAATCAATACAAGTGCCCTTGGACACTGCACCAATGTTTTATCCCTATTAGCAACAGCACATCTACCATCTTAGACCTTTCTATCACTGATCCAGATATCTAGAGACTGAACCCACTATCGGCATAAATACCCCATCTTGGAGTCACAAGCATCTACTTGGCCAAAGCATCTACTAGCAACGGAGAGCATGCAAGATCAAGAGCACATAGATAAACAAATTGAATAAACATGGTATCAATATTCATCAGATCCCAGCAAACACAACATCTAGCATTACAATAAGATGATCTTGATCATGTTAGGCAGCTCACAAGATCTAAACATGGAGGCACAAGGTAGAGAGACAACCATCTAGCTACTGCTATGGACCCGTAGTCCAGGGGTGGACTACTCACGCATCACTCCGGAGGCAGGCATGGTGATGTAGAGCCCTCCGGTGATGATCTCCCCTCCAGCAGGGTGCCGGGAAGAGCTTCAGAACTCCTCCGATCTGAGATTGACGATGACGGCCGCGACGGAACTTTTCGTGGAATATGATCGACCGTAATAGGGTTTTCGCGTCGCGGAGAATATATAGGCGAAGAGGCGGCGTCGGTGGCCGAGGGGGGCCACCACGCCGTAGGGGGGCACGGGCCCACCCTGGGCCGCGCCCTAGTGTGGCGTGGCCCCCTGGTGGGTCTGCTCCGACTCCCCTTTGGACTGCGTGATCTCCTCGTGATATTATTGACGATGTCTTTTGTTTCGTCCAATTCCGAGAATATTTCCTTAATAGATTTTTGAAACCAAAAACAGCAGAAAACAGGGAACTGGCACTGTGGCATCTTGTTAATAGGTTAGTCCCAGAAAATGCATAAAAATGATATGAAGTGTAACCAAAACATGTAGCAATTGATATAATATCAGCATGGAACATAAAAAATTATAGATACGTTTGAGACGTATCACTACCGTCTAGAATTTTTTCACCCAGCGGAAGCATCAGCTCATGTGGGCCTCATAGTTTCCCTCCACTACTTGCTTTTTTTTTTGGAACGCTCTTCTTTCTCCCCTCTCTCCACCGCTCTTGCTTTTGAGAGTCGTCTCGAGGCTTCCGTCTTCCTCGCCGGCTCGCTCCTTGCTCCTCTCCGGCGGCGCTGTAGCTTGGCGTGGACATGGATGCGTAGCTTGGCTTGTACATAGTAGTTATAGGTTTAGTTTTAGCCTCTGTGCTAGGTTTTGCCTGTATGGCGTTGTCTGCGAGTAGGTTGGCGGATCTTGGTGGCCAGATCCGCTGCGCCGTTGCCTTCTTCCTCCTAGCTGCAGTTCGCCGGTGGCAGGCGGTGCTGCAAGCGACGTCGACCGAGGCACGCATCTCTCCTAATAAGGTACGCACAGGAAGTTTCGAGCTGGGGCTTTCCGGCCAGCCCTGGCCTCGGGCTGTTCTTCGTCTTCTTGATGCTGTGCTCCGGAGGTCGGAGCTCGCGATGAATAGAAGATCTGGCGGCTTCCATAAGGCCGAATCCCTACTTCTCTGCTGCATCTACTTCGATTTGCCTCCTCTGGCTAGTGGCAAGAGTGCAGAGTTTGATGACGGATTGGTGCATCTTGCTTGGCGGCGGGAAGCTAGGTTTGGTGGAATTTCTGGAGACAAATAGCTTCTTCTTCTATGTCGCAGTGGGTGCGGGAAGAAGAGAGGGCGATTTGGATCTGAAGTTCTACGGGGAGATCATTTAACTGCAACCTGCGGAGATCATCAATGGCGGCGAGCTTGCGCCTCTGTTTTCCATGGCCAAAGGGGCAACTCCATGCTGTGGTGCTTCTTGCACCAGAGCTTCTTCAACCTCCAGGCCGGCGTGCCATTTCGGAGGCCCTCCATCAGTTATGCTGCGGCAACTTACGTCACTCCATCGCCAAGTGGTCGCGTCCCCGGCGATGGTGCTGGCGGCCGCTGCGTCGAGCTGCTCGCTCTTGGTGGAGAGGGACTTGATTGCACTCCTTTTTATTTAGTTAGGGTCCTTTTTGTAAAAGCCAGGGACTTGGGTGTAATTTTCCTTTTCTTTGAGGTCCTTGATGTAATTTGTAATCCCACCGTTTAATGCAGTCTAGACCCTTCGGGGTCCTTCTCCTTGTTCAAAAAAAAAACACTACTTGCTTTTTTCACTTGCATCCATTCACGTGCTCTCGGCCTCTCGCTGTACTTCTCTCTCTTCCTTTCCTCTGCTTTTTTCATCCTTTTTAGCGAGGAAGCGGGATCTTCTGCAGGAGCTAGCTTTAGTCCGCAAGCCACCATATTTTTACCTCTCTCCTCCACGACACCAGTTTGTCCGACGTGGACCTGCGGGGCAGTGGTCCAAGCTGGAGCGCTGGCCATGCCCTCATCAAACGGAACCAAAACATGAACAAGCTGTTCCGAGGGGAGGTTGCCAGAGGAGACGAGGCAGTTCTCTTTTCTCCACCGACAGCTCCCACCCCTTTCCTTGAGAGTCAGGCGCCGCCTCCTCCGCTCGCCTCCGGCTCGCTCCTTTCTCCTCTCCGGCAGCGCTGCCGGCCGGTGTGGAAAAGGATGCGCAGCGCGGGCTGTACATATTAGTTGCCTAGGTTTAGTTTTTCTTGTGTGTAGCTTCGTGCTGAATAAGGGTAGGATCCTGGATCTTTGCAGCCAGATCCAGGGCGCCGTGTGCTTCCTCTGTCGAACTATGCTACGCCGACGGCAGGTGGTGGTGCATCTGAGGCTTTGGGAGTCGCGCATCCCTCTTTTGCTGGACTGCATATCTTTCTTCTTCTTCTTTCTTCTTGGCTGCGCTCCGTCGACTCGCAGCGACGCCGGAGTTGGATTTCTTCTTCTCTGCGCTTCAGATCCATGGTGGATCTGTTGCAGGGATCGAGATGATCCTAGCCTTTGCAATAATTTCGCCTGCCGTATCTTCTACTCTGTAGATCAAGGGATGCAGTGCTGGTCTTTTTCTCTGGCTGGCCGTGGCGGCAAAGGGAGAAAGAGGTGCTGCTGCTGCTCTTTTTCGACCTTGACGGAGTGGTCTGTGTTGCGTCCTGGAGCTCCACACACGGTGGTCTTCTTCACTGCCGTGATCCGTGGCCAAGAAGGTGGCCAAAGTTCAACCTCCACATCGGAGGCTTTCTCAATCCAGTGCCAGTGCTCGGCGGCTCGATCCAGCCAAGTGGTTCGTCCCCGGCTGGGTTTAGCTTGCTGGTGGCTGCGATTGCTCGTCGGAAGAGAGAGTCCGAGCGCAAGGAGCTCTGATGATCTCGGCGTCGGCGCCTGGAGATCGCCGGCGAGGTGTGGCAGAGGCACCGAAGGGCTTGATTGCATTTTATTTTTTAGCTCTAAGGTGTTTTTTGTAAAATCGAAGGCCCTTTCTTCGAATTGTAGGTCTTTCAGGGCAATAGACGAAAAGGGCTTTTCTGTAAAGTGTACCTGCCACGTGGAAATATAATTTGCAGCACTGGGGTCTTTTGACCCCACCCCCTTGTACAAAAAAAAAACAGAACCGAAACAAGGGCCTGTAGTAGAGTAGCTAGGTTTTCTTTGCTTTTGCTTGTTGCAGTGTTCGCCGACGTGCCGAATGGCGCTATGCCTTGGAGGATTCACTGGTTGCTGAGCCCGGGCCGCAGCAGCTGGATGGCGGTAGTCCTTCTCCTTCTGGCGGTGCTCCTATGGCAGGAGCCGTATGCGGGAGGAGTGGATACTGCGTCCTTCTTCCTCAATAAGCTCGATGATGGGCTCCTGGTTCTGGGGGTCTATTTGTGCTCGGGCGTCTGGGCTGCTTCTTCTTCCTCTAGCTGCCGAGGTGGTGGTGATGAGGTAGGGGAGACGACGCACAGGCCCGGGGATGGGTGCTGGCCTGCGCCTTCTGAAGCTTCAGGCGCGGATGCTTCCAAGCGACGGCGAGAGGCGCCGCCGCTATCTATGGCCAAGGGGGTCGCTCCGCAGCTCGGAGCTCCTTGCTCCGGGTGTTCTTTCTCCTCCAAGCGTGAGGATCTCATGGCTTTGCAACGTGGCATACTATGGCGGTTCTCCACCAAGTGGTTCGTCCCCGGTGGCGAGCTTGACGGCCGCGGTTGCGAGGTCCTCCTTCGACGGCGACAGTTAGGGACCCGATCGCGTTTCTCGCGTCGGTCAAAGGTCCTTTGTGCAAGAAAAGAGGACTGGGTTGTAATTTTTGTTATTTCAGGGTCCTCTTTGTAATCTGTAACTGTTGCTATCAATGAAGCTTCGGGGCTCTTCGGCCCCATTCCTTGTTCAAAAAAAAAAAAGACTGCATCATTCTTGTCGGGTTCAACAGGTGTCCTTCCTTTGGCGTCTCGAAAGATCCAGCTTCTCTGATAATTGTGGTTCTGGAGGCTTGGGCCAGGCTCGTCGAAAATAACAGCATGTCGACGCAACTACGTGGCGAGCTGCTGGGTCCCAGTTGCAACATCCGTATTCTGATCTGCTGGACGTTTTGGTCTCGTTATCTGCTGTAGCAGTCTCCACGTCGCCATACATCGGAAATGTGAATACAGTTACGTATCAGAAGCGACAATGAATCTCTTCGGAAATGCAAAAGACACGTCGATAAATTAAGGATAAAATGAATTTTTTGTGCTGTGCAAGTACATGTCTGTAGGCTATGCACGTAAGCTTAATTTTTAGGTGGTAGTTTTTCCTGTTGCAAGTGGTGATAAGGAAAGGGTGCATTTCTTTTCGACTTCTTTTCCATGTCTACGGCTGCGTGACTATTGGAGGTTGCATGTGTATCTATAATTTCGAGAAAGGGTCTCGGTCTTGCTAGCTACTCCATCCGATCATATCTGGCGTCTTTATTTTGTGCGCACCAAGTTTGATTAATAAAACTTGTGATATGTGTTATGAAAGTAATATAGTTGGATTCGTAGTACAAAATCTGCTACAACTTTTTCCCATAATTCACATATATTAAAGCATCTCCAACCATGGACTCCAAATCCGGCCCTCAAACTGTCCGCGGACACGACCGGACGTGTCCGCGGACAGTGACCGGACAACTTCTATAAATTGTGTTCTACAATCATGAACACTATATTTTTCTCTCCAAATCCATGCATTACATGCAGCTACGTTCTTTGCATTGTGGAAACTCCATCTAGTGCACAAAGATATAACGTACATAGCAATTATAATTAGGGAAATTCACTTCGGCTCATATGTGCATCTACACCCACTAGTCAAAAAACGAATTTTAAAATGTTAAAAAATTGAAACAAAAATTTTGGATGTACATATAAACATTCTATGTTCGTAAATAAAACAATCGGGATGAAAAGACATTTGGTGCGGCCGGTGTAAAAAGACAAATCCCTGGTGTTTAAAAATGGCTCTGCACGTAACATTTTTTCTCTTTTTTATACCGGTCACACAAAATGTCTTTTCGATGCGAATTTTTTTTATATGGATAGAAATTTTTCATATGAACACTCGAAATTTTTGTTTGAAATTTTTAACATTTTGAAATGCGTTGAAAATGCATTTTGCACAACGGGTTCATCTACACCCGTGAGCCAAAACATCATGTCCCTATATATCACTAAAATAACTATAGCTCCCAATGCATAATGGAGATGCATCTCCTTCTCGATGGCCTTGATTTTATAATCATATCTGCGAGATGCAACTCCATATTCATCTTCTCTTCTTCTATCCTTTGCTTCTCCTTTTCTATTCTTATCTTCTCTTCTTGTATCATTTTCTTCTCTTCTTCAATCTTCTTCTTCTCCTCTTCCATCTTATTTATTTTGTCCTCCAACTTCCGGTTTCTACCATCAACTTCTTCAAACTTTTCTTCGATCTTCCTCTTTTCCTCAATTGTGAAGTTCAAATCCTCCAATATGCGCATCTTGCCTCGGAGGGAATCGTTCAACTCGGATATCACTCCACGGACATTGCAACTACATGCTTTTGAATCCTACAATTCAAAAAAATTGCAACTAAAATCCACTACCATTACACTAATTTGGGGAAAACTCAAAATGTGAGCTAGGACATACCGAGTCGGAGGAGCTGTCCTCCTCGTATAGAGGGTAGGAGCCTACCGAGTCCTCCTTCGTGTCCCATGAACCCATGTTGGCGGAGACGGCGGCGGAAATGGAAAACGCCCGACGGTGTATGGTGAGGTAGGGTTCCAACGAACTTACAGATCGGGCACCCGGGCGGGCTGAGAAACCTTGGAAGATGGAGTGGGAGAGGCTTGCTTGCTGTAGGAGTAGCGAAGGCGGCGGCGGTAATGCTCGCTGCAACTTTCGCCAAATCCGTCGCAAATGCGGCAAAGTCCGTCGCAATGCGGCCGCAACAGAGCTCTGATGCGGCGGAAAACTGGTCGGAGAAGGTTCGTGAGCAAGTGTGGGCGGCGGGGGGGGGGGGGGGGGGGGTGTGTGTGTGTGCTGGCGACCGAATATGAAGGGCGGCGGCGCCGGAGATTCACAGAAGGGCGGATCTAGGAGAAGGAGCCGATGGACTGTGAAAAATATCTACTGGCCGGGCGAGGGTTCCGTCCGATTTATGGTCAAAAAGGGTAGGTCCGCCCTGTCAGCGACCACGGGGCGGACGCGTCCAGGCGCGTCCACGCGGCCCTAAACTCTCTCCACATATGGGCTGGGTTTAGTGTTTGCCGGATAGCCTGGCCGTTTGGGCTGGGGGGGGGGGGGGGGCGATTTTCTCTCCGGGTTGTCCGCCCGGACGTATGGGGAGAGTTTGCACACCATGGTTGGAGATGCTCTTAGTGGCTAAATTTACGATCAAAATCCCTTACACGTAAAACTAAAACGACATACGCATTGGGATGAGGGAGTAACTTGTTAGGTGGTGCGCTAGTTGGAGCATCTCATAAACCTTGTTTTCCCTATGAAAGCGAATAATTATTGGGTTTCTTTTCTCTAATTTTCACCATTTTTTCTTGAGGTGTACCTGGTGTTTCTTTGATGCAAAAACAGGTAGAAAATAACAACTGACACTTGACACTAGGTTAATCGGTGGTCCAATAAGATGTAAGAAGATTTTAAGTAGTCCAAAAGTCTATAGTAATGATATAACAGTAGTATGGAATTATGGATGAATCAAATTTATAGATATGTTTTGGCCGTATCAGACTCCGAAAGCGTGTTTTTATATCCACAGAGCTAGGCTCACCTGGACACGGCGATTTGGGTCATAGGTGCAGATGCACTCGTTATGTAAAATATTTTTTATTTTTTTCAAATGTCAAAAAATTCTATAATTTTTTTTTGGATATACATCAGGACATTTTATGTTAGAATAAAAAGTTTCGTGGAGAAAAAACATTGTTTGGAACCTGTGCAAAAAAGACAAAAAAAATCTCGTACAAAATCATTTTAGAGCGTCTGGATTTGTCTTTTTTGCATAGGTCACATAAAATGTCTTTTCTTCGCGAAACTTTGTACGCTAACATAAAGTGTCTTGAAATATATGCGAATTTTCTATTTTGAATTTTTTGACATTTTGAAATTTATTTTTTGACCAGTGGGAGCATCTACTCCTATGACCCGTTATGGATTTCCGAGGCTCACTGCCTTTATTTAGGTTGGTTATTTTCATGAGAGGCATGCCTTTTTGTGGCATCCTCCTTCGTACTTGGAAAATGTTCCATGTACTTATTGTTTGAAAATTTAAAATTTACATTCCCTCTCTTGTATCAGCGATTACAGCTGCAGGTATAAGATTTTTTTCAAGTACTATAGGATAAAGAGAATGACTCTCTCATGTGCATTATAAAAAGTGAACACACACAAAATTTAATTGCAATTCTAATATGACATTATTCACTCTACCTATTACTTTCATGGTAGAGGAAACGGCTAGAAACAAGTCTATATTGCAAGGTGACGATGAACCAATATGAAAAGCACTATATAAAATTCTAGAAATGTCTAAAATAGTATTCGCAAATCAAGAATGGCATAACATGTACTTTTCCTATAGTAGGTGGGTCCCACCTTCTCGGGCCACCTCTCGTGAGCTTCTTGATATCTTCGTTTTTCATATTGGCGTAGCAACAATCTCTGGTGCAGTTGAGATCAAAAGGATCCTGAAAATCAAAATATGAGAAAAGGAGATTTCCTGATTTTCCAGAGTTATATGCTAAATAAAGTGATTTCATGGGAAATCACATAGAACACTTAAAATAATGGTGGTAACTCATGATATGATGTAAATATATGAGATATTAATATAATAAACTACACAGTTTATATATACCTTTTCAACGTATAAGGGCACGAGGAGGTAGGTGCAATCTAATTGCTCACGACGATTAGGATTCGCATCTGGTTGTTTATATACTGTGGGTCGGGTAAGACCCGGAGAATAATCCCACGTCTGAGTTGGTGACCCGCAATTTAGATAATCTGGAAACGACTGATAGGTTAACGTGTTCGTTAATGACTCAAAATAAACACAATCAGTTTTTCAAACAGCAAAATACAAACAATGTGCAAGAGCCTGAATTTGGTTCGGCTCATGTCGCGATGAGCACGACTGAGTCGCTCCTCTACTGACATCTTAATGAGTGGTAAAAAATTCTTCTATATAAACAGGTCAAACTCACTCTTAACTACCAATGTGGGAATAAAATTTAGTCTTACATCTCGCCATGCATAAATGGGCTCTATTAGAATTTATAAACTGTATTGGGCTAAGGCCCTTCCAACATTTTCTTCTCAACAACTTGCGAGCTTTATTGATCAAAACATAATGTTCTTATAATCTTCCATGATCATTGCCAACACGCAGGGAGGCGCTGTATCATCTAACACACCACATAACTCACCCTTTCCCAACTGCGCTAAACAATGCGCCACTTTATTACCCTCACGGTTAACCTTACTTAACTTAACCTCAGGTAAACCAGCCATGAGACTCCTAGCCTCCATATATGAATTCCAGTTTGCCGAACGATCATTACCGTCAGCTGAGAGGGTGCTGATAACTTGTGCAGCATCTGACTCGAGAATCGCTGGCCACTGCATGAAATCAGCAAGGTGGCGTAAACCCTAAAACGGGAGGGTGATACTGGTGGCCGGACTGAATCAGATTGTGACTGAAAAGACGATTATATATTGCAGACACACCTCCATCAAGCCGAGAGCTGTACCCTCAAGATACCATCCCTTGGACCAACCAGGCATAAGATTTCTGCAACTTTGAGCGTCCGACAAAGCTCTCTCCCCTTCTCTCATCCGCAGCCAGCAAAGGCTCCGGTTGGAAAACATAGTGGCATCGAAGGGGTTTATCTCGATCACCTGCATTTACAGCCAGCAAGCATGAACTGAGTTTCGCATGATCCTTTCATTAGCATATTTTATGGTATGGGAAAAATCACAATTCGCCAAATGTTCAATGCGGTCAATATTATGAAACGATACAGCTATGCTTCTATATATGGATATTTCAAAATAAAACATCAGCTAATCTTACGAGAAATCTATCCAACAGAACTATATTATCGCTGCAAAAATAGCTAATGTCGCCACATTTTCTTTCTGGCCTTCAGAACATACCCGTCCAAAGAAGTATAGAGCAGCATGGTAGTCCTTCTTTGCGAATGCTTCCTTCCCTCGTGACTTCAAATCAGTTACTCGACCTCCCACATGAACTGTATCCTGAAGATAAGAGCACAACCGCTGTGGATGTCAAGTCCTGACCACACACGTGTTGTAGTTGGCAAACTTATATGATTATCTCCTCACAAGGATGTAACCAGCATATATCACATAATCTTCTGTTATTGTATTGTTAAAACAAGAGAAAAGAAGTTTCTAGGTTCGGTGGGACCAAATTATAACGGCCATGCTTCAAGGGATTATATGTTACGCTCATGTATCAGCAAAGATGGACATGTTCACAAACAAATGGAAGTCATTGTTGGACTTTGGAGATGGAAACCGCAACATGTATGGCAAGAGGACTAGAGTTCGAATCCTTTTAGAACACTACGGTCTAACATGTGATTATGAATCCATTTCGACGATCAATACAGGGTCTCTGGAAATAAGTACGCAAGTACCAAAGGATCAGCACAACTGTAGCTAGGATAAAGCACAAAACTTACATATCAGCAAGATTATTTCTCTATTATTCAAAGTACCCGATTTATTCCAATTTTGACGTGAAAGTCAGAAGCGGACAGTTCATATTCACCTATATTGCCTAGCTGATACCCGGTATCATATTCTGGCATTTTGCCATCTTCTAACTTTATAGCCATGTGTATCAATGTATCCATGCACCTCCTCATATCCACTTTCTCATTTTTTTTCGATAAAGAAAATAAGTGTTTTGTAAGTCTCTTTCAATAAGACAACTATGTTTTATATAAGAAACTAGAAAAACAAAAAAGAGTTAGAAATTTGATTTTCTTTTCACTAACTCCATGTCTCCATGTGATATTCATAAATAGCTAAATCTGGACAAAAGAATATACATGACCAACACTTATTGGATAAATAAGGAATACAACAATGGCAACATTATATATTTGTAAATACAAAAACTGGTATCACCAAAAAAATAGAAAAAATTGGTTTTTTCTGAAACTCGATATGAATTCGTTAGTATGAAAAATCAGAATAAGAATATACATAAAAAATCTTACTAGGTGGCCAAAGAATACAACTCATACATGAAATCATACATGGTTAAGAAACTATAATAAAAGGCAACTAGCAATTGGCTTAAGTACAAATCATACATGAAATCCTTAATATATAGATTTGGAATCATGTATATAATTAAAAATTCTATTAGGTGGATAATCAATACAAATATTTTTCTATTAAACTCGAAATAACAAATAAAAGGATGTTAGCAAAACAAATTATTTACAAAGCCTTCAGGAAATGATTGTAAATGCCGGAGTTCAAGACAACCGAAAGCAAGCGGGAAGTGGTACTTGAAAAGAGCAGAGAGTATATCCTTGTATAAATATCACACATAATACACATGACATCTAGTAAGAAAGATTGTTAGATTGACGCAGTTTGCTAAATGAGAGCAAGAACACAATACGATGGAAGCAACAACGTGTGGTGGCAGCATAAGTAATGGTTGGTAGCAAAAACTCATGTCAAATACATAATGTCATTTTATTCGTGTGGTAAAATATAACACCATGAGTATGCGAGCATAAGCTTTTAGTGGCCGATTTTCGACTCCACACTCGTGTACTGCGGGACAAAGGTGTCCAAATAACAAGAACTAAGTGGTGGAAGCTCAAAGGGGAAGCCCAACAAACTTTTAAGGAGAGGTTGATCACGGAAAGACCTTGGAGCGAGGATGGAGATGCGGATAGCATGTGGGAGAAGATGGCGACACACATCCGGAATGTAGCTAGGGAAGTGCTTGGGGTCACGAAAGGAAGGAAACAAGAACCGACGGACACGTGGTGGTGGAATGAGGATGTCCACAAGGCTATGCGACAAGAAGGTCCCACAAAAGCTAAAAGGCAATTTTTATAGGACGGCAGTCAGACCTGCCATGCTTTATGGGGCAGAATGCTGGCCCACTAAAAGACAACATATTCAACAAATGAGTGTGGCAGAGATGCGTATGCTTAGGTGAATGTGTGGACACACAAGGAATGATCGAGTCAGGAACGAGGTTATACGTGAGAGGGTAGGAATGGCGCCGATTGAAGAGAAGCTGGTCTAACACAGGCTAAGGTGGTTTGGACATGTCCAACGGAGGCCACCGGAAGCATCGGTTAATAGTGGGATTCTAAGGGGCATAGATAATTTAAAAAGGGGTAGAGGACGACCAAAATTGACATGGGAGGAGGCAGTCAAAAGGGACTTGAAGGACTGGAATGTACCTAGAGTTTTGGCTTTTCATAGGGCTGCATGGAAATCAGCAATCCATGTGCCAGAACCTTGATTTTACTCTTTTGTCTTTTCTCTTTTGCCTTTTTTTTTCTCTTTTACGTTTTCACAAGTTTCTATGCGGGTTTCATATCTACCCTACCCAGCTTGCTTGGGACAAAAGGCTTAGTTGTTGTTCTTGTTGAATATGCGAGGATATATTTTAAATGCATCGCACAAACCAAATTATATGGTGGCAGTACTTTGAATAGTGCACCTGGTGGAGGAAGAGAACATAATGATCACATATGGGCCATATATAGATTTAGTTATTAGTTCAACATACTCTAGAAGATTTAAACATGCCTTATACCGAGGTGTTCCTTAGCTGGTCTCTAATTACCTATCGGAAATAGAAAATCATAGAACCATATATTTAGAAAATTAGAAGAGTTTATGTAGGCAAACCTTTCTAACATCAGCTATTATATAAATAAATAGTTTGATTAATCAAGGAAATATAGTAACATTTATGCGTTACTCTTTTTTTGCACCACTATCAATTATAAATCATATGGAAATATTGGTCAATATAGTTATTGACGCAGTGTGAAAAAACTATAATGATATGTACAACATTACGTAGACAAACTAGCCGCACAAATGCACGCATCCAGCTAATTTCGTCATGAATCCTTCCTATTAAATAGAACGTACAATTTGGGTAAGTATTTCCATTTACATATAACATCTCCCATATTTTCAAAATAATACCTATAACATTTTTCCACTGAATTTAATGGCGTCACAATGACATTATGAATTTCTACTGTTAGTTCAATTTATCGTGCGGACAGTCATGTAGAGAGTACAAGGAGAACATCAAAGTGGAAAAACTTGAAGGACCAAGGATGTAGTGATAAGAGGGGTAATATTCCCGGAAGCAAACAAAGCTCACAAGTGTGCATGTATACTTCTTGGTCAACTTTTTATTCCACATACAAACGATGAGAACATATGTAATGAATTACTGCGTTCTAAATAGAAAAAATACAAGTTATACTTGAACTTAGTAAGAAATCATCTACCTGACGCCTGATCCGTTTAAAACTCGGTCAGACGTAGTATCCGTTTAAAACTGAAATCTAAGTAATGGTGAAAGGTTGCTTTTGGAATAGTGGGGGGTTTAGGGACACAGCAAAGCATATGGTTGTTTCGGACTCGATTAGAGAGTTCAAGCTTGATTTTTTCGCTGTACTAGAAACTGGCAGGGACAACTTTAGTGCACCTTTCCTAGGAAAGTTGGCAGGGGGTTTTGACTACATTTGGTATTGTTTACCTCCACAAGGAGGTCAGGAGGGATTTTAGTTGGTTTCAATGCACAAACAATTAAGGTTAAAGACATCACCCCTGGGGACAGATGTGTAAAGTTTCATCTAGTCTCTCGTTCTGATAATTTCTAGTGGGTCATGGTCGCTGTTTATGGTGCGGCTCAAGATGCACAAAAGAGTGAATTCCTAGCCGAGTTGGTTCGTATTTGTGAAGTTGAAACTCTACCAATTTTGGTGGGAGGTGACTTCAATATAATCAGGAGACAAAGTGAAAAAAATAACGACAATTATAATGACAGATGGCCTTTTATTTTCAATGCAATCATCGAAAGCCTTGACCTAAGGGAAATAGATCTCTCCGGTCGACAATACACTTGGGCAAACCGTAGACCCAATCCTACATATGAAAAATTAGATAGAATTCTGACCAGTGTGTCCTAGGAACAGAAATTCCCGTTAGTGAGTGTTCGAGCTTTAACTAGGGCAGGTTCGGATCACACACCTTTACTCATTGACTCAGGAGAACAAGCTCACCTGGGGAATAAAACACATTTTTCTTTCGAACTCTCTTGGCTAAAAAAAGAGGGTTTTACCGAAATGGTGGCTAAGGAGTGGAATTTGGTTTCGGTTGGTAACTCACCTTTGGAGATATGGCAAAACAAGATTCGCCATCTGATGCCCACAAGTATAGGGGATCGCTGAAGTCTTCGTTGGGAAGTATTACCCAAATTTATAGTTCGACTCGATGGGAACACAAGAATATCAATAAGACCTTGGCAATTGAGGCGTCACTCTCAACCACACCTGTTGACGAGGTTATGCTCTGTGGGTACCCCTGCTTAAGGGTACCTGGTGCACGTGATGATCAAAGAAGCCCAAAGATTAATCGAAGCCCATGAAGGAAGGCCTAAAACGAAGAGTGTTTTCCAAGTTAGATCAAGTTATAGTCGGTTAAGGCTTTCCATATATGTAACCTTGGTCGGTTATGTTTCCCGGACCCAGCCTCCTATATAAAGGCTGGGAGGGTGATCGATCAAGGCAAGCAATCCATAGCCACCAAAACTCGACGAGATCTGCTGCTCGTCGAACCCTTGTAATCTCCATATTCAAACCATAAACACAGACAAGCAGGAAGTAGGGGTTTTACCTCACTCGAGGGCCCTGAACCTGGGTAAATCCAGCTTGTCAGCCGTCGATTCCACCAATACTACGCGTTCTCTACCACACAATCAACCCTAGGTATAGCAACCATGGGACTTGCCGAGGGCACACCTCGACAATTGGCGCCGTCTGTGGAAAAGGTAGTATTGGGCTCACGGTTTCGCCGGTTTCATCATCAAGCGGCCACCCGACGATCGCATCTGCACAAGGTAACTCGCCTACTGCATCATCAAAAAGCAAATCACCGACCACCGTTGCAAACAGCAACTCGCCGCAAGATCTACCAGCATCAATCAAAAAGCGATCACTCGCCAAAATCTCCAAGGAGGCTCACGCCGCACTCGATGGAAGCTCAGCAAGCCTTTGCCGGACTCGAATCAGGTTTGGATATTACGGTTGGAAAATTTAACTTCTTTGTCGATAAAGATGGTGTGCAGGACCTGTTAGACCCACTCGACGTGGAGACACTCAACATGGAGACAATCGACAACGCTTCGACTGCAACACCATCCATCTTGGGCGCGACATCATCACAGATCGTCCCGATCCAATCGCCAAGCGACTCTGCAACGTCCATGACCTCGCAAGAGTTCCGTGACGAGGTAGCAAAGAGATTTGGAAGAAGCGAGATCGAATCTGCGTACCGCCCAAACAATTCAATCGAGTCACTCGACAACGTCGTCGACTGCAACGACGTCGCGGGGAACAAGGAGAACATAGATGACAACATATACCTCGCCGATCTCAACGGCCCAGAAATCCGTGCCAGCCACGAGATATTCACCTGCGACGCAGATAGCCTGGACAAAGCACTCGAAGATCAACTCGATTGTGCGGAAACCCCAACAAGCAAAGCAACTCCAACATGAGCCTGGATGACGACGCCGAATCCATAATGCGCATCAGCAACACGTGGCAGAAGATCGGGTGGTACCGTATCAGGTGTACACCGCGAGTACAGCAGAAACATCAGCAGCCGCAACATGCCGTCGACCTACAGAATACCCTTGCACAGTCACCATGCCAGACGGAACAACCACGCTGACCATCACCGCAGAGATGGCGGAAAAAGTGAGCAAAGTAATCGAAAGCTGCACAATGCTACCAGCAAACGCAACTCCGGAAGAGGTATTGACCTTACAATACTTCCAGTGGCAAGAATCGATACGGTTAAAGAATTACCGAGCAGTACTCGAAGAACGCAAAAAGCAAGCCAGCATATCGAGTGCTCGGAGAAGAGCATTGTCTACAAGTTCAACAGGCAGAAACGACCCCGCGATAGGTCACGATTCATAAACCTCGGAGACGCAGATCGTGCAGCGGTCACTCGGAATCTAAACCCAGCCTTTATGGCAGTCGACGCGGAAGGAGTTCCCATACCTACTGAGCCAGCCGGGGCGCTGATGACGCTAGGCACCTACCTCAGAACAATCGAACCTCCTGCAGGAGACCCAAAGAGGGATCAGCACCTCCAACTGTACAAACAACTGGCAATAGCAGCACAAGCCATACAGCATCCACAAGCAACTCCAAGGAGAGATACAGATCGGGACCGTCGCAGTCGAAGCCCTCGGGGAAGGAGCAGTCGAAAAAGCTCACGCCGTCATCGTTCCAGTAGGAGCCACTCGAGGAGGTCATACAGCAACAGCTCAGACTCGGAAGCAGAAATCGGGCCATGTGGAGCGCTATGCTTCACTCGACGGATCCGGGAGGCTCGTATGCCCAAGAAATTTTCGCTAGCTACCACGCCTAAGTTCAACTGCAAACAAGAGCCATCAGGCTGGCTAGAAGATTACAGGCTGGCAGTCGGATGTCAGCGCGGCACCACAACTACAGCTATGCAGTACATACAACTTATGATGGAAGGAACGGCTCGCGATTGGCTCAAATCGCTACCCGAATCATACTACGATTCGTGGGAACACTTCAAGGGTGATTTCATCAAATACTTCGAGCCTCTATGTGAGCGCCCCAAAACCTTCGAGGAGCTCCGGACCTGCAAGCAAAAGTCAGATGAATCTCTGAGATCGTACATACGGCGGTGGACCACCATCCGTAACTCAGTAGGCAACGTATCAGAAGATAGGGCAATCGACGCCTTCAAAAACGGACTCTGGAGGGAAGACTTCAAAGAAACACTTGGTCGAGAAGACCCAAAGACAATGGCCGCACTCATGGTACTCGCAACAAAGTGGGCAGACGGAGAAGACTCCGTACGAGGCACTCGACCCGTAGCATCACATGAAAATCACGAGGGTGGCAGTCGAGACCGCAGAGATAGCTACAGAGATGATCGAAGGCGCAAACGCAAGAATCGTTATCACGACGATGACCATCCAAACTTCATCGCAGCAGGCTTTGTCCAGTCAAGGGACAGTCGCGACCAAACTGACAGACGACCCGACGATCATCGTGATAATCGAGATCATCATACGGACGACCGCCGAGGTAATCGAGACCACCGTACAGACGATCGACGTGACAGTCGAGAACACAGACGCGACGACCGAGATAGCTACAGAAGGCCAGAGTGGCGCAGGCGAGCAGACAAAGATCCTGAGCGCTCAATCGAAGAAAGATGGACGATTATTGCAGGTTCCATCTTTACAAAGGGGATGATGGTAAGCTTCGCTCTAACCACTCGCTGAGAAATTGCAGGGAATTTGATCAACTTGCGATTGAACATATACTGCGACTGCAAAGAGATGGGCGTGCACCTCCTCAACTAGTGCAGATTCCATCGACTACATCACAAGCACAGCCTGTTCAGGCATATCCAGCACCGCAACAAGTACAACAAGCACAGGTATATTCCATACCACCACAAACACAGCCTACTCAGGTGTATACTGCACCAGCACCAGCGCAACCGACACCAGTATACATGGTGCCAGCACAACCCGTTACGGGAACACAAATGGCAGCAGCCGTGCACCAGATGCAGCAGGAGATGAACAAAAATATCCCGTAACTCGCGGGCAGATGAACATGATCCAGCGAGGACGTCCCTCCAATAGAGAGCAAAAATTACACACTCGACACGTCAATATGGCGGTCATGGCACCCCCAGCCATCACAATTTTTTTGAAAGGGTCAGAAACTCCGATTATCTTCAATCGAGAGGACCACCCACCCGCAGTATATCGACCAGGGCATGCAGCCTTGGTACTCGACGCCAAATTGGAGGCTACGCCATGACCAAGGTCTTCATGGACGGAGGTAGCGGTCTCAACATAATCTTTGCAGATACGCTGCGTAGAATGAACAAATCAGTCGAAAATCTGCCAAAGTCCGCAAGTACCTTCCACGGCATCGTCCCAGGCAAAGCAGTGCTCCCAGAAGGCACCATACAACTCGATGTTACGTTTGGAGACCCTACTCACTTCAGAACCGAGTCGATTGAGTTTGAAGTGGTCGATTGGAAATCACAATACCATGCAATACTTGGGCGCCCCACTTTCGCTCGATTCATGGCCGTCCCACACTACGCCTACCTCAAGCTCAAAATGCCAGGGCCAAAAGGAGTCATCACGATCAACGGGAACTTTCAAAGGTCAGATTCATGTGACCGTGACTTCAGCAAAATCTCAGAGATGTACGGGATGGAGCAATCACTCGCCGAGCTTGAGGTCTCCAATGACCGTACACCTCTACCAGAAAGCAAGAAAATGGCAATCGACAGAGGGCTCAAGGTCATCAACGACGCGATGAAGCACAAGGGGCAGGCGAGTGAAGGTTCAGAGACGGTCAACATGTCGTCAAGTCACACTAGTATATAGAAGACGCATCTGCGTCAGTTCTATGCATAGATATGTAATAGGCGCATAATATCGGAAGAACCAGCAGGTTTCAGACGCACTCTTTTCCCTTACCAGGGTACCTAAGGGGACTGGAAGGTTTTTAATGAGGCGGCTTGCTGGTCGAAAACACATTTCGAATAAAGATACATTTTCCTCCATATTCCTCATATATGCCTTTTATTGTTTACCCTATTCAAACACTCGGGGGCTCGAGCATAAAACCCAAGCCCCACTCGATATACTCGGGGGCTGGGTCAAGCAAAAATATAAAAAACCCCACTCGATATACTCGGGGCTGGGTCAAGCAAAAATACTAAAAACCCCACTCGATATACTCGGGGCTGGGTCAAGCAAAAATATAAAAAAACCCCTCGATATACTCGGGGCTGGGTCAAGCAAAAATACTAAAAACCCCTCGATATACTCGAGGGCTGGCAAAACTACTCAAAAATCCCACTCGATAGACTCGGGGGCTGTCATAAATATACGCATATAAATATTTCGCCACAAATACAAGAGAACATATTTACATTCGGAGAATGCCCAGGATTTCAAAAAGTTTACAAGTTAAGAATCTGGCTCATCCTTTGTATCCAGTACAGGACCAAAAAGCTGCTCCTTGCAGCAATCGATGAGTTCCTCAGCAGCAGAGCGTGTCTCGATCAAATGTGATTGGGATACAAGTGTGCCAGTTGCAGGAGGTCGAATCGAAAAATTTGGCTTACGGTCGCGGATGTAAGCCATAGTGGCGTTGGATCCAAGAATAGCAAGCTGCATCAAAGACTCTTTGACTGAGTCCGTCACTCGAAAGATATCGATCAAGGGAAACAAGCCTTGAGGTTGAGGCCCTGACGGGAAAAGCGCACAATTTAGGCGAGTGAAGATACGTCTGCACATCTCGAGCACTTGGGCGTTTCGCCATACTCGATCCTTCAAAGTGTGCGAGCGTGCACCTTGTCCAAATAAAAATGCTGCCTGCCAGTAGTTGGTACATCAACAGCACTATCGAGGAGTTGGTTGACCCTCCTACTTTCTTGCTGGGCATCGGGAACAAAACCTGCAAAAGGCCAAAAAGCTATTGGTCCAAAGCATAATGCAAGCAAATGAAAACTTTTAAGCAAAAATGGTGTCATAAACTCACATTGGAGTTGCCTGTTTATGTGGTCCATCTCGCCAAGAACATAATCCTCGCGTTGGGTAGCAAAACTTGGCTTGGAACGCAGTAGCTCCAACTCAGATCGAGTGTTTTTGAGTTCTTGCTCTAGTTCATTCACTCGATTCTTTGCAAGAGCAAGTGCCCTCGTATCATCCCTTGCTCGACTAGATGTTCGAGTATGAGAGGAGAAGGTCCACCAGACTCGCACTCTTGTGGCTGGTTCATAAAACGCAACATTCAGAAGCCCGACACACGAAGTTGCAAAATTCAGATGATTCAGCAAATTTCATTCAAACAATAGCACCCAAAAGTATATACTAGCATAAACATAAGTAGCAAAAGCATACATGCCAGGTTCGAGTAATCAAATTACAGAATAAAAAGTTCCTAGGCCTGTGAGATGGATTCTGCCCTAGTTTTACGCGACTGAGCCCTAACAGCTTCAGCCCGGCGCTCCATAGTCTGGACGCAGATTTCGCTCAGACGTGTAGCTGGCTCGGTTACACCCCTGAATGATAGCGGCCTTCCATCAGGCTTTTTCGGGTAGTCCGATAAAGCACTGTCGAAATCGGCCTCTACACCATTGCCTAACAAAAGCCTGAGGGTGTACTCCGAGCCGCGTACCGTGAGTTCGCGGGCAAAATCCGCCACAATCGACGATCTTTCGCCAAAAGCTGCAGCCAGTCCTTCTGCAGTCGAGGGAGCGGCGGCTGTAGGACACATCCCCACGTGCAAATTGCTAAGGGTGCTGGTCATGGTAGCCAGTTCGCCTTTGGTCTTGGATAACACAGACTCGAGTTCCGTTATTGCATCATCGAGTGACAGTGAGTCACTCGATGGCTTAGTGGAAGCCGAGGTGCCTTCGGAACCTTCAAAATTCAGAAAGCAGAAGTTATGAGCAAAAGCTGCTAAAATAACCAAAGAGCTACTCGCAAAAATAGTTCATTCACCTTTGGCAGAACGGGCCAAGCCCAACAGACGTGCAGCAAGCTCCTTATCGCGGCGAGTGGTTGCGTCCTGAGCATCAGCAAGTGCTTTCTTCGATTCAGACTGCTGGGTGGAGAGCTTGGTCTGCAAGTCCTGCACTTGTTTCTTCAGGCCTTCCACTTGCTCCTCAGCTGACTTCTTGTTTTCTGCGGAGTTCAAAAACATTCTCGATTAGTATCATAACTTCAAAAGAAGGGAAGAGTTTTAGCAAAAAACACTTACGCGCAAGCTCAGTCGAAGTTGACTGCAGGGAGTCCCTCTCTTGCTCCACCCGAACAAAGGACTGGACCCAAGGGGCCATGGCGGCATACATAGGCTGAAACAGAATACGCATGTTATCGTCGAGTGCAGAAGAAACAAAATTTTCAAGTATAAGTAATAACAGAAGCACTCACGTGATCAGTCCAAGAGGCAGGCTTGGAGGAGGAAGCCACGACATCCGCGGTTGGGGCAGCCTTCTCCTTGTTCAAATCAGCAACCATCAGCTCAGTTGCGTCCTTGGCCGCTTCAAGAATAGTGCCTTGTGCTGCCTCTGGAAGGGTGGATGGCTGCGCCACAATCGACGTGTCCGCGACTGGAGGGGAGATGGCGATTTGCCACTGGTATCAAAAAGCAAAAACACATGCAATCAAAAAACAAAAACCATAAAGGCGCGGCTGCAAATATAGGAATAGAACATTAAGCAAACCTTGGCTCATCTTCTTCATCGGAATCAGGTTCGTCACCAAGAGAGAAAACACCCAGTCGAGAGGTGTTACTCGAAGTGGCAGGAGGACGAGAGGCCAGAGGGGAGACAGTCAGGGGTGGCTTTTGGCAGGAGAAGGGATACCCGAATTACCGGTGTCCCCTTGCTCATCCTCTGTACTCGAAGACTCCGGAAGAACCAAACGCTGGCGTTTAGGCTTGCGAGGACCTTGCTCAGCATCTGATTCATCCGAAGCATCCGCTACAACTGTTCCACCTCTTCCCTGTTTCTTCTTCGGGATTCTCCTGAGGAGTCGAGTGGGCAGAAGCAGGGTCAGCAATGGGCAGCTTGGTTTCCTCCTGTACTGCCGTCTCCACAGTAGGCCCGGCTTCGGGTAGAGGAGGGAGAGAGGTGGTAGTCGAGTGACCCTATATAGCAAGTACAATTCATAATCATAAGAACGGAAGCAAAAAGGATGCAAAGGCAGATGGTGAGGCATAAAAACGGCAAAAAAGAATCACTCACTGCGGGTAAGGCCTTCTCTGGCCCGTAGGGGACGTGGGAAAAGTTGAAGTCGATTTTTGTGGAAGCTTTGATGCTCGTGATTTTCTTCACCTGAGCACTGAGCTCCTTTGGCGTCAACTCGGAGGCGCTCATCCTGGTGCTGTCGAGTGGACCCTCATACTGCCACATCGGGTGGGCACGAAGGCGCATGGGCCACACTCGCATCTTCAAATAAGTGCTGATCAACTGAATACCAGAAACAGTCTTCAGCAACTTTCCAATCTCATTCAGCAAAGGGGTGGCTTCTTTGGCTTCAGCAGGAGAGATAGGGTGGTCCCAGGCCACCGTCTTCTTCGGAGGATTCTCAATCGAAAAAGCCGGGAGCACCACTTGGTCGACTGGCACATAGAACCATTTGGTCCGCCAACCTTGGGCAGAGTCGACTGTCTTCAAGCTAAAGTAATGCGAATCGCTTCGCACTTGGACTTGAAATCCACCCACCGGGCAAGGGCGTTTACCCCGGCAATTGTGGCGCACCTTGAAGATATGCTTCCACAATGCCCAGCTGGGGGACACTCCCAAGAAACACTCGCAAAGCACCATGAAACAGGCGATATGCATAATGCTGTTGGGAGTAAGATCATGAATCTGTAGGCCATAGGCGTACAGAAGCCCTCGCACAAAATCATGCAAAGGGAGAGAGAAGCCGCGGGGAAGGAATTCAGCGAAGCAGACGCGTTCGCCGTTGCGAGGGTCAGGGCGTACCTCCAGACCTGGAGCACGCGCGGCCAGCTGGTCAGCTGGTGGCAGCCAACCCTTCTGACGGTACTCAGAAAGGGTATCCTCGGTTACACTGGATCTGGTCCAGTCACCGGGGATCTTCAAAAGCGCATCGGCAGGCTCACTCGCCATGGCCGCATCCTTCCCCTTGTCCGATGGATCGGTGGCGGAGGCAGTTGCAGCGGCACGCTTGATCTTCTTTGGCGCCATTGCGCAAGGAGCAAGCAGCAAGGAGCTTGGGAGGCAGAGCAATGGTGTGCGGAGCGCGAGGAAGAAGAGGAACAGAGGAAGTGAATGGCAAGTAAATCAAATCTTGCGCAAATATTGCTACTTACCGCACAACGCAAAACCCATCATAATCGTCCGTCCAAATGCACATAGCATCTGGCCGTACACGTGGCGAGCGCAGAGAGCAACCGTCGCATCCCACGTCGCCCACTACGCACAAAACCCTAGGAGGTTATGATGGCGCGGCGAAAAATTCACCACGTCCGGTCAAATCAAAGCTGAAACGGCGTCTTCTGCGGTCAAAACTCTGAACATTGGGCCCACACAGACACGTCTTGTCAAAACGGCGGGCGCACGCCAAAGACGTCATGAATGACGTCAGGGGTAGTGATAACGTCCACATTCGAGTGGTGGGTTCGAGACTACAATCGACGCAAGGAATTCGACTAGCAAAGGTACTCCCATGGGAGCATATCAAAAATTTGTTGCGATTGATCAAAAAGGAGCAAAATTATTGAGATTATCCTCTACTTCAAACGAAATAAAGCATAATCTCGGGGGCTACTCCCATGGGAGCGCTGACGCGCTCCCATAGATTTCAAAAACAAAATATTTCGATTGACAAAAAGCAGTGTAAAAGGATGATTTGAGATTGTCCTCTATTGCAAGACAATAAACCACAATCTCGGGGGCTACTCCCATGGGAGCGCTGTCACGCTCCCATAGATTTCCAAACAAGGTAAGAAAAACTCACTCGAATACAGGCTCGATTGAAAGCATTAAATACTTCACAAAACAAAGAATCAAACTTCATAAATTCCCGACTATGCCAATCGCAGATGTTTCGGATGCTGCATACGCAAATGCAAAGGTAAGACCTGCCGAGCAATCGAGATGGGCCGAGGGACGCTCCAACAGTGTTTTCCCTTGAAATTTCCGTGTCAACAGACATGATGAAAATCCTGACGGACGCGTTAGGTATCAAAAGATAAACTGCAGAACGAATCAGTAAGACCTACAACGGCCTGAGTCGAGTCTGTCCAGTATGTTCCAGCTTCGAGTCCGGTCACTCGAACCTGATTGAAGGCTAGTATGGTTTCGCCCAAATGTGCGGTTAACTGAGCTCGATTTTCGAGTGAGTCAGGCCTACTATCAATATCCCTAGGCATAAATTGCAAAAGTGTTCCAGCTTCGAGTCCGGGGACTCGAATCTGATTGAAGGCTAGTATGGTTTCGCCCAAATGTGCGGTTAACTGAGCTCGATTTTCGAGTGAGTCAGGCCTACTATGTCAATATCCCTAGGCATAAAATGCAAAAGTGTTCCAGCTTCGAGTCCGGGGACTCGAATCTGATTGAAGGCTACTATGGTTTCGCCCAAATGTGCGGTTAACTGAGCTCGATTTTCGAGTGAGTCAGGCCTACTATGTCAATATCCCTAGGCATAAATTGCAAAAGTGTTCCAGCTTCGAGTCCGGGGACTCGAATCTGATTGAAGGCTAGTATGGTTTCGCCCAAATGTGCGGTTAACTGAGCTCGATTTTCGAGTAAGTCAGGCCTACTATGTCAATATCCCTAGGCAAAATCTTTCGACTATGTTCCAGGCTCGAATCCAGGGACTCGAGTCTGACTGGAGATTAGTAAGGTTTTTTGCTCAAGTAAGCAGTTAGCTCAGCTCGGAATTCGAGAGTATAAAAGCAAAGACTATGACGTGCACGATGAAGGGAGCACATGCTCGATTCTTCGAGTCAAGCAAGTACTCGGGGGCTAATGACGAGGTTATGCTCTGTGGGTACCCCTGCTTAAGGGTACCTGGTGCACGTGATGATCAAAGAAGCCCAAAGATTAATCGAAGCCCATGAAGGAAGGCCTAAAACGAAGAGTGTTTTCCAAGTTAGATCAAGTTATAGTCGGTTAAGGCTTTCCATATATGTAACCTTGGTCGGTTATGTTTCCCGGGACCCAGCCTCCTATATAAAGGCTGGGAGGGTGATCGATCAAGGCAAGCAATCCATAGCCACCAAAACTTCGACGAGATCTGCTGCTCGTCGAACCCTTGTAATCTCCATATTCAAACCATAAACACAGACAAGCAGGAAGTAGGGGTTTTACCTCACTCGAGGGCCCTGAACCTGGGTAAATCCAGCTTGTCAGCCGTTGATTCCACCAATACTACGCGTCCTCTACCACACAATCAACCCTAGGTATAGCAACCATGGGACTTGCCGAGGGCGCACCTCGACACCTGTATATCAATAACTTGCAGCAGTAATAGTGATGGCAGTAGTATGATTCAAGTAACAAGCAGAACAGTAGCAGTGAACAAGTGTTTCCCAGTTTTCACCGGAAAAGTGAAAGTGTAACTCAGAGATTTAAAACGTAGGCATGAGGTGATAGCGGGGTGTTGCAAGAATGAGATTGATCATATAATAAGAAACAAATAACAATGGGACCTATCTCTAACTCCGATATATGTAGGTATGTGTTCCATATTTAGTTGTGCGTACTAACCAAGAGAATTTGCACAACATCTATTGTCCAACCTGCCCATTTCACCGGGGCCAACTTGGAACTACAGGTAATTAAGGTCTACCCTTTCGAATAGACCGGAACAATGCATTAACACTTCATGAACACATAGAATCCTCAAACTAAAACATCTCCCCCTTGTTTTCCCTATATGTCACGTTTAGGGTTCGCAGGTTCAACATAATAGCAGGTGATACACTTTGCAGATAAATACCAAACTCAAATATATGATGGGGCAATATAAGTTCAGTACTGAAATCATGCCACTCGGGCCCTAGTAGCAAGCATTAAACATAGCAAGAGTGCATCAACACAATACAAAAGTATCCTCAAGATAAAACCCTAAAATCCCGAACAACGGGTAGCATTACATGATCAATCTCATCCAATCCCCATCCACCTCACATGCCTACAGCGGACTACTCACACATGGTGATGGAGAGGGAGCTCATGGTCGATGGAGATGAAGGCGGTGAAGATGGCGGTGAAGACGGTCTCCGGATCCCTCCACCGGAGGAGAAATCCTGGATCAATCTGTCCCCGAAACGAAGATCGTGATGGTGGCGGCGTTCTGTTTCGCGAAAGCTCCTCTCCTCCTAGGGCAAGCACTTTTTCGTATATATGAGGGGGTACGTCGAAGACCGAAGGCGAGGCGGCGCCCGAGGCCCATTTGGGCTGGGCCCACGCGGCCAGGTACAGGGGCCGCGTGGGACCCACCCATTTGGCCCTCGAGCGCTTCCTCGTGTCCATCTTTTGTCCATTGTCCTCCTTTTCCATAAAAATTGACGTGGTAATTTTCCCCGATTTTATTTCCTGCAGAAATAGCCAGAAAAGAGACTTTGCTAAAAACAGCGTCAGATTCAGCAGTTTTATTCAAATATGGGAAGATTCCGGAGCAAATTATGAGGCAAAGTGCTTGGAAAAGTAGATGCATTTTGGATGCATCAGCTCCCCCAAGCTTAGCTCGTTGTTTGTCCTCGAACAACTCAAACGTAGTGCAGAAGCGATAAAAGACTTTGACAAGAACTTTGCATTGCATATGTAACACAATTTAATATCAACAAGCATTCAAAGCATAGCTTCAACAACAAATGATAAGATGTAGCAAAGGTATATCTAATCAATGTTAAAGCATTTATATTTGTTGCAAGAGAGATATTAGTGTCAATACTTGGATGAGTTTGCTCAACTGTAGAAATAAACAAAGGTTCTTACATCGCTAATGATTGAATCATGACAAGACTTTTGAGGTCTTTTGATTCTTTCTTTTGTTACCTGGTGAAATCATTGTGCTTACAACCTTGCTCTTAGTTTTAGCAAACCATTTGATATTACTGACATGACTCATATGCTTGACCGACTAATGGTTGAAAACCTCATGCCCCGTGAATACGAGTACCTACACCATGGCTACTCAACTTGGGTCACTAAGCAAGTTCGAAATTTTCAGTCATTGCAAGTAATAAAAGCGTCATCAAGAGCGTCAACTGGGGTACCTCTTGTCCCAGGACATGGACAAGCCCATGTCCAAACAACAAGACAAACAGACAATGAACAATCTCAGCACTCTTTTATTTACCATTTGCATAGCTTTTTATTATGAAGTGCATCACTGAATGTCCACCATGGTGCGCTGTAAATTTCCACCATGAATGATGCATGGCTTAAGTTGGCGGCCCAGGCGTCTCTCTAGCCAATTATTCTTACTCATCAAACTTGCTAAGTTTCCGCTTTCATTTCGCACATGATAAGCATCCATAAACAAAAGTACATGATATCAACTGAATATATTTTAGTGCAATGTTGAAAGCTTTACATGTGTCAGCACATTTCAGCTAACTCCCAACCACTAAACCTGTCAAGCATACAACTTCATGTTTATTATTTGAAAATTATTTTACTTTCTATTGGTTGGCAAGTTTAGTAAGCACAATGGGATGCGTAGACCTTTGTTTAGAGCTACAATTATTCAATCCACAACCAAGTATTGTCACTAAATAAAATTTCACTTGCATCATCATATAACATACTAGAACATGGAGAAGATAAACATTTGCTACCATTTCTCTAGATGTTGAAGAAACTATGATGTGCTCACTTGCTGTTATTAAAGAGTCCACATAAGCATGGCAAAGGTGTCATACCTTTCATCCACTTCATGCACATCAACTTATCATCGTTGTTCTCCTCTCCCAACTTGAACTGCACAATAAAAACTCAAATCTGCCAGAAAATGTCACTGCATACAGTACTGTTTTTACCCTACCTAGACACCTCAGAAAAATCTCATATTTTACGTGTGTGTAGGTTATGATGTGTTGCAGCAGTGGTTAAAATTTCAGCTCAATCGGAGTTACAGAGAAAAAATGAAAAATAAAACAGCGAGCAGATTTCAGCAATTTCTGCACCTCCGTTTTTGCGTTTGTTTCAAGAAAACGAAAATATTTTTGTTATTTTTCGTTCTAAGAAACAAAAGACAAACAACCAGAAGTAAAAGAAACAAATAAAATCTTTTTGTGTTTTTGTTTTCAAGAAACTTATCATAGCAATATAACGGTGATATAAAACAATGAATGGAGAGTAAGAGAAGTACTCCCCCAAGCTTGCGATCAAGCTAGTATCCTGGGTAGTTGCCGTATCCACTTCCACTTCCAGGGTAGTAACTATATGGGTAGCCTTGCATGCTTGGGTACAGGGGCTCCGCCTGAGGCATGTACCCCTGTGTCTCTGGAGCTTGTGGCTCCTCCTGAGGCGGCGCCTCTTCCACTATCCATTTTCCGGTACTCCTGTCAAAAAGATCAGTACGGGGGAGCCTAATGGACACTCGCTGCCCACTAGTGCTCAAATAGTTATACAGATAATGTCCCCATACAACGTACTTATATCCATGCGAGTAGTCAAAGCAAAATCAAGTAATTTGGACTCTTGCACTAGAGTACCCATGTTATCACCATATCCTCTCTCGTTTTTAATGTAATTGTACACCATAGTAGCAATAGCACCAGCATAAATAGGAGTTTGATCAGTAATATTTCTACTCACAGCAGTATGCAAAGATCTAGCAAGTATGACTCCCAAGTTATATTCACACGGTGTATTTTCTTTTGCACATTTTAGTAGATAAACCATTGGTCCAGTGCAAGCAGAATTGTTATCCCTAGCAAGAAATCCTCTTGCAAGAAACAACGCAAAATATCTCAAACTTGGGTGCTGTATATGAGTAAATTTACCCCTATTTAATCTATCACGAGAGTTTACAGATATAGTATGCCAAAACTCAACAAGCTCATGGTTGGTATCAGCACGAGTTTCACTCCAACTCCCTGAATTTTCTACACCAATAGCATTGCAAAATTCCCTAGAGACATAACAAGGCGCTCACCTCTCATAGTAAATTTGCAAACAAAGGTAAGAGGGGTGCCTTACTTCTCTTCCTGTGCTTTTGGGGCTCCGGGCCCTCAAATCTGAAGGTAGAGAGGAATTCCCGCGAGAGTTCTTCATATGTATCTTGGGGGTTCTGGGAGAACCTAAGCAAGCCAGTTGTAGTGACGAAGGTGTCGAAGTCCTCTTTGATCCCCCACTGTTCAAGAACATAGGGATCTTGCCATCTTGTTGTATGTATTTTCAGCTTCTCCCCTACAAAGAATGCATCATCCTCCCACAGGTGGTCGTCATCATAATTGAGGGAGACTTTGCATGCTCTTCTTCTTGGTCTTGAGCTCATCCCAACCAAAGCTTTGCCCTTGCTAAACATGATACCTTGCTGCCCAAAAACAATATTCAACAAAAATCAAGATGTAACACCTTAAAACAACATTAAGCCATCCATAAATAGTCTCCACATCAATATCATGCATCAATATCAACTAGAAAACTTGAATCTATGGATTTCCTAAGCATAAAAGGGTGACACCTAGTGCAGCAAAATACTTCATGCATGAGGCATAAGAACAAAAAGTAATTGGATGAGTGGAGGAGTCACATACCAATGAGCAATCCCACCAAACAGATTTGAAAAATCTGCCCTAAACTTGGAGATCCAAGGATAGCAGGAAGAGAGCTCGAGAAAATTTGGGAAAAATACCTGGGGCTGGTTTCCTGTCGAGGGGAAGGAGATGGGCACTGGATACTCACCTAACCCCCTCTGTGGGCCAAAATAGTGGGTCCCACGCGGCCAGGTACTGTGGCCGCGTGGGACACCCCCTTTTGGGCCCTGGTGGCCCTCTGGTGTCTCCCTTTTGGCTGTTAGTTCCTCTGGTAAAATAACTTACCTCCAAATTTTTCTGGAATTTTTCGAGAAAATTTTCTGAACAGAATTTTTCAAACTACATTTCTGGAATTTCTGCACTTTGAAATAATTATGCTCATGCAAATAATCTAAAAATTCTAGAATAAATGAAATCAAACATTCAAAGCAATTTTTATGGGAATCAAGTTTGCATCATTTTCATATTAGTAATGAGGTTGATCAAGTCTCATTAATAATATGCAAAAGATATAATACATGATTCTTTATTTTATATGTTTTCTGAGCAATTTCAAGTCACCTCATATTTGATTGGAATAGTTCCAATCATTAAGATAGCATATTTTGGTTCAGGAGGTGGCAATGCAAACTCAAAGCTTCCTATTATAAGAGTATTCCTTTTAATGGAGTTCACACTCTGGCTTACCATAGTAACAGATTTCTTCTTAGGAAAATAGATAGTGTGCTCATTTCCCTTGACATTGAATGTTACCTTGCTCTCAGTGCAATTTATAACAGCCCCTGCAGTGTTTAAAAAGGGTCTTCCAAGAATAATAGACAAATTATCATCTTCAGGCATTTCTAACACAACAAAGTCTGTAGGGATTAACACATTAGCAATAGAGATAGGGACATCCTCACATATTCCTATAGGCACAGCAGTTGATTTATCAGCCATTTGTAATGATACTTCAGTTGGAACCAATTTGTTTAGGTTAAGTTTCTTATATAAAGAAAAAGGCATAACACTAACACCAGCTCCTAAGTCACATAGAGCATATTTCACATAAGTTTCTTTAATATGACAAGGAATAGTTGGAATACCAGGATCACCACGTTTTTCAGGCATTTTCCCTTTAAAGGAATATTCAGCAAGCATAGCAGTTATTGCATCAGTAGGAATCTTTCTTTTATTAGTCACAATGTCTTTCATGTATTTGGAATATGGAGGGATTTTAATAGCATCAACAAGAGGAATTTGCAAACACAAAGACTTAATCAACTCAAAGAATTTCTCAAATCTAGCATCATCCAAAGTTTTTATTACCTCTTGGGGATATGGTATGGGTTTTTGTACCCACGGATCCCTATCTTTACCTCTTTGTGGATTAGGATGGCTCTTCTTCTTATTCTTCTCAGTAGATGGTGGAGGGTCTTCTTTATCATTAGGTTCAGGTTCTTCAATATTTTCATCCTCTTGTGGCTCTTCTTCAGGTGAAGGTGATTCTTCTTCTTCATTATTATTATCTTCAGTCTCAGCATCAGAAATAGAAATATCCTTATCTTGCTCTTCAGAGTCATCAATGTCCTTGTTTTCATTGGGAGATTTTCCTGCAGAAGATTTCTTCTTGAGAGCTTCTTGTTCTTTTCTCTTGGGATGGCCTTCAGGAAAATCAGGATCCTGAGTACTTGCACCTCCCCTAGTGTTAACTCCACAAACCTGTTTCTTCACCATAAGACTTTCATACAATTGATTTTGAAGAGAAACCATTTGTTCAACTTGATTATTCATCATCTCACAGTGTTTAACAATTCTTTTTACCTCTCCCACACTAGCATGTAAACTTTCTCGAAGAGATTTAATTTTGTGAGAGTTCTCCATAATAGTCATTCTAATATTATGCTCCTCAGGATTATGATGATAAGCAAAATCATTCATGTAGGATACATCAACAGGAGGTGTTACCTTTTCATTACCTTTTATGGAGCTAATAGCATTGACTTGAATTGGAAAACATGGTTGATCATCAGGAAGTTTAACACCCATTTCAGATAATTCCTTAAGATGAGAGGTTTTAATTCCCTTCTCTTTAATAGCCTTGGAAGCTTCTTTCATTGTTTCGTTATCCAATTTGAGCATGCCTCCTTTCTTTCCGGAAATATCTCTTCAATATTCCAGTCTTCATAATTCCTAGAGATAGTCTCCAATAGCTCAGTTGCTTCATCAACGGTCCTTTCCCTGAAAACATTACCTGCAATACCATCAAGATAGCCTCTGGTGTTTTCGGTTAGACCATTGTAAAATATATCAAGTATTTCATTACTCTTGAAGCCATGGGTAGGACATTTCCTAACCATCTTACTATACCTCCCCCAAGCTTGGGGTAAATCCTCCTTCTCTTTCTGTGAAAAGCTGCTAATCAACAGTCAAACCATGAATCTTATCAGCAGGGAAATACTTATTATAGAATACCTGCAAACATTCTTCCTTGCTAGTAATACATCCAGGTTCTAAACGATTATACCAAGTTTTAGCACTTCCTCCCAAAGTAAAAGGAAACAGCTTTAAGAAATAGTAGCGTTGATGGATTTCATCTTTACCAAATAACACAGATAAGTCATGCAAGACAGCAATGTGTTCAAAAGGAAACTCATCCTCTCTACCATAAAACTTATATTTTTCAGCTTTTTCAATTATTTCAGGATCAACACTAAACTCATAATCTTTATCTTTAATTTTAATAGCAGGAGCATTCATTTTCTCAGTAATAGGAAAATATCCATCAAGAGGAGAATTTTTATAGCTATCAAGTTTATCCAATTTATCAAAGTCAGAATTCATAAAAGCCATAGTAAATGCCTCCTCTTCCTCAGAAGAAGTTTCAAATTCATCATCACAGTATTCATTATCTTCTAACTCAGATTCCACATTTTCAGGTGTTTCAGTTATCTCAGATGTTTCAGGTGTCACTTCTTTGTCTATGCTACCACATAATAAATCATTTTCATTACTAGTAGACATTTTAGACAATGGTGAACTAGATAAAACCTTTCCTCTTTTCTTAGGAGCAACAGCAGAAGCAACATTAGGTGAAAAGTTTGGCCTACTTGGCAAATCCGTACCTCTGCGAGTAGTTGAAGGCCTCACTTCCTTCAGAGTAGTCTTTTCCTTTCCCATGGTTAGGAACAAGCAAAAGCAGCAAATAGATGATAACAAGTTGTCTTACCAATAAAGCTAGGTTCCCCGGCAACGGCGCCAGAAAACGTCTTGATACCCACAAGTATAGGGGATCGCTGAAGTCTTCGTTGGGAAGTATTACCCAAATTTATAGTTCGACTCGATGGGAACACAAGAATATCAATAAGACCTTGGCAATTGAGGCGTCACTCTCAACCACACCTGTATATCAATAACTTGCAGCAGTAATAGTGATGGCAGTAGTATGATTCAAGTAACAAGCAGAACAGTAGCAGTGAACAAGTGTTTCCCAGTTTTCACCGGAAAAGTGAAAGTGTAACTCAGAGATTTAAAACGTAGGCATGAGGTGATAGCGGGGTGTTGCAAGAATGAGATTGATCATATAATAAGAAACAAATAACAATGGGACCTATCTCTAACTCCGATATATGTAGGTATGTGTTCCATATTTAGTTGTGCGTACTAACCAAGAGAATTTGCACAACATCTATTGTCCAACCTGCCCATTTCACCGGGGCCAACTTGGAACTACAGGTAATTAAGGTCTACCCTTTCGAATAGACCGGAACAATGCATTAACACTTCATGAACACATAGAATCCTCAAACTAAAACATCTCCCCCTTGTTTTCCCTATATGTCACGTTTAGGGTTCGCAGGTTCAACATAATAGCAGGTGATACACTTTGCAGATAAATACCAAACTCAAATATATGATGGGGCAATATAAGTTCAGTACTGAAATCATGCCACTCGGGCCCTAGTAGCAAGCATTAAACATAGCAAGAGTGCATCAACACAATACAAAAGTATCCTCAAGATAAAACCCTAAAATCCCGAACAACGGGTAGCATTACATGATCAATCTCATCCAATCCCCATCCACCTCACATGCCTACAGCGGACTACTCACACATGGTGATGGAGAGGGAGCTCATGGTCGATGGAGATGAAGGCGGTGAAGATGGCGGTGAAGACGGTCTCCGGATCCCTCCACCGGAGGAGAAATCCTGGATCAATCTGTCCCCGAAACGAAGATCGTGATGGTGGCGGCGTTCTGTTTCGCGAAAGCTCCTCTCCTCCTAGGGCAAGCACTTTTTCGTATATATGAGGGGGTACGTCGAAGACCGAAGGCGAGGCGGCGCCCGAGGCCCATTTGGGCTGGGCCCACGCGGCCAGGTACAGGGGCCGCGTGGGACCCACCCATTTGGCCCTCGAGCGCTTCCTCGTGTCCATCTTTTGTCCATTGTCCTCCTTTTCCATAAAAATTGACGTGGTAATTTTCCCCGATTTTATTTCCTGCAGAAATAGCCAGAAAAGAGACTTTGCTAAAAACAGCGTCAGATTCAGCAGTTTTATTCAAATATGGGAAGATTCCGGAGCAAATTATGAGGCAAAGTGCTTGGAAAAGTAGATGCATTTTGGATGCATCACCATCTTCGTGCTTTTCTTCGATGTTGGGGAAAAAATATTAGTAGTGTCTATAAGAAGGAGAAAGAAAGACTTCTCAATCTTATTGATTTACTTGATGTCAAGGCCGAAACCACAACTCTAAATGCGGATGAGAGGGAGTCCCTCAGGAAAGCAAACGATGAACTAGCCCTTCTAAGAAGAGATGAAGAGGCTAAGTGGGCACAACGAGCAAAAGTGAAACACATTCAAGAAGGGGGTGATAACACTAAATATTTTCATTTAATTGCGAATGGGAAACATAGACGGAAACGAATCTTTCAGCTAGAGCAAGTGGAGGGTACTATAATAGGGCAAGAAAATATCAAGAATTATATAACGACCTTTTATAAGAATCTTTTTGGAAACTCGGCCCAGCATTCGGTCACACTAGTGGAGACCCGAACTGCTGACATACCACAAATTTCGAATGAGGAAAATAATATTCTTACAGCCGACTTTATAGAAAAGGAGGTGTACGATGCGATTATGCAAATGGAGAAGAACAAGGCACCTGGACCAGATGGGTTCCCTGCTGAGTTCTATCAGAAGTTCTGGGGTACTATTAAATTTGACTTAATGAACTTGTTTAAAGCATTCCAGACTGGTGACTTGCCGTTATACCGATTGAACTATGGCAACATTATTCTGCTGCCAAAGAAAGAAAATGCGATTCAGATACAACAATACCGACCTATTTGCCTACTCAATGTTAGTTTTAAGATTTTCACCAAGGTGGGAACAAATAGAATTACTGAGGTGGCACATAAGGTGATTAGACCAACTCAAACCGCTTTTATGCCTGGCAGACATATCCTGGAGGGAGTGCTAATTCTCCATGAGACAATCCATGAACTTCATAGGAAGAAAATGGATGGGGTCTTACTAAAAATTGACTTTGAAAAAGCGTATGATAAATTTCAATGGCCTTTTTTACAACAAGTGTTGCGAATGAAAGGTTTTGATCCAAAATGGTGTAAATGGATAGAAAATTTTGTCAGCCGAGGGAGTGTGGGTATCAAAGTAAATGATGATTTAGGTCATTACTTTCAAACTCAAAAAGGTTTAAGACAGGGTGATCCTTTGTCACCGATTCTATTCAATATTGTCGCTGACATGCTAGCTATTATGATTGCAAGGGCCAAGGAAGATGGTCAAGTAGATGGACTGATACCTCATCTAGTAGATGGGGGGGGGGGGGGTATCTATTCTTCAGTACGCTGACGACACAATTTTGTTTATGGAACACGATCTAGAAAAGGCACTTAACATGAAACTTATCCTTTGTATTTTTAAACAATTATCCGGCTTAAAAATAAATTTCCACAAGAGTGAGCTCTTTTGTTTCGGGAAAGCGAAGGAAGTTGAGGACCAATATAGGTTGCTTTTCGGTTGTGAATCTGGGTCATATCCTTTTAAGTATTTGGGTATCCCGATACATTTCCGCAGATTAAAAAATAGTGAATGGAAAATGATTGAAGATCGTTTTGAGAAGAAACTGGCGAGTTGGGCTGGTAAATTATTATCCTACGGCGATCGGCTTATTCTGATTAATTCGGTTCTAACAAGCTTGCCTATGTTTATGTTATCTTTCTTTGAAGTACCCATAGGGGTTCGGAAAAGACTAGATTATTTTAGGTCGAGGTTTTTTTGGCAAAGCAATGGTCATAAACGAAAATATAGACTAACTAAGTGGAACTTAATGTGCAGACCAAAAGATCAAGGGGGCTTGGGGATAGAGGTTCTAGAGATTAAAAATAGAGCCTTACTCAGCAAATGGCTGTTTAAAATTTTGTCTGAAGATGGTGGTGTGTGGCATGAGCTAATTCATAATAAATACCTGCATTCGAAATCGTTATCCCAAGTACAGAGTAAACCAAATGACTCACCCTTTTGGAAGGGGTTAATGAAGGTCAAAGATGATTTTTTTTGAACGGGGTTCTTTTGAGGTAGGGAACGGAGAGTCAACTCGGTTCTGGGAAGATACCTGGCTCGGGGACAAGCCTCTTGCTAGTCAGTATCCATCCCTTTACAACATCGTCTATCGGAAACAAGTTACGGTAGCTGATGTTATGTCCCAAGCGCCCCCTCCAAACTTAGGTTTTAGGAGGGCGTTGACGGGGGATAACTGGACGAAATGGCTGCATTTGGTTGATCGTCTTATGCAAATTAATCTTACGAATCAGCGGGATGTTTTTAAGTGGGGACTCACAAATTCTGGTGTTTTTACGGTGAAATCCTTGTACTTAGATTTCATGAGTGATCATACAAGATTTCTTCGTAAATTTATATGGAAAATGAAAGTACCTCTCAAAATCAAGATTTTTATGTGGTTCTTATATCGTAAGGTGATTCTCACAAAAGACAATTTAGCCAAACGTAATTGGGATGGATGTAAGAAATGTTGTTTTTGCGATCAAGACGAAACAATTCAACATTTATTTTTTTCTTGCCCTCTGGCAAAAATGACTTGGCGCATCGTGCACATGGCTTTTAATATTAAACCACCAAACGACACAAGTAACTTGTTTGGCAATTGGTTAAGAGGGGTATCTAAAACTGAGAAGGTTCAGATCCGAGTTGGTGTTTGTGCCTTGCTTTGGGCCTTGTGGAATGTTCGTAATGATTATATTTTTAACAGAGCAAAGAAAACTTCATTTATGCAGGTTATCCTGATGGCTACTCATTGGATCCGTACGTGGTCCTACCTACAGTCAACGGAGAAGCGAGGCGCAATGGATTTTGGGTGCAGCCGCCTGGAATCGGTCGCGTCGGATCTATTTTCCCAGTTCAGCTGGCGTTCTGATTTGAGGATAACATGTTGATGCAGAGTCATTCCTTGTTGTCCTTCTTTTTTAAGTGGCTGATTCATGTTGCCACTCTTCGCGATCCTTGATGTAATTCGATTGTAACGCTGAGACTTCTTATTAATAAAAATAAAAGCCGCATGCATCACTCGATGCAGAGGCTGGGGCTCCCCTTTTTCTATAAAAAAAAAAACCTGACGCCTGATAAGTGGAGATTCCATCATTCTGATTATTCCATCAACACTCCAATATGGTAGGGATGGAATTGGATTTGTCTTGGAAATCAAAACTTCAACAAGCTCACGATCACCACGCTTTGCTGCTAACTGAATTGGAATCTCCCCATCCTACAATATAAGAACAAACTTGGAAATAAAATATTATCCAGAATGAATAGTAATGAGATAACACAGAGATTTCTACTGACCAGAAAACATTGTGAGAAAATGAGATATTCCAGAATGCATTCCAGTAGCAGTATCAGGTATTGTTAAATGAACAGAACAAACTGAATGGTAACATTACCCCGTGTCTCAGCAAGATCGAGTACTACAGATCACCCGACATGGGCAGGATAAACCATCAACAGACAACAGTAGATACCTCTCAAGTTCGTCAGCAAAAAGCATGTTGTGCGATATATCATTATTCCAAACCAAGGCACAAATATCTATCACTAGAGCTGTACATAAAGCATGGTTTCACTAGGTCCGTGCAACACATCTTTGTGAAGCAAACCGAACATATGCATTCAAATAAATCCTTAATGTAGAGTATTTTTTACTAACAGGCTATACAACAAACTTCTGTCTCTCTGACTAGTCTTAGACTACAACCCATCCACTGGATATGCAAGAGGCATGGTTAGAACTTACAACCAAGAAACATACAAGTGAACAAAAAGGAGAGTCGCGGTAACCTCGCCAGGATCATTAGGGTCAGCTCCAGCCTCCAGTAAGAACTTTACAAAACATACAAGTGAACAAAAAGGAGAGTAGCGGTAACCTCGCCAGGATCATTAGGGTCAGCTCCAGCCTCCAGTAAGAACTTTACAATATCAATCAAGCCAGTTTTCACTGCGTGCGTTAAAGTAGTTGGTCCGCAATAAGAACCGTTGACATCAGCACCAGCCTAATTTTTTTGGAAATACATAATGGAAAGTTAGGAAAGCTTTAAAGATAGGATCTGTAGAAGTAATCATGACAGCAAGATCTAACACAAGAGTTTGGACAAACATAAGGATAAACATCAAGTGAGGCAAATAAATTGCTGGACCTCAATCAGTAGCTTCATGCATTCGAGGGACTTGCGACAGCATGACAGCATGAGTGGTGTTATGTTACGATCCATAAGTCTGTTGGGCTGAAAGGAAAAATAAACGAAAGATTTGAAGAACAAATACTAGTCATACTGTAGAATAATATTTGCTCCTAGGAGAAACCACTTATTCATCAAGCCAACTAGCCAAGCAGAAATTATCGCATTGACATTTCCAGTTTATGGATATGCACGCAATTTCGGTGACAATGAGTTTAGCAGCTTACATCAGCACCATGCTCCAGCAGAATCTTCATGGCATCGTAATGGCCCCTCGAAGCAGCCGCATGCAATGGCGTCCCGCCATGATCCTCAACCATAATATCCGCAGGATTTCCTTCGGAAAGCAATAGCTTTAAAGGTTCGCATAGCCCTGGTGCAGAACAAATAAATATGATTTTGCCTTTCAGTTCCAAAGACTGACTGCCAGCGTGGAAACTGAACCAGTACTGAAAGGGTGAAGGAAGGAAAAAATGACCTCTCGCGGCTGCAGCGTGCAGCAGAGTTAAGCCTTCAGGAGTCTTCTTTCTCGGATTGCCGCCACGATCGAGAAGGTACTTCATAACCTGGACATTCCCATCGAACAGAGCGCAAACCAACAGTGTCGTGCCTGCAGGAGACAACATTTCAAAAAACTTATTGCCGAGCTGCCATGCATCATCGATTGCAAAAGAGGTGCACATTTCGTGGTCGTTGAATTGACATCAATCCATGCTTCCTCTACCAGGAACTTGCAGCAGTCCAGGCATCCACTGTGTGCAGCGAGATGCAGGGCGTTAGCCCCTTCCTCGTCCTCGGCTGCCGTTAGGTCCATTTGTTTGGCCATTTCTAGCAAAGAGAAGCACATTATTACGCCTCTTTGCTGGAGAAACTTCTAGCAAAGCAAAGAGGGACTAGAGGAGGTGCATTTACTCTTATGCTGCGTTCGGGTGTTCATATTGGAGCGTGATATTGGATATTGGCATTCGGTTCGGCCCCGAATATCCAAATTCAGGTGTTTGGATGTCCTAGGTATTCATCCTGTGTATTCGGGCCGAATATTGAGCTGTTGAACTTTTGCCTATGAAGCCCGTTCCCGAATGTCCTGGGTTGGAGCTCGACATTCGGTGATATTCGCACCGAAGCGTTTTCTTCTCCTCTCCCCTCGACAGCTCCGCTGCTCGCTCCCTGGGAAAGGTCGCCTCCGACCCGAGCGCCTCCCCGACGCGCGCGCGCGCCCGACCCCGTCCCTCCTCGGCCCGGCCGGCTCCTCCCCGAGCGCGCCCAGCTCCGGCGCCCCTCCTGCTGGCGCGCTGCCGTCGTGCGTCTCCCGGTCTCACCTCCCCGCGCTCGCCGGATCCCGCCGCCGCCGGCCAAAAGCCGGCCGGGCCTGCGCGTCGGCGGCGCCACCGTTGAAGAGCTCCTGGTCGGAGTGCAGGAGCGCCCGTTTCTGGACGACGGTCTTGTAGTAGGCGTTCTCGAAGACGGTCGGGGTCTGCAGATCCAGCGGCGCCAGGTTGTTGTCGCCGGAGCCGGTGGCGCGAGGGCAGTTTGACTGGCGGCTCCGAGCGAAGCCGGCGTCGATGTCTGTGTCGTTGTAGATGTGATCCCTGAAGTTGGTGCAGCTCCGAGCGTCGAGTTTGACTGGCGGCTCCGAGCGAAGCCGGCGTCGATCGTGTGTGCTCCTGGAACAAGGTGATAGGCCATGTCAGGTTATCTCTAGTTACTTTTCTCACTCCTTCGATCTCAATCCTTCACCAACTCCATAGTTAATTTAGTTTTGGTAATTTACTGGTCAAATTGTGTACTGGATAATGGTGGTGTTGTGCTGTGTAGGTCATCTTGTTATTCAAACTCAATATCTAACACATCCAAACAACATTTGATATTCAAACTCAATATCTTGTTTGGGTCTGAATATCTAACACATCCAAACAAAAATATTGACATTCAAACTCAATATCAATATCTCAAGATATTGATATTCAGCCCAATATCAATATGGAGCTCCCAATGCGAACATCCGAACGGAGCATTAAGGATGCGGAGGTCGCCGTCGAAGGCCGCTTGGAGGACGATGCGTCTCTGGACTTCGGCGCGGGAGGAGGAAGAAGCCATGGTTACTTGGGGCGGAACAGGACTTCCCTGGACAGGTCGACGCGAGTTTTCAATGGAGTTTGGAGAAGGGGAGAGGCAGAGAAGGCGTAAAGAGAGGTGATTTTGAGTTAATGTTGGCTTGTTGCAGCGTCCAAGCCAGAGGGGCGACTTGCTTAACCATTCAGAGGGGCATACGATACGAGTAAACCTCGCTGGCACAGCTGCACCTACCCTATTTTGTTGACCACGGTCCACCCTGCGACTGCAAGACAACCAGCAGCAGCAGAAGCGTGCTCGCCACGCACGGCGAGGTTGCCAAAGTCGCCACTATGCAGATTGACAGGACCCCGCGCAGCTCCTCCGCCACGTCGCAGCGCGAGCTCCCATGCACTGTCTCACGGCTTCGCGTCTTTGTTTTGTTTCCGCCACTTGATAAGCGCTGTATCAAATATTCACTCCATATCAAAATATAACATATTTTATCATTTTTATACCCACGTGTATCTAGACATGTTCACGTATAAAATGTTGCACATGAACATGTCTAGATACATGTGGATTTAAAATGCTAAAAATATTTTGATACGGAGAGTTGATCAGGTAACATTTTATACTTTTCTACAGGTACACACTCGTCGTTTAATAAAAACATTTACAATTAATCTGGTCAACAAAATAACAATTATATGTCGCCATATAATTGTTTTTTTACCAAATTAACGGTCAAAGTTTTTTGACGTGTGCCCCGTAATCTGTACCCAAGGAGTAGTTATATTAATATTTGACTTCATCTTCTTTTATAGAGTTATAATATTTTCTTTGGACAAGGACCCAACTGCTTATATTCCGTTGGTGAAAGTACAAGCTACAACAAGATCCAGTGAAGTAAAGAAATTACAGCCAGGATGTAGCCATTTACACATAAGACCCTACAAAGAAACTAAAAACGCAATCGAGTCCCTAGGGTCTTGCTCCACCACCTCACCATGTTACAGCTCGACCCCTGGACTAGCGACGACGACACCGGGGACAAAACACTTGGGTCTTCGCCTTTGAAGCATGTCCAGACAGAGCCAAAGATCCACCGCAATGGCTAGTGGCCTGGAGCAGCAAAACTTTGGTGGGAGGGGATATCCCTTAGAACGGAAGCAGTAGTAGCAGCAGGTCCGCCGATGAAGTACTCTCGAAGATAGCAGCTTTCGATCCCCGCCCTGCTGAACGAAACTGAAGCCTTCCCAGCCATCCTCGTCGCCCTGCTGAACGAGACCGAAGCCTTCCATGTCGTCCTCGTCGCCCACACACTCTATGGCCGAAAAAGGAAGAAGAAAGTGATATGTACCGCACCAGCAGAGCAACCAGCAGCCCCCAGAACTGGGCCTGCAGCACCACACGCACCAAATGGACAGGTTGAAGCACCGAAGCCCTTCCACGCCTCGCCACTGAGGCCGACCAGAGGAAGACACCATTCGCGGTCCGATGCATCAAGCCCATCGCCATGCCTGGGAGATGCAGAGGCCGACACGCCCTTCCACTCCCTCTCCACACCACCGATCAGAGGAAGCTTCCGAGCAGATCGACTCGTCACCACCAAGCGACCCACGAGCCGTGAGCTTATTGAAGGAGATAGTACCTCTCCCCAGCGCGTTCCCATCTCTAACCTCTCGAGCAACAGGACAAAGAGAAGAAACCCTAGGTAGCACCAGATCTAGATCTGTCCGGTTTGATTCAGCGCTCCGCTCCCACCTAAAGGCATCAAGCCCAAGTCCGGCATCCAACGAGAAACCTACAACTACTATGTACAGGCCATCTCTTCTCCAAGCGGCGGCACGGCCAGAGTTGAAGGCAGAGGGAATCTCGGGATCGAGAGACGACTCTCAAGGAGGAGACCGAGGAGAGAGGTGGATGAGAAGCCGACCTTCATAGCAGCTTTGCCAAAACATTGGTGTACCCATTCAATACTTCGGCCACGTCTGACCCTTGTGGCGGCACCCTGTTATTCAACAATTTTTTTGCTAAGTGCTAATTTAGACGACGTGTGTATGAAAATCGCCACATAACCGGGTGCGATCCGTTTCCCTTGATCCTCGAGACTTGATGTTGCTCACAAATAGGTGTGGCATATGTCCATAGTATTATATCCTTTTTGGTCTTAGAATTTGGATTGCTTAGAGCATTTCCAACTGCAGTGGACTAATTTAATCTCTCAATTGTCCATTGTCCATATGTGTCCACTTTCAACCGTCGTTTATTCATGTGTGTAGCCATGTCGTCTATTGTTATTGTTCTGCAAGTGCATGTAATTGGTGAGAATGGAGGGAATGAGAAAAAAAATGTCCCATTCCACCCCATATATGGGTTGAAAGTGGGGCTGCCGGTCAGTCCAAATATATAGGGGAAAAATGAGGGCGTCGACTGGGAGGTTTTTTGTTGTCTCTCCTATCCGGGGTGTGTGCGCGGACATATGTGGACAAAGTGGAGGGTCCGGTTGACCTTTAGAAGAAAAAACATGACTTCCAAGCACACATGTATTAAATGTTGTATACTTATTTTCTACTACCTCTGATCCATAATAATAAGTATCACAAATTTGAACTAAGCCCGGTTTAAAACTGCAATTTTGAATCGAATCCTTGACAGCAAGGCCCACTGTGGGCGCCCTCAACAATGACGCATTTGAGTGACGGTCTTTACCGATTCATACGGTTACCAAACACTCTGCACTATCGTCGCCAGATTATGTACCATTTTAGGAAATCTTCATTGCGCATCCGGTTTTATAATCCTACTTTCCGAGAGACCCATTGGCTAGACGGCTTTAACGGGATCTCATCCTGATATGTTGAGTGATGTGAGACTAGAGCTTGACGTGGCGCCTGGAAGTCCGGGCAGCGGCCCCTCGTACGGCGGTTTCTACTTTTCACAGTGAGTTAAGAGGTGGCTCAGCACGAGCCGGATTTGGATCCCGACGCCCTGTACCAAAAGTGGCCTCAGACCGCCGGGTGCGTGGGGCTGGCGGTTTGACCGTGAGGTTGTGGAGGTGGTCTAGCATGTCCTCGTGAGGCAGGCATGTGGATCCTGTCTCATCATTGAGTGAAACGGTTACCCTAGTCGTCGATTGGGACAGGCTGACACCCTTGGGCACGGCATATTTCTTGAAGGCGTCGTCATATAGTGCTCTCACGATTCCGTACGAAAACTTCTGGGGAAACCACAGATTCCACGTGGAATCGGGACGACAGATTCGACATGGAATCGGAGATGTCGTCATTTTTGTGTTGCTTGACTCCAGGGATGTCTCAAAAATTTGGAGGCCCCGGTGCGAGATACAATAAGGGGCTCTAAAATTAAAGAACACAAATAACTAAAAATAAATTAATTTCAGTATATAATTTTAACTTCTATATTTGTTACAATATATACCAGTCGAACATCAAATATTAATGCTAAGAGAGGAAATGACGCATTGAAGTAGTAAACTGACCTCGTGTTGTAGAACTAAAAGACATGTTCTGGCTTGAGGAAACATATGTATTCCTGATTCATAAACAAAACGAAATTGTTAAATGGTTATTCAAGAAGTAAATGAATTCTAGAGTTACTAAGATAAGAATTAAGAAAATGAAATAAGAACGAACCTTGAGCGAGTGCTTGCTGCAATCAATCTATGGAGATCATAGATCAAATAGATCTTGCTAGAAAGAAGCAAAGAAGTCCACTACCGTGTCTACAATTGAACAATTGTCCATTGTCGCTAGAGGCCTACTTGCCTAGATGGCTAGATCACATGGAAATAGAAAATTCTGAGCTTGTAAATTCTACGGCAGGACTAACTAAGTAACTATATTAACTAAGCTCAAACTCTTTGGCGCTAGAACTAGCAGAAAGGTTGATTCAGTCTCGTTGAAGCCCATGAACGCAAGAACGAATTGGGGATGCATGACTGCAGGAGTAAGGATGTGTCGAAGGCTGATGGCACATGCAGGAGACGATTAGACGAACGGGGTAGATGGTCGAACAGGCCGGCGCGGCGGCCGGTTGATCTCGAGCCGCCGATAGGTATTCTGTTTTTGCCGTAAGACAGATTGCTGCGGAAGACAACGTGGATCAGTTTTTTCTCAAGTTGGACACTTTGTTGACGCTGGAGCAGATCAGATCAGAAATTCAGACCTGCACTTAACTATTGGACATTTCTTTGTTGCTTCTTGGCAACATATCCCGTGCATCCCACAACATCGTGTATCCCTGCATCCGTCGTTTCCCGGCCGATCGATCTAATCGTGTGCCTCCTGTGTGAGTCGAAGCAAAATTGCATCTACACGCCCGCACCCAGACTTAACAAATGTAGATTTTTGCGAAAACCCCCCTAACTGTCCAATCCCCAAGACGCCACCCATCCTCTACAGACCAAATGTCAAAAAAAAAAAAATCGAGGGTTCATGGCTTCGTTTTCCTCTGCAGCCGGCCATGGGAAAATGGAGGTGGCGAGGCTTCCCCAGAGCTTGGAGACCGCGGAGGGGCGGGGCGGCGAGGAAGTCAGAAGTCGGAGGAGGGTCTCGCCAAGGATATCGTCGGAGTCCAGCGGCGCTGCCGGCGGCGGCAGCGATAGGCGGCAACCGCTGGCCGTCTCGTCGCTCATGGTGGAATTGGGATTGGAAAAAACCAACTTCCCCGCAGGAGATTCCAATGCCGGCGCGGCCTTTCCATTCTCCGCAAGACCCTCCATGACACCGCCGCCGATGGCGAACTGCTGCTGGAGGAGGCGCTGAGGTGCTCGACTTCAGGCTCAGGGCCGGAGGCGTCCCACTGCAGGTGAAGACATCAACGGGAGGAAACTAATTTGATTTCTTTCCAACTCGGCCCAAATTACTTCTGCATTCATGAGATTTTACTGATGTTTTGGACCAAATGAACTGCAGGTTTTGATGCATGATGTTGATCAGGTGATGGTGTGCTAGCTCTCCAATAATTTTCGTGCGCCTAGGAAGCAAGCAGTGGCATGGCTGGATGGTTTGCACTTGCTCAGGCTTGAGGAAATAATCCAAAGATTCTTCAGTCTAATTGTTATTTCGGTGGTGTCAGCAATCTAGAAAAGAGGCCTGTATATATTAGCTTTTTCTGCAATGTACGTCCTGAAGTTCAGAGTGACCAAGATCACGAGAGAAGAAAATAAGTTGGCCTTTGGCACAGGAGGTAGTGATGTATATTAGAAACAGAGATGTGGGAAATGTATGCTGCTGTAGCTGATTGTAAGCACATTTTTATGTTCATGAATAAAGTTCTCTCTTTGAATATTGATGAGGTCTCACCGTCTCAGCACAACTTTGTTCTGTTTTCCGTTAAGTGTTAGCTAGGATCTCAGACTGCTGCAGCTATCTAACAAGCTGACATGAGGAAAGTTTCGGTCAATTGTGATTGGATTCAACTTGGAGATAAAATTATCAGACAACAAATATGGTCATGCTTTAATGCTGTGCCACGAAGCTTGACAGTCTGCCACTACATAGGCACATATCATAGAAAATAACAGGAAGCTAGATTGACAATAGAAAATAAAGGGATAATAGAAAAACACAAATTATCATTCATTACAGGAATTAAAATGCATGAAACCTTCATTACAGGAATTAAAATGCATGAAACAAAATTATTTCCCTTGACACCCGCAAAATCTTTGATACAAATAATAATTATACACAGAAGGATTGATTTTTTTCGTTTTACCTGAAACTTGTGGTGTGGCTGATTACTCCTGATTCGATAGCACTTGTTGCTTGCTCGTGATCGGTTTCCATGGGAGCAAAGATTGCCCGATGATGCACTAGCATACATCAGCACGTGAGACAGGGAATAAAGGAGTTGAATACAGACAGGATACATGATACAGATAGGAATATACTCCCTCCGTTTTTTAATATAAGATGTTTTAGCATTTGTCCACATGCATGTGTACACAAATGTATGTAGACATGTTTAACTGTGTATGTTCACTCACTTTAGTATGTATCTAGACAACATGTACAACACCTAAAACATCTTATATTAAAAAACGGAGGGAGTACATGTGTATACGCGGCACCTGCTAGTGGAGACGCGATCGCAGCAATGTGCACGTCTGTCCGCTGGACACAGGGTCGTATGAACGTCGGAGAAGAGAATCGCGCCGTCTAGGTTCACCGGCCGCCGTCGCAGCAGCGTGCAAGACTCAGGATCGTATGTAAGAAGAGAAGCGCGCTCGCCTAGGGTTCACCGGCCGCCGTCGAGATCGCATCAACGTGGGCACGGCCGGTTAGCCCAGCGTCCAGGGGGGTTTCTAAAAAAATCAGAATTTCGGATATAGGGTAGAGGCGTGGAGAGCGGGCGCTTTTGTGCAAAATAGATGCGCACTAAGCTAGATAGCCAGGATTTTGATCGTGGGGTTGAAAACAACGGGATGCACGGATGCACGATACTGACCGGATTCACCAGATATGTTGCCTTCTTTGTTGGCTCTGATCAAGTATATACTGGTAAACATAATTAGGATTTGGGGGCCCAGTTTTTTGGGGGCGCTGTGCCGACACTCACTTCGCTCACCCTTATCGACGAGGCTGCTCGGCTCTTGGGGCCTCGTTTTGGTTGTTCCGCATGCCGGAGGAACCCATGGAGAGAGTTGGTGGTCGGTGACAACGAGTTGCATTGCAACCTTGGCTACATCGGCAAGATAGACACGACTTCGGGTTTAGTGTGCTCCAGGTGAATACCGTGCAACGATCTCAATTGGTTCAGAGTTCAGTGGTAGGGTTTAGCGTTTAGAGTTTGGTTATTCATATCTAACATCTAAGTTGCATTAACTTGATACTTAGACCAGATCTTGCAGCATTCACGGTTTCTGCAAAGAGCGACCAAAAAAATCGGTGTAAAGTTGAGAAAGTAATACAGCGCCCTAAGGCCCAGACTTCCTATATTAATATTTTAAGAAATAGTGTATTCAGTCTACCCAGCCATACCAAGTCATTATGAATAACATCCACTGGAAGGATTCCCGCCAGTGTAATTCTGCAGACAAACAGACAAATACGTGGGTCAGCGAGGCATCAAAACAAATTTTGATAGTTTGCTATTTCCAAAAAGATGGACACGTTGCAATTGTTTTCTTCCGAGAAATACTAACCTTTTTTCTAATTCAATGAATAGAAAAAAAGGAATAAACATGAAACGTGATCACGCTGGGTTAGTAACAAAATATACCTCGTTGTGTACTAACAACTACCAACACCAGCTTATAACACTAGATTTAAAATCTACAAACAGGAATGACCAATTTCAAATAGTTAGGAACTAGACTTAGATAAAGACGAACAAAGAAGTCAACAATAGATGATGCATACAACTGTGTATTCATAATAAATCTGTTGTAAAGGTTCCAGAATCATCTAGCTCAAGTTTGAGTCACAACTTAATTTTGGATAAGAAAATTTACCTTGATCCGAAGATGATGCCATGCCTTCTATTCTTGCTCACACAAGGATGGAGCAATTAGTGCTTTGGTTCTTCCCGGTGTTTCTGTGCCTTGCTTGATCGGTCAGCAAGAGAGAGCTTAAGTTGTTTTCTGGAGGAGCAGCTTAGAGCAGCAACCAAAACCTTATCTTTCCACCAGAGAGTTCTCTCTCTATTTATAGTAGCACAGCACACCAGGGGAACCAGCACGGTTGTTGGATCATCATCTGATGTCTCCGATCAAGACACCACATCAGTGTAGGTGGGCACTGTAGCACCGCCCTACTGTAGCAGTGTACTGTAGCAGCCGTAATTGTTGACCTAGGTTTAGCCTAGATCAAAATATCCAACATTCTCCCCCTTGATCGTAAGGCTAAACTTTATAAGCCCACTTATCAATGAAATGGCATACGAGATAAAAGGATTACTGCGGTCAGTTGTTTAGTACCGCATAACCCAGTTACTACAATATACCACCCCATCTCAAAATGGAACTTCTTTAACTTTTGGGCTCCATAAACTTTATTCACATTATTCATTAGCTTTATTTCATAATTCTCTTTTCATAAACATCATAAACATTACAGACTCATCTTTTGATAAAATGGTACACCAAGACAATAGATTACAACAGTCAATTAAGTACTGTTGAACCAAGTGACTATGGTTCCCATTCGATCTCAAAATGAGCCTTTTGGGGAGATGGTGCTATAATGGTCCCAAAGAGTGCAATTTATTCTCTTATGAATATGTATACTCATAATTATGCGCGCACTTGAAACGAGAACAATATGTTTTTAGAGTCATAATTAGTCCCTTAATAATAGGCTGCCACATAAACTTAATGCCGGCAACGTTTGAAGGCAAGCCTCTTTAAATATGGTGCTTAGCACTTAATACCTTAGTATAATGCTTAAGCACCCATTAGTTACTTTATATGTTGTTCAACACTTATGCTTTAGATCTAATATTTATTTGTCGAACACCAAAACTTAATTCATCAATGCCTTGAACATAATTGACTCTGTATTCAATCTTTCACAATGTCTTAGGTCTGGCAGGATCCTTTTGACATGTTACTCGAGTAGACTGCACTCTTATAATATGTCCCGGGATAAATTTCTTAATAAAATTCCTTATTCTTGAATTTATATGGATCAGGGACACAAATCCATACTTAAAACATAGGGATTGAAACATGCCACAACTTAATTTGCATCTTAACGATGCCTTTAAGAATTTGGGTGAAGCCATTCCACAATATGGCTCCCCTTGCAAGGGTGAAACTTTTGTGGATAGAACTTAAGAGGATTTTTCATTCCTTGCCAAATAACTTAAAGATCCACAACTTGGTGGTCATTATATTTCTTAAATGTGAGCATGTAATCCCTTAGTGTGATATATTATCACACAATTACTTTAGTGCTTGTGCCAACTAGGCAAAGCTTTTCTTAAGTATTTTCCGGGAGGTCCAAACCCGGACTTATGTCTGCCAAGATATCCCGGACACAAGATCTTTAGGGCACATAATAACTTAAACATTAGTGGCAACATGAGGAAAAAATTTAATGCCCTTGAGGGAGTAAACATAAACTTTAGAAATTAACTTATATACTCCCCTTTAATGGACCAATCTTAGTGAGTTTTAACAACATAAGTGTATCACTAAGATGAACTTATCAGTTCCGAGAGAAAACCTCGGATCTTATGCAATATCCCTATTCCTTATAATTAACATAAGATTAATTTATCAAAAAATTCTTATTGAACTTATTTCTACTTGAGATTCGTACCACCGTCAGATGCTTATTGTCTCAAGGACAATTGATCATCATCATTAATTCTTTATTTCATAAAGGATGATTTCCATCTCCAAAATTATAAATTTAGTGATCATGTGCCATCATTTTTATCAAACTCCCAACCATAATTGGTCCTTAACTTTGTCAAGGTGACCCTCGACGATCTAGGAGTTAGAAATGGCTGTACTCATGATATCTATGATGGAGTTCTTAATTGCCATGCAATATTTGACTGCTCTCTTAAATTTCAACATCATACTTCATTTCAGAGTATCATAATTTTATTATCCCTCTTAAGTGATTTAGGAGAACTATTGTAGAGAGCAGAACCAAAAACTTGTATCTTACTTAAGAAACATGGCACAACCATTTAGCATTAAAAGGCAATCTAATAATTCTTAGTCATAGTGATGCCCTTAGGAGATGGATTCTTTAATAAAACTGACTAAAAGTGGTACTTAGCTCAAACTTGCTTAATATCAAACTTAAATACCTTATTGATGGAATCTAAACATACCTGATAAAATACTTCTTCCTAGGTTGAAATTCATTCTTGGAGAAGTTCAATGCTCCCCTTCGAAATGTGGACTGAGCCATAGCTTAACATTTCGACGAACTTCCATAACAAAAATATTCCACCTTTAATAGAGAAGTCAATAAAATTTGTCTTGTCAAAAAAAAAAAAATTTGTAGCACGAATCACATTATTGGAATGGAGGATAAAGAACTTAATTTAGCTAATGGAAATCTTCCAGCAGCTTTAAACATTAGCCTCCCGTCCATCTTTAAAACTTCTCTTTAAAACTTCTTTATTTATGAGGCCATAATAATATTATGCATATAGCATCTTTATTCAAAATGTTTACACACTTTCTTATGGATATAAAATCCTTTGAGCTTAATCATAGTCCACTTTTGTGCTTTATTGTAGATGATATAATAAGGCGAACTCAAAAGCTCCATAATTAAATCATGAGAATTTTTCATGATCAACATAATCTTATAGGATTTTGAGAAGCTTCTTCAAATTACTTCTCCATTAAATGCCAGAAAACTTTATTATGAAAGAACTAGGAAATTATTTTCCTAGATCCTTACTGGCACACTCCCCAGATTCTTACTGGGTTTTGCTCCCAATAAACATTAATAGACAAGAAATCCATTGGATTCTCATCAATACTTTAATAATTAAAATTTCTTTAATGAGAGCCCATTATTTTTGTATATACTTCATTGCTTATGACCTCATGAAACAATAATATGTACATAAGCTTAACTCATTTCTCATAAGAAGCAGTAAATCAGCCGAAAACATTATGGCTGAATTGAAAAAGATTAGCAATAGGGATAAAATTCATGATCACAAATATTTTATAGTGATCATGTAGAACATAATTCCTCATGTAAACATTAATCTTTAGGTAATGACACATGTATCCAATCAACTTTGGTCAGAATGAATTCACGTGTCACAACCTATCCCAAAATAATCATTAAATCTCCAACCAAAAAAAAAATTCCCTTCGGTTCCATATTAATTGGAGATTACTTAATTAGGGATAACTTAATGATCATAAATGTTGAAAACTTCATCAGTTGTTTGATCTGGGAATAAAACAGAGGCACTTAATAGCAGAAGCGTATTTTAAGACAATTGACGTCTTTTACCTTAATTCCCCGAAGGTACTTAAATATTCGTGGCATATTTCATTATGTCCATAAGCCTTATGCATGAAAACTTTCCCAGATCATAAACTTATTTTGTCGATCTGATCCACATCAGCTTTGGCCAGAAATGGACGAGAACAACAAACTTTTGTGAACAAATATTCGTTAATCAGCTTTGGCCAGAATAACAAATACATGTCACACTTTATAGCCTCTTAAACTTCTTTCACCGATCTAGCCCACATCAGCTTTGGCCAGAAATGGACAAGACCAGCAAAAATTTGTGATTAGATACTTATCAATCAGCTTTGGCCAGAATGACAAGTATCAACCACGCTTGACTAAAATCATGTCTCTATGCACTTCTTTTATTGAACTAGTCTGTGGACCAGAACAACTAAATTTTGTGATCATGTGTTCATCAATCAGCTTTGGCTAGAATGATAAACACAAACCACACTTTACTTATATTAGAGACACATAATCGAGACAACTTTACTGAACATGCATAGCTTAAGGACAAAAACCTTATTGAATGGCACGTAAACATGGCAATCCATGGTTTAATAAAAATAACCATGAAAAGACAACTTTAGGTATATTAATGCCCAAAACTTAAGTATAGCTCAGACAATAGGCCACTTAATTTGAATCCTCCCTCTTAAATTTTTTTTTTAAATTTTTTTTTTATCACATCATCATAATCCCTTTTTCAGGACATCATAATTTTCAGTACCTTCTTTCGGTACTTTAGGAGGATCATGAAGGAGAGCACAATTAATATTCAACAAACAACTAGAGTAATATCTAGCTTCTCCTTCCATAAAATATAATTGCTATCATTTAATTGCCTTATGCCATTAATTATTTAGGCAATAAGAGAGACATTAGGTGCTGCAAAATGAATTGGATGCTTTAACAAGCGTAACATTATGAACTTTATTTACTGATCAAACCCAAAACAGCTTTAGCCAGAGATGGGTAAGAATTAATAATATTTTGTGGTCATAATAACCACACTTAATTAAATCCTCACCTTAATATACTTCTTTCATTAATCTGATTCGCATCAGCTTTGACCAGAAGCGAACCAGACCAACAAAATATGTCATGGTCAAAATGCCCGCCAATCAGCTTTAGCCAGAATGACGGACATAAGCCATTCTTAATTAGAGGATTCATAAATTTAATTTTGCAGCAGAAACATTATGACATCATGATAGTAATAATCATCATTAAATTCTATTGATCAAATTCAAAATAGCTTTGGCCAAATTGTTAAATAGAAGCCACACAATAATAATCCTCATTTATTAATTTTCTTCTACTAACCCGTTTCACATCAGCTTTGGCCAGAAGTGAAACGGATCAATAAAAGAATTTTGCGGTTAAAATGCCCGTCAAACAACTTTGGTCAGAATGACAAAGCACAAAACCACACTTTATTTGAGGATGCATTAAATTTTATTTCGCAGCGGAAACATTATATTATAATGATCATGGTGATAAAAATCACCACAATTCATAAATCATAAGCAAGCTTAACAATAAACATAATTAAAGACATGTAAATAACTAAGCATGGTAATTAAAAGGCATGACTAATAATAAACATAACCAGCATAATAAAACATGCAGAAAAATAGCCCTAAAACATCATTTATTTCAGCCCCAAAGTTTTTTTTTTTTATTCGGCATAACCATTTTGCCGGACTGGGCCGAAAACCCAGCCCGGCCCTCAACTCCCCCTAATCCCCTCCTGGGCCTTGGCCCATTCAGCGTAGAAGCGCCGCGATCGGTCAGATCCCGATCCGACGGCTGAGAGCGCACGGGTCTGGAACAAGTCCAGCGCGTCGCCGCCGCTCCCGTGGAAAACCCAAATTCCCCTTTCTTTTCCTCCTCTTCTCTCTCTGCTCCCCGGCGGCGACGAGGGCGAGCGCAAGGGCGACGAGCACCGCGCGACAGAGAAGATAGCTTCGGCGTCGTCCGGAGCCTCTCGCCGGAACTGCGTGCAGCTTTGGCCAGCGCGCAGCTCCGTCGAGCGGTTCCAGGCGGTGCGAGGCGACGACGTTCGAGCGGGCGTCCCCGCATCGCGTCAACGACCTGCGCAAATCCGGCACCGCAGCAGCCTTCAACGGCGACAAGCGCGCGAGGAAGGAGCGCCGCGGTCCGGTGCGGCGGACGGCAAGTTCGCTCGGGTGCGCGCCCGAGCAAAACTGCCAACATAAGATGATGACTCCGACGCCGCCATGGCCAGCGACGACGACGATGCCCATAAGGTAAATTTCCACCGCCATAATGCTTAAATTAGGGTTAGGGATTCTTTCAATTTGGGGAATTTCTTAATTTAGGGTTTCGGAATTGGGAAAAACTGCTCAAAAACATCAAGATTTATTCATTTCCCTTCAAATTCATGCTTAAACCGAAACCACAACTTAATTGCAGAGGGGAAAAACAAGAAATTTCAATTCTAGGGTTTCGGAAATTTGGGGATTTTGTTAATAATTACATCAGATGAATAAATCCCCACTAAAACATGCTTAATTTGAAACCCTTGCTTGATAACAGAGGGGAATTTAAAAGATTTGGACTTCAGCTTTTCATAAAATTTGGGGAAAATTATTAGAGTTTGCATAATTGCCTTAATCCCTCCTGATAGTCATAAAAACTAAAGCCTGGATCCATACTTGATACTTTTAGGGCTAAAATCTTAAATAAGACAGGGCTAAAACATTACTTGATCTTAACCAGGAAGAACAGCTTAAAGAATATCAGGACATGCTTGATCTAGACATAAACTTTAGCACAAAAACTTAATAGATCAAGCAAGAACTTGAGCTTTAGAAGGGCTCAAACTTGAAGCTTAGAGGCTCTGATACCATTGTTGTTAAGGTTCCAGAATCATCTAGCTCAAGTTTGAGTCACAACTTAATTTTGGATAAGAAAATTTACCTTGATCCGAAGATGATGCCATGCCTTCTATTCTTGCTCACACAAGGATGGAGCAATTAGTGCTTTGGTTCTTCCCGGTGTTTCTGTGCCTTGCTTGATCGGTCAGCAAGAGAGAGCTTAAGTTGTTTTCTGGAGGAGCAGCTTAGAGCAGCAACCAAAACCTTATCTTTCCACCAGAGAGTTCTCTCTCTATTTATAGTAGCACAGCACACCAGGGGAACCAGCACGGTTGTTGGATCATCATCTGATGTCTCCGATCAAGACACCACATCAGTGTAGGTGGGCACTGTAGCACCGCCTACTGTAGCAGTGTACTGTAGCATCGCTTACTGTAGCAGCCGTAATTGTTGACCTAGGTTTAGCCTAGATCAAAATATCCAACAAAATCATCTTGAAGTGCAAGAGAAAAAGAGTCATAAACATGACCTAACAATTTTGACAGTGACTTAATAAGACCCAGCGAGAAACTACCTTAAATATTGGAAGGGACAAAATCTCTTCAGCGGACAATCGCCTTTTCTCCATCTCCTGAGGCATTACTAAATGCTTTTCTTCAAGTTGTTCATCTGTCGAGACTAATTCCTTGTCAATAGTAATTAGATCAGCATTTTCTTTCTGATCAGCCTTAGGGAATATTTATCTCCACAAAACCACTGCATTAGAAAACGTAAAAGCAAGTCAGCTCTTAGAGCTCTAAGAAAGAATGGTTTACCTCGAGTACAGGGTTTTTCTTTTTTATTACATGAAGCTCACTAGAAACTGATGCAGTTGGACTGACAGTCCGACAAAAGCTTCATGTGTGACGCTTCTATCAACGGCCGGACTGACAATAGCTTCATGCTTTGCACACTTATTTTTCCTTTTATCAACATTGTCTGAAATAAAATAAGCGTGCATAAACAATGTTCCAAATACATAACAACTAAAAGTAGAAGCACATGAAGTAGCATGTACATCAGAGATTCCAACTCGGACTCATCACTGGACAAATCAGCCAAATGAAGTTTCTCTGTCGTAGAAAGCTCAGGTGGTGAAGGGGAAGGAGGAATATGCACTTGTGCCGGTAGAGGTGGAGTAGGCTATGCCATCCAGAATGGAGCTGCAGGTTTCATCTTGTTTATCAAATGCAACGCCTGTTAACTAAATACATCAATCATGCAGAATGCGCAAAATTATGCCTTGCAAAAGCAGTTCATGAGGTTGAACCGTTGAAACCCGAAAAACCGGGGTGTAAAACTAGGAAACATCAATGATAGAGTTGACCATATTTTTCAATATGTTTCCATCTGGTGGTGGATATGCATACCTACAAAAAGAAAAAAGAAGACATTTCGTAGAACAGAAAATGAACAAAGGAAAATCAGATCAAGCTGAAGTTAAAATGGTGAATCAGGACAGCCAACAATGGATAACAGAAAGAACTTTGCAGAGAAATGATGGTGGATATCACTGAAAAACTACAAACATTGCATTTGTATAGAATTTCATAGTTTCATCAACTCTTAGTTATCTGGTTGCTTCGAATTGGTTTGCTAAACTGATTTTTATTGCTTCAGTTGGATAATACAAATGGGCCATAAACACTTTGCACTCTGCAGTCAGTTTACTACATTTACAGTAAGTCGTCCGGTGGCAGTAGATTGAACTACTTCCGGATCCAACATAAATAAACAATCACTTCCCAAACAAACAAGAATTGTGTTGAAAGAAAAAATAGACAACTTTGCAATACAAATGTAACACGGAATGAGTGCAGAGGTGAGCTTAGATTATGGGATCTTGAATTCTCAAAGTGCAGGTAGCTACTTGTATCTTCCATTACCAAATGGCCGGTTTACACACAACGATGTACATTTAAAACTGATAAGACATAATATATCAATTAGCTCTATTAAATGCCTAATGAACATGCTCAAGGATAATGTGCAAAATAAGTCAATAACGATGATAGTGATGACATACTCAAGATGGAGAAGGAATGATTAGCCCACACCAGTCCTAGGAGTAATCGGTTCAGCAGTAGATGTTGAATTTCTCTGTTTTACGGAAATCCTACTCTGCACTTGAGACGGACCATGAGCTAATTGCTCCTGATGCTTCTCATTCGTCTTTTTTTTGCGTTTGATTGGTTTGTTCACTCGACTATCATTACTTCCCAACGAACCTGAGCCTGCCAAAATCATCCCTTAAATTCATTGAGCACGGAGAGTTGGAACAAAATCTGTACAGGTGATAGAGCAGAGAGTGTACTTGAGGAAAATAAAATGTTCAGAGAGAATGTGCCTGATTTGCGGCCATCTCATCCCTAAAATCGACAAACCACGCAGTTCCTCAACCTGTTACAAAAAAGGATTTCGGTAAACCTAGAAAACATACAAGATGCATCACTTGAACCCAGTGGCGGATCTAGGTTCATCATACTGGGGGTGCCATGGTTACATGAACTAAGACAATTTCAATACATGGGTTCAAATTTTGTGAAAATTACACTAAAAACAGTATATTTTAGTCTAAGTATCATGACATTTCAACAAATAGTGCCAAATTATGCTTTAAAATATTAGATAACTAGTCTAATCTAAATGGGGTAAAGTGTTTCGTATTTTTAGAGAGTGTGCCATGGCACCCCCTAGATACGCCCCTGCATGAACCGCAGGGGCAGGGCCGAATGGATATGGCGCCGTCGTGGGACAAAAGAGGCGGGGGAGCATGTCCTACGTGATCCCCTCCGGGAGTGGTCGCGCCAGGAGAGTCGCCGGCGCCGGAGCTGGCACAGGTGTTTGATGTAGCGGGGGCGGCTGGGGAAGCGAAGTCGGCGGGAATTACGCCTCCAGCATGCTGTTCTCAGCCTCAGCGCCTGTGCTGTGCACCGCTGCGGCGCTGCCGCGAACAAGTGGAGTCGCCTGCTGCAGACCAGAGTGCCGGGGGCAAACGGCGACGTCTTCCAGCTCTGCGCGCCTGCGCACGTCGGTCACCGAGGGAGCAAGGAGCGGAACGCCGGGCGCAGCTCGCCGCTGGCACTGTCGTGCAGTCGGCCTCCTAGGTCTGCTGGACCTGGGACTGTTGATCCAGGCGTCTCTGGGCAGATTTATTGTTATTGGGCCAGATGGACGGGCTGTCTGTCGCTTATTGTGAGCGATAGGAGGACACCGCGTCTATTGGCCCACGGTAAAGGCACGGGTCAATCAGGTATTTAGCTCCGTTAAAAAAAATCAGGAATTTAGCTAATCTAGGCAGGTTCAGCACAATCCTGCGGTAAATCAAGGCAAGTTCGAATGGCTTTCCGTCGGTGAAGTTTTTCCATGAAAGAACATCAACAAACCTAGCTCTGCATATCTGGCGCCCAATGAGCCATTAAACTATAGCGGCCCATTTTTGCAAGGCACGGTGAAGCCGTCAACGACAGAAGCAAAAGCTGTTGAGTGCCTTCTCTAAACACCTCTCCGCTAGTTCCTTACAAGCCCTCAGCTGAGCTAGATCACGGAGCGTAGGTCCTAACTTTGAAGCACGCAAAACCTTCGACACACTACCGCTAATTATATCGAGCACGAACATATCAAAGATACTATAAAAACAACCTTTTATCATGCATAAGCTAAGACGTATGTCTCTCATTCTGGAGTACATGCATATACACATGTTTTTAAAATACCTAGTTGTTGCTTCTAAAACTCTCGCCAAGATCTACTCCACCATTACACACTTGTTCTTATGGCAGCTGCTGGGATCCTAGGTGGCGCCTTGCCCTTGAGGCTAGGAAAGGCAGCTATCAGAGTTCCCAACTTATGGCGCACTCCATAGAGCACACCTGGCACCACACGCCTAGCATGTTTTTTAAGGTGATGAACCAACAAAAAGGAACTATGAAAACGAATAGACTAATTACTTCTGCAACGTTGTGTTAGTCAGACCCTTGTATTGTCCAGTACTAAACTTGGTGATTAAAACAAGCCATGGTAACATTAATTGCAGGCGTTGACGAGACGGGGCTTGAGATCGATGGAGACGTCAAAGTTGGAGTAGCAAACAGGCAAACATCCTTAGGATGGTACCAAAATAGTGTCCTTGTTTGGTTTATGACCTTTCTAATCCCTCCAAAACTCTCACTACCTCAAACATAGGAGTTTGCGATTGAATATCCTCTAGGTCATGTCTATGCAACACGTGGGAGAATTTTTTTTATTCGGTTTTGCTAATTCTAAATCGACTGAGAATTAACAAAATATCAGTTGCCTCTTTAACCGTTAGATTTGTCTCGTGAATCCTGCAGGCCTGAGAGTTGCACATCGCTTGCAATTGTGTGCCAAGAGATTCAACTTAATTCTTAGTCATCTTCTTAGCTATTCAATTTGCGTCGTGATTCATGCCTATGAGTTGCACCTAAAATATAGTTGTGTGTCAGTGACCGAGATTTAGTTAAAACTAAACGGCTGAGAATTAAACAATCCCTATGCTATCTTGCATACATATAACACATGTATTGTCTGTTTTAATAAAGGGTGACTAAAACAAGCCTTGGTAACATTAATTGCAGGCCTTGACATGACGGGCTTGAGATAGATGGAGACGTCAAAATTGGAGTAGCAAACAGGAAAATATCTTTAGGATGGTACCAAAATAGGGTCCTTGTTTGGTTTATGACCTTTCTAATCCCTCTAAAACTCTCACTACCTTGAACATAGGAGTCTGCGATCGACCAGTATATCTTCTAGGTTATGACTATGCAACACGTGTGTGGAAAGATTTTTTTTCTCGTCATACGTACGTACATTTTTGTCTTACGATCTGGCAGCATTACACCAATTTTCCAAGCCGCGGTTGTAACTCGACTTACTCCCTCCGTTCATTTTTATAAGACATTCTAGATATGACACTATGAACTAGATACGGGATCAAAATGATTGAACCTACACACTAAATATATATGATTCGTGTATTTTCGAAAAAAGTTAGAATGCCTTATAAATGTAACAGAGTGAGTACTTGAGACGTCGCATATATAGATATTTATGATTGTTGTCTTGCAAACATATAACATGCATTCCCGCAAAAAAACATATAACATGCATGCATCAATTGCTTTCAGAATATTTAGCCAACATAGCTACAAGTTCTAATGTCGTACCGAACTTTTTTTTTGATTTTTCACCGGGGGACAAAGTCCCACCTGAATTTTCCATATATGTGTGATATACTCAAGCCAAAGGCTGAGGGTTTCTTTACAACATGGAGTCAGCAATACATGAGGGGAGGGAGGGAGGCAGCACGCCTAGAGCATCAGACAACACATCAAAGCTCACCCTCACGAAGGCAGACCAACCAAGCGTCTGCAGCAGTTTTCAGAGTTTGAGGCAGCCGAGCTCGCCAAAGGTGGGCATCCTCGCCGCACATGGCGATGAGACGGGGAAGGCGGGGGGTCTCCTCTCTGAAGACCACGGCGTTCCTGTGTTTCCACAGGTTCCAAAGACAGAGCAGGAATAAGGTAGACACCGTGTCGCGAGGAACGGCAGCCGGAACGCCATATTCAGGCAGCCGCCGGACATCAGCATCGGCGGGGAAGACGAAGCCGATTTTCCTCCAGAACCGGCGAGCAAACGAACACTCGAGGAAGATGTGGTTGGCGGTTTCGAGAGAGGCGCTGCAGATAGGGCAGCCAGCTTCCTCAACGGTGAGCACGCACCTCTGTAGCAGGGCATGTCTCGACAGGACGCGCGCTTTGACAAGCAGCCATGCAAAGAACCGGACCTTCGATGGGGCGTGGTTTTCCCACACAAAAGGGGCGGCCGGATCCTCCACGCCACCCCACGACATGAGCTTGTAGAGCGCAGCAGCATCGAGAGCACCAGAAAGCTTCATGCAGCGCGACAGCATGCGGACGTCGCACCCCGCGGTGAGCTCCACACCGTGCAGCACAGCAGGCAGCTCGCGCCGTTGCCGTTCAGCGACCGTGGTCAGACGCAGCGCAAGAGACCTTGCAAGGTCGCGCAGCAGCACGCACCGGACCGTGGCGTTGCAGTCCAGCGCATGGGAGAAGAGGGCCGGCCAGCACGTCGTGAACGGCGCGGCGCCCGCCCAGGAGTCCAACCAGAAGGTGGTTTTGCTCCCGTCTCGAACGTGCACTGTCGTGATGCTTCTGTAGAGAGGCATGAGCGCGCACTAGTAGAGACAGGGCCTTTCGTCCAACCCCTTTAGTCCCGGTCCACTTACAAACCGCGACAAATGGCCAGGCCACGTCGCCCGAAATAGCCCAGGCGCCCCTCCCCCCTTTTGTCCCGGCCCGTGAGGACCCTTTTGTCCCGGCCCGTGAGGACCCTTTTGTCCCGGTTTGAGATACAAACCGGTACTAAAGGGGTCCGCGGCCCGCAGCGGCCAGGTCCCCCCCCCCCTTTAGTCCCGGTTTGTATCTCAAACCGGGACAAAAGGGCTGGCACCCCTATATATATGCCAGCACCCTCTCCACTCACTCTGTTTTTTTCCTGGTGGAGGTGTGGTTTAGTGCTATTTTTTTCTCTCCTTCATATGCACTCAAGGTGTTCGATGAAATGCCTGTTAGAGTGATGCCATTTGAGTTCACACAATACAAACATGATATGAGGTGCCCGAGCCACACTTAAGCTTTCACCTCTTTATTTCCACTTGTCCTAAAAGGTTAGCAACTATTTTCTAGTCGGTCACCGTGCGGTACTAATTTTAGCATCGTCATTGCGTTTGATATATAGTTGTATGATGCAGATGAGCCATCCATGGATGTACGGTGACCGACGCACAGCCGCTTACAGAGCAGGCGTGCATTCTTTTCGCGATGCGGCCGAGGCGAACAAGCATGGGGGTGGCTTTATGTTTTGTCCATGTGTTAAATGTCTGAATGTGAAGGATCACACTAACTCAAGAGTCATTCAGAGCCACCTGCTTCGGTCCGGTTTCATGCCCGGCTATAGTGTTTGGACCAAACACGGAGAAAGAGGGGTTATGATGGAAGACGGCGATGAAGAAGAGAACGATGATGACAACTACCGATCTATGTTCCCTGAATACGCTGATACGCAATGGAAGACAATGAAGAAGAAGGTCAGGGCGAAGAACGGGCACCAGATGAGCCCGTTGATGATCTTGGTCAGGTCATTTCTGATGCAAGGCGAGACTGCGACACAGAAAAGGAGAGGTTGCAGTTCGAGCAGATGTTACAGGACCACAACAAATTGTTGTACCCAACTTGTGAAGATGGCCAGAAGAAGCTGGGTAGCACACTGGAATTGCTCAAGTGGAAGGCAGAGACCGGTGTGACTGACTCGTCATTTGAAAAGTTGCTGGTACTAATGAAGAAGATGCTTCCAAGAAAGAACGAATTGCCCGCCAGCACGTACGAAGCAAAGAAGCTTGTCTGCCCTCTAGGATTAGACGTGCAGAAGATACATGCATGCCCTAATGACTGCATCCTCTACCGCGGTGAGAAGTACGAGAATATGGATAAATGCCCGGTATGCACTGCATTGCGGTATAAGATCAGAAAAGATGACCCTGGTGATATTGAGGGCGAGCCACCCAGGAAGAGGGTTCCTGCCAAGGTGATGTGGTATGCTCCTATAATACCACGGTTGAAACGTCTGTTCAGAAACAAAGAGCATGCCAAGTTGTTGCGATGGCACATGGAAGACCGTAAGAAAGACGACAAGTTGAGGCACCCCGCTGATGGTCGGCAGTGGAGAAAAATCGAGAGAGAGTTCGGGGACTTTGCAGGTGACGCAAGGAACTTATGGTTTGGTCTAAGTACAGATGGCATGAATCCTTTTGGGGAGCAGAGCTGCAGTCACAGCACCTGGCCCGTGACTCTATGTATCTACAACCTTCCTCCTTGGTTGTGCATGAAGCGGAAGTTCATTATGATGCCAGTGCTCATCCAAGGCCCGAAGCAACCCGGCAACGACATTGATGTGTACCTAAGGCCATTAGTCGATGAACTTTTGCAGTTGTGGGCCAAACCAGGTGTAAGTGTGTGGGATGAGCACAAACAGGAGACATTTGACCTACGAGCGTTGCTTTTCGTAACCATCAATGATTGGCCTGCTCTTAGTAACATTTCAGGACAGACGAACAAGGGATACAATGCACGCACTGTTTGGATCAGACAGAAAGTATATATCTGGACAAATGTAGGAAGAATGTGTACCCGTACAATCGTCGTTTTCTTCCGCACAAGCATCCCTTAAGGCAAAAAGGCAAGCATTTCAATGGCAAGGCAGAAACCCGGACGAAGCCTGTCACCCGTACTGGTGCTGAAGTATTTGGTATGGTCAAGGATTTAAAAGTAATCTTTGGAAAGGGTCCTGGCAGCCAACCTGTTCCGAACGGCGCTGATAAGCGCGCACCCATGTGGAAGAAGAAATCTATATTTTGGGAGCTACCCTATTGGGAAGTCCATGAGGTCCGCTCCGCAATCGACGTGATGCACCTGACGAAGAATCTTTGCGTGAATATTCTAGGCTTCCTGGGCTTGTATGGGAAGTCAAAAGATACACCGGAAGCACGGGAGGACCAGGAACGTCATAAAGGACGAGACGGCATGCATCCAGGGCAGTTTCAAGGGCCTGCCAGCTACGCTCTTACCAAGGAAGAGAAGGAAATCTTTTTTGAAGTCCTTTTCAGTATCAAGGTCCCGTCTGGCTTCTCGTCGAATATAAAGGGAATAGTAAATATGAAAGAGAAAAAATTCCAAAACCTAAAGTCTCATGACTGCCACGTGCTTATGACGCAATTGCTTCCGGTTGCATTGAGGGGAATTCTAGCGGAAAATGTTCGACTGGCCATTGTGAAGGTATGTGCATTCCTCAATGCAATTTCTCAGAAGGTAATCGATCGAGAAAGTCTATCAGGGTTACAAATTGATGTGGTCCAATGTCTGGTCAGCTTCGAGTTGTTGTTCCCGCCATCCTTCTTCAATATTATGACGCACCTCCTAGTTCACCTAGTCGAAGAGATTAGAATTCTTGGTCCTGTGTTTCTACACAATATGTTCCCCTTCGAGAGGTTCATGGGAGTCTTAAAGAAATATGTTCGTAACCGTGCTAGGCCAGAAGGAAGCATCTCCAAGGGCTATGGAACAGAGGAGGTCATTGAGTTTTGTGTTGACTTTCTTCCTGACCTTAAGCCGATTGGTGTTCCTGAATCTCGGTATGAGGGGAGGCTGACTGGAAAAGGCACACTAGGAAGGAAAGCAACGGTATGTAGGGACGGGCATTCTTTCACTCAAGCACACTACACAGTTCTACACAATTCCACCGTGGTGGCTCCGTATATCGAGAGACACAAGAATATTCTACGCTCCGAAAACCGTGACGGGGAACACGAGAAGACTTTCGGCAGTTGGTTGCAGATACATCTCATGAATAACACCATTGTTGGAGATCAGCTGTACTTGTTGGCCAGGTGTCCATCTTCGACTATATGTACTTTCCAAGGGTACGAGATAAATGGTAATACATTTTACACGAAGGCCCAAGATAAAAAGAGCACCAACCAAAACAGTGGTGTCCGCTTTGATGCAACAGACGACAATGGGCAGAAGGACACATATTATGGGTACATAGAGGAGATATGGGAACTTGACTATGGACCTACTTTTAAGGTCCCTTTATTTCGGTGCAAATGGGTCGCAGCTAGCGGGGTAAAGGTAGACCCGCAGTACGGAATGACAACAGTGGATCTCAAGAATCTTGGGTACCACACCGAACCATTCGTCCTAGCCAATGATGTGGCTCAGGTTTTCTATGTGAAGGACATGTCCACCAAACCAAAAAAAAAAGAAAAGATAAGCAAAAGAATACATCGTCCGATGAGCCAAAGCGCCACATAGTTCTTTCAGGGAAAAGAAACATCGTGGGAGTGGATGACAAGACAGACATGTCAGAAGATTATAATAAGTTTCATGAAATTCCGCCCTTCACAGTGAAAACTGACCCAAGCATCCTGTTAAATGATGAAGATTCTCCATGGCTACGGCTCAGAAGAAAACAGAAACAATAGATAGGGATGTTGGTGATGTGTAATAATGTATTAAACCTTTTATGTAATGCATTCTATGGAAACCTTTATGTAAGGAGCATGTGTAAGAAGCTTCAATCAGCTGCAGTTTTACCAACACAATCTCTGCATTCTCCAAGATCTTTAGCATTTCCAAGTGATAGAACAAAACATACGGTTTCCCCTGCCTACCTTCTCCAGTGGCCACTCTGACCGGCAAATCGGCAAATCATCGCGTGGTCGTGAGACGGCAAATCGGCCTTCGATCCAAACAGCGGCAAGACGTCTCTGATGATTTGCAACAAGTGTTGGGGATGTTGCTAATCATCAGAGCCTTGCCGCTGCTTGGATCCGACCGAGGGGAGGGTTCACCTTCAGCCTCCGCTCTAGGAACTCCTGCCTCTCAAAATCTTGCTCTCTGCTACCCGTGTGCTGCCAAAATGAACTACAATGAGTAGACACTGAGTGCTGAACATGTCCGGGAGGGGGGCTATATATAGGGTACGTGTGCTTCTTTAGTCCCGGTTGGTAACACCAACCGGGTCATGTGGCTCACGAAGTGGTCGTGATACTGCTGATCCAACAGCTCACAATCCCTCAAAAGAAACACACCCCTGATCCAACGTCTCACAAGCGCTTGAAAGAAACACACGATCCGTGTGCTTTTTAGTCCCAGTTGGTAACACCAACCGGGACTAAAGTCGGGCTCACCCCTGATCCAACGTCTCACAAGCGCTTGAAAGAAACACACGATCTGTGTGCTTCTTTAGTCCCGGTTGGTAACACCAACCGGGACTAAAGTCGGGCTTTGCGGAGCCACGTGTCCTCCCCAGCGCTGCCCTAGCCACGTGTCTTCCCCTAGCGCTGCCCTGGAGGTCTTTATATATTGTCGCCGACGGGGTAAACCCTAATCCTCCCGCCGTTCCTCCTAATCCTACGGCCTCCGAGCCAGCAAGTCCGTTTATGTAGAATAATGTTGGTGATGTGTAATAATGTATTAAACCTTTTATGTAATGCATCCTATGGAATGTATTAAACCTTTATGTAAGGAGCATGTCTAATAATAATGAATGTGTATTTCCAATGTGTATTGTCAAGAAGCTTCAAATCAGCATTTCCAAGCAATTTTATAGATGGAATTTTATAGATGGAATTTTATAGATGATAATATTATGCATTTTGAAATAATATTGTGTGCATTTTGCAGAAACTATGGATCCAACGGCTCACAAGCCCTCAAAAGAAACACACCCCTGATCCAACGGCTCATAAGCGCTCGAAACAAACACACGATCCGTGTGCTTCTTCCTTATTGGTGGGATTCCCTTTAGTCCCGGTTGGTAAAATTGTGCGGGAACAAATAAGCCCTTTAGTCCCGGTTGGTGGCTCGAACAGGGACTAAAGGTCTGTTTCTTCCCGCCTTATTTCTTCCCGCGCTTTCCACCGCTTCCCGCCTCCGTCTTCCCGCCATTTCTCACTATATATATGTAGTCATGGCCTCCATTGGCATAGCACATCTAAACTCATATCTGCAACCTCATCACTCTCACATGGCTTCCACCGTACCCACTCTGACCTACTCGGAGGCGGAGGCGCTTTGCGCCTCGAACTACCCCTGCCCGCCCGGCTACGACGTCCCCGCCGGTTGGAGGCTGAGCACCGGAGGCGTGCCGGTCCCTCCTGCCCCTCAAGGTTTGGCGCGCCGCGCGGCCATCACGAACCACTACTACCTCGAGCTCACTCCGGAGCAGCGGATGGATTCCCGCTGGCATCCAGACTATCGCCCAACTTGGGACGCCTTCTTCATCGAAAGGCGTGAGAAGGCGCTCGCCAGGTACGAGGAGGACCGCCCGCGTCCTTCGAACTTCAACGAGGCCGGCCGTCGGCTGTGGTGGGCCGGCCGGACTCTCAAGAGGGTTATGGACTACATCACGGCCGGCGATAACCCCCGCCTGCGCTACCCTCAATTATAGTCCATGCGACAACCCCCGTCAACGACTACATCACGGCCGTCCGACGACAGCGACGACGACGACGGCGACTACGACGACTACACCCACGAGTATTATACGCCTAGGCAAGAGTACGACTAACCTGAGCCACATCATTGGTTTGGACAAAATGGTTTGTTGTCATTCGTCTATATACCCAAGTTTGTTGTCATTCGTCTATGTACCCAAAGTTTGTTATCATTCGTCTATATACCCAAGTTTGTTGTCATTCGTCTATGTACCCAAGTTTGTTGTTATTCGTCTATGTACCCAAGTTTGTTGTCATTCGTCTATGTACCCTTCATTGGCAGTTGTTGATTCATTTTTTTCAAAATGATAAAATGGTTAATAGTTTGAATAGTTAGAATAATTATTTTATAAAAGATAAAATGGTTTTGAAATAGTTATACAAATTTAAACACTTTTCATGTTGAAAGTTTAGTGAGATTCAAAAATATGCAAAAGATAAAAGTTAATGCATTTTTTAATTCAAAATGGCAAAATGGTTAATAGTTTGTAGAGTTAGAATAATTATTTTATAAAACAGAAAATGGATTTGGAATACTTATTCAAATTCAAGCACTTTTCATGTTAAAAGTTTTCTCAAATTCATAAGTATGCAAAAACTGTTTCATTCAAATGTTCAAATATTTAAAATTGTGCTAGATTTAAAAAAAAAGTAAAAACGGCCCAGCCCGCGCAATTTTGGGCCTTTAGTCCCGGCCCATCTCACCAGCCGGGACTAAAGCCCGCGCTGCGCGCGGGAACGCGAAAAGGCCTCCCAAACCCTTTAGTCGCGGCCCGTGCCTCAAACCGCGACTAAAGACCCCCTTTAGTCGCGGTTTGAGCCACGGACCGCGACTAAAGGTCCCATTACTACTTAAGCCACGGTTGGGACTTAGCCATTTTTTCATCGAAGACGAAGAAGCGCAGAAGGCAGAGGAGCGCCGCCAGGCTGCTAAAATTTTCCGTCGCCGGCAAGGCCGTCCCTGATGCCGCTGCCGTCTTCGACACGGCCGCTGCCCGTCGCCGGCGCCTCCTCTACTTCTCCACCGAGTCGTCCGTGGTAGGAAGGCCGGAATCCGGCGAATCGAGGCCCCTCCCCCAACTCCGGCCACCGCGTGCGAGCACGATTCCGTCGCCGTACGACCTCCCCCGACCTCGTCGTCCACTCCATCGTGCTCAGGGTGAGCTTTTGCATCCTCCAGTGCCTTCAATTCGACTTATTGCGCCCCGTAGCTCCGCCGCCGCGTTGCCCGTCGTCGGCCGCCGCCAAACATCGTCGCCGGCGTTGCTCCGGCGATCCAAATTGGGCGGCGCCGCTACCAAAAGGTTCCCTGCAACCTCCTCTACGTCGCAGCGCGTTCGAATCATCCAGAAACGCGCGGATTCGAGCAATCTTTGATTAACCCGAAATTTCAAAATGGGCTTTATAATTCTGTTTCTGTGTTGTAGCTTTAATTCAAAATAAAATAGTTAAACTCCGTGTTTGTGCAAACCAAAAATCACAGTGATAAATGAACGAGTTTAGAACCACTTCCAACTTGCAAATCTTAAAAATACTAATTTGTGTGTGCTTGATAATTACTGTACTGCCACTGGTATAAATCAAAGAACTATTTTTTAACTTGAGAAATATGAATCCAAAATTTGTAAATCCAATTGTTCTGGAATGCCTGTGAGTATAGCTTTCTGTAGAAATTAGCCTCATATGTTTGTGATACATAGTTTTGAAATGGCATGTGTTGGTAGTTTAGACCAGTGGGGTTTTCTAGCATTTAATTAATTTTCTGTGAATAAGATTTTGGACTAAATCCAATTGCATTAGTTTAAAATACTTACATAGAACCTAAACCTATCTTTGCATAACTTGTTGATGAACAGAACACCCTGGACTTAATAAACTCTAAAAATGGTGTTTTCTGCCTATTAAAAGTGATAAAATAAATATTTGGTCCTTTATGAAATTGTTGCTATTGTTGTTCTTAATATGTTAGTACTGTTAGTGCTTAAGTAAAAACAAAATGAAGTTAGTTGTAAAATGCTATTAAGAGTAATATTTTGTAATATAAAATATCTTGAACTCATTTTCAAAATGGAATAAGTTATGAAAACCATTTTATGTTTTAAGGTATGATAATTCATTTAAATAAATTCTAGGACTAAGTAATTTTTAGTAATTGATTTGTAGTAATTTTTAGTAATTGATTTGTAGTGGATATATTGTGACTTAATAGATTTGTAGTAATTTTTAATTACAAAGTATTGATGATAACAATTGATACACATTAGATAAGTGACTTGTATTCATTGCTTTAGTAATTATTTATAACAATTGATACTCATTTTATTTGATGCATTTTGAAATAATATTGTGTGCATTTTGCAGAAACTATGGATCCACCTAGTCCAACCCGCAGAGACCTAATACAGGAAGAAATTCTCGAGAATATAATCCACGACGCCCCAGATGCTGATCCAGCCGAATCTCCGTCGTCGTATCTGAACCCCTCCGGGGATGGAATGGAGGTCGACCGAAGTGAGGATGAAGTCGACGGCTCCGATGATGGAGAAGGCGATAGCTCCGATGATGGAGAAGCCGGTGGACCCTTAACGAAGTCCGGCGAGGTAGATATGAAGTTCGGCGATCAGTAGATGCATTACTTAAGTTGTATATATATAAATTGACGAATGTTTCTTCTCTTAGGCCTCCACATCGATCAAATCTTCCAAACGAGGCCCGACCAAAATGTTGGCCCCATCTACGCATTATACATTTGAGGTCATAGCCCCTACGGGCGAACCGAAGGAACCCAAGAAGGCTGCCGCTGTATTTAGAAAACAATGCGGAGTTCTGGTTAGGGATCACGTCCCGATCATCGTTCGAGACTGGAATAAGCGCAAAGGGCGAACGATAGTATGTCGCCGAAAGGTACAAAGAGGGTCTTTGGAATGACCTCATGGCACATTTCACCCTGCCAGAATTTGAGGATCCTGCCGACACTGCAAAATTGAGGAAGAAAGTCATGAAGTGGACTCTTACGAAGATGGCCGAACTATTCCGGGTGTGGAAGAAAAGATTATGGCAAGAATATCTGACGAAAAAGACTGCTCCAGTATTTGAAGGCTATCTAGCGAAGCAGGCGAATCACTGGAACGCATTTAAGGAGTACAAGGAGTCACAAAATGCCAAGGCGATCTCAGTAAGGAACAAGAAAATGCTGACAAGAAAAAATATCACCATAAATTGGGGCCAGGGGGCTACGAGACTGCCATGCCAAAGTGGGATAAAAAAGAGCAAGAGCTGCTTGCTAAAGGGATCCAACCAGAATGGATGCGCGACGAATGGGAATTGAGGGCAAGAAATTGGTTCCTTGCGCATGGGGGTTCATACGACGAAACAACAGGGGACCTTATTTGCAGTGACGGGATTAGGGTACCCAGGGAAAATTGGGTTAAAGTGGTGAAAGAAATTAAAGAGGGGAAGTTAAAGTTCACTCCCGATAGAGAGAAAGACTTGCTGACACTGGTCCTCGGGAATGACGAAAAAGGAGGACGAACACGAGGCTTTGGCCCTTCCGTCCCGTGGTGGCTTGGGTTTGCCAAAGACGTAGAAACTTACAGAAGCCGAGCGAGAGCAAAGCAGCGAAAGCAGGAGGAGGAGGGAGACAAGTTCAACCAGTTGCTTGCCAGAATTAACCACCAGCAGCAGCAGATTGACGAACTTAGAGGAGTAGTGCGCCCGCAAGATCCTGTACTCGATATTACCGCCGGTCCATCTCAGCGGAAAAGCAGCGTGGGTGACTCGGAGGTCCCGGCTGACGATGCACGGCGGATGATAGATGGCGGTCCCGGCTACCCCGTGGATGGAATCAAGGATGCAATATCTTGTGAGCTCCATCAGAAATTGAAGAACATATCCATGAAGGTGGCGGTCGGATATGCTTTACCTTGTCCACCTGACGCACGCTGGCAAGACCGTGAGATTCCAGCTGGCTATGCTAAAGTCGTGGTGGATGAAATCGTACGGGGTCTCATGCTATGGAGCTTGACATCCCTGGACCTGGAGATGAGAGGACACTCGGAGAAGTTGTGGGTGATACCATTCTATGGGACAAGAACTACATCAAGTTTCCAGGGTCGACGCCAAGGACAACACCGCCTCCGAGTCGTCGCAGGTCACCTACACCTCCATCACCTCCAAGAAGCACACCCCATGACTACGACCACCACAGCGCGAGTCCATCTCGATCTCCGCCGCCGGACTTGGGTCGGCCGTCTTCGCCGCCGCCTTTGCCCGCTAAGGACAATAAGCGGAAGCGTGCTCCGTCGATGAGTACTAACCGACGCAGCAGCCCAAAACGACAAATGTCGCCCCTCCCAAGAGTACCTCATAAGAATCTTCCCATCAGAGCTTACGATCTTACTGACGAGCAAACCGCAGCGATCGCAATGGCCGAAAAAGATGCGCATTTTGCAAAGATGAAACCCAAGCCCGCCCCGGTATACACCGAGAAGCAAAAAACGTGGGCACGTGATTTTCTGAACACAAAATCGCAATATGAGTTGCACCATAAGCCAGATGACTATGTACGCACACTTCGGAAGGAAGTGCAGAAGAGCAAATCAAGTAAAAGTGCAAGCGGGAGCAAATCAGGTAAAAGTGCAAGCGGGAACAGAAGGGACGTTCCCCAGCTCGGAGAACAGGCCAAACAATCGATCCCATCCCTCAAGGTGTTATCCGAAAACGTTCCCCAGGTGCTGCAGCAGGATATGGAAGAAGCTGCGAAGTTGGCGGCCTCTATGGGTGTGACTGTTGCTGAATTGCTAGGTTCCCAAGACGACAATTTACCCAAGGCTGATGTTGTCCCTACATATGTCCCAGGGAAGCCTTTGGTCAGCACGAGAAGTTGGCACAATGCCAACACATATGCGGAATTTGCATGACTGGTACTTGAGTGTGGTAGGGGGGCAGAACAATGATCGTGGCGAAAGTCCCACATGAGTACTTCTTCCGACCCGAAGAGGTCCATGTTGACTTTTCAGAACTCTTCCAGTTATACAATTTCGACGCCCTCGACAAAACTCTCATGAGTTGCTATTGTCTGTAAGTTGTTGAATTCATTGTCTACATATAAGTTGTCAGTTTTTCAGTTGTTCAGTTCATTGCATGTAATTATCCTCATTATATCCTTTTGTACTCTATTATGCAGAATGAAGATCCGGGAATGTAAAACAAAGATCTATAGTGTTGGGTTCATTGACCCAGATAAAGTACATATATATTCGCTAACGACGAAACCCGACGAGACGGCGATAACCTTCTAAGGTTTCTAACGGAGCAACATTTCTGTGACCACATACTGTTTCCTTACAACTTCCAGTGAGGGTCTTACTCTGTTGTACACATTCACTTTTGCTTACTCGATGTTAAGTGTAATTGATGAGTTACTGACGTATATATAAACGTGTGCAGGTTCCACTGGATTCTGCTAGACATTCAAGTTGATAAGGGAAAGTTGAAGTCATGGACCCATTAAAGAGACACCTGGAAGAGTTCCGCGACATGCAGGACATGCTCCAGAGGTAATTTTCGCGCTATATCGGTCTCTTTCGTTGATTTCATGAGATATCAGGTAATGAATAACTCATTCATTAATTCATTTTCTTTGCCGGGCAGGGTTTGGAACCTGTTCAGGAGTCTGGTGGCGGGTTCCTTTAGTGAGAAGCTGACGTTTACTCCGGTCACGGTAAGTAGTACGAGATATGTCCGCGCATCTCTTTAATTCTAGTTTCAATACAATTATGATGCTAGATTATTATTTTGATTGAATTCTATTCTCGTAAAGTGCGCGAGGCAGCCACCGGGGACGAATCTATGTGGATACTACGTTTGCGAGTTCATTCGCACGTTTACCACTGAGCACAATGATTATAGACTCTACGTAAGCAATACATTCACAACATTATTTTATTACCGTCACTTTTTGTTATCATGATTGATGTTCATATTGATCTCCTTTTCTTATATAGTTCGACAGAATGCGGGAACAACTCCTACCAGAGCAACGCCTACTAGGAATTGCAGAGGAACTGGCGGGATTTTTGATGAAAGAGATGGTAGACGACGCCGGAGAATTTAGTGTGAATAGGCGCTACTGATGATCCCCGGCCGTGTAATCGAATAGACGGGCTCTAGTCCCGGTAATTGTGATCTCCATGTAACTATCAAAATTGTATATATTTGTATATGCTCGATCGTAAGACAAGTTATCTTATATATATGCACGAACGTGTACGGTATGTGGTAGCGTAGAAATACCGCTAAAAGAAAACAATTATCTTTGTATGCTCGAAGAAAGAAAATAAAAGAAAACAAATAAACCCTAAAGAAATAAATAAAAGAAACCCTAAACCCTAACCCTAAAGAAATAAATAAAAGAAACCCTAAACCCTTTAGTCGCGGCCCGTTATACGAGCCGGGACTAAAGGGGTTGCCCCCAGCGCGCCCCGCAGGCGGCCACGTGGATGGCCTTTGGTCCCGGCTGGTAACAGGCCCGGGACTAAAGGTTTGCCCTTTAGTCCCGCTTGTCCTGTCCCGGTTCGCGAACCGGGACTAAAGCCCCTCACGGGCCGGGACAGAAAACCCTGTCTCCACCAGTGGCGGCAAGGCAGCCCCAATGGTGGCCCGCAGACGAGTTCCCAACGATGGAGCCCCAAGCCCAGGTCAGCCAGGGGGCGCTGCAGTCGGCGTGGAGGCGGTGTACCAGTTTCAGCTGCAGACAGGTGTTCTTCGTGGCGAGACACTTGATTCCGAGCCCTCCTTCGTTCTTTGGGCGGCAGACAGTGTCCCACGCGACGAGGCACTTAGCTCCGGAGGCCCGTCCTTGGATGTTCCAAAGGAAAGCACGGCGGAGCCCCTCGATGGCGCGCAGCAGGCCGGAGGGAGAGCCATCACTCCCATGGCGAAGGTCGGGAGAGCGTCTAGGACGGCGTTCAGTAGCACCAGCCGCCCACCGGATGAGAGCAGGATCGCGCTCCAGCCCGACAAGTATTTGTCCACCTTTGCAATCAGAGGAGCAAAATCCGCAAGAGTAAGCTTCTCGCTAGACAGAGGTAGTCCGAGATAGGTTTGTGGAAACCCTTCCACTTTGCATCCGAGAGCAAGCTGAGCAGCACGCAGGTCGGCAACGGGGACATGAAGTGGAACCATGGTGTTTTTGTGGAAGTTTATAACAAGCCCGGTTACAGCAGCAAACTGGTGAAGAAGCAGACGGGCGGCACCAACACCAGCTCTTTAACACACGTGTATTCTTTTTTTGTTTATGGTGGTCTAGCCATGGTCAAAATCAACACTTGACTAGGTTTGTTCTCTTGTCCTATTGACAAGGACACAAGCATAAGCAGTCCAGCAACTCATGCTCGTCGAACGTACTTCCACAAAAGTTTGTACTTACCCGCACGACGGTCTGCGGCCTTGGTGATGAAAATGGGGTCGTACGTACACATATACGTACTCCATAGACACAATTGCATAATTGTCTGGTTTATTTCGTAGACTTTAATGTTAAGCATAGGATCGTCAAGGTCAGAAAGGCGACCTGCTCGATTAGGTGAGGCAAATATAGGCCATGTGAAAAATACCTTGTGTATGCTAGTACAAAGAAACGTGCCACAGCAGCGAAGCTAGCTGCGGCGGTGTGGGCTGACTGGTCACTGGAAGTCATGGAGTTGCCTTAAGATTTGCACTACTACAGGTGCAGTTACATCGTCTCTTCTACTCCAATTAATACGGTATGGATCATTTGCCCATCACGGTTAGGCAAAGTTTGACAGATTTGCAGATCCTTGTAGTACTAGAAGTAGGATTTGTTTTGCAATAATAATAATAAGGTCAAAGAGATGTACTGTAGTACTCTGGTAAAACTAAAGCATTTAGTTACGATCATGATCCTATCCACGCCGGTAAAGAATATGCGCAGAAACGGCGTGACCAGTGGTGAAGAGAAAACAATCATCTAGAAACAGAGAGCGAGGGTGAGACAGAGACGGGCTGATCGGATCGGATATGGGCCCCGGAACTCGGGCTTGGATTTTCTTCTTCTTCTTGGACAACGAGGCTTAACCAACCAGTGGATCGATGGTACGCTAGTGGAGCCACCGACGGGTATCACCGTTGCACTTGACGCACCGAACCGCGTGAAACGAGTCCAAGGGGAGAGGGCGACGTGGATCGGATAAAACATCGTCACGCACACTGACTCCACCACCTAAATCCCACCAAAACCGTAGTGCACTTTAGAATACACAGATTTTAGAATACACAGAGAGTACAGTACGCCCCGAATCTGTAAAATTCAGCGATAGTTTTCTTTTTTCTTCTCGAGAGATAAATATACAACGAGAGTTTTGATCACTGAATGTATGATTGCAAGTGTTCCTGAACGAATTTTTACTCCTATCACACATACCTCTGCAAAACGGGTTATTTAGCAGCTGTCATGCTCCATCATCGTGATATTTTAATCCAAAAGTAGCTTTTCTTTCTAGGTCACAAAAGTAGCATCATCTCGATCTACTACCTCCGCCAAGCCAAACAAGTCAAGCGTAGAATCAATACGATCGAGCGTGTGGGCAACATGGCTGTCAAGGAGGATCACAAGCTTTGAGAAAAAGGCTCCAGTGCTGGACCTCATCTTACTCGAAAAAGAGAGAGTAATATGGAGAGTCCATGTCTCTGCAATTACTCCAGGACCCCCAGTTTTATTTTGGTATGAAATATTTCTCTTGTTAAAAGGGCAAAGTATTGCTGGATTTGGTGATGCACAGCTTGACGGTGTCCAGCAATCTGCAGGCAGATGTGATGTAACGGTCCCGGATAAGTGCCCGTGTCCAGGCGTCCACTAGCTCGAGGAGCTTCTGAAGATCTGAAGAAAGAAAACGGAAGATAAATGATACCATTTGATGGATGTGTAGGAACTGTTTAGAAAAGATGGTGGTCGACCATGGAAAATTCGGTGTTGGATTCAAGACTTTTGACAGTACTCTCGGTGACCGATTGCTCTCTTGGTATGGTAGTTAGTGGTCACGTCCCCAACGATCCCGGCTATCTAAAAAAATCTGACGCCAAAATAAATAAAGCTTTAACCGAAGCTTTTTGGGAAGAAAAGATCGAATGCAGAGGCCCCACGCCAACCGCCATTGGCAGTGTCTTGTCTAATCGCCGGATAAAATGGGCTCCAAGACCCGCGCCCCAATCAAGAGACCGAAAGCAACCTGCATCTGGACATCCCATCGGATTAATTAACCAAATCCTCAGGGAGATTAATGAATTGATTGATCCACAAGCTTAGGGGCAGGCAACATGGGTGATGGATGCGTCCGTCGTCACAGCCATTGGTTTAGTTTAGGCGAACCTCCTTGTGATCATTGACGAGGAGCTAAACAAATGTCGCTAATTATCCTGTCCATCGCCTAGCTAGAGCTAGTGGCAGACTGGCAGGGGGCAGCAGAGTTAAAAAGGAAGAGGAGAAGGAGGAGAAGTGGCAGGCAGGTGAGATGTTCCACTGGACGGGGAGCCTGCCTAAAGTTGTGACGTCAGGGCGCAACATGGACAGCTAATGATAGTATCCGATGCGATCCGAATTCTTCGCAGAGGCCCCCACGAGGCAGGATATGCGCGCGACTAGTTTGTTTATCACGTGTTTAGCTTAGCCTAGCCTCGGGGTCAGGGAAGCGGGAAGATTCGCTCGGACGTACAGTACTTGTTCTCAATTTCCATGTGTCAATGAATGGATGGATGATTCTTGGCGATCCTTGCATCCTTCCTTCTCCTTCCTGTGCTGGACCGCCCTAGATCGATCGCCGGGTTTTGATGTGCTTATTAGATCGCCGCGAAACTCGCCGCGGTTAAGCCCGCCTCTTGCGTCGAATGGAAAGCAAGCGTCATTGTTCCCGGCTCGCGCGCGCGCCTTACCCGTGTCTGTCTCTGCGTCTGTGTGCGTGGGCTGTGCTGGGCGCCCAAGCAAGCAAGCAAAATCACGGCGCACACACAGAGGGAGAGAGCGGTGGCTCGTCGCCGTCGGCCGCCGTGTGCGTGGGCGACAAGCCTTCGCCTCCCCGCGCGCGCGTCGAGCCGCTGTTTGGTTTGTTAGGATCGACCATCGATGTCGATGTTTCGTCTCGTTTTTCCTGTCTCGGGCCGCCGTTAATGGCTTGGCCAGAGAGGCGGGGGCGCGTCGAGGGTTTCCGAAAGGAGATAAGGCTGGACCTTTGCACTGGTACGTAGGCTACTTCGGCGCCTATACGTCTATGTGTCGAGTTCACCAACTGGCCGAACGCCATGACGGCGACGTGGTCCGTCCGGGAATATCATTGGATCCATGATCCAAACAAGCGCGAACCCATCGCTAGCGGCGAGGGGCCCATCCATCGACCCGTCCATGAACCATGATCAATCCATCCATCCATCCACGTGAGAGACCTTCTCCTGCTGCTTTGATAGATAGATCTCGGAAGGGCAGTACTAGTAATCCTTCGTCTGTAATAAAATCCCTTTATCAAAAAAAGTAATCCTTCGTCACGTCGAGTTAAGCCGAGAAAAGAATAACCGAGGGATTTATCAACAAGTGTAAAGCGTCACACACAGTCAGAAAAAGAGAGACAAAGCATCAATTCACTATAATGAGATGTCAAACTCAAAGCATTCAATTAATGGCAGTACATGTACATACAAAGCTAGCGCTAGCACTAGCTGGCTCATCATCGATCATCAACAACGCCCAAATTAATCAAATCATAAATAAATGGATCTTGCAGCCACCCTAATCTACACCCATCCATTAACTGTAATCAATCATGCTACTAAACGCAATCAGAATACTAGTGCCAGTGGTATGTACACACATCAGGATATGAACCTAGGACTAGTAGTAGCAAGTAAATTAATTTGTATTAACACAAGGAGCGAGGCCTAGCTAGCTAGCTAATCCCTGGAGGTCTGGACGGATGCTAATCTGATCCGTACCCGAGAATCCCTCCGGAAAACGAGAGGATGATGCATCCATCCATCAGCAAACCACTAATCAACACACGGGATGAGTCAAGTAATCAAATTCAGTAATTAATCAAACGGGGCGCCGGAACCGAGCTGCGGGTAGGTGTGGGCACCTCCCTCCGGCCGGCTTCATCAGTACTTCCAGATGTCGGCGAGGTTCAGGGCGGGTACTCGTCGAGGTGGTCCAGGAACTCGTGATGCTGCTGCTGAGACGACGGCGTCGCCGCCCGCGACGAGATCTCCGCGTTCGGGTCGGTGCTCAGCCCGGTCTCGCGGGACGGGCTCAGCGCCGACGTCTGCCCCGACACCTGCTCCGCCTTGCAGTACCTCCGGATCGCCGGCGACTGGTCGCCGGAGCTCGCCGCCGGCAGCGAGAAGTAGGGGCTCGAGTACATCATGTGCGGCTGGTCCTGCAGCTGCGGCGCCATGGCCTCTTCCGTCTTCACCTGGTAGCTCATGCCGGGCGCGGAACGGGCGTCGTAGGCGGACGCGGACGCGGGGCCCTTGTAATCGATCACCTCGTCCACGTCGGCGCCGAAGGGAGGGTCCATGAGCGGCGGCAGCTCACCGGCGGAGTCGAGGAAGTCGCTGATGAAGCCGAACGAGCTGACTCGCTCGATCCCCGCCTCTGCTGCTTCCGCCATTGCCCCGTTCGTCGTCGCCGCCGCCGCCGCCGTGAGCTCCTTGTTGAACACCTTGGACACGGCCCACTCGTCCTGCATCGCGTAAGGAATTTTAGCTCGTGAACCAAGAATTAAGGTGCGAATTTAACTGATAATTGCACGATTAAGAGAAACCGATGCGAATTAAGGCCGAAGCGAACCTTGGCGGAGCGCGGGAGCGGGTGTGGGAGCCTGCCCTCGAGCCGGAACTCGTGCATGACCCAGCCGGTCTTGGTGCCGCGTGGGGCGCGGCCACGGTAGAAGACGAGCGTCTTCTTCATCCCCACGAGGACGCCCCTCCCGCGGAAGATCTCCTTGTCCTTGCCGGTGGCCTTCCAGTAGCCGCTCTCGGTGGCGCGGTTGGTCCTGGTCCCCGTCGGGTACTTGCGGTCCTTGTGGCAGAAGAAGTACCACTCCTTCTCCCCCATCTTCGCCTGGCCTGTCATCAAAATCGATCGAAGAACGCGAGAACTGCTGCGTCAGACAAGATTCGATTCGAACAATAGCTCGATTGATTTGGCTACACACGAATATATTTACGTACCTGGGAGGTACCATGGCTCGCACTTGTTGAGGTCCACCTCGCCGATGACGTCGGAGCAGAAGCCGTGGTCGAGCGCCTTGGGGGTGAGGTAGTGCGAGATGATCTCCTCGTCGGTGGGGTGGAACCGGAACCCCGGTGGCAGGTCCAGCGCTGCCGCCGCGTCCTCCACCTCCGCCTGGTGTATCACCGACACCTCAGACATCTCTCTCTGCGCACCAAGCCGGTCGGGCACCACCACCAGAACTAGCTAGAAGAAGAAGAGGAAATGGAGAATCCGAGAGAGAGGAAGAAGAGGGAGAGGCGTGTGTAAAAGAAAGAGGAAGACGAAGACGCGGGTTTAGGAACACGAGAGAATGGAGGACTGGGGGGGAGGAACCGAGGGTCCGGCTTATATAAGGCCGCGGGGTACACTGGCGGTGGCGGCCGGGGAGCGAGAGAGCCGTGAGGAAGGCGGCTCGCGGGCGAAGGCTCCCGTGTTTCACTTCTTACCGCGGATTCCAATAAGCAACTCAAATTATTACTTGTCCTAATCCTAATGGCTCCTGGTAAATAGTACTGTTCCTACGTTCATATCTATCTCGTTCACATCCATCCGACCATCGAAAAAAAACTCTCACACAAGGCCACCATGTACTCCCTCCGTTCCAAATTAGATGACTTCCATTTGTCCACATGCGGATGTATCTAGACATGTTACAAGTATAGATACACTCATATGTGACAAATGGAAGTCATCTAATTTAGAACGGAGAGAGTATATTTTCTTCTCCCTCCACCCGCCGGCCGTTATCATGTGGAAGATTCACGGCTAGCGCGGCAACGATGATGCGGTGGAAGAAATCTGACTTCTTAATTCTCTTTATTTTTCCTTAAAAAACAAACAGTAGTACTAGTGGTTCATTTATACGCGGATAATTGATTTGTAAATTTGAATACTTTGACTTTGCAAACAGGTAGGCCAATTAAGCTCGGCCTATCCCCACATGAAGTGATCGAGAAGAATTCAACTCATCAGCACTCGGCCAGAAAGAAATGCCATCAATATATCACTCCCAGTTCTTTCAATCAAAGGGTGATTAGAGGTTGATCTGGCAGCTGTTTGTAACCCTCTCAGAATTGACATCTGTCGAATCATGTCAAATATCTCTCCGTGGTGTGTCGTTCCCTTCTTTATTTTCCTCATCCGCATCCTTTTTCACTCGAGAGTCGAGACTTTCTACTCCTAGTTTTTTTTCGGTTGTTTATGGGAGGCCCGCGACCAGGACAATTTTCTGCAAAGATACCGCACACTTTGCATCGTGGCCGAACTAAAAGCGCTGGAAATTCGATTCTTCCAGCAGGTTTTGCCCTTTGAGAAAATGAAAAGTGAACACGCTCGGTGCTTGCAGCGGTCCCAAAAATCATTGTCTTTCACTCATCGATCGAGTATAAATCTCCTGCTTTAAAAGGACGGCGAATCAAAAAAAAAAAAGGACGGCGAAATGGCAATGTGCTTCTCTTCAGGCCTAGTTCCACTGACTAAAGTAGGGACGGGTGATTTTGCTGCTTCTTCTTCTTTCCCTGCCTCTTAAAACAGACTCAGGGCATTTTTTATGTTCGTGCAGCCCCCGCATTTGATTGATCCCGTGAAACTTTTGTTTAGCATTTTCATTGTCTTTCGCATATTCTGCATTCAACTGAGTTAGCCCAACGTGAACGGCTCTGAAAGGATAATTGTGGCTTGCGATATGATTGAGTCGCACTTAAAAAAAATGTTTCAGGTCAAGCTTTGGAATATACTTGAAACTATAGAAGTTATTCGAGCCATCCCCACGGAATCCTCCTTGAAACTTGGAACTATCAGTTCACATCTCTTCCTTTCTTTAAAAAACTATAGAAGTTATTCGAGCCATCCCCACGGAATCCTCCCAAGACTTTGCAAAGTTGACTCCTTATTATTTTCCCATTTTATAACTTAACCAGTTTCAAACAATGACACTTCATATGCATAAGACGGCTAACGAATCGGGACACATATTTACAGCAACGAATAGGGACACGTACGGCATATGTATTAGTCGAATTGGAAGAATAACTGTCAATCTATACTTTGTGTTCAAGGTGACTTAGTACCAAAGAACTGGAGCGACCATGCAACTTGTATTTTCCTTGTGGGTCACTCCTTGGAAAATTTACTTGCCATTTTCAGTCCTAAAAAGATGACATTTCAATATTCAGGGCGGCGATGCTAATTTCGAGTATCGTGTCTTTAGAATGCCCCGACCCCCGTGTCTCCCCGCGTGTGGCGACTCAGTGGAGCAAACCCTAGCCGTGTGGAGAATGATTTCCCAACCTACCTACGCTATCGTCGTCGGAACATGGCTCGATCCGACGATGGCTACGGGTCTAGCAAGGACCATGACGACCTTGACCCGCACAACACTTCCACTTTATGCCAACTCCATCGGACATGTCGACTTTGGCAAATTAACAGCCATGATTTACCAAGGTACTGGCAGAGGCAGAAAATGTGAAGACGGTGTTCAAAACGATCAACGTGGCTACGGATGAGAAACACATCAGAATTGTTCATGTGGAGTTTGATAGAACCATCGTATTTTTCAAATACGACACTACTAAAGAAGGGTGATTTTCCTATTTTCATATCACTCGACACCATGCTAATAGCAAGGTTGTATCTCGATAGGTATAGTAGCATCATAAGATCTTACCACCTCCAGCCATATGTATCATAATGGTATACTAATATGGTAGTATCTTACTCGTATCTCGATACGTATAATGATATTGGTAGTATCACTACACAAATTAGATACCTACGATCCCATGCTAATGTTAAATATTAGGCCACATAGAGACCCAACTACGTATACGTGGCAACCAAAAGAGTTAAAGTTTGGGTTGGAGTGGTAAGGTAAGCTAAGTATTTAAATAAAATAGATTTCTATTAGTTTAGGCTAGATGGGAATAAACTAAGTACTCCTCCGTTTTTATTTACTTCACGTTCTGGGTTTTTTTAAATTCAAACTTTTCAAAGTTTGACCAACTATATACGAAAAAAATCAACATCTATAATATTAAATATATATAATATGAAAATATATCCTATGAAGATTCTAATAATGTGAAAATTTTATTATAAAGATTTATATGTTCTCATATATATTTGGTCAAACATTACAAATTTTGACTTTGACTAAACCCAGAACGCAAAGTAATTGTAAACGGAGGGAGTATGTACGTGAAAATAAATCAGTCAACTAGCCATTTGTGTATACCGACTTTCTCAACCTTTGTTCTATGGGTTCATAATTGGTTATAGATTTCTCATTCATAGCATGTAGTCCTATATTCAATATATAAATATAACATTTACATGGTCAATCATCTAATTTTAAGGACATACATTGAATTAAGAATTAAATTTAAAATGCATCTGAGGTATATTTCTAATAAGTATATGCGTACATATATTATATTTAAAAAACAAAATCTCATAATATCCGATACTACAATAAGCGATCCAATACTAGTGACAAAAAGAAAAAAAAAATACTACTCCCTCCGTTCCAAATTAATTGACTTTCATTTGTGCATACATGGATGTATCTAGACATGTTACACGTATAAATACATCCACATGTGGATAAACGAAAGTCAATTAATTTGGAACGGAGGGAGTACCTAGTAGTATCTCCGATCTCCATGCAGAAAATCTTGGTTCATAGTAATCGCGCACCGCTTTAGCATGTTTCAGCCGTTTAATTTGAAAAAGGGAACAAAGGCGTTAAAAGTTATCCGAGGGAGTGGTAAACGTTAGGCGTGACTGTTCTCATGCTGAAACTATTGACTTTGTACAATGTACTCAAAAGTTGAAAGCCCTTACAGGAAAAGGCGCCTAAACCCGTACAAAGTCAATTGAAACTTAAAGACTTAATTAAAGCGAATTTCCTGAAAGTAAAGTAAAGACAAGCTTAATGGAAGAAACTGTTACGAATTGGTCTTCTTTTCCGTGCGGCGACAGATGGCAGAGCGAGAACTGCAGTACAACCGTAAGAATCGCCAGTGACGTGATTCCTTCGATCAGCGCCTGTTATTTCTGCTACTCCGTACTGTTTGGTTTTACTGATCGGATAGGTTCTGCTTGCTTTGTTTGGCAGCTTGTACGGCCTCAGTGATTCAACATGAATGAACAGTTGGACTACGAACTCTTCTACCGCCCCCCAGTGTCGCTCCATGCATGAATCACGTGTCGGAATAGGGCCAGGTCGTAACAATAAATATACTCCTACCGCCGGCGTGAAGCTTCTTTCCTTTAACTTTCACGTACGGGAGATAAGTATTCCGATACGGCGTCCTGCGTCCGATTTTTTTTGCTTTTTTGACCGTACCCTTGCTAATATATATACATGTCCCGGATCCGTGACCCAGAATTGTACTGCTAATAATTCCACTGATGGTCCTCGTTAAACAATAATCTACTGATGGGTGTGCCTCTCTGGAAGTGAGAGAGAAGGCGTGCAGTATAGATTTTCGTAGCTGGTAATTTTGTGGAGGCATATATATACTCCTGTATGAAGTCGTACTACTGTTTGATGTGCGATAATAGTCCTCCTTATGTCGTAACTTGCGATTGATGCTAGCTAGTAGTGCGTTCCATGCATGCATACATACATTCATACGTACTGTAGTTTGGAGATCACACAGCGGTGTTATTAGAAAGGTTCGTGGGTAGTTTTCAAATGGGAAAAAGGGTCAAGTGGCTGCCGTTCCGTTTCGCTCCAAGTGGGCCTCGCTGTGCGGAAAAGGTGTAGCAGCAAGTAGTGTGGCGGTGCGGTTGGAATCCACAATCCAGGCGTCACGCTGAGCCACCGACCCCACCCCACAGCGGATACGCGCGAGAGAGTCGGTGGCCGAGACGCGCTCGCGTCACCACACTGACAACGGCCGGCCGACCGGGCCCAACGGCACGGAACGGAACGACTTTTGGACTTGCGGCCCCCGCCGGTCGGTCATGTGCGACACACACGACACAACCGTCCCCGACGCGTCCAACCGCACCGTGACAGCGAGCGGCGCGGGCCGGTCAGACACGTCACCTCAACGCCCGCGCAGCAGCTTGTTGCCGCTTGACTCTAACGTGAACGATGGCGGCCGTGCATGCGCTCTCTCGTCATGTACTCATGTCTCAGGCGTACGTGTGCCGCGCGCTGCACCGTACGATGGCCATCCGGTGTTTGTAATCACTCTTTTCCTTTTTCGGGTATATATAAAAGTATGGGCCACGTCTCCGCCGTCAGGGACGGAGCCAGGATCTCATATCAAAGGCGGGGGCAAGACTATAGAAATTCATTTTGCCTCCCGGGCTGTTATTTTTTTCAAAATTTAAAAAATATGAAAATACTTTGAAAAAAATCTGAAAACAATTGGGCACAAACATATACAAGTTCTTAACATTCGTGCAAAATTGCGGAAGGAAATGATAGTTTCTGTGGTGGTCTGTACAAAAAAGACAAAATCTGTGCTTTGGAAAATGTATTTTTAAATCTCATTCCTGCCACAGATTTTATCTTTTTTGCACAGACCACATAAAATGTTATTTGCTTCCAAAATTTTGCACGAATGTTCAAAACATGTATATGTGTGTGCCCAATTTTGCTTCTGAAACCTGCGCTCAACGATGTTGTGAGGTGCCTAAAGGTGGAGTTTGGTTTTGCTCCCCATAGCGACACCAGCGGGGTGGTGGCGACGATGGCGCATTGGAGTAAGATCTCTCCGGCCTCTCCCTACCATGTCAATGTAGATATCGTTGGCGAGGGCCAGTGATGGCACGTACTGTCAGAATCTGTTTGTTGGTTTACGGTGGGACATTTTCAATTTCTTCGTTTGTTTGGGTCGACGGTAAGTTCCGGTTTCTCCAAGGTTTTGATTCGTGGTGGAGAACTGTAAGCTTGTGATGTTGCTTTGGGTGTCTCCCCAGGCGATGCTCCATCTGCGTTTATTTGATCTCGTTTGCGGTGAGTGGTTGTTGTGGTTTTCAAATACTTGGTTGCCGAGGGCGTTTGCATGCGATCCAGAATTTGCTACTTGTTGAGTGGATGTCTTAGGTTCCGGCGGCATTTGAACAATCGAGGAAAAAACGACCAATGTGAGTTGTACCTCCTTTATATGAGCTGTTTCTCTTCATAAATATCAGATAGAAGATGGAGGTATCCGTTTGATTGCACGGCGGTTGGTACATCCGTTTGGTGGTGAAGGTGACAACGAGATTATTACAAACGTGTTTATTCTGCTCGGATTTTATTTCCATCACGCGGTCCGTTGCGGTCGGTCGATGGTATGACCACCAGCATACATATTCTAGAAGGACTGGCCACCGACCAATCGGAAAGAGTGGAAGTGCAAGCCGCAGTTGAGGGCGTCGTATCATCCTAGGATTAGGACGTTCGGTGGACAACCTCTCCTGATGACACGTACTCGTAGGAGTCAGGAATTTTTGACATATTGGACCACTTGTCCGAGTGAATTGTTAAAAAGGACCACCTTTGAGTAGAATTGTCAAAACTACCGTGGCGGCCTCTTCGCCAGCCGACACGTGGCAAAGGCCGCCGTGAGCGACGGCGGCCACCAAGGCCGCCACCAGCGACGGCGGCCTCTTTGCTTTTCCCGTTTAGGGTCGTGACGCGTCTCGTCGAGGCTGTTGGCGTGGCAGGCGCAACAGTGAAGGCCGCCGTCGCCCACGGCGGCCTTTGCCACGTGGCCCGACGGAAAACAGGAAAAGCAACGAGAACAGTGAAGGCCGCCGTCGCCGACGGCGGCCTTTGCCACGTGTCACGACGGAAAACAGGAAAAGCAACGGGAACAGTGAAGGCCGCCGTCGCCGACGGCGGCCTTTGCCACGTGTCACGACGGAAAACAGGAAAAGCAACGGGAAAACGGGAACAGTGAAGGCCGCCGTCGCCGACGGCGGCCTTTGCCACGTGTCGGCTGGCGAAGAGGCCGCCACGGCAGTTTTGACAATTTCACTCAAAGGTGGTCCTTTTTGACAATCCATTCGGGCAAGTGGTCTAATATGTCAAAAATTCAGGAGTCAGTAGCTAACCTGCCAAAAGGAAAAGGCGAAAAATATCCTGTTATCACCTCACCTAGCTTGCGGCTCAATCATGCGGCCAGTGCAGCAAGCCGTACTACAACACGAAGCATTTTAACCACCCACGTTAACTCCACTACTCCACGAAGTAATATAATGGACATGTGACAGTGGCAATATAATGGGCGATCAACAGTTGATGGTAATTCCACGAGATTATATTCCAACGCCTGCCAAACCGGCCGGCAGGACAGGGCGCGGCGGCGGTCACGCAATGCCCGCTGCCGTACGACTGAAACAATACTCCATGGAGGTGAAAGGTTAATTGAACTTTTGTCCGGGCGATGCATGAATATGATGGGTTAGGGGAGGACCCGCTAGTAGGTAACCATGCATATCATTCAACTGCGATTGGTCAATTCATAAAGCAATCATGCCGGTGTACTTCTAGAGAGGAGGAGAGTATGCGAGCCATCGTTCTCGGTTTGCATTAACAATGGGCGGCAACGACACCATTAGCAAGGTACTGGGGGTCCTAAGATGATAAGGTCTTCAGATATGATTAGGTATAATAGTACAAGTATATGATGCTCATATCTATATATCCATCCAATAAAAAGTAGTAGCTTGTGTGACTAGTGGTAATCCCTTGACCGCCCTCTTTAAGTTTATTTAGGGGAAGATCGCCCTCTTTCAATTGAGAGAGTGCAAGAGCATTGAACAGTGCGCGTGCGTGTTGGTGCTCACGCACGCCAAGCGCCGAGCACGCCCTACTGCCTAACCACATGCATGCCTGGCCTAGCACTACGTACTCATTAACTTCGTTAATACTGCATCAATCCGGGTTTGGAAACTAGCGAATTATTTGATTTGTGCTTCACCAACACACCAAAGCAACACATTCATTCCCAGGGACGCAAGCGACGAACACAAGAAGAAACACGCGCAGAAGCCGGAACACATGCGACGAGTCGATCTAGCTAGGGAGTGCATTGTGTGTACGCGACTGAATTGCGTGGTGCTCGTGGGGAATCCATATCCTGTTGGTGATTGTATGGTAACGGCGGTATGGAAACCACCGACAGCCCGTTGGTGAGTGGTGACAAGCAGAAATCCCGTGGGCTAAACAGATTACAAGGATTCTAAACAAGGTGCTCTAGATTTGTACTGGTAGTAGCCCACTAATTCTACCTCCAGTTAATCTTAAGGTTACGTTGGTTGGTCGTTCGACCGGAAGTTAAAACATCCAAATCATGCATATCAGTTACTAGCTCCCTCATCTAAAAAAGAAGTTATTAGCTCCCCGCATTAGGTGTATTAGTGCGCAGGGATTCACAGGGCATCCAAATCGCCCTTCTTCAACTTCAAGATTTCAATGTCACAAGGTATAGTATGTTATACGCTCATTATTCTCTTGGAAGTGTCGGTACACCGTCTACAATTCGTGGATAAGGTTACGGGAGAATAAACAAGGTGGTGACTAATTCTTTGATCTTGACACAGGGCGTGTTGAATTTCTGGAGAACAGTTCTTTTTCCTCGGTGATGCAATATTTCTTGTGTCCATTGACCTACGCTAGCTAGCCGGATATTTCATCTGTACCTGTATAGTTAAGTTAGTCTTGGTTGTTGGCCGCCGTCCTAACATTATAATCGATGAAATCTCTTGCAGGTTTTTAATGCCTGTATATTCTTTAACAGAGCGAATAATTATGAACACGGTGTATCCATCAGCTCGAACCTACGTGTCTGTATTTAGTTCTCTCTTCTCTGAATGTGCCATGTGAACTATTCCAGTAAGCTGATGTGGTCAACGTTCTATGGGGGTCAACAATATATTTCTCTATGGCACTGCTCCTACTTATTTCTTCCAGATATTATTTGTTTTGGTCAGTATACACGATGCAATACCGTTGTTGTTTTTGCCGCAGCTGTTGGCCTGTATCTACCTGAATGAAATGCAGTGGGCAGTAAGCAATCCAGTTGCTAACGAAACTAGTCCGAGAATTTGCAATTTTTCGCAGACTAATATAACATAGGCGCAACTTTCATTTTCCTTTGATGTTAACCCTGTCGAGTTGTAGGTATATTTTACAGTGTTTACCGGTGTGTCAGTTTGCTTAACCCGTTTTCCTGACCGACACAAACAAAGGTCGACAGTATCTATCTGCAGGGGGCAAATAGAAACGCACGAGCAGGACTCGGGATTCCTTGGGGTCATGCAGTGCGAATGTTGGATGGATTGCCTAGGCGAGTGTTTCATTTGACCTAGGAGTACTACGGATGGGTGGCACAGGTGCCCACTGCCCTCGGAAGAAGAAGCAAAGACCCAGGATTCCATTCTTGGGCATGAAACCTTGCCGGCTGGTGCGCGCGCTGGGGCAGATACGTCCGGCTTTGGTTGCCGTCTGCGGATCAGGAGGGTATGGGATCACCGTCTCATCACCGACATGATGCTAGATTCATGGACAACACCCTGGCTCTCCCCAGCGATCTTGATGCCATATCCAACTTGATCGCCACCTCCGAGGTCCACCGTGCGCTGCCGCACTATTAGACGTCTTCGGCACCGACCAGCCGCGGTCCACTAGCGCACTAAAGGTGCAGAACAGGAGGTGAGGACTGAAGATGGGGATTCTGATAGATAAGGCAGGTAAGGCGACAGGTAAGGCGACACTGATGGCGACTCCGGCGACCGTGGCGTCCAGCGCTCGTCGTCTCCCTCGTCGACCCTTAGCCTAGCTGCGTCTCATCGCGGAGGCGGACCCTTCCCCAGGCGGGGCGTTGGGGCCTGCATCTATCCGTGGGCGGCGGTGGGCGGATGTCGCCGATGAGGATGACGAGGCCGCGGCGCTCGAGCTGGAGTTGGCGGCGCGCTGTGCCATCCCGGGATCCCCGACTTTCGGCGAGTTCCTGGCGATTGCCCACCACCGACGGCCGCGTGCGTCTCCGCGGCGGCGAGGCTTGGGGCTCCGGTGCCCTGCTCCTGCGGGGGCTAGGATGGCCTCGTCCATGGCGGCCACGAACGCGGGGAGGCGCCCCGCGGATGTGCCCCAGACGGCGAGGTTGCAGCTGCTGGCGGATGTGGATGCGCAGGCGGCGCTCCACGCTTCGTCGCTGCAGGCGGCGGCGGCGCCATGCCCGACAGCAGAGCTGCCCGCTCCCAGGATGGACGCGAACCCTAGGCCTGCTGGGCCTTTAGATGGGCCGCGGCCCATTCTGGAGTGGCGACGCCAGGACGTGCGCGTGTCGGGCCGGCCGAGTGTGGCCCTGGGAGGAGTGGAGCCCAACAGCCTGCCCAAGGGCCCGTGGCTGTGGCTTCGTAAAGGGTCGGCCTCCCTAGACCTAGGGTTCCCTGCTTCTCCCAGATCATCCAGCGCCACCGTTCTTCCTCCCGCGCCGTCATCCGCACCCCTCCTCCCCCACCGCTCTCTCGCTCCTTCGCCGAGGTTGCCGCCATGAAGAGACGCCGGATTGAAGATGACGAGGAGGACGTTCATCCCCGCCGTCGCGCGCGCTCCCCATCCCCTCCTCCTCCCCCTGCCCGCAGCGCGGCCCCTGCCCGTGTGCGTGAGGACCCTGCGCCTGTGTACAGGCCGCCGGCCCGCCGCTCGCCGGCTCGCCAGAGCCGTTATGCGGACCCCCTCCCCGCCGCTCCCCGCGCCTCTCGCCGCGGGCCTCTGCCTCGTCGTCCCACATGCGGGAGGCGTCTCCTAGGAGGCGCTCGCCCCGTCGCGGGCCTTCGGTGGAGGGCCAGAGGGTGGAGACGGAGCTCCGGCGGGAGCTGGAGCACGACCGGCTTCCTACGGCCGTGCGCCTGTGCAGCAAACGCGCTCGAGTGGCCGGGATGAGGTCGGGTCCTGGAGGCAGGAGGGGCGTGGGGGGTTCCAGGCACAGCGGCGCTCTCCTCCGCAGCAAGGCCGCTCAGATCATCCTCAGGGACAGCCAAAGAAAAAGGGGAAAAAGAAGAAGAGGCAAAGGCCCGCTCAGCCCGCAGGGTCAGTGGGGAACCAGAGTGGGTTCCCCTCTGCCTCGATGCCTTCTGCGCCGCCGGGGGCCTCGAGTGGTCCTTCCCAGGCGGGGAAGGCCACGACCCAGCCTCTTCTGGAGGCAGGGGAGAGTGCCCCGCGCGCAATAGGTGCTTCAACTGTAGGGCATTGGGGCACTACCGCTCCGAGTGTACTCAGCCCGAGGTGTGCCTAGGGTGTGGTTCCACGTCGCATTTGCTGCGGGAATGCCAAGGGGAAGGCACGCAGACGAGCTTGGAGCTCCTTGGGCAGGGCGTGGAAGCTGGGTTCTTTTACATTGATATGGGTGGTATCTCCATGGCTGTGCCGGAGCATTTGGCTATCATCACTGTCCGTCCCAACCAGCTCCCCACTCTTTCGGAGGGATTGACGGTGGAGATCCTTACAGATGAGCTATCTCTGATGATGCCGGGGCACGAATGGAAGGTTCGTGCGCTGTCCTCGACAGAGTTTGCGGTCGCTTTCCCCTCAGCCCAGGTGCTCCACATGTGTTCCTTTGGCACTACTTTCACCCTCCCGACCAACAAGATCGAAGTCTCCATCAAAGCAGCGACGAAGATCCCAGACTCGATTCCTCCTCTCTGTCCGTCGTGGGTATGGATCCATGGCATTCCCGATGAGGCCAAGATTGCGCGTATTGTCATGCTCGTGGGGCAGGCCATTGGTAAGCCTATGGAGGTGGACCTTACCTCCCTGGCTGGCCCTGGGGCGGTGCGGATTCGTGTCCTGTGCCCGGACCCGGCCAAGCTTCCCGGCCTCCTGCCGCCGGTGTACTTTGGCCGTGTGGGGCGGATCCTGCGTGTGGAGCTCGACGACGCTAACCCACCCTCCCCACCCCCGTGTGACCTCTCCGATCCCAGGGGTGATCCTTCCGGGGAAGGCGGCGCTTCCTCGGAGGAGGATCCCTCTGATGCTGATGCCACGGGTGGGGGAGGCCGAAGCCCTCCTCCATGGCTGCGCCAGAGGCCCCTGCCACGGCCCCTCCACCGGCAGGGTCGTCCTCGCTGGCAGGCGCTCCTACGCTGGCTTCTTCGCCGGTGCTCCAGCGCCCCGCCCCGGTGCCGCACGCTGCTAGTGCGCCGGCTAAGCTCCCCCCGGTGGACCGTCCCCGTTGGTCTCGGCCTGACCCTGCAGCTCCACCCGGCTTCCCCATAGCCCAGTACGGGTCTAACTTTGGGGTGCCGGGTCTGGTATCTTCTGCTCTGGGGCTGCCTTGCCCAGACCAGCCCAGCCCCCTGTGCACCACCCTCGAGGACACCGCTAGTGTGGGCCTCGAGGTGATGCCTCCGTCGTCGCCGCGCTCTGAGGGGATGGTGTGCTTTAGCGTCTCGCCGAGCTCCACTCCCACCTCCCCTCTAGGGTCTCCCCGCCCTCCTGGCAGCACTGGGCCAGCCGCGATCTCCTCCAACTCGCCTGCGGCTGGTCCCCTGGGTCGCACGCCACGCCTCGGCAGCCAGGCAGTCCAGCCCATCCGCCACAGTGCTAGGCTGGCTGGCTCACGCGGCGACCTGGGGGTGCCAGTGCCGTCCATGGAGGCCCAGGCGATCCAGGCTACTGCGGCTCGTCGTGCTCTCACAGGTACGTCTCGTTCCACCCCTCCCTCGGGGTCTCGTTTTTCTGTTCTTCAGGAGGTCCCTTTGGACCATTTGGCGCAGGTTGCAGGAGACAGTGGTATTGTTTTCCGGGGGGAGTGTGGCCCCCGGTTAGAGCAGATTGCGGCTATTAAAGCCAAGGAAGTGTATGAAGGGGCCCTCGCTACTGCACGAGCTCAGGCGGAGCTCGTACGGGAGGACCCCTCTAGTTCTTCTACGCCTGGTGCTCCTGGGGAGGACATTCCTACTGTGACTTCCCAGACGGGGAGGCCACGGGGTAGACCTCCCAAGGCGGCCAGGGGGGTGGCGCCGAGCCAGGATCCCTCGGGACCGGCAGCCGAGGCAATCCCTCTTGGTACCTCCCAGGCGCGGAGGCCAAGGGGGAGGCCCCCAAGGCAGCGTCCGAGACTCGGGCTTCTCGTAGAGCTCTGTCGGTCCCAGCTGGGGAGCCCATGTCTCTCGCTACCCCACAGGCGGTGGGGTCGAGAGACAGCTCGCCCGTAGTTTCGTCCCGGCCCTCGACTTCTAGTAGGGCCCGCTCGGTCCCTCGTAAGGGGACCACCACCCGTGTGTCCAAATGAATACGCCCTGCAAGCTATTGGATTGGAACATGAGGGGGTTCGGCCAGGAGGGCCGACGGAACCAGCTACGAGGGTATATGAGGCAAGAGGACGTGGACATAGTTGGGATCCAGGAGACTATTCGCCAGGACTTCTCCATCCAGGAGTTGGAGGGCCTTAGTAGACACAAGTTTGCATGGCAGTGGCTCCCGGCCACAGGCCACTCGGGTGGTATCCTCCTTGGGGTGAAGGAGGACACCTTTGAGGTTGAGGACATGGACCGTGGGGAATTCTTCCTGAGCATGCTGATCTCCCATAGACGGACAGGTGTCCGATGGGAGATTATTATTGTCTATGGCCCTGCTGACCACTCGAGATCCCCGCTTTTCCTTCAAGAGTTGAAAGCTAAAGTGGAGAGGTGCGCCACGCCACTTGTCGTGCCGGGGATTTTAACCTCATTAGATCCCCGGATGACAAGAGTTCGGCGAACATTGACATCCCGCGGATGCGAATGTTCAACGAATGCATCGCGGATCTCGCCCTTAGAGAGATCACGCGAGTAGGCGCCAGATATACCTGGACTAACAACCGGGTAGACCCGGTCCGGAGTGTGCTGGATCGGGTCCTTGTATCGGTGGACTGGGAGGTCGCCTTCCCTTTATGCTCTCTTCGGGCTATCACTAGGATCGGCTCCGACCACTCGCCCCTTCTCTTCTACAGGAGGGGCTGACCCCCCACGGTTGAACCGTTTCCACTTTGAGAACTTTTGGCTCGGTCAGCCAGGGTTTGTGGGAGCGGTGCAGCAAAAGTGGGCATTGGCGGCGGCGTCGCCGCCACGTGCGCATAATGCGGTGGACATATGGCACCACTGTGCTATGATGTCGCGCCAATTTATGCGGGGTTGGGGGGCGAACCTTGGAGCCGACCTCCGTAGGAGGAAAGCCTCGATCCTTAGTGAGATCCAGGTGCTTGACCAGGCGTCCGACTCGGTTGGTCTCTCCGAGGAGGAATGGCTTCAGCGGTACGCCCTTGAGAACTCCATTATGGAGATCTATAAGGGCGAGGAGATATTCTGGCGGCAGCGGAGCCGCCAGAATTGGACCCTAAAAGGCGAGGCGAATACGGCCTATTTCCATGCCATCGCTAATGGGCGACGACGGAAGTGTTCTATTCCGTGCCTTTGGGAGGGGGATCGGTTGTTGGAGACGCCAACGGACCTATCCACCCATATTTACTCCTTTTATAAGGAGCTCTTTACGGCGGGGCCCCGGTCGGGGGTCACCTTATCAGTAGACCTTTGGCCAGTATGGGCTAGGGTATCTGATAGGGAGAATGAGGAGTTAACTCTCCCATTCTTGCCGGAGGAGGTCGCTAGCGCGATTATGGAGATGAAGACCAACTCGGCCCCGGGGCCGGATGGTCTTCCGGTTATTTTCTTCCAGAAGTTCTGGGAGAATTTAAAGGCGGTGATTATGGCGATGTTCCAAGAATTTTATATTGGGACACTAGTCATGTCTCGCCTTAACTTTGGCGTGGTTACCCTGATCCCCAAGGTAGTGGGGGCCACGGATATCCGCCAATTTAGACCTATTACCGTGCTGAATGTCATTCATAGGATCTTCTCTAAGGTGTGTGCTAATAGGCTTGCTCCAATTATGGAGCGCCTTACACATCCTTACCAGTTCGCCTTCCTAAAAGGCCGGTTTATACATGATGGGATTCTGGCTCTTCACGAGATTATTCACGAGGTGAAATCTCAACGCCAAAAGGGCGTGTTCCTGAAGCTAGATTTCCGGAAAGCGTATGACCGTCTGGACTGGGCCTTTCTCCGGGTGGCGCTGCAACGGAGAGGGTTTGACGATCGTATGATCAGTTGGCTCATGCAGATTGTGATGAGTGGCAACACTGCTATTAATATCAATGGGGAAGTGGGTCCCCATTTTAGGCCGACATGCGGGGTTAGACAGGGGGATCCGGTATCCCCACTACTGTTTAACGCGGCTGTCGACACCCTGGCGGAGGTCTTGGAGAGAGCCAAGACCGCCGGCCACATCTCGGGTGTGGTTGGACATCTTGTCCCAGGGGGTGGTGTCACGCATCTTCAATATGCGGATGATACCATGATCATGGTAGAAGGGTCGGAACTTGACATCATTAACCTCAAGTTCCTTCTCCTTTGTTTTGAGGCCATGTCTGGCCTCAAAATTAACTTTGATAAGAGTGAAGTCGTGATCATTGGTTATTCAGAGGAGGAGCAGCAGCTCATAGCGGACAACCTCAATTGTCGCCTAACCACATTCCCAGTTACGTACTTGGGGATGCCGGTTAGGGACACGAGGATCCTTGCCAAAGATTTGGATCCGCTAGTAGAGCGGGTCAAATCTAGGGCCGAGCCGTGGCAAGGGAGGTTTACCTCCAAGGGGAGTAAAACGGTCCTCATAGACTCTTGCCTCTCTAGCCTCGCCACGTTTATGATGGGGATGTATATCCTACCGGAAGGAACTCACGGGAACTTTGATAAGGACCTGTCGAAATTCTTCTGGATGGCGGCGAACGGACGACAAAAGTATCATATGGTGAAGTGGGCGGACATTTGCGCCCCCAAGGAGCTTGGGGGCATAGGCATCTTGGCATCGCGCCGCATGAATGAGGCGCTAATGCTGAGATGGGTTTGGCGTATTCTTAGAGGTGAGGGGGGCTTGTGGCTGCAGTTGGTTAGAGCCAAGTACTTGCGGGGGTGCCCGCTGTTGGCCTGTGAACGCAGGGACGGTTCTCAGTTTTGGAGAGCTATCCAGGCCATCAAACATGAGATCAGGCTGGGGGCCTCCTTTTCTGTAGGCGACGGAAGAGGGACCCTTTTCTGGCTAGATCCATGACTTGATGGGCGTCCTATCAGGCAGGAGTTCCCCCAGCTCTTTGCCATGGGCGATGGGAGGTGGGCTTCAGGCGTACGTTTGGTCCTGAGGAGGCTCAGTCCTGGGCGCGGCTCTTGGCTATGCTTCCACAGAACCTATCGGCCTCGGAGGACACGGTTTCTTGGACGTTGGCCCCTTCGGGCTGTTTTTCGGTTAGATCTGCATATAGGGCCCTCTTTCGAGGGCCAGTCCTCCCTTGGACCTCCCCTTTGTGGAAGGCCCCGTTGCCCTTGAAGATTAAAATCTTCATATGGCAACTCCTTAGAGACCGCCTCCCCTCGGGGTGGAGGTGGTCAAGCGCTTTGGACCCGGTGATGGCATGTGCCCGCTGTGTGCGGTCCCGGAAACGGGCGTGCACATCCTTTTCTCCTGTCCTGCTGCCCACTTCCTATGGAGCTTTGTCTCTGAGGCACTGGGGCCTGAGTGGCAGGCCCGAGACCTTGGCGAGTTCCTGGAAGTGCAGGCGAACCGTACCGGTAAGAGGAGGCGCCTCTTCTGGTTAGTGTTCGGTGCGTTGACCTGGACGCTATGGACTATTCGTAATAAGATGGTTATCGAGCGGGTCTTCTTACGCCGTGCCTCTGACGCTGTGTTTAAATTCTTGGCCTTCTTGCAGCAGTGGCACCCGTTATGTAGGCGGCGGGACAGGATGCGGCTAGACGTGATGATCGAGAAACTCCTGGTGGCGGCACGTCATCTACATACACCGTCTAGTCGCTGAGCTCTACTCCTCCTGGAGTTGTATCGTCATCTTTATGTTTTGGGTCGGTTTGTGCTGTGGCCCCAGCAACTTTCGTTATGTCTCGTACTTGTGGGTTGACTTGGTGTAAAACTTGTGGGCGGTTGCTTTATTTATAAAGCTGGGCAAAAGCCTGTTTCGTGGAGGACTGAAGATGGGGAAGGTTAGCGAGACATGCAGTTCACGTTTTTTTTTTTTTTTTGAGATTTTTTTGAGAATCTGTTCGTGGTGCTTGTCAAATATCCGACCACATCTCTCGGGGCCGGACTGGGCCGTTCCACTCCCAATCCATTCGCCGGTGCGTTTCCAGCCCAAGAAGAACGACCTGTCCACCTTGCGATCCCTAACCCGCAAACCGTATATATGGCCTTATGCGAGTTGTAACTAGGACTCGCCCGTTACGTATCCCTGTTTTCCCGAAAATGGGCCGGCCCATTTGCGCTTCGGAACAAATTAAGCAGCGCGCCGGGGGTTTGAACCACGGACCTCACCCATTGAGACGGGGCATATGCCCACTGAGCCACGCGAATGTTAACGTACAATAATCATTATTCTTCCTTATATTGTCACCAGCTATGGGCTTTCTATTTTCTTTTTTTGTTTCCATTTTCTTCTTTCTTTTTGATTATTTAGTTTAGTTTTCTTTTTGATAAATCGGAACCATTTTCGAAAATGGTTCCTTTTAAAAATGGTTCCGATTTTTGAAAAATGGTTTTTTGTAAATGTTTTGATTTGAAAAATGGTTTCGATTTTTGAAAAATTTGTTACTTTTGGAAATGGTTCCGGGTTTTTTTTAAATGGTTCGATTTGAAAAATGGTTCTTTTCAAAAAATGGTTCCAATTTTTGAAAATGGTTCCGATTTTTTTAAAATGGTTCGATTTGAAACATGTTTCTTTTCGAAAATGGTTACGATTTGAAAAATGGTTCTTTTTGGAAATTGTTCGATTGGAAAAATGGTTCTTTTTGAAAATGGTTCCGATTTTTGAAAAAATGGTTCTTTTTGGAAATGGTTTCGGGTTTTTTTAAATGGTTCGATTTGAAAATTGGTTCTTTTCGAAAATGGTTCCGATTTTTGAAAAATGGTTCTTTTTGGAAATGGTTCCGGTTTTTGAAAATGGTTCGATTGAAAAAATGGTTCTTTTCGAAAATGGTTCCTTTTTGAAAATGGTTCCGATTTTTGAAAAAATGGTTCTTTTTGGAAATGGTTCTAGGTTTTTTAAAGTGGTTCGATTTGAAAAATGGTTACGATTTTTGAAAAATGGCTCTTTTTGTAAATGGTTCCGTTTTTTGAAAATGGTTCGATTGAAAAAAATGGTTCTTTTCGAAAATGGTTCTGATTTTTGAAAAAATGGTTCTTTTTGGAAATGGTTCCGTTTTTCGAAAATGGTTCGATTGAAAAAATGTTTCTTTTCGAAAATGGTTCATGATTTTGAAAAAAAATCAAACTTAAAAAATGTTCAGATTTTAAAAATGGTTCGTGAACTTTTTTCCAAATTCGTGAACAATTTTTCAAATTCATGAAGTTTTTTGAAATTCACAAAAAAATTGAATTCATGAACCATTTTCAAATTCGTAAATCATTTTCGAAATCATGAACATTTTTTCAAATTTGTGAACCATTTTTCAAATTCATGAACTTTTTTGAAATTCTGGAAAACATTAATTCATGAACCATTTTCAAATTCATGAACCGTTTTCGAAATCATGAACCATTTTTGAAATTCTTGATTTTTTTAAAAAAAATGACCATTTTGAAAATCTAGGACCTTTTTTTGATTTCACAAATTTACTCATATTAAAAAATCAACTAAAATGGAACCCAACTAATGGGCAAGGCCCATAACACGTGGTAGTGGGCAAAACTATGCTAACAGCAAATAGCACTAAATATGGACAAATCCTATACAAATCTGTTTTTCCGTTTATGTTTCTGTTTTTCTGTTTATGTTTCGATTTCTGTTTATGTTTACGTTTTTTTTCTTCTGTTTTTCTTTTCTTTCTTTATTTTCGTTTTTTCTTTCAAAAAAATAAAATTCGAAAACGTTGAAATTAAATTTGTTCTGATTTGAATTTTGTTCAAATTCGAATTTTGTTCAAATTTAAATATATTTCTAATTTTGAAATTTGTTCAAATTCGAAATTTGCTCAATTTTAAAACTGTTTCGACCTCAAATTTATTGTTCAAATTCTAAATTTGTTCAATTCGAAATTTGTTCCAATTTTAAAATTATTCCGATTTGAATTTTCTTCTGAGTCAAAAATTGTTCCGATTCGAAAATTGTTCAAATTCAAAATTTGTTATGATTTCAAAATTTGTTCAATGTTCAAATTCTAAATTTGTTCAAATTCGAAATTTGTTCGAATTTTAAAATTTGTTCCGATTCGAAAATTGTTCAAATTCAAATTTTGTCCCGATTCTAAAATTGTTCCGATTAAAAATTTGGTCCGATTTCGAAATTTGTTCACATTTAAAAATTGTTCCGATTTAAAAATTGTTCAAATTCGTAATTTGTTTTGATTTAAAATTTGTTCAATTTTCGTGTGCAGGAAGAATCATTACAGGCGTACAGCGAACGAGAAAAAGGAATGACGCGAGAAACAGTCGCGCCTGATATGGGCCGGGCCCATTAACGTCTTCTAGCAGGCGACGCGTCCGAGAGCCGTCGCCGTAAGGCGAGCTAAAGGGGCTCCCCGCCCGCAACGCGTACCCCCCGTGCACGTCGCGCCTCACAGAATCGTTATTTGGGCCGGCCCACCTTTCCTTCTTCAGTTTCTGACCTTCTCCCCAATGGAAAGGGCTCCCGCGGCAAAACCTATACGCCGCCCGTTAGCGGCTCGTAACCCTAGCGCCGCTAACGGGAGCGATCTAATGGGCCGGCCCATAGCGCGGCTACTATTTTTTCTTTTTCTGTTTCTTTTCGGTTTTTTTTCTGTTTTTTTTTCGTTTCGTTTTTCTTTTTCATTTCTTTTCTTTTCTGATTTTGTTTTTCTTTTTCGATTATTTTTCTTTTTCTGTTTTGTTTTCGTTTTTCTTTTCTTATAGTTATTTGTTCTTCTGTAAATTGTTTTTTGAAAATGGTTCCATTTTAAAAATGGTTCCAAATTTAAAAATGGTTCCAAATTTGAAAATCGGTTCCATTTTTGAAAATGGTTCCAAATTTAAAAATGATTACAAATATGAAAATTGTTCATTTTAAAAATGGTTCCGAATTTAAAATTGTTCCAAATTTAAAAATGGTTCCAAATTTGAAAATCGGTTCCATTTTTGAAAATGTCCCGTATTTAAAAATGTTTCCAAATTTAAAATGGTTCCAAATATGAAAATTGTTCCAAATTTGAAAATTGTTCATTTTGAAAATGGTTCCGAATTTAAAATGGTTCCTAATTTGAAAATTGGTTCCATTTTTGGAAATGTTCCGTATTTAAAAATGTTTCCAAATTTAAAATGGTTCCAAATTTAAAAATGGTTCCAAATTTGAAAATGGTTCCATTTTGAAAATGGTTCCAAATTTAAAAATGGCTCCGAATTTAAAATGGTTCCAAATTTAAAAATGGTTCCATTTTGAAAATGGTTCCAAATTTAAAAATGGCTCCGAATTTAAAATGGTTCCAAATTTGAAAATGGTTCCATTTTGAAAATGGTTCCAAACTTAAAAATTGTTCATTTTCGAAAATGGTTCCAATTTAAAAATGGTTCCAAATTGAAAATTATTCATTTTTAAAATGGTTCCATTTTGAAAATGGTTCCAAAATTTAAAATTGTTCATTTTCGAAAATGGTTCCAAATTTGAAAAGTATTCATTTTTTAAATGGTTCCATTTTGAAAATGGTTCCAAATTTAAAATGGTTCACTTTTGAAAAGTATTCGTGTTTTAAAAAATAGGGCCGAAAACTGCAAACATGTGATAAATATATAGATACAGAGTTGCAACTAAATATACTGCAAACATGTGATAAATATATAGATACAGAGTTGAAGTCGTGCGTTGCACGTGCAATTTTACTAGTCCACATAGAGAGATAAACCTGTACTGGTCGTCCAGTACGATTTTCAGTGTTTTTTTTATTTTGTGTTAATCCTGTTGCGTCGAGTTGTATCTACTTGGTATTTTTCCTTCGTAAATATATGATGTATGATGCCTTCGGTTGTCTTTTCTCAACAACAACAAAAAGTCTCCTGGTAAGTATAGACCTCATCTAAATTGCGCCACGTCTCGTCGCCAATCTCAAAACACCCATTTTCCCACTTTGCTATCTCTTCCCGACGTTACTTGCTAGAGTCTGGAAAAGGATTATATGTCCTCGCCGTCTCAATGTGCCTTCATTGTCATAAATCTCACCGACGAAGAGAGAAGATGGTGGGTTAAATGCGCTAGAGGAAATAACGATAAGAGGTTGTACAGGAGAAGAGAGGGAGAGGATAAGGAGACTCGGAAGTGCAAGTTGATATTCATATTTTGTAGGGACTCAAGTGCAAAGAGGTATGACGGATGACAAGAACATTTCTCCGATGATGCGTACTACTCCGGCCGGGCGATGTGGGTGGCTAGCCCAAGTAGTGGGAGGAATTATCAGAGTGGCGGTACTCGGACAATTTCCTCTCCCTCATGCGCTTCAACGACTCCAACGCTGCACAGAACTCCAACGAGATGTACCAGCGGCAACCGAGCGAGGTGCTCTGATACGTCTCAAACGTATCTATAATTTCTGATGTTCCATGTTGATATTATACCAATTGTTACATGTTTTATATACACTTCATAGCATTTTTATGCATTTTCTGGGACTAACCTATTAACAAGATGGCACAGTGTCAGTTCCTGTTTTCTGCTGTTTTTGTATTCCAGAAAAGCTAGTCTGGGAATATTCTCAGAATTGGACGAAACTTGGACAGAACCTCCTATTTTTCCAACACGAAGACGGAGTCCAGAGGAGAGACGGGGGAGGGCCACGTGGCACCCACACAATGGGGCCGCGCGGGCCCCCCTGCCGCGCCGTGGGGTGGTGTGGGGCCCTCGTGGCTCCACAGCCGCTGCCCTTTCACCTATTTATTCCTCCCGACGAGAAAACCCTAAATATCCGAGCCATTATCCACGAAAAGTTCCAGATACGCCGCCGTCGTCAACCCTAGCTCGGGAGGGTTCAGAAGCTCTTCCCGGCACCCTGCCGGAGAGGGGAATCATCACCGGAGGCTCTACATCACCATGCCTGCCTCCGGAGTGATGCGTGAGTAGTTCATCCGCGCGGGCCCCCCTGCCGCGCCGTGGGGTGGTGTGGGGCCCTCGTGGCTCCACAGCCGCTGCCCTTTCACCTATTTATTCCTCCCGACGAGAAAACCCTAAATATCCGAGCCATTATCCACGAAAAGTTCCAGAGACGCCGCCGTCGTCAACCCTAGCTCGGGAGGGTTCAGAAGCTCTTCCCGGCACCCTGCCGGAGAGGGGAATCATCACCGGAGGGCTCTACATCACCATGCCTGCCTCCGGAGTGATGCGTGAGTAGTTCATCCTTGGACTACGGGTCCATGGCAGTAGCTAGATGGTTGTCTCTCCACTTATGCTATCATGTTTAGATCTTGTGAGCTGCCTATCATGATCAAGATCATCTTATTGTAATGCTACATGTTGTGTTTGCTGGGATCCGATGAATATTGAATACTATGTCAAGTTGATTATCAATCTATCTTATATGTTATTTATGATCTTGCATGCTTTCCGTTACTAGTAGATGCTTTGGCCAAGTAGATGCTTGTAACCCCAAGAGTGAGTATTTATGCTAGATAGTGGGTTTAAGGGTACGCCGTTAGGTCTAATGCATTTGTTTACATTACGCACATTACTTAATGCAATTATCCGGTACTTGCAACTTAATACCAACGGGGAACTCGGTATGACAACCTGGCGGTGGATTATTAGTCATAGACGCTGTTGGATAACGGTCTATATATTTTGTCGTAATGCCCACATGAATATCATAGTAATCATCATGGCATATATATGCATTGTCATGCGCTCAATATTTTGTCAATTGCCCAGCTGTAATTTGTTCACCCAGCATGTTAGTTATCTTTTATGGAGAGACACCACTAGTGAACCGTGGACCCCGGTCCATTCTTTTACACTGATAATACAACCAACTGCAAACACTGTTCATTTTTATTCTCTGCAATTTATTACTGTTTTCCACACCATACGTTTAATCCTTTGTTTTCAGCAAACCGGTGAGATTGACAACCTCACCGTTTCGTTGGGGCAAATTAGTTTGATTGTGTTGTGTGCAGGTTCCACGTCAGCGCGCCACCGACAACCTTCCGAAGTGATTTCTTGCTCCTACTGGTTCGATTAAACCTTGGTTTCATACTGAGCGAAAACTGCTGCTACACTGCATCGTACCTTCCTCTTGGGGTCTCCCAACGAACGTGTGATCCACGCAATCATGCTCCGTGACCCCCTTGTTACAAGAGGCGGAGGAAGAAGTGGAGGAGTAGCATGCCATATAGTGGCCCGATATTCAGGCCGCCATTCAATCGTCCTTTGCATTGGCGCCGCCTGCACGGTCTACTCCCGCCAAGTAGTTTTAATTTAAATTTTATCTCATGTAATGTTTGAATACACGTCTCTCGGAGCAACGAATTAAATTGAGTTTTTATTAATTATCTTTATTTTTAATAAATTGTGACATAAATATCTTTTTTTTTAGCTATTGATAACCCCCAAGAGCAGGGGATCACTGTAGCACCTCTCAATGTGGAAGTAGGGTATCGATCCGCAGGAGCAAGAAGGAAAAGTTATCTATTCCCTACAACTAAAGTGTCACAAGTTTTAGTTGATTATGCACTAAACAAGTTTAAAGAACAAGATGGTTGATTTAATGGATGGAAGCTTAATGTAACAAAACAAGAATGTAAAAGTGTCCCAATCCTCTTCAATGCAAGAGAACAAGACCTAGGTTTTCTCTTATAGGAACAGTGGACATGGGTTCATGGGTTCACTTAATACTCTCTCTCCCATCTATGGTGATTATCATGTTATAGATAAAAAGTACACACAATTGTCATGCTTTAATGGTAAACTTTTATGACGGCTACATGTCCTAAAACACATAGTTGAAAGAAAATAATCATTTGTGTTGCTAGGGTCACCCTCGTAAGGCTAGCTTGGTTTGTTGTCACTCCCACATCATACTTCTTCCTTTTTACCCCCGGATAAAGAATGTTGGGCGACATTACTGTCACTTAATGCCTATGCCTTCTGTCACTAGGCCACTCTCTACCCACATACATCATACTCTTAAAGGAAAACATATTCTAAGAACTAGTGCAATGATTTATTAATGTACGTGCATCCACATCCCTCTCATCTACCCACCGAGATGGTTGTCAACCACCCCGTTAGCGCAGATAAACAAGGCATTAAGAATAGATAAATTCATTGCATGTAGCATAGATGTATTCCAAAGTATGACAAACCATAAAATCCCAACATGACGGTAAATGCATAACATATTATCATCTCATACCACAATATTCACCATAGGAATTACAAAGATAGTTCCATAATCATGCAAGACACATCATATGGACTTCAACAATGATCATACATAGAGAGATTGGATCAAGTTACCACCACAAACCCAAAGTCCAGGGGTGGACTACTCCCCCTTCATCATGGAGACGGTGGAGAAGTCGTTAGAGAAGATGGAGACCACGCCGGCAGCGCCCCGCCGGAGTTTTCCCCCTCCAATCTGCAGCTACAGGTCTCTGTTTCGTGGTTTCTGTGTTTCTGCGTTTCTGCGGCGCTCCTTTCCGAAGGGCGTCGGGGACTAATTTTATAGTCGTTTTTAGGTCAAGACGGAGCCTCGGGAAAAAAGATCGACGGCAACGGAGCCTCGAGGCCCAAGATGGTGGGTCTCTGGCCGCGTGGGCCACCCTATCTTGGCCCTCGGGCTTCCGTTTGTTCGCTTCTTTCGCTCCCACGCTTCGTTCCTTCCAAAAACTGATGCTCGTAAATTTCCAGGTCATTTGGACGTCGTTTGGATCCCTGAAACATCAAAATATAGAAAATAGGGTTTTCTGCCTGTGCAGGGTTAATTCCAGAAAAATAGGGAAACTATGAAATATTCCCAAAAATCAATATAAAACAATGATATAACCCTTATATGTTGCAAATATGATTGAAAAATAATTAATACAATACAAAGTTCATGTATGCATTTTACATCAGCTATACATAAATATCTTTAGTTTCAACATATGAAAACAAACCTATTAAAAGCGTTGTAGGAAAGAGACACCACGTGCCTGGCACGACTAGAGATTGCTTTCTTCCTCTCACTTCGTTTGGTTTCTTCCTCAACCCTCGCTCGGATCACTCGGCTAAACACAAAACAAGGGGACACTTGCGGAAAGTGTCTTTTGTTCCTAGCCATCAGTGCTCCTGCCATTTGAAAAGAATTCAAAACCGTATTTTCAAGTTTCAAAAAAAATTGAAAATAAATCAGGCGTAGATAATGGTGTATCCCACAAATGTGTAAAATATCAATTTTAAATACTTTGTATCATGGGCTACATAAAATGACAAAAATCTCGTAAAATTTAGAGATTTAAAACTATGAATACTCAAATCCACACATTTATTTTTTTTATGTAGCTCAGAATATAAAGTATTTTAAATTTACTTTTTACACGTTTGTGGGATTGACCGTTGACTAGATCTGGACTTTTTTCAAAAAAAAATTCAAACTCATAAATATGATTTTCGATTTTTTTTCTTTCTAAATGGCAGGAGCACTTGAGCCCAGGAGAAAAAAAAAATCCGCACCGGACTCTTGTCACATAGTTGCCCGTGCTCAGCATAGTTGGTTTTCCCGTAAAAAAAAAGCATAGTTGGTTTTCACCAAAGTCTAAAAGCCTCAGGACGAAATTCATTGTCAGCACGAACATGACTGCTTACCACGGTGTACGACGGGAAGGACATACCCATTTGATGCTCGCATAAAGTTTTTTTTAGAGAAACACCAAAGGACGGAAGCACAATGGCGAAGGCAGTGGTAACATGCAGCGGTGTAGATCAGGAGCATAAATGTGAACAATAAAGAGCTAAACACCATTCGCATAGATGAAAGTTGTCAACCTCAGTACATAGGTTTTCATCCAAGGTCTGAAATCAAGCACAAGTGCCAAATGCTTAGATCAGATAGCTCACACGGAAGCAAGACTCGACGAGATGACCGAAACTAAAACAAACACACACAGAACATATCACCACCACCGACCACAGAGGACCATTTATTCTAGGGACACGGACGGCAACAGATCACACTCTGATCACTACCAACTCGGGGTCATGGTGGCGATGAATGCAGCTCCAGCAGCGTGACACGTTTCTGCAAACACAAGCAACAACGATAAAGTACATTAATATAATTTCTGAAGAGAAAGCAGATTCGTTCAAAAGATGACAGATGAACTATCGGTTTCTACAGACCAGCTATTTTCATGACGATGCTAATTGGATTAGTGGAAGATGTGCAAAGTTTTCTAGTCTAGTTGCAGAAGATGGTGGTAGCGAACGGGGTGAAATGAGTAAATGACACTTACACCAGGGGAGGATCTTCCAGCGCTGGTTGTCGCCCTCGCACCACTTCCAGAGAGCAAGGGTGGTGCCGTCGCGCACGCCGCCGTGGTCCTTGTCGCCGTTGAGGGCGTCGAAGTTGAGGTAGATGTTGTTCACCATGCGGATGCAGCGGAAGCCGGCACCCACGTCGCGGCTCTCAGTCCACAGCACCGACTCGTCCTGGTAGTTGGGGTTGTACGGCACAAGCTTCACCTGTTGGATCGAAGAACATTTTAGCAGTAGCATTCAGTCTCGGTCTCTCAGATCTAAATAAACCACTAGTGGAGTAGATTTGAGTAGGTACTGGATGGTTTACTTACAGGGTGACCCTCGCCTTGTGAGTGCTTGATGGCCTGACCGGTGACCTTGTTGACGAGCGCAAAGGCAGGGTACCCTTCCTCGTCCTTGATGCTGTTGCTGTGCCTCATGTCCTTGAACCAGTGCTGGTGCTCGTCGCGGGGGTTGGTGGGCGCGAGGACGACCTCGCCGTTGCGGACGGTGGCGCTGAAGCCCTCGTCGGCCTTGCAGAAGATGCGGACGGTGGGCTCGCCGACGCGGGAGGCGTTGCCGGCGTAGGCCTCGTCGCCCCAGGGCAGGATCTTCCAGCTCTGGTTGTCGCCCTTGGCCCACTCCCAGAGGACGACGGTGGTGCCGTCGTGCACGCCGCCGTGGTCCTTGTCGCCGTTGAGGGCGTCGAAGTTGAGGCGGGTGTTGTTGACCATGCGGATGCAGCGGAAGCCCTTGCCGACGTCGCCGCTCTCCGTCCACATCACGGACTCGTCGAGGTACTCCGGGTTGTAGGGCACCAGCTTCACCTGCGGGCAGGCGCAAATAAAATTGTTAGATCCAGAAGACGAGCGGACAAAATAATCGTTGGATCAAAACAGAGGAACGAAAAGAGGGGGGAAGGAAAAAGAGGGACGAACCGGGTGGCCCTGGCCGAGTGAGTGCTTGACGGCGAGGCCGGTGGCCTTGTTGACGATGGCGAAGGCGGGGTTGCCCTCCTCGTCCTTCATCTTGTTGTTGAAGCGCATGTCCTTGAACCAGTGCTGGTGCTCGTCGCGGGGGTTGGTGGGGGCGAGGACGACGTTGCCGTCGCGGACGGAGAGGCAGTAGCCCTCGTCGGCCTTGCAGAAGACCTTGAAGGTGGGCTGGTTGCCGCCGGCGGCCGGGGCCTGGGCCGGCGGGGGGTTCTGGCCGCCGTGGTGGCCATGGTGACCGAGGCCGAACATGCTGCGATCTCTCTCACGGGGGTTTAGGGGAGGGTTGGATTGTGTGATCAACTCACAATGAGACGGGGCGATGAGAAACTGCTCCCCTTTGGGTCGCATTTTATAGAAGGGGGTGCCCAATCGAAGCATAGTAAAAAGAATCCGATGTGATTCTGTTAAAACATTCCATGTACAACTGGTGTGAACCACGGGAATGTCACGTTCAAATGACATGTGGGCCTCGCCAGGCGAACGTTCTCGACGGTAGGTGCCAACCGTTCGCTTCTCCAGGTGTCGGTCTGGCCTTTAAATCCTCACGTGAAAAAGTCACTATGACACGGCAGTGAATTGGCGAATTTATTACCGCCCACAGTGTGGATGTCATCATGCACAACTGGACCGTTACAAACCTTTCGGTTTTACCCCGCCACTAAGAAATGTGCATTGTTCTTTTGCTCCGTTCTGTTCTGCGTATTTTTTGCCAAATCTGGCCCTTTTGCCGAACTAATGACGTATCTGGCCGCTCCCGGGAACTAATTGCAAATCTGGCCCCTGAGGTCGGCGTCAACGCAAATGGAGCCGAACTTGTGCAGTTCGGCGCCAACCAAAATTTGCAAATCTGGCCCATGAGGTCGGCGCCAACGCAAATGGAGCCGACCTTGTGTAGGTCGGCGAAATGCCTCGGGGGCCAGATTTGCAATTAGTTCCCGGGAGCGGCCAGATACGTCATTAGTTCGGCAAAAGGGCCAGATTAGGCAAAAAATACCTGTTCTGCCGACGACATCCAGTATACCAAAGGAAAAGGAAGGAGACGAAATGCAGTGACCGAAAAATCACACTACACCCGAAAGAACAGCTCATGTTGTTGTTGTTTTTGGTGAAAACAGCTGTTTCTCGTTGTTGTTTTTATCTTGGTGCATGGTGCAGATACACCGGAAATTCACTTTGGCAACCCGTGCATATGCACCCGGTATTTGAAAAACATATTTCAAAATGTCAAAAAAAATTGAAATAAAATTTCGCGGATACATCTTCATAGCTATGAGTTCACAAAGTCGTTTCACCAAAATTTGATATATTTTGTGGCTTGTGTAAAAAAGACAAAAAAAAAAGTGTTGTGAAAAGCCCTATTTTGGCACCAATTTTTTCTTTTTTATACAAGCCACAAAAAATATCGGTTTTTCATGAAACAACTTTGTAAACACATAACATGTTAAGATCTATGCGCGAACATTTTTTTTCAAATTTTTTGACATTTCAAAATATGTGCAAAATGCATTTTAAATAAGGGATGCATAACTGCATATGCACGCGGGAGCCAAAACACCACTCCCCAGATACACCGTACATGCACACCCAGTTCTCTAAGCCCGACCCCGAGTCGCCTTGGGAACTCTAGTTTTGTGCCCACCCCGCCCACGCGGCCGCCGGCCGGTGGTGGACGGCGCCACGGCGGCGGCGGGGACCATACCCTTGCCATCAGCATGAGACCCTGGTGGAGGGAGGCTCGGCCTGAGGGCAGCTCCGCCGCGCTCCTACAGCGAGTGGCATGCTTGCCCGTCCACTCTGTACGAGGCATCGCCGGCACTTCTGCTCGGTGCGTGGGGCCGGGGTCCCCCCCCCCCCCCCCCCCCCACACACACAACATGCTTATGGTGGTGCAACGATGAAGCTTGATGGCTGGCTGTGACATGTCCTTCGATTTCAACAACTGCTGGAGGCGTCTCCGCTCGCTCGGGTAACCAGATTTGGTCGGTCCGGACCGGTCTGGCCCGTCAGCTTTGTCTGGCGGCGAGGATGGTGGCTCTTGTGTTGTGGTGGTGTCGACGTCACGCAGGATGTGTTTGGGGATATGGATTTGAAGGGTCGATGGTGTAGCGTGTCTCCCCCACCTCGGTCCGACTGTGTTGAAGTGAAGAGTCTCGGTTGCTCCGGGCAAAAGCCCGATGACGCGACATTTGTGGACGCCGTTCTCCCTCTTGAGGGTCGTCGTGTAGCTTCTCGTTCTCCTCAACCTCGAATCACATCTTCGGGTGAAGACCTGATCCTGTGGTGCAGGGTCAAACGTGTAGGAAATATGCCCGAGAGGCAATCATAGAGATGATGATATTTCGATGTATCCATGATTTATAATAATGTGCCTTGAATAATGTCTTTGTATTGATTGGCAAGTACGTGACTTGTTTGTGAAACTCATTACTTGTATGGTTATTCTAAATATGTCCCTAGTCGGAGTTCATGTGAGGACACACTTGAATATTAGACTAGCACATGTATTGGTTGATGACTATGTTTCACAAGTCATAGACATGGAGATGTTAAACCAATAATGTGGACTTATGTTATGAACATAGAGTTGGACTGACCCACCTTGAGACGATGAAGCAATGTTCATAGTTCTCTCTCTACACGATGTGTATGCTTTGTCCCTAGACCTGAGATTGTCGCATGTACCCGAGATGTGAATCGACCTACTTTGGGGCTATCAAACGCTACACCGTGAAAGGGTAGCTATAAAGGTAGCTTACGGGTTTGTCGTGAAACATGCTGCGGAGCATGGTCAGTCAAGATGGGATTTGCCCCTCTCTTCTTGAGAGAGATATTTCTCTGGGCCCCTCGAGTGATCGGATCCAGAAATGCATGGCCGTGCTACATAAGGTTAAAAGGTTAACCTAGTATGGGATTCCGAATCACAGGATCGAGAAAGAGTGGTCAGCTGGAGGCTTGACCTAATATCGTGAGGCAAAGGGAATGGCATAAATATTGTGATGGTTCGTCCGATAAGATCTTTATGTGCGTTTGGGAGTTGGCCGTTTTGCTAGAAGCCGCTACCAACTATTGGCCGAGTAGGTGTACTCGTGTCATGTCTAAACGTGCATGAACCTATAGGGTCACACACTTAAGGCAGTGAAGGCAGAATTCGGATTGGATCCGAGTTGGGCTGGAATAGACTCCAGAATGGGCTTCAGTTGAGGTAGCCCAATATGGGGAGGTCTATTTAAGGAGAGGAGGCTGGACGTTTTAGGGTTGCCCATTTCCGCACCACAATCCACCCAGCCACCGTCTCGCCACGCCCCTGCCGCCCGCGCGGACCTAGCAGTCCGGCGAGCGGCGCCTCCACGCCGTACGTGTGGATACCGATTGAGGTGCTACACTTGGAGCACTTGGACGAACCGCCGGGAGGAGCTGTTCGTGGGAGCGACTGGATCGGAGAGGATTGTACGTCTACCCTGCCCCGACTCGCTTCACCGACTTCGGCACGGCACAACGCGTCTAGTGGTAATCCCGTGATCTATAACTGCAGCAGTTCCTTGGTTGATGCGGTAGAAAATTTTGATTTGCGCTAGTGTAGCCTACCCGCGTCCCTACAGAACGACGGCGTGGATCCACGTCGCTTCCCCTCTTAGAGGGTGTCGTTTTGAAGATGGTGGTTCCCTGCGTGCTTTCCCGGGGCTGGACTTGCACGACATCGTTGTTGGAACATGCCAATTGACGGTGTGGAGGTTCCGTGTGGAGACTAGCTTGGCAACAACAATGGTGGTGAGTGATGATGTGGTCACGGCATGATCTTGTTAGTCGGCTTGATCTGGCGTGTCCGAGTGTCTTTGTGTGGGTCTCCATGGGCCGCAAAGTCGGAGCTGCTAAGTTCTCCTGCACTACCTATTGAGCGGCAATGATTGACATGGACGGGGCGGTCCGATCGTAAAGATCTTCTTCAGCGCGGGTCCTGCGGATATAATCTTCGGACTCATCATCATAATCAGAGTTTTCTGCCGCTGTTCGAAGAGCCATTAGCATAGGCTGATGTGGGATTCTCGACGCTGCGTCAGCGAGGATCTTCTTGGTGGTTTTCGAGCGAAATTGGAGTCACTGCAGATTGATGATGATGCACATATGGGCAAACTCAACGACGACTGTCGCTTCGGTGGTGTGTGTGCAACTTGTGTGGGTAGCCAGATTGTTTAGGTGGGTGTGCCCTCGTGACGGTCGTGTTTCTAACGGTCGGCGAGGGTGTTTGTTCTGGTTTTTTGCCGATTTCCCATTATTAAACCGGCCAACTCTTTTCTTCTTAATTAATGAAAATGGCAAGTATTTTGCCTCGTTTAAAAAAATGCATGCACAACACGGACATCGGTTGGGCTCAGCTTTGGAACTCTCGTTGCTTGTGCGTTAACGTGACCATACACCATGGACAACGGGGCAAATCGTGGCAAAAGCCGGATTTTCTTCTAGGGCAGAGTGGTGAACGGAGATGGCACCAAGGTGAGGCCAGAGGGATTTTTTTTTAGAAAAGGGGTCGCCCCAGCCTCTCAATCGATTGATGCATGCGGCTTTTATTGAATTTATTAAAGTTCACGCCTTAGAGAGGATTACATCATGGGTCACACAGGGTTGATACATGTATCAACCATATAAAACATAAGGACAACATGAAATGACACTGCATCAACATGAAATCCTAAGATCAAAACGCCAGCTGAACCGGTTGTACAAATCCCGTGCAACCAATTCCAGCCGGTTGCACCCAATATCCAGAGCGCCTCGCTTTTCCGTTGACTGTAGGTAGGACCACATACGGATCCAGTGAGTAGCCATTGGTATTACCTGCATAAAGGATGATGATTTTGCATTGTTAAAGATACAATCGTTGCGTATGTTCCAGATAGCCCAGAGTAAAGCACAAACACCAACTCGGATTTGCACTTTCTCTTTTTTATCAACACCCCTTAACCAGTTTCCAAACAAATTATCTATACTAGTCGGGGGTTTAAGATTGAAGGACATAAACACAATACGCCAAACTATCTTTGCTAGCGGGCATGATATGAACAAATGCTGAATCATCTCATCTTGATCACAGAAGCAGCATTTTTTTGAACCCTCCCAATTCCGTTTAGCAAGATTATCTTTAGTTAAAATCTCTTTACGAATAAGAAACCACATAAAAATCTTAATCTTTAGTGGTACTTTCATCTTCCATAAATGGTTGCGGAGGAATCTAGTATTATCGCTTAGATAATCAAGATACATTGATTTTACCGTGAATTTTCCTGATGAAGTTAAACCCCATGTAAACTTATCAGTATCGGAATTAAGTTGAATTTCCATTAACCGGTTAACTAGATGCAGCCATCTATCCCACCTATCCCCGGTTAAAGTCCTCCTAAAACCTATATTAAGAGGCGGCGCATTCCCTAAAACAGAAGCCATGGAAACTTCCTTCCGATGGACTATGTTATATAAGGATGGGTATTGGACGGAGAGGGGCTTGTCCCCCAGCCAAGTGTCCTCCCAAAAACGGATACTCTCACCATTTCCTACAGCAAAAGAACCGCGGATAAAAAATCATCTTTGACCTTCATGAGGCCCTTCCAGAAAGGTGAGGCCAGAGGGATGGATTCGATCCGATCAAGGGCGAGGCGCCAGGAGCCGATTCGCGGCTCAGTGGCGTTCTCCGGCGGCAGCACTGAGCGAGTGAGCGGGAGCGGGCGGCATACTCGAGGAATACACCAAATAGGTCAACGACTGCCCTAGGGAGGGTCGGTAGATCAAGCGGCAGTCGGAGGTGGTTGATCCCGGTTGGGGGGACACGGCGGTGACGGAAATCGACTGCGGAATATGGTGGGGGTTGGGCAGAGCAGGGGCGGCGCGACGGCGGTGGGGTGGAAGTTTTACCTCGGCAGTTGGCTACGCTCGGCAGGGAGTTGGACAGCCTACTACTGACGCATATTACCATGATCAAAACTAAAACTGGGGACGTGTTCCAAAAATTTGCATCACTGTATCTTTTTGAGCAACGTTAGTGATGTAATGAAGTATTTTGCATAATCTTCTGTTCTGCCGACGATACTTATACCAGAGGATGAGAGGAAGGAGACGAAATGAAGTAATTATGCTACGGAACAAAAAAATCACAATACACGCGAAAGAAGAGCTCTTCTTTTGTTGCTTTTGGTCAAAAAGAAATACAGCTGCTTTTTGTTGGTGTTTTATCTTGGTGCATGGTGCAGGTACTGAGGTACACCATAGCATGCACGGACGGTGACGGGTCAGGCTCCGCGGCTCGCATTAACGTGGCGACGCAGTTTGAGGGACACGGGTTGCTGCTACTCTGTAGTCGAGGCCATGCATGCCAACCCTGTGGGCATCTCCTTCTACGTGTGGCCGTGGTGTCTCGCCGCATGTCGACACCCCATGGAGAGCTCGCATAAACAAAGAGTGGAAAGACTCAGGGGAGAGGTTGGTTTGCTTTAGTTGGCCTGGCCAGCTTTAAACAAAGTTTGTAGTTGGTACGAAAATGATACTAGTACTAGTACGTTTAATGTTTGATCCCTGAACTCTGTCTGATGCGTGCACCTGAAGAAGAATGATTCGCACCACGAGACGAGATAAAGAGCGATCCGCAATCCGGATGGGTCCGTCGGTAGAAATCACTCGTCCTTTGTCACAAGATGCACAGCCATCGCGCCTCATGTGTCCCCGTCGAACAGGCCACCAAGTTCATGCAAGAAATGGAAACACATTTCTACTTCATATTCTCTCGTTTTCTCTCGTTTTGTCCTCTTTTTGTTTTGAGATATTACTTTCCCTGAAAAAAGTTTGATTCCGGTGCATCTTGAAAACAAAAGTTTGATCCCGGTCTGTACATTTCCCACCGGGCAAAAGGCTAGTGTGGATAAGATCGTACTGTAATTAGATTCTCATCTCTCACCTGCCCACGCGCTTGTACTGCCATCACGCGGCGTGTCTCCAGAGCCCAGAACATTCGTACCGCGCCCATGCTCCAACTTTTCTTTATTTTGGTCTCAACACGTACCCGACTACCCGTCGTTTCGTTGGCCCAACTGCTGCGATCTGTAAAGACAGCAGAGCAAACATCATAAGATTTCTTCTTCTGCCTTTAAAACATCGTGATTTGTATCCCATCGGGCTCTAGAGGCTGATTAATTAACTTCGGATCCACGCTACGTGTTTGGTGTTCTGGATGGAGAACGCCACCGCACACGGCCACCCGGGAACTGGGGAAAGTGACCTTCGGTGGAGCGGGATTGCAGGAAAGTTCTAGCTGCTTCACACGACTCGACGATTTCCGAAACTATCCCATTTTTTTCTTTTTGGATGCCAAGCAACTATTCCCGGCTTAGTCCATTTGAATATTGAACGCTTGGCCACTTCTCATTCACGCTTTTATTCTCAACTAATGACAATATCTTAGCGCGCAGAGGGAGGTTGCCAGGCCTCGACAATAACACACAGTGAAAAAAAAACCACGTCTCGCCCCTCTCCCCACCCCGGGCGACGGGGCCTTCCCTGCCGCCGGCCGCCGCACGCCTCTCCTCCACCTCCTCCACCCGTCGCCGCCGCCGACAGGGGTCGTCGGGCCAAGCCCGGGAGACGCCGGCGGCGTCGCCCTTTCCTTCCCCGCGTCCTGGAGGGCCGGTCGGGGCCTCTCCCTCCTTGGCGGCGGTGCTCTTCGGGAGTTCAAGGTCCGGCGCAGCCGGGTGGTGCTGGTGGCGGTGTCTTCCTGCGGCGGAGCTCCATGGCTGTGGTCGTCGGCGGCCGGCTTGGCCCTGGTCTGGACGCCTCGGGCCCTAGATGGGCTCAGGCGGGCCCAGATGGGCCTGAGCGGGCCGGATGCTGTGGCTGCGGGACTCTCTGGAGGTGGTGGCGGCGACTGTGTCTGGGACTGCGATGGCGGCGTTGTGGCCTGCCTACTGCAGCAAGGCGGCCGGGGCTTTACGGGCCCATCTGGGCTCGGCCGGACCCCGCTGGGGACTAGTGTGCCCCCGCTGCTCTGTCCGGTCGATGACTGCCTCTCGGCGGTGGAGGTGAGTACCTCCCGCGTGGCTGCGAGGCTGCTGTTTATCGTCCTGACGATGTCGTGTGCTGTCGCCTTTCAGGCCGCTCGCCGGTATCACGAAGTGATAGATGAGGATGACTCAAGATCGGGGTGGCGCAGGTTGGTGGATGGCGCTGCTGGGTGGTGGTGCTCCCTTACGCCAGGGTGTTTTCGTGGATAGGGGTCAGGAGAAATCCCTGTCAGCTAGTCTGACCTTGACGCGGTGCCGCCGGCGGGTGGCACCATTCCTTCCTGGAGGGCGTCGTGGGAATCACTTGCCCACTGTACTCGGCGTGCCGGGGGAAACCCTAGGACCTCTGGTCCGGGTAGCAGCGCCGTGTCGACGGTGCTTCCCTTCCTGAAGGGGCTGCTTGGCACGGGGCACTTTGGGGTGCTTGGAACGTGGTGGGACGAAGACGGAGAGGGCGCACCGGTGGCGGGTCATTTTCGTTTTGTCACTTCGTCTTAGACTTCATTTATTTTCTTTTCTTTTCTTTTTGGCTTTCTCTGTTGTTGCCCCAGCATTCTCTTTGCCCCAGCTTCTCTTTGGTTCGTTCCTTGTGTCGGTGTGGTTGCTATATTAATATAACGGTGTGAAAGCCTATTTCGAGGTAACCAGCCTCGCTGTGTGTGTTGTGCATCCGCACGTAAATTCACCAATGCCAAAGTCGGTTCAAAAGACGCTATCTCCTAGTATGATGAGCGATGCTACACGTACGTACGACCAAATTAGTACGTTCTCTGTATGACACATAATCCCAGTCATCTATTTGACGAGTTTACGTAGGCCAAAACCATCCATCTAACCATCGTACATGGATCATACATAATTCATCATACATAAACCATCGTACATGAAACCACAGAGAAATGGGGGACTGGAATTTTTGGACACGAGAGGGGAGGGGCCGCTTATATGGTTGCCGATTTTTGTCATCTTGTGTGCGTGACGCTTGGCCATGGCGCGAGGAGGGCTTCTCTGTGGTTTCCGGAGGGAGGGTTATGTGGTTAACTAGATTCGAACGGCTTGTCGGTTCTTTGAATTTTTTGCCCGTGGTTGTCATAATTTATACAGATTATTAAAAAGATATTTACACATGTCTATAGATTTGAAAGCATGTTTTTCGCATCATATGAAATCAATAATCAGAGCATCATACAATAAAAATCTTAAGAAACAGTTCAAACCAATGCTGAAGCACATAGGGAAAGTAATGTAGAAATTCACACGACATTCAATACATAAGTTTTGATAAAATGGAAGTAGTACTAAATTCATAAGTTTCGATCAGTTTGGAAACACGATCTCAAACACATCATGAGTTTTGTGTAACCAACAACGATTCTAAAAGGCTGAGGCAGTTGGTCTCAACAGCATTAACAATGAGGCATTCGGCAACGGAGACATGGACAGCAGAACAAATTTATCACCGAGCACGGGTTTTGAGTCATGGACTTAGACAATGAACAGGCAAAATTAGTCTGATCTGCAGTAACAAAGTACAGAATTAATCAAGGGTAGCTATGTGGACTGAATTAACAATAGGTTTGGTTTGGTCAGACCTTAAGGAGTAGCATCTCTGTAGGCTAACTTAGTTTCTAGCTTTCTTCGCTAGACCACCACCTCCACCAGCATGGATCGACGGCTCTTCTTCAAGATAGTTGTTTATTGGAAGTGTTTCGATTGCAGTTTTTTCAACGGTTAGTACTTGCCCAATCTGAACTTGATGGTCACGTCATTGGAACAAAGCCTTGCACGCAGTTGAAGCGGATGATACATCCTTGTTTCTGTACACGGTGAGGTAGGATATGTCATTAGAGAAGTGCTTGCCAAAATATAGGGATGAACTATAGAAATTGGGTTCATGTTGGATTAGAAAGCATGTATCGGTCTACCTACCAGCAAGAATATATACTATCTATGAAAGGAATATACAAAAAAGAGTAATGATGGTAGAGAACACGGGACTGTTGTACTATATATTCTAAGAAAAATACCATTTACTTTGTCGGTACAATTTGGTTAATCATGTACTTCCATTTCTGAGAAGGAAACCTAAAAATATTGCAAGCAACTGAGAAGTAATGCAAAGAACAAAATCTATGACTATTGTATTATGTCATAAAAAGAGAAACAACTCCAGGTGATTTACCTAAATTATGTTGACCTTATATTGTATACAGAAGTTTCTTAATATATTTGTTCCATGCATACTGCGAAGAAATCACAAGCCATATAGTTCAGCTAAATGAAATCTGTAGTGTACTTCACCGTTGCATGAGATCTAACACTATAGCAGTTAAAACTTCTCCCAGGACTCAGAGAACTAAATAAACCTATATGTTTTTCCGGAACACATCTAAAAACCCTGCTTGTGATAATTTGTTGGATATGCCATTCACTGAATGAATGATTAGTCACTGATAGGTTGAGTTGCAATAATTGCTCAAGCACTATATAGTAAGACATGACTGTCGCAGCAGTGGAACACGGGATTCCCCTAGTGCTGCCAAAGTGGGTCCACCCCATGTGGGCCCAAGATGAAGATGGACAAGACCAAGACTCAAGTCAAGCTGGCGGGATCACCGTCAGGACACGCAAGGCCTACATCGACAAAGGGCTCCGGTCCTGGGGCTTGCCAGGTCCCCGAACCAAGCAAGAAGGCCAGGAAGGACCCGAGAGCCCGAGTTCCCGGCAGGAGGCCAGGCTCCCTCTCGGGTACTTCCCCACGTCCCTGTGGATAAGCTCTCCACCTCAGGCTGGAAGACCTCAGAAGACTTGGGAAGCAAGGCGAAGGCAGCGCGGGCGGGAAGCACAGCCCGTGGTGGTGTCAGCTCCTGTCCACCCCAAGGCGGACGCTCCCACCTAACCCAAAGGAGACGCTAGGCTGAGGAGAGGCCACGTCTCCCCCTAAACTAGATGAGGAGGGTCCTTCACCCCGAAGGTCCCTCGTGCCCCTCACGTGACCCTGTGGCAACCCCTTAGCCTATAAAAGGAGGACCAAGGCACGGAGGAAGGGGAGGTCGGACCAAGGCACAAGTCCAACCAGAGCAAGACTAGACAAGGGCTGCGAAGGTAAAGGGGAAGGTGATCTCCTCCGGGTCAGGATCTGTCCTTCTTCTACCTCCAGCCAAAACCCTTCCGGGTACCCCATCCGGGAGGTTCCATTGTAAGCCACACTATGAAGAACCCATCAATCCAGACATGCAGGAGTAGGGCTTTTAGCCTCCGGGCGGCCTGAACCTGGGTAGCTCCTTGTGTCCCTTTGGTTGCATGCTTTGATCGTGGAGAGGAGAGATTGATCTAGACTCCGCCCGAGAAGACGATTCTCAGCCTCCTTCGCGCCCCGTGCCGAACCTAAAAGGGGGTATCCTATACTCCCGGTGTCCGTGCATCGAGACACGACATCTGGCGCGCCAGGTAGGGGGCGCAAGCGCTGGTTTCATCTTCATCAAGTTCATCGGCAAGTTCTTCGTCAAGCATGCCGCCGAAGAAGAAGGGAGACCCTGCGGCGTCCAAGCCGGTTTCTCCCTCACGCACTCAAGCTTCAGCTGAACGCTGTGCTGCTGGCGCGCGGCGGAGCGTCTCTCCGTCCCCGCCTCCCATGGAGAGGGTGGCGCCGGACGAAGTGGACGGTCGTGACAAGGACAACGGCCCTGGCGGAGCGGCGGCTCCAAAGGGCACCACCATGCCTCCTCCTCGCTCGGGGGAGAAGAGCGTCTGCAATGGCGCTGGCAAGGAGCCCATCGCTGGAGGACGGAACCACGGCGTTCGCCCCAGCGGGGATCCACGAACATCCAAGAGCAAGACCTCCGCGCACTCGCCTTCGGACGCGCAAGCTCGCCATGATGCTCTAGTCGCTGCCAAGGCCCTGATGCAGTTCCCTCCAAGTAGCGGCGATCCCAAGGTCTACCAAGAATGGAGGACTCGCGTCGACAGGCTCCTCGACTTCGCCGATGGTGGTCCGTGGGTCGAACCCACTCAAACTCCCACCGTCGACGATCCCGGAGCAGCACAAGACAAGACACGTGATCCGCGAGGCCAGCCTCATGGTGAACGACAAACTAAGAAGGCGCCTCCTCGCACCGCGCCACCGATGGCTGATCGGCTAAACCGCGACCACGGCGAGGCCATCTCCATCGGGTCGTCTACCTCGCGCGACCCAGATCTTCGTGACGAGCTCAACAGCCGTCAGAACGAGGACATGCGCACCCGCATCGAGCGTCGCCGAGAACGTCACCGTCGGGAAGATCGGGGCGTCGACCTCGCCGAAGGCTGCCTCGCCCTCGCCCCCGAGTTCCGCCACTTCAACTGGCCCAAGAAATTCAAGATCGACGTTCTCCGCTACGACGGCACCACGAACCCCGGGACTTTCTGCAGATCTACTCTCTTGCTGCAATGGTTGCTGGGGCTGACGAGGTCATGATGGCCAACTGGTTCCCGTTGGCCCTGAAGGGAGATGCCTAGACTTGGCTTCTCAACCTTCCCAAGTGCTCCATCCGTTCCTGGCAAGTACTGAAGGAGCAGTTTCTGGGGCTTTCCAAGGCGGGTATGAGCGCCCGGGGGCTCCCAGTGATCTCCACGAATTCATGCAGCTGCCGGGTGAAACTCTCCGCAAGTTCATCCAGCGCTTCACCCAGAAGTTGAACACCATCCCGTGCATCAAGGAGGAGTTGGTGATCCAGTCTTTCCACGCCAACGTCCGCAACCCAAGATGCGCGAGAAGCTGAGCATCCATCGCGTCGAGTCTGCTCGTAAGCTCTGGGAGCTTGCAGATCGGTGTGCTCGAGCCGAAGAAGGAGCCAAGTTCCCCGGGGAGGATGAACCCGAGGACAAGGCCATTCCAGCCAAGAACAAGAAGCGGGACCCTGGATCCGACAAGCGGATCTTCGTCACCGAGCCTCTTCCAAAGAAGACCAAGCCCGCGCCGACTTCCGAGGAAGAAGGCGAAGGTGATCCCTGGTGCCACATCCATCCAGAAGGCAACCACTTGCTCAAGGACTGCCGCATGCTCAAGAACCTCGCCATCCGGGAGCAACGCCGAGCTGACGGGGTCAGTCAAGACGGTTGCTACAACTGCGGCACTGCCGGGCACATCGCACGTGACTGTCCCACGGGTCGGCAAGGAGGAGGCGGCCGTGGATGGAACCGAGGCGGTGGCCGCGGGGGCCGTGGAGGAGGACGCGGCGGTCAAGGTGGTCGCGGGTACAACACTCCGGAGGCCGCCCACGGCGGCAACGGGGAAGCTCCGGCTCCCCAAGGAGGCAACGGCGGGAAGTATCAAGAAGTCACTGGAGTTGTCGGGTGCATCCACGGAGGGTCTTCTCTGCCTCCCTCCAACGGCGCCTGCAAGAGACTTGTCCGGGAGCTAAACGCGGTTGCTTCTGCTCCGTCCAAGCCCCTGGACTGGTCCAGTCAAGTCATCACCTTCGACCTAGAAGACCACCCTGCCAACACTGTCGGGGTTGGGACCCTGCCGCTGATCGTGTCGCCCGTCATCCACAACTACAAGGTCACCAAGATGCTGGTCGACGGAGGCTCCAGCCTCAAATTGCTGACGGCGAAGGTCCTGGCTATCCTTCAAATTCCCCTGTCTCGCCTGCAAGACACCGGAGTGTTCCAAGGCATGAACGGAAGTGTTACTCGACCCCTCGGGAAGATCACCCTTCCGGTCACCTTCGGCGACTCCAAGAACTTCCGCACCGAGGAAATCGTCTTCGACATCGCCGACACCCCACTCCCGTACAACGGCATACTTGGCAGACCTGCTCTGGCCAAGTTCATGGCCGTCTCCCACTTCGCCTACAACATGCTGAAGATTCCGGCGCCGTGGGGCGTGATCGAAGTCAAGGCCGACATCGACGATGCTATCTACTGCGTTCACCAGCTGAACCAGACGGTGGCAATCATGGCGGATGTCCCTCAAGGTGTACAGGAGGATGATGCTGGGGCTCTCCCCGGGGGCGAAGGGCACCCTGGGGGCTCCACACACTAGTACAGAACGACACATCGGATACCCCTCTATGGAAATGGCAGGTGTTAGGCGACAGAGAATCGCGATTTTAGCGTTGCGGATGAGGCCTGGCAGAGGCTGGTCCGTCAACATTGGTTACGGAGAATTTTATATCTCCGTTACCAAAAGTATTGGCAACGGTCATAAATTTGTCTCCGTTTCCAATATGTATCTCTATGGCTACGGTCATAAATTTGTCTCCGTTTCCAATATGCAATCTGGAAGCGCGCCTGTTCAATGCGGCTTAATTCACGAGGATTGGAACCGCCTGATCGACGCTAATAAAATGTGACTGGAACCGCGCGAAGCCAGGCAGGTCCTGCATTCTCCCCTTCGTTCTCTCCCACATTATCTACGACACTAGCACAACCGCCATGGCGGAACCCTGGTGGCAGAACGAGGAAGTCCCGAGCGACGACGCGAGCGCGGAAGACCGCGGTGAAGTTCCATGGTGGGATCAAGACGGGCCGCCGGACTCGGACCCAACGACTCGGACCCGCCATCTTCACGCTCTGTAGAAGACGACTCGGACAAGTCGGACCCGCCGTCTTCACGCGAAGGAGAAGACGACTCCGAAGAGGACGAGTCGCCGGAGGAAGAGGAGCCGGAGGACCCGCCGGAGCCGTATTATTCTAGCCAGGAAGAATACGACGCCGACGACGACGACGAGGAGGCGTCGGAGGAGGCGCCGGAGGAGGAGGCATCGGAGGAGGCGTCGGAGGAGGAGGCGCCTGAGGAAAAGGCAACCAGCAAGAAGCGACGCCGCGCCGCGGATGACAATGGTGTGGAGGCAAGGCGTAAGCAGAACAAGTAGAGTAGATAGTTAGTTCAATTACTCTATCGATCATTTGTAAGTAGGCCCAGTGTGTCAGTGACGAAATTAGAGAAAACGGTTGTTTATCGCCTCCGTTTGCGATGTTATTATATGCTATAAATATGCCACTGCGGCAACCCTAACGCTCTCGCTCTCACTCTCACTCCACAGTCATAGTGTGGCGGCGGCTCCAGACCTAACCCTTATCTCGCAGATCTGAGCGGCGCTGTCAGAGACTAGTCCCAGGAACTAGGGGTGTCTCTCAGAAGCCAGGAAACGAGTAAGGGCTGAACACAACGTCAAACAAATCCTCAACAACCTCGGCGACGGTGCTCGTCGAGCTCGGTGAGGAACATCACGACAGAGAGGAACACGAGCCGCTACCCAGGTTCAGGCCCACCGTGAGGTGTAAAAGCCCTACGTCCTGCTAAGATGTATTGCACTGCTTGGAGAGGTTCACAGTACAAGGTGCTTGCCGAGGGCACAATTATGGCTATGGTGGACTATGGTGGAATGAGCTCCGTCTTCTTCCTTAGACGTAGCTGCTTGGTTGTGGAATGAGTTGGTGAATGCGGGATCCCCCTCCTAGGTCGTACACTGGCTCCTTATATACTGGGCTTGGTCCTCTTCCCCGAAAATCTCCGGCGGGAAGGGATACCACAATGCCGCCGAGTTGGAGCACAGCGCACAGCGTCGGGGGCGTCCATGGACACGGTCCATGGCAGAGAGCACGTCGTCTTGGCAGAAAAAGCCACCGTCCAACCAGGACGGTGGGCTGGCGCTGCAGAGCTTTGGGGCGTGCCCCACGGTGACGTCGCAGTTGGAGCGTAGCGGCGGCCGGCCGCTTTATCACCAATTTGGCAAGTCTTGGAGTCCGCTTTGCTTGCCGCAGCTCCTTTGACCACTTTATACACGAGAATGGCAACTGCGGCGTCTTCGTCATCGCGCGCAGGCGCGCGCGTCACTCTGCGGCGGGCGCAGAGCCCATGTGCGCTCTGCAGCGGTGCAGGAGCTTGCTTCCACTTGAAGGAACCCCGCGAGGGCCTGAAGCCTCGCCGAGGTTTTGTAGCCGTTGACTTCTCGCGAGGGAAAACCTCCCGAGGGTGGCGCGGAGACGCGCCAGGGCCTGAAGATCTTCTAGGAGAGGCCTTCCCGAGGCAGAGGTTCCTCTCGAGGCCTCCAGGCCGATCGTCTGGTCCTTAGCAGAAATGCTCAGTCGAGCAAAGAAGCCCTCGCGAGGGAAAATGCCTCGCGAGGCTCGTCAGGCTGAAAGCCTGGTCCTTAGTAGAATTTCCTGCGGAGCGTTTGAGGGCTGTGGCAGGCCGGCCCATGACACCCGGTTTTCACTGGGCCGACAGTAGCCCCCGGGCCCGCGATGGGCACGCTGGAGCTCCTCAGGCGGAGGCGAATCGTCGTGGGCCCAAAGAAGCCTGCGAAGCCCGAGACACGTGGAGCGTCACGGCCGGACACGATCCCACGATCTCCTCTGAAGTAACGGGCGTGGTGGTGGGTCCCGCCACGTCCCGGTAACGGCTCGATGAGCCGATATAAGGCGAAGAGCTCGGCGCAGGCGGCCATTACTCCACTCGTTCCCCTTTCGCCTCCTTCTTCCCAGCGCTCAATCCCCAACTCCTCCTTCGCGACCTTGCTGCAATGGCGCCCAAGAAGGCCACCGCTGCTACGAAGGGCAAGGCAGTGGTGCAGGGCGGCGAGCCGCTGAGATGCAGCGGGACGGTGACTTCGAGCCGGCTCTGAGCGGCTCCCGCTTCGAGACGGAGGCGCAGCTGGACAAGGTGCGCCACATGGCGGCCTCGAAGACCAACGAGCACGGCGCCACGGTGCTCAAGCGTGCGGGCAACTCCCACGGCAGCTTCTACCCCATCTTCATGCACTCTCTCTTCGCCGGGCTCGTTCCTCCCTTCTCCGATTTCTTCCTGGCGGTCCTGGAGCGCTACCAGATCCAGGTTCTCCATCTCCACCCCAACTCCATCCTCGTCCTCGCCATCTTCGCCTACCTCTGCGAGGCGTACATCGGCATTCCGCCTTCGGTGGACCTCTTCCGCAGCTTCTACGCGCTCCGGTTCACGGCGAACAAGGAGCGGTCGGGGTGCGTGTCCTTCCGCATCACCGACGGCATGAAGGGCGTCTACATCCCCATCGCGCGGAACGGCGAGAACATCGTGACCAGCGTGACGAAGAAGGTGGAGGACTTCCGCAAGCGCTGGTTCCTCATGCAGTTCGGGAGCCAGAGCGCCTTCTTCGAGCTGCCTGAAGCGCCTCCGACGAAGAGGGCGAGCTGGTCCTCCAAGGGCTCAAGGGCGCGACGCTTGGCCCTGTGGTGAGGCGCTTGAGGGACCTCCGCGAGGCCGGCCTCACCGGGCAGATGGTGGCCAAGGACTTCGTGAGGCGCCGCATTGCTCCGCTCCAGAGGCACGCGGACGCGATGTGGCTGTACTCCAACCAGAGGGACAAGATGCGCCTGAGCGCTACCCTCTACACGAAGGAGGAGTTGCACGCCCTCATGGAGACCCTCTTCACGTCCCAGACATCCCCGCGCCCACTGACCAGACTGTGCCGCTTCATCGGATCGATCTCGGGCGCCGTGTCTCGCATGTGCAGGCGATGCCGAAGTTCGACCAGTGGGGCCTGGTGCCTAAGGGGCACGTTGGGCCTCGCGAGGACCCGGAGTCTGCGGCGCAGGGGGCCCAGTTGAGGGCGACGAGGAGACGACGGAGACGCCCGCGAGTCTGATGCGGGCGCACCGGCGCCTCGGGAGGCGCCGCTTCCTCGGCGGAGAACTCGAGCGCCTCGAAGAGTGCGGCGCCTGAGCTGAGATCCACGAGATCTCCTCGGGCAGCGGCGACGAGTTCGTGGTTGCCCCCTCGAAGCGTGTTGAGGGGGAGGAGGAGAGCGACGATGACGATGCTTCGTCGGGCCACTGCGAGCCCCGCTCCAAGGCGATCCACGACAGGAACGCCGGAGCCCAGGAGGAACAGAGGCACGGACGAGCGCGGAGCCCAGTGCTCCGCCCGCGCGGCGGAAGAAGAGGAAGTGGGTCGACACCGCGGCGTAAGTTTTTGTACTCCCTTTCCTGTTTGATGTTGTTCTTGTGTAGGCCTCTCGAGGGGTTTTGAGTCTTTTCCTCTCCAGGCGCCTGAGGAGCCAAAGAGGCGGAGGCTCCGGAGACTTGGAGAGATCTCCAGCTCTGCCGCGGCGTCCGCGACGCCTACGACTGAAGAGGTGCACCCGAGGCCACCGCTTCCTCTCCCGAGGCTGCGACGCCACCTCCTGGGGCGGAGGAGCGCCACGAGGAGAGGAGGAGGAGGCTGAGGTGACGACGCCGCCGCCTTCGCGGCCTGACGCTTCTCCCGCGCGGCAAGAGAAGACGCCGGAGATGGACGCGGCAAGGACCACGCCGCCGGCGAAGGAGGGCACGGCGGGACAGCTGCGTCTGCAGAGACGCATGACGTCGAAATGGAGGACACCACGTGCCGTCGCCTCCACCGAGCTCGGGCCTTGGAGGGCCTACGGGCACTGAGGCTGCGCGGGGACGGCCTCAGCAGAGAAGGCCAACCCTGCTCCTGGGAAGAGGAGAGTGCTCCCCAGGGGCAGAAAGATGGTGGAGCTGATGGTGGGGGCGCCTCGAGCCCCCAGAAGGCTCCCAGCGCTGAAGGTGAGGGGGGCTCTCGCCAGAGCCCCCAGAAGGCCCCTTGCACGGAGGAAGAGGGAGGCTCCCAGCAGAGCCCCCAGGCGCGCCTCGAGGACACCCAGAGCCCAAGGCGCGATGCCCCGGAGTCCTCGGCAGGCGCTGGCGCTTCCAGGCCCTCTGGAGAATCGTGGGCCCTAGCCTTGCTGGGTCGGCGCCCTGTGCAGCTCGCCGAGAGGCCGTCCTTCGCTCGGCGAGGGAGGTGCTCGATGGGCTCGAGGCCCAGCTCGCTGAGGAAGACCGCACCAGGGCGGAGGAGGTCGCCGAGCTTGCGCGGGGCTGGGCTTGCCTCCAGGAGACCGTGGAGCGCTGCCGCCGGAAGGACGAGGCAGCCCAGGCGCAACGCGAGGCGGCGCTGCGCTCTGCTGAAGAGATCCGCATCAGCGTGGTCCGCGAGGTCGAGGAGACCCTTGCGGACCTGAGTGCTAGGCGCGAGGCTCTCGAGGCGGAGACGGAGGCCAAGCATCAGGAGCTGGCGGCGCGCGAGGCGGCGGTCTCCACCAAGCACAAGGAGCTCTGGACCGCGAGGCGGGATCATCGCCGAGTCGGAGACCGTGCGGCAAGGCCTGGAGAAGCTCCGCGAGGACCTGGCGTCCCGAGAACCAGATGATGCAGCGCGGGGCAGAACTTGATGCCCGCGAGACCGAGCTACGCAAGCGCGAGGAACAGGTCGAACAGATCGAGAAGGATCAATCTGCGCAGCGGGAGCACCTGGAGTCTCGCGAGAGCAAAGTTACTCAAGACGAGGCGTTCTACCAGAAGCGCCTCGCGCTGACCAACGAGAACCTCCGCAAGAAGGAGGAGCAATGGCGGAGGAGTCCGCGACCAAGGAGCAGCTCTTCCGCGACAATTGCAGGAAGGATTCGCGGAGAAGGCCAAGAAGCAGGAGGCGCGCTTCACGAAGAGACGCAACGAGCTTGAGGCTCGCATCAGGGAGCTTGAGGCTCAGAAGAAGCGATTTGACTCCCGCCTTCATGACGCTGTGGAGGCTCGGAAGCACGCGGAGCAGGACCTTGCCTCCTTGACGCAGGACATGAACGAGATGCAGCAGCAGGTGGGGCCTGTTGTGGAGCTCGTCGAGGAAGCTCGGCGGAGCGCTCTGACTGCGCAGGTCTTGTCGCGCCAGCGGGAGCGCATGTTTGCTTCCTTGGTGAGGCGTGCGCGTGCCGTCGCGGGCCGCCTGGGGACCGAAGCCCCCAGGCTCTCTGTCGAGGGGAACTACGACGTCGCCATCTACCTTGGCTTCTTCGAGCAGCTTCTCACCAAGTTTGAAGAGGTCGTGACGAACCTCGACGACCTGGTCGACACCGAGAGCCGCGAGCTCCTTGGCGTCGCGGTCGGCCAAGTCTTCGCCAACCTTGCACACCTCCACCCCGGCTTCGACTTCGCGTCTGTGATGGAGCCTCTGGAGAAGGAACTCGCCTCGAAGCTGGACGCCTCGGTGTGGGACGACGTGGAGAAGTACACTCAACGCTTCAAGAGGGTCGAGGTCGAGGAGAGCGACGACGAGGCTGGCGCTGAGGAGGTGGATGACGAGGACGTCGACGGCGACGACGACAACCCCGCTGCTTAGGTTGCCCCTGTAGAGAGATGTGCCAAGGGCACTAGTTATCTTAAGACTTGTTGCTTTTATTTGTGCTGGTTTGTAAAGACACTTTTATTTGTGCAAGTGTGAGTGCCCCTCGGGAGGCCTTTTATCTGTTCCCTCATGTCTTTTTCGCTCTACGTCGTTAGGACCCTGCTCTTAGCGCAAATAGCACCGCCGCTTCGGTATGCCGGAGTCAGGGCTCGACAAGGCCGGGGGGTGCGTAAGGCTTAGAGAGGTAAGAGCCCTCGAGGCGCGATGCTCAGGGGCTCCCCTTTGACGTGCAAGCAGCCCATGAGGCGTAAGAGAGAAAAGAGAGGCTCGAGGGGCGACAAAACCAGCGAGAGGGAAAAAGAGCTCATGAGGCGTAAGTTCTGGACTTAGCTCTGGCGAGACGCCTGCTTTGTAGAGGGTGTTGTGTTCCTGGTGAGGTGTTCTCCCTCTCGAGGCTGCCTGAGGCTGGTTTGGAGCTTTGGAGCCCTGCAAGGCGTCTTGTTCCCTGCGTTGGAGAGAGAGAGGCGAACCCACAAGGCGCGCAGCTCGGTGGCTCGGTGTTGTCCCTGCTGGACGTCCGTCGCGCAAGGCGCGCAGCTCGCGTGTCAGTCATGGCGCGGAGAGGTTGAAGAAGTTGAAGACGCGCCTCAGCCCCCTACCTGGCGCGCCAAATGTCGGAGACTAGTCCCAGGAACTAGGGGTGTCTCTCAGAAGCCAGGAAACGAGTAAGGGGCTGAACACAACGTCAAACAAAGGCTCAACAACCTCGGCGACGGTGCTCGTCGAGCTCGGTGAGGAACATCACGACAGAGAGAGACACGAGCCGCTACCCAGGTTCAGGCCCACCGTGAGGTGTAAAAGCCCTACGTCCTGGTAAGATGTATTGCACTGCTTGGAGAGGTTCACAGTACAAAGGTACTTGCCGAGGGCACAATTATGGCTATGGTGGACTATGGTGGAATGAGCTCCGTCTTCTTCCTTAGACGTAGCTGCTTGGTTGTGGAATGAGTTGGTGAATGCGGGATCACCCTCCTAGGTCGTACACTGGCTCCTTATATACTGGGCTTGGTCCTCTTCCCCGAAAATCTCCGGTGGGAAGGGATACCACAATGCCGCCGAGTTGGAGCACAGCGCACAGCGTCGGGGGCGTCCATGGACACGGTCCATGGCAGAGAGCACGTCGTCTTGGCAGAAAAATCCACCGTCCAACCAGGACGGTGGGCTGGCGCTGCAGAGCTTTGAGGCGTGCCCCACGGTGACGTCGCAGTTGGAGCGTAGCGGCGGCCTGCCGCTTTATCACCAATTTGGCAAGTCTTGGAGTCCGCTTTGCTTGCCGCAGCTCCTTTCACCACTTTATACACGAGAATGGCAACTGCGGCGTCTTCGTCATCGCGCGCAGGCGCGCGCGTCACTCTGCGGCGGGCGCAGAGACCATGTGCGCTCTGCAGCGGTGCAGGAGCTTGCTTCCACTTGAAGGAACCCCGCGAGGGACTGAAGCCTCGCCGAGGTTTTGCAGCCGTTGACTTCTCGCGAGGGAAAACCTCCCGAGGGTGGCGCGGAGACGCGACAGGGCCTGAAGATCTTCTAGGAGAGGCCTTCCCGAGGCAGAGGTTCCTCTCGAGGCCTCCCAGACCGATCGTCTGGTCCTTAGCAGAAATGCTCAGTCGAGCAAAGAAGCCCTCGCGAGGGAAAATGCCTCGCGAGGCTCGTCAGGCTGAAAGCCTGGTCCTTAGTAGAATTTCCTGCGGAGCGTTTGAGGGCTGTGGCAGGCCGGCCCATGACACCCCGGTTTTCACTGGGCCAACAGGCGCGTCCGGCCGGCATCGCCGCCGTGCATCTTCCCCCAGCGGCGCGTCGTGAGCCGCCGCGCATCCCCCCCAGCGGCGCGTCGTGAGCCGCCGCGCATCCCCCCCAGCGGCTCGTCGGCGAGCCGCCGCGCATCTTCCCCGAGTATGTCGCCGACGCGGATCTACTGGTCTATTGCCGTGCATCTTCCCCGGGTATGTAGCCGACTAGATCTTACATTTTGTTTAAAGTAGCACAGAAAACTTGTCTAGTATTTGAAGTCTAGTATTGTGTTCTGTCTAGTGCCGATGATGAATACACCCCTCGACACTAGATCTTACATTTTATTTAAAGTAGCATCTACCGATCTAGTATTGTAGTATTGTGTTCTGTCTAGTATTGTAGTACTGCCGATGATGAATACACCCCTCAACACTAGATCTTACATTTTTTTTAAAGTAGCATATAAAACTTGTCTAGTATTTGAAGTCTAGTATTGTGTTGTGTTTGTTTTTAGTACTGCCGATGATGAATACATTACCTTCAACTTGTCTAGTATTTGAAGTCTAGTATTGTGTTGTGTTTGTTTTTAGTATTTGAAGTCTAATAGATTAATTTCAACCCTTTGTCAATGTGCTAATCCTCGTTATGGTTTTGTGTAGCTAGTGTATGAAGTAATAGTATATTTCGGCGACAATGCATAAAAATGGTGAGGCAATTGAAGGTAACATCACCTTCAAGTTCTGCCTCCAAATCGCTTCGATCGGACAACAAACACATGGATATAGGCGCTTAAGGTGTAAACCGTTTTCATATTAAATTGTATTTATGTCATGTAGCATCATATTTGGCTCTTTTCTAACTAGACATCCATGTATTTTATATGCAGAAGCGCCATGCAGATCCAAACAAGCTTTAAAAGAGCTAAATACAAAGTGGGATCATATCCGTGAACCGTCGCTGTTGTGACGTTTCGCTGCACTGTTCAAAACACTTTTTTAATTAAGAGTGTCTTGGACAGTGTGGCCGAAATGTCACAGCGGTGACGTTATTATATTTTGGCGACACCATCCAAGATGGAGCAAGCCTCGCTACGAAGAATTTGGCAAGATTAATTTGCTAAGGAGGCTTGCGAGCTCGGTGTGGTTTCTTGTCTTTAGTTTCTCCATCTATTTTGTGTATGTGTGTAGCAATTTGGCTGCAGATGTGATTTGGAGAAGCATGAAACCGCTACTCAAGTCTTTTGCTAGGTCGAATTCCGTTTTCGGCGCTTTGGAACTGAGGAAGAAGGTGGAGCTGGAGAAGAGTGGAGTGTCATAAAAGTTAAGTTTAGGGAGGCATGAGAATGATAGGATTAGCGAGGCATGTGTAACTCATCTTTTGATGCTATGTAATGATGACAATTCTTATATACGGTATGAATGGATTTGGTAGCAACTTTGTGCTTCTGCTGTGAGATTTTGAATGTAATTTGGCAACCGAATTGCTCCTGTAGGCTTCTGAAAGAACCTCAATGCAAACGAGTAAAATAGAATCTCCGTTACTGATGCACCGATACATCGGAAACGGAGATGGGTCCGCAACCGTAGCCAACTTATGCCTCATCGGTGACGGTTTTTTGCCTCCGTTACCGATGAAGGCCTTCACATCAGTGACAGGGTCGTGGACACGGACCCTTTCTCCGTTGCCGAAGGGGTTTTTGGCCCGTTTCCGATGTGTCGTTCTGTACTAGTGACATCTACTCCCCCCAAGAAGGCGCCATTCCATGGCAATCCGCAGCTGACCAAGAAGGTGGCGCTAACCAGCGACGGAGTTCGCTCCATCACCATTGGCGCCCGCCTCACCGACAAATAGGAAAGCGCGCTCGTCGCCTTCCTTCGAGAAAACTCTGATGTCTTCGCGTGGGAGGCGTCAGGTTTACCCGGTGTTCCAAGGGAGGTGATTGAGCACAAACTGGCGGTCAATCCGGGGCTCGCCCCGTGAAGCAGGTTCTCCGGAACCAAAGCAAGGAAAAGCTGGAATTCATCATCGCCGAGCTGGACAAGTTGATAGAAGCTGGTGTCATCCGGTCGGTTCCCCATCCAACCTGGGTGGCCAACCCCGTGGTGGTACCGAAACCCATGACCTTCAAGTGGAGCCTCTGCATCGACTTCACAGACCTGAATAAGGCCTGTACCAAGGACCCATTCCCCCTGCCGTGGATCGACATGATCGTGGACTCCACGGCCGGGTGCGAGCTGCTATGTTTCTTGGACGCCTTCTCCGGGTACCACCAGATCATGATGGCGCTCGAGGACCAAGAGAAGACGGCATTCATCACTCCCAAGGGCTGCTACTGCTACACCCGGATGCCTTTCGGCCTCCGGAACGCCGGCGCTACCTTCCAGCGCGCAATGCAAGCATGCCTTGGGCCGCAACTGGGCCGCAACGTTGAAGCGTACATCGACGACATCGTGGTCAAGACCCGGTACAAGGACTCCCTCATCCAAGACCTGCACGAGACCTTCGAGAACCTCCGCCGGGTCAACTTCAAGCTCAACCCCGACAAGTGCGTGTTCGGGGTCCCCTCCGGCAAGCTGCTGGGTTTCCTGGTCTCTCACCGAGGGATCGAGGCGAATCCGGACAAAATCAAGGCAATCGAGCGCATGGAGGCGCCCCGGCGGGTCAAGGACGTACAACGCCTCAACGGGTGCATCACTGCACTCGGGCGCTTCATCTCAAGGCTTGGGGAGCGGGCCTTACCGTTCTTCAGGCTGCTCAAGAAGTCAGGCCCCGTGGAGTGGACCTCCGAGGCCGAGGAAGCCCTGCAATCCCTTAAGCGCTACCTCGCCTCGCCACCAATCCTCGTGGCACCAGAAGAAAAGGAGCCCCTACTACTGTACATTGCTGCCACCAACCAGGTGATCAGCGCTGTGCTTGTGGTAGAGCGTGTCGCCCCTCCGAAGAAGTCAAGCAAGATCAAGGGCAAGCAACCCGGGAACTCTCTCCCGGGACAACCATGCAAGAAAAGGCTGCCGGGTGACCAGGGGTCTCGCGATCCTGACGTCACTGCAACCTTACCAGGCGGTGCGGAGCCCGTCGGGAAGGGAAAATCTCCCTCCGACGAGACTTCGCCGGGGGCTACCTCGTCCCCACCCCAAGACGTCGACGTGGAGGAAGCCGAGCCCTTTCAGGACTCAGCGACCCGCAAGGTGCAGCACCCGGTCTACTTCGTCAGCGTAGTGCTGCGCGACGCCCGGGAGCGGTACCCCATGATGCAGAAGCTGCTGCTGGCAATCCTCATTGCTTCCCGCAAGATGAGGCCGTACTTCCAAAGTCATCCCATCACGGTGGTATCCAAGTACAACCTAAGAAGCCCCCTGGAGAACCTACTTGCCACTGGTCGCATATCTTGGTGGGCCATGGAGCTTCAAGGTTTCGGCCTCAAGTTCGAGCACACGGACAACATCAAGAGTCAGGCGCTGGCGGACTTCACGGCTGAGTGGACCGAGACGGCGTTCGACGACCCGGAAGAGGAAACCTGCCTCCCCGGGAAAGAAGATCCTAGCGCCTGGACCATGCACTTCGACGGCTCCTACACCATGGGGAAAGGAGGTGCAGGGGTTGTCCTAACCTCACCAACCGGGGACCGGCTGAAGTACGTCGTCCAGATGCACTACCAAGGGAACATCTCCAACAACACGGCGGAGTACGAAGGCCTGCTCGCGGGAGAAAACACGGCCGCGGATGAGCTATCGCAGGTGGCGTCCAAGCAAGAACCAGTACCTCCCGGGATCTACATCGAGGTCCTCAGGCGACCTTCGATTCCACCCGAGAGGCTCACGGCAAGATCTACGCCGGGGGATGGCGACCTTTCTACCTCGACAACACGGGTAGCCAGCCCAGAAGCTCAAGACCCGGCAGCCCCTCTGGCGGAGGAAGCCATGCTTTCATTCCGTCGGATGGTGCTACCGGTGGAAGGAACCCACCCACCCTGGGCCCGGGACATCGTCAAGTACATCATGGAGCACGCCCTCCCGGAGGATGACCACGACGCCGAGCGGGTGGCCCGTCAAGCCAAGCTCTACGTCATGATCGACGGCGAGCTCTATCAGCGACGGGACAACGGAGTCAAGCTCCGCTGCATTCCTCAAGAACAAGGCCAAGTACTGCTAAGGGACATCCACGAGGGCACATGTTCAAGTCATGTGGCATCAAGATCACTGGCGGGTAAAGTCTTTCGTCACGGGTTCTACTGGCCAACAGTCCTCAGTAATGCCGAGCAGCTAGTCAAGACCTGTGAAGCCTGCCAGTACTATGCGAAGAACATACATCAGCCGGCGCAAGATCTGCAGCCAATTCCAATCACCTGGCCGTTCGCGGTCTGGGGGCTGGACATCGTGGGGAAGATACCGAAGTCTGTCGGGGGCCATGAGTACCTTTTCGTGGCCATCGACAAGTTCACAAAGTGGGTGGAAGTGATGCCAGTACCACGGCAGACAGCTCAAGCAGCCATCAAGTTCATTGAAGGGATCGTGCACCGCTTTGGAGTACCCAACAGAATCATAACGGACAATGGCTCTCAGTTCACAAGCCGATCCTTCCTCAACTTCTGTGAAGAGCTGGGCATCAAGGTGTGTTTTGCCTCGGTGTCCTACCCAAGGTGCAATGGGCAAGTGGAACGAGCCAATGCGGAGGTCCTAAAGGGTTTGAAGACCAAGGCCTTTGACAAGTTAGAAGACAAGGGCAAGAACTGGATTGAGCATCTACCAAGTGTCTTGTGGTCCCTCAGAACCACACCAAGCAGAGCCACTCAAGAAACACCATTCTTCCTTGTCTATGGAGCCGAAGCCGTCTTGCCAACAGAACTCAGGCATGGATCCCCCTGGGTACTTGCCTATGATGAAGACGCACAAGCTGAGAGGAGGATTGATGACATCAACTTCCTGGAAGAGGTGCGGTGTCGAGCTTCTTTACGATCCGCTCGATACCAGCAAGGGCTCCGTCGCTATCATGATCGCCATATCCGTTCACGGGTACTGGAACCCGGAGACCTGGTTCTCCGCAAGAAACAGAAACTTGATAACATGAACAAGTTGTCGTCCAAGTGGGAAGGACTTTATCGGGTGACGCATACCCTGAGACCCGGAGCTGTTTATCTGGAGGACGAGAAAGGCAGGCCGGAGGGCAACGCCTGGAACATCGAGAATCTTCGGAAATTCTACCCCTGAATACGAACATGAATCGCAGATAGTTCGAGTCAACTAAGCACGCCCAAGGGGCTAGTGTTCTGTATAAGGGTGTAAGAATCGTCGCCAAGGAAAAAAAGATAAGTTTTTCAATTCCGTGAGCCTCTCTTGTTGTCGTGAAGTGTGTTATCCGCAACAACCCCAAGCAGGGGGCTGACATGGTTCCGGTGGCTGACAGGTCGAGCGCGAATAGCCTATCAGTAGGCGCTGCCACCTGATCGTGCCGTACTGCCGCGGTAAGAAGTGGAACGGGCAGTGTTGTGTTTTAAAGAACATAAACACAGAAATGCACATTCAACTTTGCTTGCGGGTTGCTTCGGATGAAACACTTTCACGACATGTAAGGGAGGGTCCATTCTTTTCCTACTGAAAGTGTGTTATGTGTAGCGCCTCTCCCGGGACAGGAATGGATGCTGAAGAGCGGCTCAGGAGCTGGATAACTGGGAAGGACAGAGCAGATCAAGAGCACGGCAAAAATCAGCTAAGTCTTTGCATGTGCATCTTGCATTCTAGGCATAATATCTCGCTCGGAGTCAATATAACACCAACCTGCGCATGCTTGACAGTTGATGAGAACCTTTGCGGGGGTAATGCGTCCTCCCTGGTGAACGGTCAGATTTCCCTTCTGGCCTAGTACCCGTGGCTGTGGAGTGGACTCCCGGAAGGCATAGTGCTCTTAGGGGTACTGCTACCGGTACAGGCGGTTAGAGTACTTGTCACCTAAGAGATCTCCACAGAAAACTTGACGGCGCGTTAGTGCAAGGGAGGTTTGGGAAATGACCCCGGTAGTTGAGCCCTAGGGTTGCTTTCATCTAAACTTACATTCTGAATTTACAATTCTGAGTTACATTCAGTCGAGCTTTCCCTGGATACATATCTAGCCTATGCTACTAAGGCCAGCTCAGATCTCCTGTCTGCGCAGATCTGTCTTCTGTTTTATTGCCTGCCGGGTGAACTCCGGACTCCCGGGGACGCCTGGGATGAAGGAGGGCATTCGCGCATGATCTTCAGGGGTCCCACGGGCCGAAAACTTCCGGGCGAACCCCGGCACATGCTGGCTGCAGAGGAGGTGCACGTGGTCCACGAACTTATCCATGATGTCCTCCTCATCCTGTACGAAGGAAAGAGATCGAGTGAAGGCGCAGGATTTTCCCAAGGGTCGTGTTGCCCGAACCAAGGCAACCTTACCTTGAAGACATCGTCAAGGTCGCAGAGGAGACGGGTGATGCATTGAAAATGCATACATGAACTTTGCACTTTAATTGCTTATATTCCAATCATATTTGCATCATATAAGGGTTATATCAATGTTTTATCATGATTTTGGGAATACTTCATAGTTTTCCCATTTATTTGGAATTAACCCTGCACAGGCAGAAAACCCTAGTTTTGTATTTTAATGTTTCGGGGACCCAAACGTCAACGAAATCACCTGGAAATTTACGGGCGTCAATATTTGGAAGGAAGAAGGACTACGGAAAAAGGAAGCGAGCAAACGGAGGCCCGAGGGCCAAACGAGCATGGCCCACGCGGCCACAGTACCAGGCCGCGTGGGACCCACCCGTTTGGGCCTCGTGGCTCCGTTGCCGTCGATCTTCGCTCCACCGCCTTCGTCTTGACCTAAAAACGCCTATAAAAAAGGTCCCCCGTCGTTCTCTGGAAGGAGCGCCGCAGAAACACAGAAACACCGAAACGGAGATCAGGAGCTGCAGATTGGAGGGGGAAAACTCCGGCGGGGCGCTGCCGGCGTGGTCTCCACCTTCTCCATCGACTTCTCCACCGTCTCCATGATGAAGAGGGAGTAGTCCACCTCTGGACTATGGGTTTGTGGAAGTAACTTATGTATCTCTCCTCTCTTGAGCTTCACTAATTAGCACCGTATGGGCTGCTGAACGTGATTATGGTCACCGTTGTAATACCTTTGTGGTGGATCTTTATGAGTTAATATATGTTTGAGATTGCAATGTTTGTTTCAGTTATGAGTATAGATGCATATTATGTACCCCGTTCTTGTCTACTTGTTTTGATCAAGCATGTTTATGAGAGCGTGTGTGGGGGAACGTGTGCATTACTTAGAGTAACGGGGGTGGCTAGTGCAGTGAACGTGAGAGAAAGTTCTGCGATCCACTTTGGTATCTTTACCTTACTTTGTTACCTCACTAGGGATAAACTAAAATACCATGCTACCGGGGATGTGGGCGTGACCATTGCCACTACTCCATGACTAGATCTAGCATGTTCTTATTTTCACTTCATGTCATGATACTTATTGCTATACTCTGAGTTATCTTAATTACTGAGGTGTTATGATTTAGTTCGCATCTTGGTGGAGTATAAGAGAGGTTAATAATCAAAAGATCTCTATGTTAGCACGTGATGCCCATATATCTAAGTAACTTGTTATCAAACCCTGTGTTGCAATCTCATATGTTAGCTTTGTGTGTTCCATTGTCTCCCACTTTATAAAGAGAGAGTGCATTTGTGAAACCATAAACCCCAGTCCATTTTTAATCATAAGAAAACACCTTTCCAACACCATATAACACTTTTATATTTTCAGCCATCATTAAATCCGAAAATACAAAAATACTTTTCATCTTGCATACATCATTTAAAAACCCAAAAATATCATTTACCATTGCATCCACCATCATTGCATATTTATTTCCTGTTTGCATTGCATAACTATACTGATATCATTCTTACACCTTGTGCTTGACAACCACAGGTGAGGTTGAGGACCAAAACCTCTAATCTTGTTTTGTAGATAACCAAAAGAAGGATAAGAAGATAAATCTACCACTTCAGATTCCCCGAGAGTTCGATATTAAACCCTCGAGTCACCCCTCGTGGGGAAAACTGTCTTCCACTATACTATACACTCTGCACTTGGAGTCTCAACCTAAATCCCGTTATTTGTGCAGGCATCAAGACTTGCTCTTCGGGATCATCAACGGGTCAATCTCTGATTGCCTGCGGCCTCCTTCCAGAGCTCCATCTTGATGGTGTCCTTCCGGGTCGCCAGCGCCACCGACGCTTCCATGGCAGCAGAACCGGCGATGTTCCCCACTGCGGGGAAAACCAAGGAGACCCGAGGGCGGGGGACGACCTCGTCCTTTCCGGTGATTCGGGCTTCCGCCCTCGTGGGCGCCTCCACCGCGCCTCGAAAGACGGACTCCGCCGTCGACACGTCGGACAAGGCCATCTCTGCTTCGCCAGACATTGTTCTGCGGGCCGTGGAGAGGCAAAGGAAGAAGAGGAGCGGAGCAAGGCGAGAAGATGTATCAAGGGAGTTGGAGTCTGGAGGATCTTTTATAGGCCTCCCACGCTCCACCTACCCCTTGGCGCTACGGCTGCTGCAGTAATGGGAGCGCGTTTTGCAAAAAACTCGTTCTCATTCACACAAGCGCGACACGGAGACAAGGAGGAAACAAGATCTTCTTCATTTACAAGGACTACAAGGGGACGCTCTTTTTTACAACAAAAATGTTGGCTCCCATCGAGCAAGGAGCACCGCCGTACAATGGAAGATGCTACTTCCAGAAATACGTCGTCAAGGCCGCCGGGGAGAAGGTCAACGAGATCTCCATGGCGCCCGTCCGAAGCTCCTCGCATTCAAGAAGACGAGCTCCCCTCGACCTTGATGTCAGATGAGTTTTCCTCATCTTCATCCTCGTCGTAGGAGCTCGAACTGCCGCTGCTGCTCTCCATGCAGCACTCCACACGTCCGCCATCGACACCGAAGATCTTCACGGAGAGCGTCGCATCTCCGTCGTATCGGAACGCCAAGCATTGCCCCCGGGACAGGCGGCGGGCACGGGGAGAACGACTTCCACCCTGGACCCAGAAGCATGGCGCCTTCAGCGGTGCGCTCCGCCATGGCCCAGGAGGGGCCATTGGGCAGCCTTCCACTTGCAGCCAGAAGCCGGAGGGTCCGATGTCCTCCGTCGCCATCGCGAAGGAATCCGGCAGGAGAAGCCGGCTGCGAAGCCTGTGGTTCAGATCCACGATGAACTCGAACGGCGTGAAGCTAGTATGAACCATGCTCCTAGGAGAGGGAGCAGCGGTGCCGCGGCCGCCGCGACCGCGAATCCCACGACCTCGCGGAACAGCTCGACCACGAGTGGAGGGGCCACTCTCCGCAGCAGCTGAAGAAGAACGAGGGCGCCCAACTCCTCTCCTCGCTCTCGCCATTGACGCTGGCAGCTTGTGGGGAGACCTGGAGTTGGACTGAGGAAGAAGATGAACAAAAGCGCAAGGGGCATGCCTCGCTTTTATAGCCGCGGCGGCACCTCTGTCAGGCGTCTCCTCGGTTCTTCCATTGCTGGGAATCGAGGGGGCCATCGCGGTTACTCCCCCAAGCAAAGTAACTCCAAGACCTTCAAGGCCATTAATGAAGCAGAGCAAGGAAGACCAGGTGCCCGGGGACCCACTTTGACCTATCTTTAGGTCATAGCCCCGGCAGCTGGAGCAAGAGCCGCCGGGACCATGCCCGGGGGCTACTGTCGCAGCAGTGGAACACGGGGTTCTCCTAGTGCTGCCAAAGTGGGTCCACCCCATGTGGGCCCAAGATGAAGACGGACAAGACCAAGACTCAATTCAAGATGGCGGGATCACCGTCAGAACACGCAAGGCCTACATCGACAAAGGGCTCCGGTCCTGGGGGCCTGCCGGGTCCCCGAACCAAGCAAGAAGGCCAGGAAGGACCCGAGAGCCCGAGTTCCCGGCAGGAGGCCAGGCTCCCTTTCGGGTACTTCCCCACGTCCCTGTGGATAAGCTCTCCACCTCACGCTGGAAGACCTCAGAAGACTTGGGAAGCAAGGCGAAGGCAGCGCGGGCGGGAAGCACAGCCCGTGGTGGTGTCAGCTCCTGTCCACCCCAAGGCGGACGCTCCCACCTAACCCAAAGGAGACGCTAGGCTGAGGAGAGGCCACGTCTCCCCCTAAACTAGATGAGGAGGGTCCTTCACCCCGAAGGTCCCTCGTGCCCCTCACGTGACCCTGTGGCAACCCCTTAGCCTATAAAAGGAGGACCAAGGCACGGAGGAAGGGGAGGTCGGACCAAGGCACAAGTCCAACCAGAGCAAGACTAGACAAGGGCTGCGAAGGTAAAGGGGAAGGTGATCTCCTCCGGGTCAGGATCTGTCCTTCTTCTACCTCCAGCCAAAACCCTTCCGGGTACCCCATCCAGGAGGTTCCATTGTAAGCCACACTATGAATAACCCATCAATCCAGACATGCAGGAGTAGGGCTTTTAGCCTCCGGGCGGCCTGAACCTGGGTAGCTCCTTGTGTCCCTTTGGTTGCATGCTTTGATCGTGGAGAGGAGAGATTGATCTAGACTCCGCCCGAGAAGACGATTCTCAGCCTCCTTCGCGCCCCGTGCCGAACCTAAAAGGGGGTATCCTATACTCCCGGTGTCCGTGCATCGAGACACGACAATGACCCATTCAAACTATGAGAAAGAAATATTCCCAAATAAAGGAGGGTATGTGTAAGCTAGCTTACAGTTTTATTTTCAATTATGGTTCAGCCCTGCTAGCAGCAAAACGTTAATGCAGCAACATGCTCCAAAGCTCAGGTTTGGGGATACATGAGTAATTTAAGCTCAATCTACAAAACTAAATCATAGTACAAAAATAATTGGATGCAAATCAAGAAAATAGGAGAGCCTATAATTACTATACTATAAGAGAATACACTTTATGGACATATCGTTAACAAACCTATGATAGTTGTTTGGATTGAGTTGTTACAGAAGAATCGCATAATTATACAGCAATGTGCAAAAATTCACTTTGCATGAACCGACAGAGAAAAGCAACCTGACATACCTCATTTACAAAACCGGAGATCATGATGAACCAGAGCCAAACAGAACACATGGAAGGCAGGGTTAGACGAAGCAAGGTGATCAGGTAAAGGGCACAAACATTCCACCAAATATATGCCCATGAGCAACACATGTCCATTTTTTGAGCTAACAACGGGAACACAAAACTGGAGGCGAAAATTTGCAGGCGTTCGTCGCAGAACAGCGACTCTTTCGGACAGTATGCAGAGGCATACACTGCGAATGTTGGCAGAACAATGCCACTCCTAGACACCATGTACTTGTCAACCAAGCTGTAACACAAAACAACAATGGTTAGGCCGTTGACAAAAATAAATGAAACAGGCGTAAAGGGTAAATAGAGCCACTAAGAATCGCTGGTAAAACAGAAAGTTTCTTGTACAATCTAAAGAACCTGAAGTTGCATCTACCAGTATGCACGACCAACCAATCGGAAAACTAAAGGATTATCGCACAGACCTCAAACCAGCACTTCATGTGTAGCACCGGATCTAACCAAAGAGTAAGTCACAACATCAACTACAGAGAGAGAAAGATCAGGGGAAGAATCATAATTAGATGTGCAGGTAAACCTTTGTAAAGAGGCACACAAGATCATATCTCTTACAGTTACAATAGCAGGCAACTGAGAAAAACTAACATGAACTAAAAAGGATACACCGACAAAGCTAAATGAGAATACAATATATGCCATTGGGTAGCTACTTTTACATCAATGCCGGACTTAAATCTACAGAGACAGTCAGCAACAAAAGATTGAGCAACCGATGCAGCAAGGAACACATCCAACCAATCTGGCTCTATAGGCTAACAGAGCAAGAGACAACAAAGAAAATGCATTATTCCAAATCTGAATTCCCACCATGTCACCATTTTGAAACTAAAAAGAAACCTTGCGCCTATTCAGAGAATAAAAAAACAAAGGGCATGGTGTGACCTTATATGTCAGTATCTATACTGCTAGTACCTTTTTTTTAGCATTGTGGCCATCCGACGTTGGTATCTTTTTTTTTATGGTGGAGACCGTCAGATATGAATGACGATACCCATTAGCCATGCAAGTGTGAAAAATAAACTTATAGCTGATGCATGGGTCCACAAATTTAGCTTTAGATTAATTCCAAGGCAAACCGAGTTCATTAGAAACCTAGAAACCTGAAAAATATAGTCATCTATTTCTACTATACAGAACTACAAAGCTGGCTTGTCTATTTTAATAATTAATATTCAGACAGTAGCAACCTGAGCAGACATTTTTCCATCGACCATGAATATTGCAGATTACTCTTTTAGATGCAAACTTTCTGAAATCACAAATCCAAGTAAACTGACCTCCCTACAAACTAACAGGGAAGTACAACTTTGAGAATATTGTGTACTCTGAAGCCTGCCAATGTAAAAATAAAAAAGGTGGATGGCTTATTCATCTATGCATCAAAACGTTAAAGTAGGATAAAACTTTGCACTATTCTATTATGCCGCTCCTGAATAAATAAATAACTGATTGCACAATCGCGGAGCTCTATGCTAAAGAATGCAAAAAAGTGTCAAAAATGTACACCACTTAAATCAACCATCTATCTATGCGAAAGAGGCAAAATAGTTAGTAAGTTAGAGGCAGGCAGAAATGCTATAAGCCAAGATTCTTAACCTGAATGATCAAACTTTGCAGCTGTAAGATGATTCCAGTAAGATTCAGTATAATGGTAGTCCAATCCTTCCCGCCTTTGTCATCAACCAACTGTGTATTAAAGATCATGCCTTTTCAAACTACACTCACCTGCAAGTCAAGTAACTGCATTAAAGATCATGCCTTTTCATCAACGACACATCAGGCCTAAGATTAATGTAGACTCTCGATAAACAACACTCACCTAAGATTAACAACATGAGCCAACTTCTACCTATGCTCGATTCAAATATTTCAAAGCCTCCAATCGCTGCACGAACAAAGAAGAGAAGCCCCAAATGAGCTCACCAATTCAACAAATAGAAGTGAACAAAGGAAACTCCACAAAGTAAACATGCACTGCAGTGGATGGGTGGGCAAAAGCATTAACAACATCAATGCGAGGAAGTTGTTCTTACAATAATATGGACTGTCTCTGCTCAAGACAAAAGTGCCAGTGAGAGTAGGAGAAACAGGATGCTAGTAAGATGAAATCCACAATACAACCTGCAAGGAGCAACTGACGCGAGCCAAAGATCTGAACCTAGTAGCAACCCATGTAAACAAAACCTGATTGGAGGAAACTTATTTTAGTTTACATGCTGCAAAATTTATGTGCTGTACATACTGCATCGTGTCATCTTAATTTCCACATAAAGAATCAAAAAGCTAAAGGAAAGCTAGATGAATACAGATGCTCCGAGACAAACCTCAACCGAGATGCGGAAAAATTGTGAGCCAGGTGTAGAAGCTTGATGTCAAGGGAGAGAACTTCACACCGTTTGATAAAAGTTTCAGGCCTCAATATACATGGCCCAGTTCTTGAAGTTTCCCCCAAATCTCCATCTTAAACTGTATAAATCCTGCAGTAGAGCAATAGGTCACATATGACATAAGGCATACATCGGTACTTCATAGCAGAAAAAAAGGTGACATCAAAGATCCAAAAAGAGCACAGATTCCCATATAAAAGAGATGCATTATATTATAATTACCTTTGTTCTCAAACACCCGAACTGAATATATGTTCTTAGCAAAAGAGGTGCATTAGAACTATCGCTTTTCTCATATTTAATTATCACCGGTAGCAACTCTACCTGATATCATTTAATCCAACACTCATGTATATGCCTTTTCTTATCGATACACAATAACACATACATATACATAGACAGGAATACAAATATATACCTGACAAGTGACAATTTAGTCTCACAAAAGCGCTCTGGAAGGCTGGAAAGACGACCACAAAAATGACATCCTGCTAAACAGAAATAGAAACCAAATAAATTAGCAATGGTGTGTACGTTCATTCAGATACCTGGACGACAAAGCAGCAAATATAAGCTCTGCCATCCAGTATCTAGCTCCACCTCTCAGACGACAAAGAAGCAAGAAGTGATAGATGTCACATCCCAAATTTAGAAACTAAGAAAAACTTAGTTTCACAAGACCCAAAATTCAGAACCAACAAAAACTTTTTGAAAAGTTTCACTGATGATTGTGTTTTACTTCCCACTGCTGTGTTTGACCTTGTGTGGACTTGATTGTGATGATGATCTTGTTGTGTCTGTTGCTTGTGAGGACAATTCCTCAGCTGTGCCTCACACAAATATAAAACCCCTGGTCACAAATTTGGAATGTGACTTGAAAACCAAAACAAGGCCCCTATGATTACTCTCTCTCTCTCAAAACAAAATCTTGATTAAAAGAAAGAATCTTATTTAATTTCCCTCTCCACCTATTCCTCTAATTTGTTTTAATAATTATTTTATCCTATAAAATTCAGGAATGAGATGATAACCATCTCATTAGCATATTACTCTCTCCTCAAAATATCTAAGCTTCAATTACAAAGATATTTCAATTTGTCAAATTGAATTTACCAAAAATAACATGTTTAAACTCTATGAACAAATTATGTTCAAAACATTTTATTTCTCAACACCAATTTTTGTGGAGCTTCTACAAGTATATGGGAGGCTACATGAATTTTCTCAATTTTTTATAAAATGTTTAAGTGCCCCAATTAAAATCCCTAAGAGCTACTGGTTTTAAAAGAAATAAAAGAAATTAAGAAAAGGACCTAGTTGTAACTGGAAACAGAACTCCAGGGGGTTATCTAGAAAAGCTTCTTCGTGTTCCTGTAGCCGGGAAGCACGCCGCCGTGTTCCCCGCGGCGCCGCACCGCCCAAGCCCCCACAACGCTCCTCGCCGGACCCCCCTGCCGCCGTGCCCAGGCCCCCCCTCCTCTCCTCTCGCTCCCCTCTGCCGCGTCGATGAAGAAGATAAGGAGGCCCCCCCCCCAGCGCTCTGCTCTCCCTCCTGCCATGCCGCCGTGCACCTCTCCCGTGCGTCGCACTGCCGGACCCCCCCCCCCCCTCTTGCGTTGCCCTGCGAGGAGAAGAAAGAGGCCCCCCCCCCCCAGAGGCTCCTCTACTCCTCCAGCACTCACTCGCCTCGCCCCCTGCTCTCTCTCTCCCTCAATTCCTCTGCCTCGCCCGAACCCCACCGAAGGTCGCCGTCGCACATCGCCGACGAATGGAGCCACCCCGAGCGAATCCAAGACCACCAGAGGAACCGCCTCGACGTCCTCTCCATCCTCGTCAAGGGAATCGACGCGGGAAGTCGCGACTCGAGCTGGGCGTCCGCATCTTCTGCCACTCCGGCCGCCCCCCTTTTCATCAAGCTCGCGAGCAGTACCGTCCACTATCCTCCGCCATTTCTGCACCCCTGTGATGCCCTGCATCTGCTCTAGCTAATGGACATCCCCATTCTCCTCAGGAACCCTGGAGTCGCCGACGCCGTCCTCGCCTGCTCCCTGCCGTCTCCTCGAGCTTCTGCTCATGTCGAGGAAGAAGACGACCCCCGTACCCCTTCGCTACGCTCATGGGCCGCAGGCTGGGCTGCTCCCAGCGCTGCTCAGTTAGATCTGGGCCAGATCCGGCCCATTCCTCTTTTTTCTCTAATAGGTCTATTATCTATTTCTAGTTCCTGTGATAATTGCAGTGTAGATTTAAATCTGTTGTGGTAGATCTATGTGTGCAAATATTATGATGTAAATTTTGTTGTGTTCCTATGAGTTTTCTTAAACATGCAGAGCTGGTGGCTTGCCAAAATATATTTTTAATAATTGTCTATACTAAAACTTGTAAAAAGTATCTTTTCCACTAATTATTAAATATCTAGAGTTTTATAACTCCAAATATTGCAAACTAAAATTCCCTGGAAAGCCTGAAGTGACACCTTTCTAGATCTGTTGGTCTCATATACAAATGAAGTCTAAAACAAAAGTTCTATTCATTCTTAAAAACACACCAGTGGCACTTTGGTGATTTTTGTAAATTTTTGTGAGATGAATTTTGGAATGAATCCAATTGTAATGTCTTCTATATGTATAGGAGAACATATTCCTAAATTGGTTTGAATTTAGGAGTCACTGTTTGACTGTGGTGCTGATTATAAGGTTTAGGCATTTTCTGCCTATTTTTGGTAGGACTTTATTAATTGTTGTGTTATAACTTTATTATTACAAATGTGTTTCCTAGCATGTGTGTGGTGGTAATCCACTGTTATGACTTGTTTCCTTAGTATTACTAGCATGTTAGGAGAGCTTTGTGAGTCATGTGTTTGTTAGGGTTTTATTCCCTATATAGCTCTTCTCCTAATAATTGGGAATTTTGTTAATCTTGTTTATTTGGATGTGAGAATATTGTGTGTGATTAATATGTATGCCTTGCTGGATAATGGTTGTTGTGACACTGTTGCTTGCATATTATTATTGTTTAGCAATTATAATATGTTAGTACTGTTAGGGGTATTTGTTAGACATGTTGGTGTGAGTAACATGCTTGCATTGCTTGATGAACTTGATGGTCTTTGAGTTGAGTACTAGCTTGAGTATCTTGTTAATGTCTACACCTTAACTTGGTGAGATATTTTGAATTACCAAGATTAATTGGTAGTTTAACTTTTGTCTGAAGTATTTCCTAATTAAAGAAAAGTGGTTGTTAATTACCTCTAATTGAGAATGTCTTGGTGCTCTATGTTTTTAGCATGTGTTTGGTGTTATACTCCTGTGAGTATAATGCCCTGGTAAATATAGATTTAGTTCGTTGCTTGAGTAAACTAGTGCTATGTTTGTGGCTTGAGTGATTAGTTTGATACTTGTGGTTTGATCCTTGTTTGTATACCACTTGTGGTTTGGTTGCTTATTGAGTGTTGTTTTATTTTCATGTTGCGACGCTAGAGATAAACGCTACCGGAGTGGTATTTGGGAAGGATTTATCGGAGAACGATGAGAGTTTATTTCTTTGATCAATGAGGAGAAGTCCAGGAACGTCATGCTGAAATCAGGCAAGCTATTCTCTGAGCTTGCATCTACATACATCTATTTTGGTTTACATGTTTTACTTATAAAGAGCATATGTTATTTATGTGGTGTTTGCCACTAAAGTTATGAATTTGAAAACCCTTTTGTTTTCAAAATACAAGTATACTATTTTGACACCTCTACGGAGATATTAGATGGAAATTCTTTTTCAAACTATAGGATGGAAAAAGGTATTGTTTACTCCAAACTCCTTTGAAAATACTCGTGTGGCTGTGGAATACCGAGATGTCGGTGTGGAAATGGAGAAATGGTGAATGGAGATGTTTATGAAAAATGCACATTGTGTCTTTGTACTATGACGACCAGCCAATAACCTGTGCGACCACATTTACCCACATATGGGAAAAGGGCGTAGTCATATAGTTTGCTCATATTAGTATGGGATGCCTCAACAACGAGGATGACCTCGTTCCATGAGGGGATGGTTTGGTGACCTACCCCTGACCTGGGTCCTAACACGATGGTGGGAGGATTGAAGGGTTCGCTCGCCGGGCAGAACTACGAGTCCTCACACTTAGGTTTCCCGACGGGGAATCTGGACTGGGTGTTGATGGAAAGGATGATAAATTCGTAGCGGTAGGGTCCTATACTAGCATGAGCAAAGGACAGGCTATGGTCGGCGGCTTACTTCGCATACACCTTGTATGGCGAGACGTGGCAGACACGATGAGTTGCCGGATGGATGGGGGAAAAGCGTGCTACCTCTGCAGAGGGTAAAACTATTCGAATAGCCGAGTCCTCGGATATGGACAGTTGGGAGGCTGTCCTCTGACCATGTGCAAGTTTTGGAAAGATTTGAGGTTTAAAAAGGAAAATGAAGTGGAGGATGTTTTATGCAACTATGCCAACGGGCCGGCATGAGGTCGTTGGGATTGAATGACCACGAAGGGTTATGGTCGAACAAGGAGGAGTTTTGGGAGAAATAAACTTGGTGATGATTTTCGGGAAAATGTTTATAAAAGAGACTTCTTACCTTTCCAACAAAGATGTATTTTCGGGAAAGAGTTTTAAACGAGACTTCTTACAAAAACAGATTTACGGGAAAAGTTCTTAAACCTTCTTTCCTTTCTCAATAAAGATATAGAGATTTCAAAACAAAGTTTTATTAAACAAAAGTATATCCTTCCCTTTTTAACAAGGATGTAGAGTTTTCAAAGCAAACAAAATTTTATTTAAACAATAAAAGGAGTAGTGCATGCTCATTTCGGGGGTAGTTTGCGAGTACATTCAAATGTACTCATATTGGTTTCGTCCCTGGCTATTGTCTTAGCCAGATCTTGAAGAAGAGCAGTCCGAAGAAGAAGACTTCTTTAACGTCAATGCGAACTAGGACGCTTCCCAGTCAGCTGCCTGTAGGGTTGGCAAATGACTTGGGCTCCACGTTGTTTGGTGGTTTCCGCTGCGAGTACCTGATGAAGTTATGGCTTCAATCAAGTAAGTAAATTTATTCGGTATTTATGGGTGTTCTGTGATGCCAATTCGAGTTATGTGCAACAACAGACTGATCATGGGATTGTTGCAGGAAACATAACGAGTATCTCGGATAGTTAATCCGGGGTCCTCACAGACTTGGTATCAGAGCCATCCTGACTGTAACAGACCTTAGTTAGCATGGACGTTAGTTAGCAAAGAAATATTTGATTAAAAATCTATTAATACCAAAATTATATTTTTCCAAGGAAGTCCAAAAATAACTTCCACTCTTCGTATCTTCTCAAATATTTCTGAGTCTCATCCCTCTATTTTAAGATTTTCCAAGGATTTCTCTACTCTCTCTTACCCGTTCAAAAGACTTGACGATGAACCCAAGTGAGACCTGATTAGCTAGCACCTACAAGAAAAAGCTTCCATCTGAAATATTCAACATTCAGCATCAAGGTGATTGATCTGCAAATACCAAGATCGTCAGTATCAATAAAGCAAGATACCTCGAAGACCTCAACTCAATATCGACAATTCCACACAGTTACTACCTCGACAATCCCAAGTATTCCAGCTGAAGACTAAGGCGATAAAATGAAGACTTCAACAGCCCTGTTTCACCAAGGCCCATACGAGAGAATTATTTTGGAAAGAAAAATATTACTACCTAAAATTACTTGTATCTAAGGAAGCCTAAGTGTAGCTTCCACTCTTTTCACCTTCTCGAATTATTCTAAACCTTATCTCTTGTCTAAAGGTTTATCAAAGTTTCCATCTGTTGTCTTACCTCCATTCAAACTTACATACTTGACGATATCCCAAACCAGACCCCTAGGCTCGATAGGATAAGCTCGTTTACTTGGGCAAACCCCATCTTCCACGGTATTGAACGTCTGTTGGTGCTAAAAGTGCCTTGATTGACCTTTGCTTGTGTGTTGCATTTTATTATGTGTTGTTTTCCTTGTGTGTTTCACAAAACTCGTCTTGTCGGGAACCCAAAGTAACCACACTTTTATCTGTTGCTTTATTTTAGACTGTTTGCAAAAACCTTTTTGCCGTGTTGGCCATAGATGTACTTTTTGTACCCTCTCAAAAGTTCGACTTAGAAAAACCCTTCAGAAAATTTTCTCCTAGTAAGAGAAGCAAGGTATGGAATACTCTCTACCCCAAGACTTTGCGATCTTCTGCAAGACGGATACCTGCCTACATACGTCATTTTGTACAACCACAGCAAGCCATCGAGAAAGATGAAGATTCAAGACCCGACGTTAGATGACACAAGTCGTGTCCCGTCGGACTAACAAAACAATATGAAAAACTAACATAACTAACATAATTTATCTAACTTTAGTTTCTCATCTAACCAATTTTTGCAAAAATTACTAACTGCTTTTTCTAGACAAAGGAAAGAGGTGCCATAGGACGACTCAAAACTAGTTGGTAGAAAAGTGACTTTAGGAGGATATAAGAGTGTTGAACTATGAGTTTATTACTCAAAAGGATCATGATGAAATCAAAATTTGTTGGATAATGTTGGTAATGTCAAACATTTAAGGTTTAGAATAGGAGTGAAAACTTGGAGTGGATCGATAAATTAATTGGGTTTGGACAGATGATATATTTGATTAATACTCTGGGGCTAACCAGTTGTGGTCCCCAACCATTGGTGGTTATTTGGAACTAGAAGACGTGACCCTTGATTTAAGGTTTAGAAATAAAGGTGAAAGTAGTTTTCAGAGCTTGTCACGCTCTGTTTGGATTATTCTTAGAAAGATCATTTATCTTTGATTATGAGATATGCCTATCTGGGGAATAAATTAATCAAGAAATAATTGGTGGACCACTACGATTTTGTGATAGAAGGTAATGGGAAGATTATGCCTTAAAGGTTTGATGGGTATCCGATAGATTGAACTATAGTATGATAAAGAATTTATGCCCAAAGGAGATGATGGTGGATTAATAACTTTAGCTTGGCCAAAGGCCGTGATTCAATTAACTAGTTGATAGTAGTGGCCTTACCAGAGATGTTGGAATGGTGTTTTGGAGACTCGAGAATTAGAGGTCTGTGTAAAGTTGAATGTTTCGGATCCTTGATATAAAAAGTTTGGTGTTCAGAGTATAACCCCCAACTCTCTTGAAAACTAACTTAAGCCCCTCAATCAGAAAGTTTTCCCAGAAACCCTAATTATTCTGGTGCACTCTAACTTACTTGTGAAGACCCCTGCGAAACTTCGTGAAGACCCAGAACCAGAGAAGCCATTCAGGACCAGCCTTTTTCCTGCCAAGCCGAAGGAAGAAAAGCGTGAAGAAGATCTACTAGAAGTTACTAAGAGGAATCAAACGACGGAAGCACCTGTTGCTGACGACATCAACCACTAAGAACGTCCAGACGCATTTAGAAGTTATAGCCTCCTTCTTCTAACTAGAAACCGGAGGGCGTCAAGTGCTCAGACTTGACGCATCCTGAGAACAACGCGTCCCCACCTGCGACCCTTGTAAGGAGACAATACCAGGAAGTGATATCTGCATCAACCCCAAGCACCGAGGAATGACATCCAAGACGAAGATTTTCAAGCTACCCAAGAAGAACAATGCCTCCAAGTCTACTCCAGCTGCAACCTTCAGGATGAACCTTCAAAAACCCCTTTTTAAGGGGGGAAGACCTGCAGTAGGTATGCAAGAGCATATTAATAATTAGTTCCTTGCGCTTTAACCTTGCCGAATCTGGAAACAGCCGACCAAGACTATCCATCCGAGTCAATCGTCAAGACAACCCCATCATAAAGGATCTGAACTCAGCACAGAAGTTTATCAACAGAGAAAGCCTCGCAGCATCAATTTATCAAGATCTCACATGGTGACTTTACTAAAGAAGCAACGACCTCAGAAGTATAACCAGCCCAAAACCCGTGCCCTCGTACTCCCCTGTTACCACCGGACAAATCTCGAGGACGAGATTTATTTTTAAGGGGGGAAGAGCTGTCACATCCCAAATTTAGAAACTAAGAAAAACTTAGTTTCACAAGACCCAAAATTCAGAACCAACAAAAACTTTTTGAAAAGTTTCACTGATGATTGTGTTTTACTTCCCACTGCTGTGTTTGACCTTGTGTGGACTTGATTGTGATGATGATCTTGTTGTGTCTGTTGCTTGTGAGGAAAATTCCTCAGCTGTGCCTCACACAAATATAAAACCCCTGGTCACAAATTTGGAATGTGACTTGAAAACCAAAACAAGGCCCCTATGATTACTCTCTCTCTCTAAAATAAAATCTTGATTAAAAGAAAGAATCTTATTTAATTTCCCTCTCCACCTATTCCTCTAATTTGTTTTAACAATTATTTTATCCTATAAAATTCAGGAATGAGATGATAACCATCTCATTAGCATATTACTCTCTCCTCAAAATATCTAAGCTTCAATTACAAAGATATTTCAATTTGTCAAATTGAATTTACCAAAAACAACATGTTTAAACTCTATGAACAAATTATGTTCAAAACATTTTATTTCTCAACACCAATTTTTGTGGAGCTTCTACAAGTATATGGGAGGCTACATGAATTTTCTCAATTTTTTATAAAATGTTTAAGTGCCCCAATTAAAATCCCTAAGAGCTACTGGTTTTAAAAGAAATAAAAGAAATTAAGAAAAGGACCTAGTTGTAACTGGAAACAGAACTCCAGGGGGTTATCTAGAAAAGCTTCTTCGTGTTCCTGTAGCCGGGAAGCACGCCGCCGTGTTCCCCGCGGCGCCGCACCGCCCAAGCCCCCACAGCGCTCCTCGCCGGACCCCCCTGCCGCCGTGCCCAGGCCCCCCCTCCTCTCCTCTCGCTCCCCTCTGCCGCGTCGATGAAGAAGATAAGGAGGCCCCCCCCCCCCCAGCGCTCTGCTCTCCCTCCTGCCATGCCGCCGTGCACCTCTCCCGTGCGTCGCACTGCCGGACCCCCCCCTCTTGCGTTGCCCTGCGAGGAGAAGAAAGAGGCCCCCCCCCCCCCAGAGGCTCCTCTACTCCTCCAGCACTCACTCGCCTCGCCCCCTGCTCTCTCTCTCCCTCAATTCCTCTGCCTCGCCCGAACCCCACCGAAGGTCGCCGTCGCACATCGCCGACGAATGGAGCCACCCCGAGCGAATCCAAGACCACCAGAGGAACCGCCTCGACGTCCTCTCCATCCTCGTCAAGGGAATCGACGCGGGAAGTCGCGACTCGAGCTGGGCGTCCGCATCTTCTGCCACTCCGGCCGCCCCCCTTTTCATCAAGCTCGCGAGCAGTACCGTCCACTATCCTCCGCCATTTCTGCACCCCTGTGATACCCTGCATCTGCTCTAGCTAATGGACATCCCCATTCTCCTCAGGAACCCTGGAGTCGCCGACGCCGTCCTCGCCTGCTCCCTGCCGTCTCCTCGAGCTTCTGCTCATGTCGAGGAAGAAGACGACCCCCGTACCCCTTCGCTACGCTCATGGGCCGCAGGCTGGGCTGCTCCCAGCGCTGCTCAGTTAGATCTGGGCCAGATCCGGCCCATTCCTCTTTTTTCTCTAATAGGTCTATTATCTATTTCTAGTTCCTGTGATAATTGCAGTGTAGATTTAAATCTGTTGTGGTAGATCTATGTGTGCAAATATTATGATGTAAATTTTGTTGTGTTCCTATGAGTTTTCTTAAACATGCAGAGCTGGTGGCTTGCCAAAATATATTTTTAATAATTGTCTATACTAAAACTTGTAAAAAGTATCTTTTCCACTAATTATTAAATATCTAGAGTTTTATAACTCCAAATATTGCAAACTAAAATTCCCTGGAAAGCCTGAAGTGACACCTTTCTAGATCTGTTGGTCTCATATACAAATGAAGTCTAAAACAAAAGTTCTATTCATTCTTAAAAACACACCAGTGGCACTTTGGTGATTTTTGTAAATTTTTGTGAGATGAATTTTGGAATGAATCCAATTGTAATGTCTTCTATATGTATAGGAGAACATATCCCTAAATTGGTTTGAATTTAGGAGTCACTGTTTGACTGTGGTGCTGATTATAAGGTTTAGGCATTTTCTGCCTATTTTTGGTAGGACTTTATTAATTGTTGTGTTATAACTTTATTATTACAAATGTGTTTCCTAGCATGTGTGTGGTGGTAATCCACTGTTATGACTTGTTTCCTTAGTATTACTAGCATGTTAGGAGAGCTTTGTGAGTCATGTGTTTGTTAGGGTTTTATTCCCTATATAGCTCTTCTCCTAATAATTGGGAATTTTGTTAATCTTGTTTATTTGGATGTGAGAATATTGTGTGTGATTAATATGTATGCCTTGCTGGATAATGGTTGTTGTGACACTGTTGCTTGCATATTATTATTGTTTAGCAATTATAATATGTTAGTACTGTTAGGGGTATTTGTTAGACATGTTGGTGTGAGTAACATGCTTGCATTGCTTGATGAACTTGATGGTCTTTGAGTTGAGTACTAGCTTGAGTATCTTGTTAATGTCTACACCTTAACTTGGTGAAATATTTTGAATTACCAAGATTAATTGGTAGTTTAACTTTTGTCTGAAGTATTTCCTAATTAAAGAAAAGTGGTTGTTAATTACCTCTAATTGAGAATGTCTTGGTGCTCTATGTTTTTAGCATGTGTTTGGTGTTATACTCCTGTGAGTATAATGCCCTGGTAAATATAGATTTAGTTCGTTGCTTGAGTAAACTAGTGCTATGTTTGTGGCTTGAGTGATTAGTTTGATACTTGTGGTTTGATCCTTGTTTGTATACCACTTGTGGTTTGGTTGCTTATTGAGTGTTGTTTTATTTTCATGTTGCGACGCTAGAGATAAACGCTACCGGAGTGGTATTTGGGAAGGATTTATCGGAGAACGATGAGAGTTTATTTCTTTGATCAATGAGGAGAAGTCCAGGAACGTCATGCTGAAATCAGGCAAGCTATTCTCTGAGCTTGCATCTACATACATCTATTTTGGTTTACATGTTTTACTTATAAAGAGCATATGTTATTTATGTGGTGTTTGCCACTAAAGTTATGAATTTGAAAACCCTTTTGTTTTCAAAATACAAGTATACTATTTTGACACCTCTACGGAGATATTAGATGGAAATTCTTTTTCAAACTATAGGATGGAAAAAGGTATTGTTTACTCCAAACTCCTTTGAAAATACTCGTGTGGCTGTGGAATACCGAGATGTCGGTGTGGAAATGGAGAAATGGTGAATGGAGATGTTTATGAAAAATGCACATTGTGTCTTTGTACTATGACGACCAGCCAATAACCTGTGCGACCACATTTACCCACATATGGGAAAAGGGCGTAGTCATATAGTTTGCTCATATTAGTATGGGATGCCTCAACAACGAGGATGACCTCGTTCCATGAGGGGATGGTTTGGTGACCTACCCCTGACCTGGGTCCTAACACGATGGTGGGAGGATTGAAGGGTTCGCTCGCCGGGCAGAACTACGAGTCCTCACACTTAGGTTTCCCGACGGGGAATCTGGACTGGGTGTTGATGGAAAGGATGATAAATTCGTAGCGGTAGGGTCCTATACTAGCATGAGCAAAGGACAGGCTATGGTCGGCGGCTTACTTCGCATACACCTTGTATGGCGAGACGTGGCAGACACGATGAGTTGCCGGATGGATGGGGGAAAAGCGTACTACCTCTGCAGAGGGTAAAACTATTCGAATAGCCGAGTCCTCGGATATGGACAGTTGGGAGGCTGTCCTCTGACCATGTGCAAGTTTTGGAAAGATTTGAGGTTTAAAAAGGAAAATGAAGTGGAGGATGTTTTATGCAACTATGCCAACGGGCCGGCATGAGGTCGTTGGGATTGAATGACCACGAAGGGTTATGGTCGAACAAGGAGGAGTTTTGGGAGAAATAAACTTGGTGATGATTTTCGGGAAAATGTTTATAAAAGAGACTTCTTACCTTTCCAACAAAGATGTATTTTCGGGAAAGAGTTTTAAACGAGACTTCTTACAAAAACAGATTTACGGGAAAAGTTCTTAAACCTTCTTTCCTTTCTCAATAAAGATATAGAGATTTCAAAACAAAGTTTTATTAAACAAAAGTATATCCTTCCCTTTTTAACAAGGATGTAGAGTTTTCAAAGCAAACAAAGTTTTATTTAAACAATAAAAGGAGTAGTGCATGCTCATTTCGGGGGTAGTTTGCGAGTACATTCAAATGTACTCATATTGGTTTCGTCCCTGGCTATTGTCTTAGCCAGATCTTGAAGAAGAGCAGTCCGAAGAAGAAGACTTCTTTAACGTCAATGCGAACTAGGACGCTTCCCAGTCAGCTGCCTGTAGGGTTGGCAAATGACTTGGGCTCCACGTTGTTTGGTGGTTTCCGCTGCGAGTACCTGATGAAGTTATGGCTTCAATCAAGTAAGTAAATTTATTCGGTATTTATGGGTGTTCTGTGATGCCAATTCGAGTTATGTGCAACAACAGACTGATCATGGGATTGTTGCAGGAAACATAACGAGTATCTCGGATAGTTAATCCGGGGTCCTCACAGACTTGGTATCAGAGCCATCCTGACTGTAACAGACCTTAGTTAGCATGGACGTTAGTTAGCAAAGAAATATTTGATTAAAAATCTATTAATACCAAAATTATATTTTTCCAAGGAAGTCCAAAAATAACTTCCACTCTTCGTATCTTCTCAAATATTTCTGAGTCTCATCCCTCTATTTTAAGATTTTCCAAGGATTTCTCTACTCTCTCTTACCCGTTCAAAAGACTTGACGATGAACCCAAGTGAGACCTGATTAGCTAGCACCTACAAGAAAAAGCTTCCATCTGAAATATTCAACATTCAGCATCAAGGTGATTGATCTGCAAATACCAAGATCGTCAGTATCAATAAAGCAAGATACCTCGAAGACCTCAACTCAATATCGACAATTCCACACAGTTACTACCTCGACAATCCCAAGTATTCCAGCTGAAGACTAAGGCGATAAAATGAAGACTTCAACAGCCCTGTTTCACCAAGGCCCATACGAGAGAATTATTTTGGAAAGAAAAATATTACTACCTAAAATTACTTGTATCTAAGGAAGCCTAAGTGTAGCTTCCACTCTTTTCACCTTCTCGAATTATTCTAAACCTTATCTCTTGTCTAAAGGTTTATCAAAGTTTCCATCTGTTGTCTTACCTCCATTCAAACTTACATACTTGACGATATCCCAAACCAGACCCCTAGGCTCGATAGGATAAGCTCGTTTACTTGGGCAAACCCCATCTTCCACGGTATTGAACGTCTGTTGGTGCTAAAAGTGCCTTGATTGACCTTTGCTTGTGTGTTGCATTTTATTATGTGTTGTTTTCCTTGTGTGTTTCACAAAACTCGTCTTGTCGGGAACCCAAAGTAACCACACTTTTATCTGTTGCTTTATTTTAGACTGTTTGCAAAAACCTTTTTGCCGTGTTGGCCATAGATGTACTTTTTGTACCCTCTCAAAAGTTCGACTTAGAAAAACCCTTCAGAAAATTTTCTCCTAGTAAGAGAAGCAAGGTATGGAATACTCTCTACCCCAAGACTTTGCGATCTTCTGCAAGACGGATACCTGCCTACATACGTCATTTTGTACAACCACAGCAAGCCATCGAGAAAGATGAAGATTCAAGACCCGACGTTAGATGACACAAGTCGTGTCCCGTCGGACTAACAAAACAATATGAAAAACTAACATAACTAACATAATTTATCTAACTTTAGTTTCTCATCTAACCAATTTTTGCAAAAATTACTAACTGCTTTTTCTAGACAAAGGAAAGAGGTGCCATAGGACGACTCAAAACTAGTTGGTAGAAAAGTGACTTTAGGAGGATATAAGAGTGTTGAACTATGAGTTTATTACTCAAAAGGATCATGATGAAATCAAAATTTGTTGGATAATGTTGGTAATGTCAAACATTTAAGGTTTAGAATAGGAGTGAAAACTTGGAGTGGATCGATAAATTAATTGGGTTTGGACAGATGATATATTTGATTAATACTCTGGGGCTAACCAGTTGTGGTCCCCAACCATTGGTGGTTATTTGGAACTAGAAGACGTGACCCTTGATTTAAGGTTTAGAAATAAAGGTGAAAGTAGTTTTCAGAGCTTGTCACGCTCTGTTTGGATTATTCTTAGAAAGATCATTTATCTTTGATTATGAGATATGCCTATCTGGGGAATAAATTAATCAAGAAATAATTGGTGGACCACTACGATTTTGTGATAGAAGGTAATGGGAAGATTATGCCTTAAAGGTTTGATGGGTATCCGATAGATTGAACTATAGTATGATAAAGAATTTATGCCCAAAGGAGATGATGGTGGATTAATAACTTTAGCTTGGCCAAAGGCCGTGATTCAATTAACTAGTTGATAGTAGTGGCCTTACCAGAGATGTTGGAATGGTGTTTTGGAGACTCGAGAATTAGAGGTCTGTGTAAAGTTGAATGTTTCGGATCCTTGATATAAAAAGTTTGGTGTTCAGAGTATAACCCCCAACTCTCTTGAAAACTAACTTAAGCCCCTCAATCAGAAAGTTTTCCCAGAAACCCTAATTATTCTGGTGCACTCTAACTTACTTGTGAAGACCCCTGCGAAACTTCGTGAAGACCCAGAACCAGAGAAGCCATTCAGGACCAGCCTTTTTCCTGCCAAGCCGAAGGAAGAAAAGCGTGAAGAAGATCTACTAGAAGTTACTAAGAGGAATCAAACGACGGAAGCACCTGTTGCTGACGACATCAACCACTAAGAACGTCCAGACGCATTTAGAAGTTATAGCCTCCTTCTTCTAACTAGAAACCGGAGGGCGTCAAGTGCTCAGACTTGACGCATCCTGAGAACAACGCGTCCCCACCTGCGACCCTTGTAAGGAGACAATACCAGGAAGTGATATCTGCATCAACCCCAAGCACCGAGGAATGACATCCAAGACGAAGATTTTCAAGCTACCCAAGAAGAACAATGCCTCCAAGTCTACTCCAGCTGCAACCTTCAGGATGAACCTTCAAAAACCCCTTTTTAAGGGGGGAAGACCTGCAGTAGGTATGCAAGAGCATATTAATAATTAGTTCCTTGCGCTTTAACCTTGCCGAATCTGGAAACAGCCGACCAAGACTATCCATCCGAGTCAATCGTCAAGACAACCCCATCATAAAGGATCTGAACTCAGCACAGAAGTTTATCAACAGAGAAAGCCTCGCAGCATCAATTTATCAAGATCTCACATGGTGACTTTACTAAAGAAGCAACGACCTCAGAAGTATAACCAGCCCAAAACCCGTGCCCTCGTACTCCCCTGTTACCACCGGACAAATCTCGAGGACGAGATTTATTTTTAAGGGGGGAAGAGCTGTCACATCCCAAATTTAGAAACTAAGAAAAACTTAGTTTCACAAGACCCAAAATTCAGAACCAACAAAAACTTTTTGAAAAGTTTCACTGATGATTGTGTTTTACTTCCCACTGCTGTGTTTGACCTTGTGTGGACTTGATTGTGATGATGATCTTGTTGTGTCTGTTGCTTGTGAGGACAATTCCTCAGCTGTGCCTCACACAAATATAAAACCCCTGGTCACAAATTTGGAATGTGACTTGAAAACCAAAACAAGGCCCCTATGATTACTCTCTCTCTCTCAAAACAAAATCTTGATTAAAAGAAAGAATCTTATTTAATTTCCCTCTCCACCTATTCCTCTAATTTGTTTTAACAATTATTTTATCCTATAAAATTCAGGAATGAGATGATAACCATCTCATTAGCATATTACTCTCTCCTCAAAATATCTAAGCTTCAATTACAAAGATATTTCAATTTGTCAAATTGAATTTACCAAAAATAACATGTTTAAACTCTATGAACAAATTATGTTCAAAACATTTTATTTCTCAACACCAATTTTTGTGGAGCTTCTACAAGTATATGGGAGGCTACATGAATTTTCTCAAATTTTTATAAAATGTTTAAGTGCCCCAATTAAAATCCCTAAGAGCTACTGGTTTTAAAAGAAATAAAAGAAATTAAGAAAAGGACCTAGTTGTAACTGGAAACAGAACTCCAGGGGGTTATCTAGAAAAGCTTCTTCGTGTTCCTGTAGCCGGGAAGCACGCCGCCGTGTTCCCCGCGGCGCCGCACCGCCCAAGCCCCCACAGCGCTCCTCGCCGGACCCCCCTGCCGCCGTGCCCAGGCCACCCCTCTTCTCCTCTCGCTCCCCTCTGCCGCGTCGATGAAGAAGATAAGGAGGCCCCCCCCCCCCCAGCGCTCTGCTCTCCCTCCTGCCATGCCGCCGTGCACCTCTCCCGTGCGTCGCACTGCCGGACCCCCCCCCCCTCTTGCGTTGCCCTGCGAGGAGAAGAAAGAGGCCCCCCCCAGAGGCTCCTTTACTCCTCCAGCACTCACTCGCCTCGCCCCCTGCTCTCTCTCTCCCTCAATTCCTCTGCCTCGCCCGAACCCCACCGAAGGTCGCCGTCGCACATCGCCGACGAATGGAGCCACCCCGAGCGAATCCAAGACCACCAGAGGAACCGCCTCGACGTCCTCTCCATCCTCATCAAGGGAATCGACGCGGGAAGTCGCGACTCGAGCTGGGCGTCCGCATCTTCTGCCACTCCGGCCGCCCCCCTTTTCATCAAGCTCGCGAGCAGTACCGTCCACTATCCTCCGCCATTTCTGCACCCCTGTGATGCCCTGCATCTGCTCTAGCTAATGGACATCCCCATTCTCCTCAGGAACCCTGGAGTCGCCGACGCCGTCCTCGCCTGCTCCCTGCCGTCTCCTCGAGCTTCTGCTCATGTCGAGGAAGAAGACGACCCCCGTACCCCTTCGCTATGCTCATGGGCCGCAGGCTGGGCCGCTCCCAGCGCTGCTCAGTTAGATCTGGGCCAGATCCGGCCCATTCCTCTTTTTTCTCTAATAGGTCTATTATCTATTTCTAGTTCCTGTGATAATTGCAGTGTAGATTTAAATCTGTTGTGGTAGATCTATGTGTGCAAATATTATGATGTAAATTTTGTTGTGTTCCTATGAGTTTTCTTAAACATGCAGAGCTGGTGGCTTGCCAAAATATATTTTTAATAATTGTCTATACTAAAACTTGTAAAAAGTATCTTTTCCACTAATTATTAAATATCTAGAGTTTTATAACTCCAAATATTACAAACTAAAATTCCCTGGAAAGCCTGAAGTGACACCTTTCTAGATCTGTTGGTCTCATATACAAATGAAGTCTAAAACAAAAGTTCTATTCATTCTTAAAAACACACCAGTGGCACTTTGGTGATTTTTGTAAATTTTTGTGAGATGAATTTTGGAATGAATCCAATTGTAATGTCTTCTATATGTATAGGAGAACATATCCCTAAATTGGTTTGAATTTAGGAGTCACTGTTTGACTGTGGTGCTGATTATAAGGTTTAGGCATTTTCTGCCTATTTTTGGTAGGACTTTATTAATTGTTGTGTTATAACTTTATTATTACAAATGTGTTTCCTAGCATGTGTGTGGTGGTAATCCACTGTTATGACTTGTTTCCTTAGTAATACTAGCATGTTAGGAGAGCTTTGTGAGTCATGTGTTTGTTAGGGTTTTATTCCCTATATAGCTCTTCTCCTAATAATTGGGAATTTTGTTAATCTTGTTTATTTGGATGTGAGAATATTGTGTGTGATTAATATGTATGCCTTGCTGGATAATGGTTGTTGTGACACTGTTGCTTGCATATTATTATTGTTTAGCAATTATAATATGTTAGTACTGTTAGGGGTATTTGTTAGACATGTTGGTGTGAGTAACATGCTTGCATTGCTTGATGAACTTGATGGTCTTTGAGTTGAGTACTAGCTTGAGTATCTTGTTAATGTCTACACCTTAACTTGGTGAGATATTTTGAATTACCAAGATTAATTGGTAGTTTAACTTTTGTCTGAAGTATTTCCTAATTAAAGAAAAGTGGTTGTTAATTACCTCTAATTGAGAATGTCTTGGTGCTCTATGTTTTTAGCATGTGTTTGGTGTTATACTCCTGTGAGTATAATGCCCTGGTAAATATAGATTTAGTTCGTTGCTTGAGTAAACTAGTGCTATGTTTGTGGCTTGAGTGATTAGTTTGATACTTGTGGTTTGATCCTTGTTTGTATACCACTTGTGGTTTGGTTGCTTATTGAGTGTTGTTTTATTTTCATGTTGCGACGCTAGAGATAAACGCTACCGGAGTGGTATTTGGGAAGGATTTATCGGAGAACGATGAGAGTTTATTTCTTTGATCAATGAGGAGAAGTCCAGGAACGTCATGCTGAAATCAGGCAAGCTATTCTCTGAGCTTGCATCTACATACATCTATTTTGGTTTACATGTTTTACTTATAAAGAGCATATGTTATTTATGTGGTGTTTGCCACTAAAGTTATGAATTTGAAAACCCTTTTGTTTTCAAAATACAAGTATACTATTTTGACACCTCTACGGAGATATTAGATGGAAATTCTTTTTCAAACTATAGGATGGAAAAAGGTATTGTTTACTCCAAACCCTTTGAAAATACTCGTGTGGCTGTGGAATACCGAGATGTCGGTGTGGAAATGGAGAAATGGTGAATGGAGATGTTTATGAAAAATGCACATTGTGTCTTTGTACTATGACGACCAGCCAATAACCTGTGCGACCACATTTACCCACATATGGGAAAAGGGCGTAGTCATATAGTTTGCTCATATTAGTATGGGATGCCTCAACAACGAGGATGACCTCGTTCCATGAGGGGATGGTTTGGTGACCTACCCCTGACCTGGGTCCTAACACGATGGTGGGAGGATTGAAGGGTTCGCTCGCCGGGCAGAACTACGAGTCCTCACACTTAGGTTTCCCGACGGGGAATCTGGACTGGGTGTTGATGGAAAGGATGATAAATTCGTAGCGGTAGGGTCCTATACTAGCATGAGCAAAGGACAGGCTATGGTCGGCGGCTTACTTCGCATACACCTTGTATGGCGAGACGTGGCAGACACGATGAGTTGCCGGACGGATGGGGGAAAAGCGTGCTACCTCTGCAGAGGGTAAAACTATTCGAATAGCCGAGTCCTCGGATATGGACAGTTGGGAGGCTGTCCTCTGACCATGTGCAAGTTTTGGAAAGATTTGAGGTTTAAAAAGGAAAATGAAGTGGAGGATGTTTTATGCAACTATGCCAACGGGCCGGCATGAGGTCGTTGGGATTGAATGACCACGAAGGGTTATGGTCGAACAAGGAGGAGTTTTGGGAGAAATAAACTTGGTGATGATTTTCGGGAAAATGTTTATAAAAGAGACTTCTTACCTTTCCAACAAAGATGTATTTTCGGGAAAGAGTTTTAAACGAGACTTCTTACAAAAACAGATTTACGGGAAAAGTTCTTAAACCTTCTTTCCTTTCTCAATAAAGATATAGAGATTTCAAAACAAAGTTTTATTAAACAAAAGTATATCCTTCCCTTTTTAACAAGGATGTAGAGTTTTCAAAGCAAACAAAGTTTTATTTAAACAATAAAAGGAGTAGTGCATGCTCATTTCGGGGGTAGTTTGCGAGTACATTCAAATGTACTCATATTGGTTTCGTCCCTGGCTATTGTCTTAGCCAGATCTTGAAGAAGAGCAGTCCGAAGAAGAAGACTTCTTTAACGTCAATGCGAACTAGGACGCTTCCCAGTCAGCTGCCTGTAGGGTTGGCAAATGACTTGGGCTCCACGTTGTTTGGTGGTTTCCGCTGCGAGTACCTGATGAAGTTATGGCTTCAATCAAGTAAGTAAATTTATTCGGTATTTATGGGTGTTCTGTGATGCCAATTCGAGTTATGTGCAACAACAGACTGATCATGGGATTGTTGCAGGAAACATAACGAGTATCTCGGATAGTTAATCCGGGGTCCTCACAATAGACCCCAACCTGCTTGCACACATTCCAGAGGTGCAAGCCGCTGCACGGTCGCCAAAGACGAAGCCCGCCGGTCGAAGTGCCAGCCGCCACACCGCTGGTCGAAGTGCCAGCCACAAAACCGCCGGTCGAAGTGCAACCATTACCAAATCCCTTGTTTACTGCAACCATTTGGTTTGGTAACGACAAACACGAACGTGAGCAACAATATTAACTTTGTTATTCCCGTGCAGTAAAAAACTAAACCAAGATAATCGAAGAACTGTAACAACCTATCTTATTTCATCCAGGCAAAGAAAAGGGCATGCCACTGGGAATTGCCAGTAAACTGCAATATGTAATTCCATGAATGAGGATAAGAAACACAGAAAAGTGACTACTTTCCTTGTATTTAAGGATATATAAATTCATCTCATTACAACTGGGTGACAGATTAAAAATTATGTGTGATCAGCTCAATGACCCCAGCATATTAGAATAGAATTCATATTTATCGGAAATAAATAGAAGTCATGTCGGCATCTATGGGTACATATAAGATGATTTCTTATATATTAAGAGCATGTACCATTTCTTATAATAAATAAAACATTGAGAACAACAATTTTGTATTTCTGCAAAAGTAATAATTTATTGAACATATGAAGAGCTAGTCGTATAATCACCTCGACATTCATCAAATCGTAGATTCAACATTTGGCTCGATCACTCTTTACTGGGCTCTTCATCTCCTAGATCCATTCCCATCAACTCTGGGCAGAAGATCTGAACTTTGCTGCAATACCTATAATCATGAAAACAGAAACAATTAGAGGGACAAATATTTTGTTTACATGCTGGAAAATAATTAGCAGCCCATAGTACTAATCTCGTTGCATTCAGCCAAGGAAAATAGTTAGCAGACTAAATACTTGAAGCTCTCAAAGAGCAAATCAATATAAAGCAAGAAAAATTCATCACGGCCATCACCTTCAACCTACAAATCCAAACCAGAGGCTAGGTCACCCAGCTTCTCTTGTTGAGAAAATAGCATGAGAGTAGGGAGATGCAGCACGTGTGCAGCGGCCACCCAGCTTCTCTTGTTGAACGCCGTGCAACCAGATGCTAGGTCCAGCAGTGCACCAATGATTAACGAAACAACCTCCTGCAAAAAAAAAGGCAGCCATGAGAGATACACCAATAGATAGAGTCAAACACTAATTTGGTCTCTTGATACGCGGTAACGAAGCAAAATCGAAGGTCTAAAGAGTCTGAGATGTACGCACAAGAAGAGCCAGATTTGAAGAGCTGGGCGATTTGGAGATCTTAACTGTGGTGGAGAGCTTACTGCGTACCAGAAATAAAAGGAGAGGGCTAAGAGGAAGGTCACCATCGATCAAATCGAACAGCACAGAAGAAAGAGGAAAAAATGGAGAAGAGCATGCCGCAGCCTACCTTCACCAGCGTCGGTTGCACTGTTCCCACCGGCCACCAGCCATTCCTCGCTGAATAACTGATCCCTCGTGTGCGAGAACGACCTCCGAACTCACTTCTCTATCACCACATGCAGATCGGGATTGGGACGACGGCGGCGTCGTCGAAGGCTCTGCCTACGGCCCGGTCGCCGGGCTGCGAGGACAACTACCTCCTCGTCCGTCCCTTTGCCTCCTGCGTGCACGGGAGCTCGACCTTGAGTAGGGACTGGCGGCGGCATCACGCGGGGAGAGACGGAGCGGAGGGGATTAGAGAGAAGAGACGCGAGGGGATTGGGGGAGAGAGCGACGCGAGCGGATTGGGCTAGGGTTTGACCGCGGCGGACGCAGCTTATATACCACAGGGCGAAATGACTATTTTGCCCATAGAAAATGGACGGCTCAGATCGACGCGGGTTTTCACTCTCTGATCGGACGGCTCGCGGTGGCCAGTCGCTGCGAGGAAAGATGTGTGTTCCGAAATTTCCAGCCACGAAGTCGATGACAGGTGGGACCAGGGACAGTAAAAAAAAACATGTGATCGGACGGCTGAGATCGCATCTGAACGACTTCGGACGGTCAGCATTTGCTGAGCTCTGAGCAACGCCGGTCTCTAGCCAAGGATGTTATCTTTAGATGTCGATTCGTTATTCCTCACGTACCTCCGGCGTGATGGCGCCGGGGATTGGGCGAGGGGCCGCCATGACCTCGCTCGGCTAAACTCGCTGGCGCACGCACGTATTGAGGGCCGATGCTTCGAGCGACGGATATGGGCCGAATCTCTCGGCCGATACACCGGACATAATCAATCCCAGGCCTATTTTAGGGAAAGGAACCCCCTGCCGTTGTGTTTGTGACCATGCTGGTACCAAGAACACGGATTGTATATAACAGGGCTCGTAATTACTTTCCTTCAGGGTTTTGCTAGCTAGGCACTACTATCCTACTAGGGTGTCCTATACAGGCGACTTGATAGATTCCCCACAAACAGAAAATAATTGATACTTGCAAATTTAGCTTGATTAAAGAGGTTGCAAAAAAAATGAAGCTATGGTGCGGAAACAGGTTGCGAGAGGAAGACTTGATAGTTGCAAGGCATGTTGAAAAATCGTGGGTGTAGTGGCGAGGCCAGATTTAGTTCGACAAAATGAGATGGTGCGGAAACAGGTTGCGAGAGGAAGATTTGTTTGTTTGGGCTTTCTGGGATATAGGAGGGGCACATCCTACCTATATAAAAGACCACCCACATAGCCCTCCGGTGGAGGACTCCATGTTTTTTTTTTGCGAATTTTTTTTTAGTTTTTTTTTTTAAAATTTTCCTCTCAAAAATCATATACATGAAATATATGCACGTTGACGAGTAGGTTTCATTCCCGTGATCGGTTTCGAGTTTGATCGACTCTATCTGCTTAATTTTGGATTTAAATTCGCAAAAACATTTGACGAATTTGACACAGCCTATATAAAAAAAGACCACTTAGCCCTCCGGTGGAGGCCTCCACGTCATTGGGCACTGTAGCAGTGCTACATTGCGTGCACATATACAGTGTTTTTTTTTTGCGAATTTTTTTAGTTCTTTTTTTGAATTTTTTTGTTCTCCCAGAAATCATATACACGAAATATATACACGTCGACGAGTAGGTTCCATTTCCGTGATCGGTTTCGAGTTTGATCGACTCTATCTCCTTAATTTTGGATCCAAATTCGCAAAAATATTTGATAAATTTTGTCAAATTCGTCTCACTCGGTCATACGTTTGAATTTTCCTCTCAACGAGTAGATGTATATCACCGTTCCAAACAACTTCCATGTTTTAACCTTTTTATTTTAACGAATCGGTCCCCCGAAATAAAACATTTTTGTAGAAGAGTCCCGCGTACCGTCTTTTTGCAAAAAAGTCCTCGCATTTCCCAAAAATTGTGAAACGGTCTCTCGGAATAAAACATTTTTGCAGCAAAGTCGTACAGTCCCTAAATCTATATTGTTCTCCGCCTTTAAGCCTGCTGTCAACAAGTACCGCACTTCTACAGTGCCGGATTTTTTTTTTCGGATTTTTTTTTTTGGAATTTTTTTTAGAAAATTGAAATATTTCTATAAATACCCATACCTGTCGGAAAAATAAGTAAAATACATTAAAATGCTCAGAAAAATATATGCTAACTACTTATGGCATAATGCAAACATATTTAAACATTTGTTTACATATTTTGAATTGGTGAATATTTGGACAAAAAACAACTGTACTTCCTTAATTATGTGGAATCTAATTTATTAAATGTTTAAATATTTTGAGTTGGTTAATATTTAGACAAAAAAACAAATGCGCTTCCTCTAATTATGTACTTAAAGTGAACATTTTAATTTGGTAAATATTTGGATGTAATCTAGATGAACTTTCTCTAAATATGGAATTCAATTTAATAAATATGCATTTCCACTCATTACGGACTTAAATTAAATATTATTGAAAAAATATAAACATATTTGAACATTTTAATTTGCTTAAAAAATTGGAAATACTCTAAAATATATCAACATGCTCACAAAAATATATGCTAACTACTTATGGCATAATGCAAACATATTTGAACATTCCAATTTGGTAAATATTTGGGTACAATCTAAATGAACTTTATCTAACTATGGAGCTAAAATTAATAAATGTTCATATCATGCATTCTCTAACTATGGAATTAAATTAAAAATTTATGTCAAAATACAAGCATATTTGAACATTTTAATTCACTAAGTATTTGGACATACTCTAGACGAAAAATTCCGACGGATTTCAACATTTTGAATTACAACGGGTGCGGCGTGCCGCCGCGCCAAATTCCACTAGTACTACAGACAAGGTAACTGGATCTTGACCCGGTAATAGGTTAGTCTGGACAAATGCTTTTTCTCTGTCCCCTGTGCCGACTTGCTCTCCTTGAGCGTTCTCACCATAGATCCCCTCGCCGGCCTCTCTCCCCCTGCCGCCGCCGGCCATGGTGGCTGGCGTCGAGTGGGAGGGGGGTCTGGTTGTCTCTAGCTGTAGGTTTTCTTTTCTGTAGCTTCCTCTTGGCCAATAAATCAGTGATTGGATCCGGTGTCTCCCCTAGTTTCTACTTTTCTTCTCTCCCTCTGGATCATGGTGATGACGATGAAGTGAGGAGATGTGGGAACGAAGGTGGAAGTGCTTATGCCTTCGCTGCTCTGCCAGATCCATGGCGACGGTTTGACTCATCTGCCGTCGCTCCCTATCCGTTTTCCCCCTTTCTTTCTAATAATCTTGTTGCTGGTCATGTGATCCCTCTCTCTGTTTGCGCTGCTGCGTCCATGGTGGCCGCAGTGAGGTTTGCTGGAGGTGGATTCATGGCTGCAGCTTTGCTATGCGACCCAGATCTGAAGGGCTCAGTCGGTTCCTCTCCTATACGCTGCCATCGTGGGGATGGTGGACTTGGAGAAGACCTTTCCGAGTGTGGATTTCGATCTGTGTTGTGGGAGCCCCAGGATGTGAAAGTTCCCCTCCATGTCTTCGATCTGAAGGTCTTCCTCCTGGCCGGCCTTGGTGGCGAGGGGGAGGAAGAGGGCGACATGCTGTTGCTGTGTGGTGGAGTGTGGTGGGGAGGGCATCGATTCTGCAGTTGATGCGGCGGTTCCAAAGCTATGGCATCGTGTGGCCATGGCTATCTTAGGCCACAGGGATGGCCTCGCCGCGTTGGACTGTTTCAACCTGAGCTCGTTCTTCCTCCGGTGTTCTGCGTCCCTACTCGTTCCGGCCAGCCGTGGCGGCGAGGGGATCGACTTGTGTGATGCGGTTGCCTGGGAGGATGCAGGAGTTTCAGGTTCATTGTTGGTGCAGCCTGGTGAACTTTGCTTGGCGGCCTTGGGCAGCTGCTATAATCTTTGGTTTGCTGGCACCAGTACTTCCTATGAGCTTTACTGCTATATGTCTGGTTGTTGTGCATTGCATCTATTGGGAGCTGATGTGCATGATGAAGATGCGTTCTTGCTGTCCGGGACATGCCGGAGACGGGTGAGAGCGTTTTTGTTGCGGTTTCTCGGGTTTAACAGACAAGAACCTCCTGATTTGAGCTCGGTGATGGCCATTATAGATCTACAGCTCAATCCCCTACCTCATAGGCATCTGCCAACGCGATTGCTGGTTGAGCCGCTGGCTTTACGGTTGGCTAGATTGCGAGAGGCCCTTGAAGAGTATGATTGCAGGTTTGTTGAGTCCGAATTCTCGACGGACCCCCTGATAGGCTCCGGTTGTACTCTTCGGCATTGTCATCATGTTTCGTTAGTACTTTTCTATGTCCAGCTGGGCGAGTTTTTCCTTGGGATGGAAGTTGTAATCACTGTGCTGTAAGCTGTTGCAATATCTAATGACAGTGGTTTATGTTCAAAAAAAAAAAGTTAGTCCGGCAAAAGAAAGAAAGAAAACGCACTGCCACCATATGCAGCCTCTATCTGTCTTAAATTTGTACTACGTGAGTAAAAAAAAAACTATGTTCCATGTATTTTTTTACTATATGCATCTGCCTATGTACAGAAAGTTCTCGGTCATTGAGTAGATTTGAACTTTCAGGAGTGAAACGAGAGAAAAAACGTGCTCAGAAAATCCGGCCTCGAGTCAAGAATTAAGCCAACCGCGAGCTCAGTTGGTTGTAACAATTCAGTAAATCGAATAATCGACAAATCAAACCCTATCATGTGGTTACATTGACTATTGGATCTTTGACTGAATTGATGAATTCAGTGACCTGACATGCACGTCAAGTCAGTCTTTATCCATCAAAAGGCCAAACCCCAGGTGTGAACATACCTAACTATATTAAGGAGGACGGAAATAGCGCGCTGAGAGGCCTCCACGCCACTGGCCCCACCTGCCAGCCCCACCACCCGCGGCACTGTAGTACTGTAGCTAACACTGTAGCTATATACAGTGCCGCGGTGGGCCCACCTGTCAGCCCCACTGCGGGCTGCCATTTTGCCCCACCTGCCAGCCTCACCACCCGCGGCATTGTAGTACTGTAGCTATCTACAGTGCCGCGGTGGGCCCACCTGTCAGCCTCACTGCGGGCTGCCATTTTGCACAGAACGACAAGCAAGCCCAGAATTTGCCCCGCGAACCTCCAGTTTTCCGAAGGCAGGGACCCAAATGCAATTTCGAAAAACTTCAGGGACCGCGCTGAAAAACAACACGCGCAGAGCCCCCTCTCTCTCCTCTCTCGCGTGCGAGCCGGAGTTCACCGCCGGCCGCCGCGCTCGATGCCGCCGCTCCGCTGCTCCCCGTCTAGATCCACGCGTACGGGCCGCTCCGCCGTCGCCTTCTCTCTCTTCGCAGACCGCCGCGTGCTGGGTCGCCGGATCCGCGCGAGAATCGCCGCCGCCGTGCGACCGCTCCCTCCGCCGCGGCCGCTCCGGCGACACAGAAGAGGCGACGCCGCCGTCCGCGTGCAGCCCGCCTCCGCGCGCCTCCGACGCGCGCGGGCACGCGTCCCACCTCGCCGTGCGCGGCTGCTCCGCCGCAGCTCCGCCGCGCGGCAGATTCCACCACCCGCTTGCGTCACCGGATGACATCAGCACGTACCCTGACATGTGGGACCCTCCTGTCAGCGTTAGAGCAATTACAGAAAATACTAAAAAACCATAAAATTCATATCTTTTAAACCATAATTCAAAAAAAAAACTAACATACCAAAATTTTCAGAAAAACAAAATCTTTACGAATAAAACATTTCGAACCATCATCAAACAACTAGATTCATCTTTAAATTCATAACTTTAAAACCATAATTCAAAACAAAACAAAAAAACTAATATAGCAACATTTTCAGGGAAAAAAACTTTTACAGCTAACAGCTAACACATTTCCATGCATCATCAATCAACTAGAATTCTTGATTAATTAAAATAACTACAATATGAAACATAACATTTGTGCAAAATGACATCTCACCTCCATTTAATCCCATATTTGTATTTGTTTTCTTCCGGTTTTTTGCTTTTCTTTTGCTTTGCATTAAAACAACATTCGAATAATTATCACCACGCACATAAATGATTGCAGCAAATTTTAGCTTACAAAACAACTACAATTTCCCTTTTTGAATTCCATTTTGTTCTAATACAGTTGCAAAAATACATTGAAATTAAATCTTTGTATTTGTTTTTTTATTCTCTTTTGCTTTGCAGTAAAACAACATTGTAATAACGATCAAAAAGAAAAAAAAATATGCAAGACATTTTAGTTTAAAAAACAATTATGTGAGCATCCCACAATCTAGCTAACAGCAGTATTAAAAAAAAACCTTTTGCTTCTTTGCTATAAAAAACCTTTTACTTCTTTGCTATAAGCCACAATGCCTGCAAGGATTCAAAAAAAGGCAACTCCTATATCAAAAAAGACAACAAAATGTATTTTCCCGAATAATTCTTCCTCCCCAAAAAAATATTGAAATTTTTTGTAAGTTTGATAATAGAATTCAATAGTTCACATAATTATAATCTTCAAATTTATGAATCACAATAATGCAAATCATGTTTACCAAAATGCACAAAAAAAATATTCCCCCAAATAATTGTTCCTCTCCAAAATATTCAACTTCTTTCATTTTATGAAGCAAATCCGAACAATTTTTTAATGTGGACACTTCCAAATTTGAATTTCCCCCAAAGAGCTATTTCTTCATCTAACGACAATTTAATCCACTTAACATCTTCACGCTAACGAACAGAGTTGAAATCCGAACAATTCCTGAATGTGACCACTTCCAAAATTGATTTTTTTATTCAAATATACCCATCCGAACAAATATAATCTGAATTACTTACCAATTAAAACATTTTTTTAAATTCGAACAGGTTTTTTAAACATACACTTTTTCTTCATTTCAGCATTTCAAAAAACCAATTTACAAACGTGAATAACAAATCAAAACTGAATAAACTCCAAATTTGACAGACTTTCCAAATCCAAACAAAGTTTAAAACGCTGACTTTTCTTTAGATTCACTAATTTTGAAATCAAAACAACTTCTAAGCATGGACATTTCCAAATTTTCTTTTCCACCACACGAGCGCGCCATGCTCACTACTTATTGCACATAATCAAATTTTAAATTAGGATATTTAAACTTTTAAATGTCTTCCAAATATGATCATTTCACAAAAAAAAAAAATCTGAAAAACTTCCCAAATTGCACGAATTCCAAAATCTGAACAATTTTTAACCACAATCTTTGTTTGCATTAGAACAATTTCCAAATTTACACACTTCTAAAACGTTGACATTTTCCAAATTTCAATTTTACCGCCATACCACGGCAGACAAATTGGAATATTTCAAAATTTCAGCTGCCTTTCAAATATAACCTTTTTACTAACGTGAAAAGAATTCAACTCTAAATAACTTTCCAATTGGACTAATTTTCGAACTCTAAACAACTTTTAAACATAAACTCTCTTTCCATTCCAACAATTCTCAAATCTACACAATTTTAAAATGTACAAATCTTCAAATTTCAATTTTACCACACAAGTGCGGCGTGACGCCGCACCAAATTTACCTAGTAACAACTCATCATGCAGCTTCATATATACCACTGCGCTCTCCACGTATTCGGAGAATCCAAATGATATTTGAAGCAGTTTTTTGCGTAAGCATTTGATGTGTCAACTTCTTGCAGTAGCTGTATGGAGTTCGGTTTTTCCGCCTTTAAATTACAGGAAAACACAGCCATTCCTATCCACAAAACACATCACAACGATCACGTACCAGAATTATTGGAGTCATTCTGTTAGGTGCTCGATGATCTCACTGCTATAGTCTCAGGAATTCACGAATATTTGGTACAAGAAATGAATTGCAACAGGAAACGATCCTATTACATCAGAGCAAGCTTTGCCACCGCCGTCTTCGCCTGATCCCGATGGATGCCTCGATCGTTGCCTCCTCCCAGGTATTTGTAGCCCGTCGGTCGCAGCCTGGCGCCCAGGCCCAGGCCCATGTGGTGGCCCAGAAGACCAGCTCGGTAGGAGTATGCGTATAGGCTCCTAACATCCCTCTCTCCTTGAAATGCGGCTTGGGGTCAAGCCGACGCCACCAAGAACCCGCCTGGATCCCATTGCAGACGTCCGTTGAGGTGGTCGTGGTCACAGTAGTAGCCCATTCGGGTACAGAGTAGCCAGTGGTGGCTCAGTCGGGGATCGAGGAGCCCTTGGTTCTCCATGACCGCAAATGCCCCTCGGCCGCAAGCTGCAGCTACACCACCAGGGTCCCATGGCAGTCGGAACTCCTTGAGTCGCCCAAAGACTAGCATATGCCTCCCTCCTTGAAATGTTTCTTGTCTCTGACCCATGGAGAACTCCAAGCCATCAACAGTCCATGCGACCAACCATATCCAAAAAGCATCTGTAAGCTGCTGGTATGAGCACTCGAGGTGTGCATAACAATGCATATGAGCAGTCCACCTTTTCTCAGAGCGGCATAGTGCAAAAATACAGATTCCAGGGTCCCATTGACTCTTTTTGTGATGACTAGCTTGGCCATCCAAGTTCATTAGCACCCAGAAAAAGAATGTATCCACATCTTGAAGACTTTGGATGGTTGATCTATGTGGTTGGCGTGTTTCACGTGAAAATAAGCTGTATGTTGATCCCTGCAGCTCAAGCACTGCTACTGTATGAAATTTGAATGCACACTCTCCCTTGGACACCTGATAGTAACACTCAAGTTCAGTTTTCACAGTTCCATCGTATGAATGCAGGGCTGATATGTTGCAGCAATATATAGACCCTGTGATCAGAACTTCCTTGCCATCAATTGTCAGGTTGTCAGTTGAATAATTTTCACTTCCCTCAAGTGGCCAAGCAGTTTCCCGCTGGAACAATGCAAAACTGAATCGGTTCACACAACAGGGCACTGAGCCGAAGTGTTGCACTGCCAGGTGTTTGTCTTCAGATAACCTGTACCAAAGAATACACCAGAGCCTGAAAGCACATGTAGCTCTGCTAAAGAGACCACTCCATATAGCTTCCTCCCATTCTGCACATGAATTCTTCAGAAATTTTTCCAACATATTCAACATCGCACTAGGATCAGTAAACTGCTCCTCTTGCTTAACTGTTCCCAGAACACTGCTAACTCCCCTATTCTGACTCATTGTTGGGTCATGCAGTCAGCTACAACAGTTAAAGGATCATGTTCAATGAACTTATGCCACCTAAGAACACTCTCAATGGATCGTAACCAGGGGCAGCAAAGTTGTCTCTCCTCTGCATATACATCATAAACAGGCGTTTCCTTGAGCCCATTGACGGCATCTCGCACAGCCGTTTTGCCCGCCTCCATGAGAAGAAGTAAACGATGGCCAGGGCATGGGTCGATTTGCTGTAGCATTAAGGTGGCCAACCAGAAACGATGGCCATGGCATGGGTCGTAGCAGCAGCCCATGGCACCTGAGGTCGGCGACGCTTGTCAATGGGGATGACCATAACAGGGGTGGCGTCATGGTTGCACGCGTGGGTGACGGCGCGGTGACCACTTGTGTCGCGCAGTCTGCCAAACAGAACACTTGGACCACAGCGGTGGTGTCATTGGGAACCACATGGGTGACCGCCAGTGACCACTCAGCGGCGGACTTGATGGGCTCGTCGTCGTCGAGGGTTTCGTCGCCTGCTGCAGCTGCAGCGAGCACAGGATTGACGTCGACGGTCACAGTGCGTGACGTCGGTGCCGTTGCTGGGGTAGAATCAGGCGTCGACTCTGGGGCGCCACGGCTTGGACATTCCGTCGAACAGAACGTGGGCACCACAGCGATGTTGTTGATGGTAGCATCGAGAGCGACCGTTCGTGGCTCGTCCACGATGGGGGCTGGAGCCGCATGCTCGACCATCTTCACCGACGCAATGGCGAGCTTGGTAGCGTCGGAGCTCACCGTAGCAGGCCCGGTGACGCAGCCGGTGATGTCCTGCATGGAGCGGTTGAAGGAGACGGAGGGCATCGACACAGTGTGGTCGTCGCCGCCCTCGTGCAGCACCGCATCGGTCGAAGGAGTGGTTGCGGCTGAAGGTTGGGCCGGCAACACCTCCGCCGACGCGACCCACATCTGCAGGCGGCAGCACCTGTAGTAGATGCAGCGTCCGTCCCAGTATGTGTACGTCTGTGCCGCTGCATGTGCCGAACTGAATGGCACATCAGCTGCGACACATGGCTCTCCATCCGATTGTATGGGAGGATACACCACTAATTGCTCCACACCATAGCGATCAAAGAGTTGATGCAGCAACTCCTCCGTGACCGGGTATATAGCACGGTCGATGACCATGCTCAGAGTTTGATCCGAAGGCATCTGGTGGGTAGACATTTGATCGAACATGTGGTGGGTGGGTGGAGAAAAAATTGGAAGGGTGATGAGAAGGCTCTGATACCACGATGTTAGGTGCTCGATGATCTCACTGCTATAGTCTCAGGAATTCACGAATATTTGGTACAACCTCCGATCCATGTGTATCTAGATAAAGTTGAGACCATTAATATGGATCGGAGGGAGTACAAGAAAGGAATTGCAACAGGAAACGATCCTATTACATCAGAGCAAGCTCTGCCGCCCCCGTCTTCGCCTAATCCCGATGGATGCCTCGATCGTTGCCTCCTCCCAGGTATTTGTAGCCCGTCGGTCGCAGCCTGGCCCCCAGGCCCAGGCCCATGTGGTGGCCCAGAAGACCAGCTCGGTAGGAGTATGCGTATAGGCTCCTAACACATTCAGACACGTGTACGAATAACTAGGATCAGCAGCTATGCCAACGAAAAATAATCCCAAAGTATCCGGGAGGAGGCCACAAATTACTCTATCAGCAGGGAATGATCGATTCTATATGCATATGTAATGTGTATATAGGCAGATAAGCAAGCCAATTAAGCAAAATTAAGCTGATCGTTATCCTAACACGACCGATGGAGACCGTGCATGTCGATCGATCAGCAGATGCGATTGATTTGCTCCCGCGGTAGAGAAGCACGGAGGCCCCACTAACCGCACGTTTATGGCAAGCCGTGGCCTAATGGCGTGGTTATCTTGAGCACAGCGGTAGGATCGAGTAGCTTTTCCATGGACAGAATTAGCAGCCAGGTTTTATGGAATTTTTTTTTAAATAATATTTTTTGAACAGAAATTCGGAATCTAGCACGCGTTGTGGAAGAATTCGAAAACTAGCGCGGCGTCGGCACGGCTCGTGCCAAAACAACTGGTTTCGGCACGGCCAGGACCGAAAATAGCCACCTGCATGTCGGCCTGCGCACCGGCAGACGTGGCCCACATCTCTTGGCGTGGCCCGTACCGAAACTTGTGCTTTTGGCGTCGCCCGCGCCGAAACCGCGCCTTTCGGCACGGCCCGTGCCGAAACGAGGCAGACGGCCATCTTCCTCTCGCTCGACGCCTCTTCCTTCTCTGGCTCGACCAGTCTTTCTCCTCTCCTCTCTGTGTTCTTCCGCTTCCAGGAAAACAGCAGCGATTCCTACCCCAAAAAATTCCCACAAACCCATATATTGAAGAAATAGAGTAGAGTAGGGTTAGGGCATCATCGATCTACTGATGGGATAGTTGTTCGTGGAGGCGTTTGGGGGAGTGGAGGTGGAGCAATGGTGGTCAACAATGGTGGATAGTGGTGGTGTGTGCCGGTGTTGGGGAAGCTAGAGGCGTGCTGCGGCGGTGGTGGTGCTAGATTGAAGCCGGGCAGCGGGAGCTACGCACGCGTCAAGGGTAAACCCTAATCTCTAGATTTTTTAGGTTAAGTGTTAATATAATTTAAGGGTGGATGCATGACATATGTGTGGATTAGTGTAGATATATTTTAGTTAGTGGTCATATTTTAGGTGGTGGTAATATTTTAGTTGGTCAGCATATTTTAGGTGGTCATATTAGTATATGTTGTCGGTTAGATGTTAATATAGTTTGCAGGTGGATGTGTCAGGATTAGTGTATGTTGTCGGTTAGATGTATTGTATATTTTGAGTAGTCTTTATTTTACCGGGGGTCGTCATATTTATTTTCGGCGGTCGTAATATTTAGATATATCAGCTGTGGAGTATTTAATGATTGAATAAATTTGTTTAGCTAATGGAAGTGGTCAATGTTGTTGTGCACTACGGTGCCGGTACAGTCCGTACATCTGAGTCAGGGGTTGATCTTAGTGAATTTGAAAATGTGGAGATTCAGTTGACAGAGCCAGAGAAAGTGAAAATCAGCGGTGTCCAGTGGTATTTTACGGTGAATTTTGGGTATGATCCTAATTACTGGACTGTTAGGATTCAGTCGGTATGGACCAAATCCCGGTCAAATATTCGCTGGGAGTTGTTGCCGCTTGATCGGACAAATCAGTGGGTTTCTTGGCAAGCATCATGCAAACGCCGAGGAACAAAATCAGAAGTCCTAGTGTCGTTTGTTCTGAAGCAGAATAATTTTGAAATAGGTGGCGGTGCTGTTCAGACTGGAGAGACTAGTGAAGCAACTAGTTCGCATTGTGCCCAAATGCCTGGTCATTATGAACCATCACCGTCTGCAGGACATGCTCAAATTCCTGTTGGTTATGAACCATCACCGTCAGCAGGACATGCTCAAATTCCTGTTGGCTATGTACCATTATGAACCAGCACTGTCTGCAGGACCTGCCCAAATTGGGGAGGCTGATGCGGATGAGCACGAAGGTACAGTACAGGCTGAGATATTGGCGGAAGACGAGGAGGATGGCGTCGCAGAAGATATTGATTATGATGATTCTGATGAAAACAATGATGAAGATGTGCCTATTCCCAGTTACTGGAATCAGGACAACTCTGCCATCACGGCCGTGCCTGATGTCCATGAATCGTCCTGGGAGTACCACATGAATAACATTCAAATCGGGGCTCAGTACAGCACGAAGCAACAGTTAAGGGAAGCCGTGATTCAGTGGGCATTGTCCACGCAAAGGGTTTTCCGCACTGACGTGTCAAATAGGCAATATTTGACAATGAGCTGTGTTGACATTGGTTGTCCGTCACGGGTGCATGGTCACTTGCCGAAGTATGACGTGGTGTGGGTGGTGACAGACGTCGTGCCACACACATGTGAAATTAATAGTTTGCCGACAGATCACCCAAACCTAACGTCAACTCTCATTGCACGTCTCTTGTTCAGTGAGATAGTGAACAAGAAAGACATGGTAGCAAAGCACATCATAGATACAGTTCACGCAAGATGGAAAACCACCATTAAGTACGGAAAGGCCTGGAGAGCTAAGCAGAAGGCTCTAGAGGAGAGGTTTGGGTCTTTCTATGACTCTTATGATAATGTTATTCGTCTTGTTAGCACATTGAAGGGGAGGAATCCTGGCACATATGCTTTAGTAGAATTATAACGGTTCCCGGAATTTCCTCAATATGGTGTATTCGGCCGACTGTTCTTCTCATTCGCTATTTGCATCGAAGCTTTTACCCATTGTCGTCCAGTGCTCTGCGTGGACGGCACGTTTCTCACAGGCAAGTACAAGGGGCAGATCCTGACCGCAATAGGTGTGGACGGCAATGGGCAGATCGTCCCGATTGCCTTCGCCTTCGTCGAGGGTGAGAATTATGAGAGCTGGATATGGTTCTTCAGGCAATTGAAAAAGGCAGTTGTGAAGACTCGACCAAATGTGTGCATCCTTCACGACAGGCATCCTGGTATGCTTAAGGCTATAAAGCGACTGCAGCACCCCACCGAGGATGAACCAGCACCATGGACTGACATGCAGAGCCGCTGGTGTATGCGTCATCTCGACGCTAACTTTTACTCATGCTTTAAGAGTAAAAGGCTGATGAATCTGTTTAAAAGACTGTGCAATCAGAATCAAGAGAGTAAGTATCAGTTTCTGTGGAAAGACTGACTGGATTCACTGGGCAGCAAGTGAAGGAAAGGAAAGCTGCGCAGGCACAAGCGGTAGCTACACAGCTTGCTGCGGCGCAGGTAGCTGCGGCCCAGGTTGCTGCGCACAGGGTACTGCGGCACATGGTGATGCGACACAGGGTACTGCGGCAAATACGACAGATTCAGAGCCTGTTGGGTTGTGTGACTTGCCTGGAATTGACCCTCCTGGTACGAAGAGAAAGAAGGGAAAACGAATCAAATTTTTTGAAGAGTGGATAGAGAAGGAGCCTCCCGTGAAGTGGTCTCTGTTGCACGACCAATATGGAGCAAGGTACGGCATCATGACTACCAACCTAGCTGAGGTGTATAATTTTGTACTCAGAGGGAATAGGAGTTTGCCACTGACAGCACCGGTGGAGGGTATTTTGCACGGAACATTGACGTATTTCAGAGATAGACGTCGTGAAGCCGTCGAGCATATTGAGTATTACCCCAACACACCTTATTGCCGCAACATAAGACAGTACATGGACAAGAAGATAAAGAAGGCACGGATGCACACGGTGATTCGTATTGGTAATGAAGAAGCGAGGTACGAGGTACGCTTACCAACCTCAAGATTTGGTGCGGGTGAGCTGAAAACCCATGAGGTCATAATTAGTGCTACTGCACCCCCAACGTGCGAGTGCACGTGCAACAAACCGAGACTGCTTCACCTCCCATGTTCTCATGTCCTTGCTGTTTCTGGCCTGTTGGGGATGAACCCAATCAGTTTTGTCTCTCCGTATTTCATGAAAGAGGCTGTGGTTGAAACTTGGACCGGGGAGATGACAGGATTTAGAGTAGTTGGCAACTTCAACAAGGTGAATGAGATGGAACGAGAATATATTCCGGATCCTGCTCTTATGAGAACTGGCAGAGGAAGACGGAACTCGCGTCGAATCTGGAATGATATGGACGAGTCTGAAGCTGGTGGATGTACTAGACAGTGCTTACTTTGCAATCTTTTTGGGCATAGAGAGAAGTATTGTCCCAAATACGGCCTAGGACCTGATCCTGATCCTGCAGTCATTCCTGATCCTGTGCGTGGTCGAGGAAGTCGAGGAAACCAAGGAAACCGAGGACGTGGCCAACGTGGCTAGCACTACATTCCAATTTCTATGTGTGTATCCCTATGGTTTAATTTGTATGTGTCCGAACTATGTTGTAATTTGTATGTGTCCGAACTATGTTTTAATTTGTACGTGAATTTGTATGGTTTAATTTGTATGTGTCCGAACTATGTTTTAATTTGTACGTGAATTTGTATGGTTTAATTTGTATGTGTCCGAACTATGTTTTAATTTGTACGTGAATTTGTATGGTTTGATTTGTATGTGTCCGAACTATGTTTTAATTTGTATATGTCTGAACTATGTTTTAATTTGTACATGTCTGAACTATGTTTTAATTTGTATGTTTGTTATTTTTTATGTTTTAATTTGTACGTGTCCGAACTGTGTTTTAATTTGTACGTGCCCGAACTGTGTTTTAATTTGTACAGATGGCTGCACATGCGTTGCTCAGTGAGGTGATCGATGGAAAACATCGTGCAAAGATTTGGGAGGGTGGTGACAAACCGAAGATCTTGCGTACGCGGGGTCCAGCATACAACTGGATGATACACCCTGATTGGGTTGATCGGTACGTATAAGAGAATATATTGATTATTTCGTTATGTTGTACGATATGACGAATAATTTATGATAGGTCACTGATGAATAATTATGTTCGACAAAATTTTGTTGCAGTTTATCTTGGTCTGGTCTCTTACCTATAGCGCGCCTAGTTGAGGCGACTCGGCGGGAGTGGCAACATATTCCACCAGATCAGCTCGGGGCCCCAGATATTGATGTGCAGGTTGATGCATCTCGACGCATCAACCCAGACAGGTCACTGCTCTGCTGCTTAGTTGATCGATGGAGGCCCGAGACCCACACTTTTCACTTCCCGTGCGGAGAGATGGCACCGACTCTTCAGGATGTGTCATATCTGTTGGGTCTCCCACTGGCGGCGCGGTCGTAGGTCCTTTACAGGCTCCAGATAATTGGCGTGACGAAATGCAGGCATGTTTCGCAGGGATACATCCGGAAAACCCGCTCTTAGAGTACCAACGACACGGTCCTCGGGTTTCATGGTTGAGCAAGTTTCAGGTAAGACTGTTAGAATTATGAGTTTTATTTTTTATTATCAACAAACTTGTACTTACTCAGTTCGTTTTGTATGATCAATGCAGATTGGAGTTCTAGGATACACGGATGCCGCGTTGACTGAAGCGCAGATTACTAGATGTCTGGAGGCATACCTGCTGTGGCTGTTCGGCAAGGTAATGTTCATTGACTCCCACGTCGACACTATTAGTGCGCGCTTCATCAATATGGCGCGAGAGATTGCGGAGGCACATCACGTTGAGGACATAGTGCCACGGAGTTTTGGGTCAGCTGTCTTAGCCGCCACGTACCGAGCTATGTGTTCGGCATGCACGAAGAATAAGCGTTCTGCTTCGCTTCTTGGCTGTCCACTACTGTTGCAGTTATGGTCTTGGGAGAGGTTCCCTATCGGTAGGCCTGACGTCGACGCAGGCTCGTTGAGACAAACCTAGTCGCTTTGCCTACTATTGGTAGTATGTGGGCGCGTAGAGAGGTAAACTTGCACATCATTTAATTTTTCAAACTTCTTATTTTGGTAAACTTGCACATCACTTACTAGTTTATCTATTTGCAGAGACGGTACGCGGGCCAGCAGGTTAAAAACTGCTACGAGTCCTTCACGATGCAGTTTGATCAATTGCAAGACAATCAGGTTATATGGGAGCCGTACCGTCCTGACAGGGTGCAGACGAGATACCCCGGCGGGATTTCTAGCTTGTGCCGGAGGGATGAAAACTACTGGTTCACTCGAGCCCGCATTGTTTTCGATGTCACGGTGGAGGAGATGGCCCAGCAACGTGTAATGAGACAGTTTGGCAAGCGACAAATGCCGGAGCCTCCCACTAGAGTTCCCGCCCTTCCTCCACACATCCACAGGTATGTTTTTAATCAACTGTGTTTACACCATGGAATTTGGAATGTACTTTTCTAATTACACTACGCCTACATGTTTCAGATTGTCGCGACAAGGAGATAGATATCTGGCATCCTGGCTACAGGCACTTAATCCGTACATAGCGGAATGAGCGAACGCGACGGCTAATGTATGGCCCGCGGATGAGCCATTTCTGCTACATGATTTCAACTTATATCTGCGGACGTACAGACAGTCCACTCGACTTCGCTTAGTGCCCACGTCCCAGCCTGATCAGTTGCCACCTCCTTCTGTTACGGACATGTACCCACTTGAGGCTATTGGGGGAAGCAGATACTACGCGGTATGTACTTCACTAATATTGGTAAATGCATGTCTCAATAATCGACACTAACATTTTGTTTTCCTACAACAGGCAGGCTTGATACAAGACATTCAGAGCGACGTTGCCGACTTTGCCCCACTGCCGCAACAAGTGTCTTGGTTCAAGCGTCTGGAGGACAAGCTACGACGTGTGTACTCTGTTCTTACTTGTGCCGGCGCTGCAGACGTTGCGGCACACGGCCCAGCACCGCGCCCCGCGCGCCAGTCACTCTCCCGGACTCCACTTATTCAGGATGCACAGGTATCACCCTCCCGTCACTCCACAGGTCGACAGGACCCCCGACCACGTCATACAGTAGTACAGAGTCCTCGCCCACGACCTACATACGAGCATGGTAGTTCGTCCCACCAGCCAGATCCTTCCCAGTCCGGTCCATCACAGCCAATTCTGTACGAGCAGCCAGATCCTACCCAGCCTGGTAGTTCGACGTGGCAGCCGCCACCTATGTACGGGCTCGGGATGCCGCCTTCGTACGGGTATGGCATGCTGCCTGGTTACCAGTTCGCGATGTTGCAAGGTTACGGGATACATCCACCTCAACATAACGTGTGGAACCCGTCTGCTATGCCGATGTCTCAGATTCCGGTCCACCTCCGTAAGTAGTTTATAATACTCTCATTTATTTATCATGTCCACCTAGACGAGTACTGACGTAACATCTACATGTACAGGTGGGGGTGACGACTCTACACACACAGAGCTGTACGACGACCCGATGTACCAGACTCCACCGCCGCCCCCGACGCATGAAACCCAGACACAGGAGGAGGAGCCGTTGCGAGGCCGAGGGATGCGTGACCACCGCGCTCCGAGATGCTTGTCACCTTCTGGGCCTCGACCGCGTAGACAGCCGCGGACACGTCCTCACAGAGATGAGTGATACTACTATCTATTACTATCTGTGAGACATATTTCTATCTAGGTACTACTATCCGTATTTCTATTTCTATGTCAGACATATTCATATTTATGTTTGTATGAGACATATTATCTATGTACGAGACATATTCATATTTATGTTTGTATGAGACATATTATCTATGTACGAGACATATTCATATTTATGTTTGTATGAGACATATTATCTATGTATGAGACATATTATTATCTATGTACGAGACATATCAGAGGAAAATAAATTGTACGAGACATATTATTAAACAAACATTGCAACTTACACAGACAGCAAGAAAACTGGTAGAAGCGACAACACAACATAAATTGAAAAAGAAAAGTCATCTACCATCGACACCGCCTCCCGCGTCACTCTTCCCCTTCGACGATGCTGCACCCTTGCCCTTCGACGACGCCGCACCCTTGCCCTTCGACGATGCTTCAGCCTTGCGTTTCGACGACGCTGCACCCTTGCCCTTCGACGCCGCCGCCGCTGCTGCAGCTCTCTTGCTCGCTTCAGTGGGCATGAAGATATCATCTTCATCCTCGCTCTCCTCGACCCATAACATCGGTGTACGAAAAGCATCCAACATATATGCTTCAGTGGGATATGTTAGCTCCTTCTTCTGCCACCTAGCATGCAGCCTCACGAGTTCTTTTTCTATTTCCTTGTAATTCCTCCATGGCCACCCATGCCTAGCTAGCTTCGCTGATAGCTCACGGAGATGAGGTGGATGACTAACAATATCTTCGAATGGGATCTCCTTATTGTCTACCTTGAACTCGGCCGTAAACTTCAAAAGGAGTGCCGACATTCCTGCCGGGAAACTACCATCTGAATTGTATCTCGACATGTTCGAGTGAGTGGACTATGCTTACCAACTCGACATCTCCTCCCGGGGTTTTATAGGACGAGCACAGACCAATTGGCGGGAGAAATAGGCGGGAGCAAGGCTGGCGGGAAAATACAAGGCGGGAGCAAGTTTGGCGGGAAAATTAGGCACGGCAGAAAAATGGCGGGAGAAGAAGGGCGGGAGGAAAATGGTGGAACAAAATGGCGGGAGAAAAAAGTGGGAACAATTGACCGCGAAACAAATTTACTCGAGAAAACCAAAATATGCGCGGTGTCGGGAAATATGGGCGGGAAAATAATGGCAACATTAGCGGTGGCGGGAAATATGAATATATGGGCCAACAGTTGGGAAAAACAAAAAAAAATGTGAAATGGTACTTTCGGCACGGCCAGAGCCGAAACTGGCCTGTCGGTCCCGCCGTTACGCGAAAGGCAGGCGTGCATGCAGTTCACCGGCCTTTCGGCTTTGGCCGTGCCGAAACCTGATGGTTTCGGTTTGGCTCGTGCCGAAACCTTTGTTTCGGTCCGGCCGCTGCCGACGCCGCGCTATTTTCCAAATTTCTGGAAAACGCACGCTATTTTCCGAATTTCTGTTCAAAAAAATATTATTTAAAAAAAAAATCAGGTTTTATGTGGCTGGCTTTGTTCAAGGGCGTGATTATCCTAAACCATATCGTCAGGGCCGTTAGGTCGATCGCGCGCGTCTATCCGTCAATCCCATCTGTGTGTGATCTGTCCATGTTCATCGATCGCTATGCTGCTACCGCTGCTATTATAGGTAGCCGGTCCAAATTCTCCAATGTCATGGGGTAGATCGTGTAATGGCGATTGGTTTGTTGTACTTGTGCACAGTGGCCGGACGGCCGGGAAACGAATCGAGAGGCGTCTCTAAAAATGGTAGGCGCGACGACGACGTCGAGCGGATCAGGGGCGGAATCATGGGCGGATCTAATGTCCTTGCCCGGGCTTGCCGGCGGACGATCCTTTATATTCTCTAACTTTGTACAGTAATTTTGTACTAAAAATGGCGAGTTTAGTTATGCTTGCCCGGGCTTCTAGAATCTTCTAGGTCCACCACTAGGCGGATGTGCGGGGGTGTCGCCGTCGACCATCCATCTAACCATCGTACAAGGATCATACATAATTCATCGTACGTGAAGCAATTTCGTAGTATGATTAACTGGCAAATAGAACTACATTGTTTCAGCTGATAAAGTCACTTTACACTTTTAAGTGGAGTTGGTACTATTGTTTGTGCTTGAAACGACTCGGTTCTTGTGGTGAACCTTGCTTCAACTACTACATTAAATTTCTCTCATGAAAAAAAAACTATGTCATCTCAAGGAAGAAAAATAACTATGCCATCATGATTATCTAGAAAGGGTGCTTCTTTCAATGTTTACGGAAAGAGCCAGCCATTAGCCATGGAGGGGCTTAATATAATCTTGTTGGAGGAGCCAAATTTGTTTAGTTACTAAGGCCCTGTTCAGAACCGACACAGATTGTCTAACTTGTTGTGACAAAGTCACCCTTGAATTTGCCACACGGTTTAAACCGACGGTCAAGATCGGGGATACGTAATGTTTGGAACACTTTTCACAGATTTCACCGTTTAAACCACTGTAGCAAGTATTGTTCGTTGCCTCTGTAGCATCCAATGTAAACCGTCGATTTTCAATCCGACGAATGAAACTGAGCAAATTAGAGGTATTGCTCACCTCTAACTTTTTCATCAAGTTAGAGACCGGTTCAGAACACGGGATAAGAAAAACATGGGAATTGAGACGACATGCCTCTCGAATCCTATAGGATTAAAAAAAGTAGGATTTACATACGTTATCCATTTGAAATGTAGGATAGGAAAAGCGCAGGAAATTATTTGATGACATGTATAATGGTAGATCATTTTTAGAACATTCGATCTAAAGAAATATTTTCTTGAACATGGTACATGTTAATGTTGGCTTGCCTTGATTGCAAAATGGTCATGCCATGGTGATTTTCAAGTAGCATAATGTGCATACACTAGCCCACTAGTTGTCGGTTGTAACGACATACGTAGACCATTTGGAGAAACAAATATACGGAGTGCATTCGAATCTGTATGTCTCTTTGAGAAATGACCAAACATGCCCATCTAACTACTAACCAACAATGCACTAAGAATAAAGATATGACGGCAGTCTAATGATTTTTTTTTCACTTCTGAGGTGTTGGGCGGGTCTATACATGGGCCTTTGGCACACGCGAGAGCAAACGAAGGCACAGGCGAAACACTTAGCCCTTGCGTCCCCTCAAGAAAGTTTCCATTAGATCAGACCACATGTTAGTGTATGTGAAATCTGAAGGAAAGGAGTCATATGCTATGGAATCTGGTCTCACATTCCTACATTCCAAAGGGTATCAAACAAACTGTTCCTACAAAATGCCTATACTTCAAATTTTCTCTACAATTCATGGGTTCCAAACGACCCCTAAGTATATACATTAATCAGATAGTTGGGGGTAGCTTTCCTCTGCTTCCCCCACCCCCCTTCCTCATCCATGGCTGTATTGGTCTTGATTACCGCATGATTAAATGGGCGATTTCGATTTTTTCACCCAACATAAGAGTATTAATCCAATGTATTTATTATCCATTCATCCATTACTCAAGAAGAACTGGACGATGCTCCTTCTTCGTCTCTTTAGAGTGTACTTCATTATATCTTCGTCTAAGCGGAATTGTGTACCATATATTTGCAGAAGGAAGCTAAATGAGCTTACAAGAGGCTTGCACACTTTGCGGATAACATACCGCAATCTACACACAGGGCCGGTCCTGAGATTTCCGGGGCCTGGGGCGAAACTAAAACTTGGACCCTTAATGTATACATCATCATAATAATAATGAATATATGTGTAAGAGATATTTTTTCAATAAAACTTTAATACATTCAAAACATTACACATATCAAATAAATTGTACAAATACCTTAAAATTTTCTTCTAACATTTCTCGATGCAAATTCATCTATGATGGGGTTGATGTCAATGTTGTCCAATAATTTCTTCTCGATGCATAATGATGCCAACCCGTTTAACCTCTCTTGAGTCACTGTAGACCGCTAGTAGTTCTTCAATAATTTCAACTTTGAAAAGCTTCTTTCAGCTGAGGCGACAGTCACGGGCACTGTAAATAAGAGGCGATAAGCAATAGAGATATTGGGATAACAATCAACTTCTCTCACATGCTCAAAAATCTCCATAGCAGACATTATAGAATCTTGTCGTGGTGGTATCACGGCAGATGCCATAGGATGGCTAAAGAGCGGGGCCGATGGGCGCTGGAGGATCCGGGAGAGGGCTAGCACGCTAAGAAGCGTACACAGATGAACACATAAGCGCAAGCACACACAGGATCTACCCAGGTTCGGGGCCCTTGTGAGGAGGTAACACCCCTACTCCTGCCTATCTCTCTCTGTATATCTCGGTGTCACATGTACAAGCTGCTCCTCGAACTGTATAATCCCAACAATGGGGATGAGCACAAGGTAGAAGATGAAGCTATGGGGTCAATGTATCTCCGGGCATCGTCCCTCACGCAGGAGGGGTGAGGCCCTATATATAGGCTAAACCGAGTTACGGAAGTGCCCCTCCACTAGCAACGGTCACATCACCGTACCGGCACTGCAGACGCGCACGCCTGCGCGTCATGATTGTCTCTGCACAGTGGACAGGACATGGCTTGCCCATGTCCTATCCCTCATCTCTGCTCCCACGTACAGCCGAGGTCAGCGGTGTCCTTCTCCTGCTCCTTGGTCAGCAGAGGTAAGCCCAGTCACCTCAGACATGCGCCGTACCGCACGCCGCGCTCCCGTGCCAGACGGATGTGACAGCAGCGCTGACCTCCGTCCGACATAAGGATAACCTGGCATGGATATGCCGGATTCCCTTTCCTGAATAACCTTCCCTGCATATAAGAAAACGCACAAGATACCGACATACATATGTCGGTCATGATGTCTCGGATCTTTATCACGGATCCCATATCTCGGTTCACAAATGCCAGTTTGCACCAGCATGGTACCTCGGTCCCTTCTAGCCCGGTTACCTCGGTGCACAAATGCCGGTTTGCACCAGCATGGTACCTCGGTCCCTTCTGGCCCGGGTTACCTCGGTTCTCATATGTCGGTTTACACCAACTTCACACCCTGGTCACCTCAGAGGTCCAGTTATGTCGGCTCTCACTGTAACCTGGCCCACACCTGGGACCTTGCTTATGCCACACCATGACCCTACCGGGGGTAGCCCCCGACAAATCTGGTAATGTGAATCTCATCATCTTTAATTCAGAAATAAGATCATACATCTCAACATCTTTGATCAGATTCAAAATTCTCATTAGTTGGTTGCTCTTCCTCCACGGCAACAATCGCCCACTCATCAGGGTTTATCGAAGCACTAGTATTACCTCTAAATTTTTATAAATAGCTCCTCTCTGTGATTGTACCAGTCATCCACACGTTTGCTATTTTCGTCTTAGCACTACCAGATTGATACCTTCTAGATAACATGATCCCACAGAATGCTGGAAATAAAGTTACATCAAAATTAATGCTACTGATAGAGAATTTAGATGACACTCTGATTGCGTGGATCACACGTTCGCTGGAGAACCCAAGAGGAAGGTATGATGCAGTGTAGCAGCAGTTTTCCCTCAGTATGAAACCAAGGTTTAATCGAACCAGTAGGAGCAAGAAATCACTTCGAAGGTTGTCAGTGGCGCGCTGACGTGGAACCTGCACACAACACAATCAAACTACTTTGCCCCAACGAAACAGTGAGGTTGTCAATCTCACCGGCTTGCTGAAAACAAAGGATTAAACGTATGGTGTGGAAAACAGTAGTAAATTGCAGAGAATGAAAAGGAACAGTGTTTGCAGTTGGTTGTATTATCAGTGTAAAAGAATGGACCGGGGTCCACAGTTCACTAGTGGTGTCTCTCCATAAAAGATAACTAACATGCTGGGTGAACAAATTACAGCTGGGCAATTGACAAAATATTGAGCGCATGACAATGCATATATATGACATGATGATTACTATGATATTCATGTGGGCATTACGACAAAATACATAGACCGTTATCCAACAGCGTCTATGACTAATAATCCACCGCCAGGTTGTCATACCGAGTTCCCCGTTGGTATTAAGTTGCAAGCAACGGATAATTGCATTAAGTAATGTGCGTAAGTAAACAAATGCATTAGACCTAACGGCGTACCCTTAAGCTAAGCATCGGTTATTTTATCCCTAGTGGCAACAGCACATCCACAATCTTAGAAGTTATTGTCACTCTCCCAGATTACCGGAGGCATGAACCCACTATCTAGCATAAATACTCACTCTTGGAGTTACAAGCATCTACTTGGCCAAAGCATCTACTAGTAACGGAAAGCATGCAAGATCATAAATAACATATAAGATAGATTGATAATCAACTTGACATAGTATTCAATATTCATCGGATCCCAGCAAACACAACATGTAGCATTACAATAAGATGATCTTGATCATGATAGGCAGCTCACAAGATCTAAACATGATAGCATAAAGTGGAGAGACAACCATCTAGCTACTGCCATGGACCCGTAGTCCAAGGATGAACTACTCACGCATCACTCCGGAGGCAGGCATGGTGATGTAGAGCCCTCCGGTGATGATTCCCCTCTCCGGCAGGGTGCCGGGAAGAGCTTCTGAACCCTCCCGAGCTAGGGTTGACGGCGGCGGCGTCTCTGGAACTTTTCGTGGATAATGGCTCGGGTATTTAGGGTTTTCGCGTCGGGAGGAATAAATAGGCGAAAGGGCGGCGGCTGCGGAGCCACGAGGGCCCCACACCACCCCACGGCGCGGCAGGGGGGCCGCGGGCCCCATGGTGTGGGCGCACGTGGCTCCCCTCCGTGTCTCCTCTGGACTCCGTCTTCGTGTTGGAAAAATAGGAGGTTCTGTCCAAGTTTCGTCCAATTCCGAGAATATTTCCAGACTAGCTTTTCTGGAATACAAAAACAGCAGAAAACAGGAACTGGCACTGTGGCATCTTGTTAATAGGTTAGTCCCAGAAAATGCATAAAAATGCTATGAAGTGTATATAAAACATGTAACAATTGGTATAATATCAACATGGAACATCAGAAATTATAGATACGTTTGAGACGTATCAAGCATCCCCAAGCTTAGTTCTACTCGTCCTCGAGTAGGTAAAACGATAAAAACAAAATAATTTCTGAGGTGACATGCTACAATCATAATCTTGATCAAATAATATTGTAAAGCACATGTTATGAATGAAGTGATCCAGGTCAATGGTCTATAGTTTGCTAGCAAGTAGATAATGAGCAAACAACTGAATCATATAAGCAAAAACTTTTCATGAATAGTACTTTCGAGACAAGCATCAAAGAGTTTTGCATAAGAGTTAACTCATAAAGCAATAGATTCTAAGTAAAAGGTATTTAACCAACACAAAGGAAGATTTAAGTTTCAGCAATTGCTTTCAACTTTCAACATATATATCTCATGGATATTTGTCAACACAAAGCATATAATAAGTGCAATATACAGCATATAAAAATTGTTGCACCAAAGTTGACACTAGTGTTTGCTTCTAAGATAGAAAGAAGTAGGAAAACTGACTCAACATAAAAGTAAAAGAAAGGCCCTTCGCAGAGGGAAGCAGGGATTAAATCATGTGCTAGAGCTTTTTAAGTTTTTGAAATCATATAGAGAGTAAAAATAAGTTTTGAGAGGTGTTTGTTAATTGTCAACGAATCAGAAAATGGAAAGTACAATATGACCCCTGCCAACCAGACTTTTAAGAGCGGCTCCCATGAAGGACGTTATTTCTACCAGCAAGGCAGATCATCCCTCTTTCTCTTTTGTTTACACATGCAGATATTTCACTGTTTGTCATTGCTTGACTGATAAATCAGGGCAAAAATGTGAAGAGAATTAAGCGGTTAAAGTTGTAATTAATTGGGACTGGGCACCCCATTTGCCAGCTCTTTTTGCAAAATTAATGGATAAGCGGATGTATATGCCGCTAGTCCGGTGGTAAAGTCTGTTTGACAGTTGACATAAAGACATCCACCCCGTCCTCATGAGCTTGGTAAACATTGACACAAAATAGGAGTAATAAAGTTTGAATAGTTTAAAGGTAGCACATGAAAAATTTACTTGGAATGGCAAGAAATACCACATATAGGTAGTTATGGTGGACACAGATGGCATGGATTTTGGCTCAAGGTTTTGGATGCACGAGAAGCATTCCCTCTCAGTACAGAGTTTAGGCTAGCAAGGTTATTTGAAGCAAACACAGGATATCAACCGACACAGCAAGGCTTATATGAAAACATATTGCAAGCATTATAAGACTCTACACTGTCTTCCTTGTTAACCAAACCCTTTTACTAGAAAATATCTAGACCTTAGAGATACCAATCATGCAAACCAAATTTCAACGAGCTTTACGGTAGTTCTTCATTAATAGGTTTTAACTACATGATACAAAAGCTTAAACATGAACTACTTGATAACTCAAAACAATTGACAAGTATCAAATTATCCAATACATGATCTACAAGAATATGTAAGCTTTTTCCATTATACCATCTACCACATGCAACATTTTCTGTTCCAACCAAACACCAATCAATTTATTTCAACATAAACTCTCCAAACAATTATAAGTGAAGCAAGAGAGTACTTTCTTTAAAAGAACTAACAGCTCTGAATAAGAGATGCATGAAAAACAGGAGCTAAAAGCATAGCAATAGCTAGATAAGAATACTCAACAAGTATAAGTGAAGAATAGGAGTATTCATATGAAAAAGCGGAGCGTGTCTCTCTCCCAATCAAGAATGCTGGGGTCCAATCAAGTTGACCATAAGAAAAATAAAATACTGAAAATAAAAGCACACAGACGCTCCAAGTAAAGCACATATGATGTGAAAGAATTAAAATATAGTTTCACTAGAGATGACCTGATAAGTTGCTGATGAAGAAGGGGATGCCTTGGGCATCCCCAAGCTTAGACGCTTGAGTCTTCTTGAAATATGCTGGGGTGATCCATGGGAGCATCCCCAAGCTTAAGCTCTTCACTCTTCTTGATCACATTATATCATCCTTCTCTCTTGACCCTTGAAAACTTCCGCCACACCAAACTCAAAGTAATTCTCATTAGAGGGTTAGTGCACAATCAAAAACTCACATGTTCTATAAGGACACAAACATGACCGTTACTTTTAACATTAGCTACTGCCACTGATGTTATGTGAAGCTCTTCACCCTAAAAAAGAATTCCACTCAACACTAGTAAAAGAGAGAATGCGAAAAATAAAAGACAGAATCTGTCTAAACAGAACAGTCCGCAAAGACGAATTTTTTCGAGGCACTTACGTTGCTCAGATCGAAAAACTTTAAACTAACGAAAGATGCGTACATATCTGAGGATCACGCACAAAAATTTCAGATTTAAATAATTTTTCTGTGATTTTACAGAATTAAAACGGTGAACAGCAGAAATCTGTTCCTGCGCAGAAATCCAAATCTAGCATCATCTTCCTATTAGAGGCAATACTTGGCACAACAATGCGATAAAATAAAGATACAAAGGAATTGTTACAGAAGTAAACAACTCCTTGACTCAAAAAAAAAAAAATTGCAGAAATAAAATAATGGGTTGTCTCCCATAAGCGCTTTTCTTTAACGCCTTTCAGCTAGGCGCAGAAAGTAAGAATCAAGTGTTTCCAAGTGATGAAGCATCAACAGAAAGGTTGGAAGTTTTCTCAACAATGCATTGTATCTTATCTATATAAGTTTCAGAAACTCCTTTTCATTACTTTTAGGCACACTATCCTCATCAAATAAATTTTCAGGAACAATCCAATCAAAATTCTTTTCTAGTGCCTCATGCATGCCTACAAACTTAAAAGGTATTGGTATCTTAACTTCCCCCTCATAATTAGTTTCTTTAGTGTTTAAGCCTCTCTTTTTCCAGTTTCTCAAGTGTATTAGCAACATCAATATAATAGCCAAGCATCTTATATCGAATAAAAACTTTTCTAGCTTCTCTAGCAACATCACCAAATTCTTTAAGCAAGGTTTCTAGAACAAAATCTTTCTTTTCACCATCTTCCATATCATGAAGTTTAAGGAACATATGCTGCATTATAGGATTCAGATTGACAAACCTAGCTTCCAACATGTGAACTAGAGAAGCTGTAGCAATTTCATAATTTGGAGCAAGTTCTACCAAGGTCTATCTTCAAAATCTTTAAGCCTACTAATGTGACCCAAGAATTCCTCAATGTTATCTCTTCCAATGATAGACCCACTACCCACAGATATGTCTTTTAAAGTATACTTAGGGAGAAGCATGATGAAATAACAGAAACTAAACAGAAAATAAACTAAATGCAAGTAACTTTTTTTTGTGTTTTTGATAAATAAAGCAAACAAGACTAAATAAAAATAAACTAAGCAAGACAATAACAAAGTAAAGAGATTGGAAGCGTGAAACTCCCCTTGCAGAAATCCTCTTGCTTCCCAATATGGCGTGTGGAAGGAAGCAAGGAGATTGCTGAACCGAAGTGCTTCTGCTCCCCGGCAACGGCGCCAGAAAATATGCTTGATTGCGTGGATCACACGTTCGTTGGGAGACCCCAAGAGGAAGGTATGATGCAGTAGCAGCAGTTTTCCCTCAGTATGAAACCAAGGTTTAATCGAACCAGTAGGAGCAAGAAATCACTTCGGAAGGTTGTCAGTGGCGCGCTGACGTGGAATCTGCACACAACACAATCAAACTACTTTGCCCCAACGAAACAGTGAGGTTGTCAATCTCACCGGCTTGCTGAAAACAAAGGATTAAACGTATGGTGTGGAAAACAGTAGTAAATTGCAGAGAATGAAAAGGAACAGTGTTTGCAGTTGGTTGTATTATCAGTGTAAAAGAATGGACCGGGTCCACAGTTCACTAGTGGTGTCTCTCCATAAAGATAACTAACATGCTGGGTGAACAAATTACAGCTGGGCAATTGACAAAATATTGAGCGCATAACAATGCATATATATGACATGATGATTACTATGATATTCATGTGGGCATTACGACAAAATACATAGACCGTTATCCAACAGCGTCTATGACTAATAATCCACCGCCAGGTTGTCATACCGAGTTCCCCGTTGGTATTAAGTTGCAAGCAACGGATAATTGCATTAAGTAATGTGCGTAAGTAAACAAATGCATTAGACCTAACGGCGTACCCTTAAGCTAAGCATCGGTTATTTTATCCCTAGTGGCAACACACATCCACAATCTTAGAAGTTATTGTCACTCTCCCAGATTACCGGAGGCATGAACCCACTATCTAGCATAAATACTCACTCTTGGAGTTACAAGCATCTACTTGGCCAAAGCATCTACTAGTAACGGAAAGCATGCAAGATCATAAATAACATATAAGATAGATTGATAATCAACTTGACATAGTATTCAATATTCATCGGATCCCAGCAAACACAACATGTAGCATTACAATAAGATGATCTTGATCATGATAGGCAGCTCACAAGATCTAAACATGATAGCATAAAGTGGAGAGACAACCATCTAGCTACTGCCATGGACCCGTAGTCCAAGGATGAACTACTCACGCATCACTCCGGAGGCAGGCATGGTGATGTAGAGCCCTCCGGTGATGATTCCCCTCTCCGGCAGGGTGCCGGGAAGAGCTTCTGAACCCTCCCGAGCTAGGGTTGACGGCGGCGGCGTCTCTGGAACTTTTCGTGGATAATGGCTCGGGTATTTAGGGTTTTCGCGTCGGGAGAATAAATAGGCGAAAGGGCGGCGGCTGCGGAGCCACGAGGGCCCCACACCACCCCACGGCGGCAGGGGGGCCCGCGCGGCCCCATGGTGTGGGCGCCACGTGGCTCCCCTCCGTGTCTCCTCTGGACTCCGTCTTCGTGTTGGAAAAATAGGAGGTTCTGTCCAAGTTTCGTCCAATTCCGAGAATATTTCCAGACTAGCTTTTCTGGAATACAAAAACAGCAGAAAACAGGAACTGCACTGTGGCATCTTGTTAATAGGTTAGTCCCAGAAAATGCATAAAAATGCTATGAAGTGTATATAAAACATGTAACAATTGGTATAATATCAACATGGAACATCAGAAATTATAGATACGTTTGAGACGTATCACACGCATCGGCATCACATACAGATTCAGATTACAGAAGAAGAAATATTTACCGTGGGCAGGGTCCGACAGTGGCGGCGACGGCCGGGGCAGCGGTGTCCTGGCGATCCTGCTAAAGATGGGATCGCCTAGATGATGCTCACGCTCAATGGCCAGATCCGCCGCGGATCATCAACTATCCAAGATCAGGTGCAGAGAGGAATCACAAGAGAAAGCGAGGAGGCGAACAGAACAGAGCTACAGAGCCGAGGCGTCGCGATGGTGCTTGTGCAGCGAACAAGGATGCGATCGATCGACCTGGCCCTGTGTGCTCGATCTGGCTCCTTTCCATGGGCCACGTTCCTAACTTCCTAGAGCCTGGCTGGCCCATTTCTTTTTTATTTTGTTAAATACGTTATATACGTATCTATACAAGTATGGTACCTATACTACACCGTACGGGTGGGGCCCCTAGATTTTGGGGGCCCAGGGCCGGCCCTGTCTACACACCCTCGCTAAATGAAAGTTCCTCCTAAGAAAACAATCAGAGCCCTACCGTGCATACGCCTCTCCACTATTGAATTTCACCGAGGAGAAGTCTTGTTGGCCTCTAATACGAAACCCCTCACATTCCGCACTCCTAAAAGGTTCTATCTTACACAATACAACGAAGTTGAAGCCCTTCCTATTCCACATTGGATGCTTCTATCTAGTAGCAAGCCACCAATCATCCAACATGTCTTCAGCGTTAGGTAGCAGGGTATTGATCTGTCGGACAACTAAGTAGCACAACTGAACTTAACACAATGATATGACACACATTCTCTGAATATATGATTAATCGTATCCTCCTCTTGCAAGAAAATCATAGCACAATGACATATGCGCTTATAAATGATCCACCAAGCATCTTATACAATGATCTATACACTTCTGTCGATGCCACTAGTCATGTTCCGTAGCATGGATTACATAATAAGACCATTTATATAGCCATCCTAGGATGTACATTATCCATCTATACGAATTGAGCGCCTCGACTATGACTCTCTCTTGGTTAAGCAGTTGTTGGACGTCCGGAGGACAATCGAGGCAGTACTTCTCCACATGTCCATCTTCTTGTGTCAATCCTGGATTGAATTACAGTTGTACGTTGTATGTGAAGCAAACTATGAAAGACCCCATGCGACATACACATGTCCGGTCCTGAGTGTTTGTGGGCCCGGGAAAACTATAAATCAATCTCTGCACATTAATGTAAACAATAATCAAATTCTCGAAGGATGGCTTTTTGGTCCTACAACAATCTCATCTCCGGTAATCAAAGATACTTCATGTGTTTGGCAAGGTGCACGGGTGAACAACGAGGATCAATACAATGATAATGCATAATGGTGAAGTTCCCTTGGATTTTATCCAAGTGCGATCACAAGGTTGTACAAGACTTTAGAGGATGATCTCGTCGGGTTTACGGATGCATCCGACAAGAGTATACAAATCTAGGGTTTAAGACGATGGAGACTACGAAGGATAGGGTTTTCGACTTGGACGTAGATGACCGTAGGCTTGAGCTTGAGAGTGTTTCCTTTCGGGTGGATGTCTTCTGGTATTTATAGGCTTCGGCAAGAGTCTCCATCTTCTACGTTAGGGTTTGATGATGTCTTGCACGTTAAGTTGATCTTGAATTCTTCAGTGTACGTTTGGTTAGAGAATCTTCAGAGAGTCTTCTTACAGTACGTGAGGTGAGGTTGGCGGAGCTTCTAGATGAGTGAGCCTGATCTTGTGATTATTTGCACGTCGTGGGCTGAAAGTGGTGCAGATCTATATATCGTAGGGTTATGTCGTAGATCCACTTGTCTTCCACAAGGCCCCGATTAGTGCCTTTAATAATAAGCCGAGCGACCTTCTTAACGCGTTGATGGAAGTTGTCTTCTCCTAGATGAACCTTGGCTACTGGGTTTGACTTCTTTGACCCGGATGATAGGACTATGGGCCCTTGCGGCTTGGATAGACCATACTAACTTGTGCAACCTGGATGGAGGAAATATAATCTACGCGCGACAAAAACCCACGTGGATCAACATTTTAGCGACTCTGGAACAAATCAGAGTACAAGAGGACTATACCAAGTCAAATAAACTTTGAGCGCTTGACCCGGTGCTTGAACCGTGGTTGAGGCCGCCGATGCCTCTCACATTAGCGAAAAACCTCCCGCCGGCTAAGAACAATTCATCACTACAAGTGGAACAAATAGTTGGGCCAAGTGAAACAAGTTACTAGGAACAAAATCGTGACTACATGTGTAACAAGAATTTCAGATTAGTGAAAAAAGTTCGACACACATGAAATTCGTCATGAGTTCTTGCGAATTAAAATTTTGAACTGAATGAAACAAATTTTTAGTGACCAAATTAGTATCTACACGCAGAAGAAAAAACGAATCATAATTTTCTATCATGTGAAATAAATCACAATACAAGAGAAACCCAATTTTAGATAGAGTCAGTGGTGGACCCAAAAAAATTCAAAGCCTGGGCAAACTCTTAATCATAGGCTTAGCATGCTAGTTTTTGGCCAAATTTTCATCAAAATAAGTTGTGGCGGCCGGCCGGAAGCCCGGGCAAGCGCCCAGGCTGCCGGGACGCTGGGTCCGCCACTGGATAGAGTAGAACAAAGCTATCCACATGATGAATAAATTAAAACTACGAGTGAAAGAATATTGTACACAATGCGGAAAAAAGTTTAGAAGCATGAGGAACAAATCACGAATAAAAGCGGAATAAAAATTTGAATACGTGGGACTATTCTTAGCACTCAAGAGACAAATCATAACGATAGGTGAAAATATTTAGGGTCGTTCAAACACATCTCTACTATATAAGATAAACTCATTTTAGAATAAATAGAACAAAAATTCAAACATGAAATTAAAAATTGATACTTGACTTAAAATTGAACAATTTAAACCAAACTAAGAAAAAAAATGAAAAGAAGAAACGTAAAAAGGAAAAAAAGTAGGTAGTCGTGACGCTGAATTGATAGACTCCCAGCTAACCTGACACACCCAAGATAGGTACGTAACGCACGTTATAACTAGCCTCCCAGCGACCATATTGTTTTTTCTCCCGTGCAAAGAACAAACCGAAGAGAACTGCCCCGTGTTAATGGGCCGAATTCAACGGTGCCACATGCGTGTGTAGCAGGATCGGACCGACAAGCTCGCCACAATTGTACTGGAGCACATCGAATGGCATCTCCCTCGAACGGCCCAGATGGGCAATTTGACGAGACCCCACAACAGCCCATGTGTAGGCTAAAAACAAAACAAAATGCTCCATGTATTTCTTCTTCTACGTCGCTTTGAGAAGTGCATCTGCTCCCGGTTTTTAAAAGGCAAACGCTAGGCATCAGTCGGTTGTAGCAAGGCATCGCTACAGCCACCTCCTGAAGTGAAATGAGCTCACGCGTCCGATCTATGTAGCAAAAACGTTTTGGGTGCAACATTTTTTGTCTGTGTATACAAAATCCTATGTAGCAAAAAAAATCAGAAAATGTTGCCTCGGATGAATGTAGAACAAAAAAAAACCGACGCAACAATTTTTTTGCACATGTAGCACGGGTGTTAGCAAAAAATTTTGGATCTGTAAAAATTGCAACATGTAGCAAAAAAAATTGTAGCACTTCAAACACAGCCATGTAGCAAAAACCAGCAACATATCCAACAAATCCCAATTTGATTGTCGCAAAACATGAGTACGTCGTCACTTTTGTAGAAATCAGTGTAGCATGTACACTGAAATCATTGTAGCACTTTGCCTATGCTTACACAACAGAAACTAGTCTCAAAATATAGCAAAACTGCACACCGCATGTAACATCAAAACAAAATCCCAAAACTGAACTTTCTGTCATCATCGATGGAGGCACACCCATGACCGATTCGAGCTCTTCGCCATGAATTCGCCACTCCGGAAGTGTGTAGAAGCTAGATCGAGCGAACTCGTGCTTAATCCAGTCGTGGGGCATCGTCTTCTCCAAGTCCAGCGAAAGATTGGACGCCTCATCATCCATGGCCTCCTTGGTGGCGTGCTCGTCGGCGGCCCCGGCGGTTGGAATCGAAGCCGGCAGGGAGAGGGGTCTGGGAGGCGCAGCGCCAGCCGTTTGAACGGGAGGCGGCCGGGAGGTCCGGAACAGGAGGCGGCACGTCACGAGGTTGCCGTCCGACGGCAGTAGGCGGCCCAGGGGAGGCGCCATGGCGGCGGCAGCCGGGAGGAGGTGTCAGGGCTGGCTAGCTGAAGCGAACCTGGGGAGGAGCCAGCAGCTCTCGCGGGAGAGGAGCAGCAGGCGCGCTGGGCGCGCCAGCAGGTGCCATGTGCGTGAGCGACGAGGGGAAGAATGGCCTGCGGGAGTTGCGCATGTGTTGGACCCGGCTGTAGCTACAGCCGGGTGATAAATAGCATTTCCCTTTTTAAAATGCACATTTAAACACATTTAAAGTGTCAAAATGGACCGAAAATTTCGCATGTACATGTCGACGTTCTACGTACTCACGAAGTTGTTTCGCGAAAAAAGTTGTTTGTGTCATATGTAAAAAAGGAAAAAACTTCAGTGCTAAAAAGGGTTTAACGAGAATTAATTGTCTTTTTTCACATAGACCATAAAAAAATGTCGATTTCCCATGAAACTTGTCGTGGGTACATGGAATGTCGAGATGTACATGCCAAATTTTTGTTCTGATTTTTTTTACATTTCAAAATGTTTTTTCCCCGGTGGCAGAGCTCTCATGTGCCAAATTAAATTTCCGAACAGTTGTTAAGTAGTCTGCTCAAGGAGTTTAAAATAACTCACTCTCTACAGGCAACCAATACTATCAACTCCACGCCCTCGTTAGATTTTGCAGTATGTGGATAAGTCTAAACGCAATGCTGGCACATGTGTTTTACTAGCACTAATATATTTCACCAACCATTGATCTGCCCTTTTGCACTCCTAGTAACTAAGTATGGAACAAATCACCTGTAAAAAAAATGTAAACTCCCCATCAGTGCCACAAAGCAGCCATCCGCACTATATTTCCCTTGACTCTTGAGGCAGGCAGCTAAGCATGGGTTCGGCACAAGCGTGCTCGAGCTCTCCACCTTCATTTACATAAATTACTCCAACTGAAAAGGCAATGGAACAATCATGAATTGGCATATTATTAAGTCTAACGCCCCAGCTAAGATAACATAGCATATTCATGCAAGTGATCAAGGCTAGCGTCAAAGTAGGTGTAATGTCCTTGATCTGCTTCTCTTTGTTTCCCTGCCGCCGCCTGCATAGGCTCACGAACCGCAGTGCGCTGGACGAATTCTAGTCGTCGCTAGAACTGCACGGCCGTAATTCCCGTCACTAAGATAGCTCTCCAAATTGTTTAAAATTCCAGTGGCGTATGGTCCGCATGATCACTGGTTCTTTCTACTCCGTACGTAGTTAATAATGGAGCAACTTCAGTGACAGGGAAGTGGGAACGGGGAGCTCTCTCAGGTGGCCCATTTCTGATTAACTAGCGTTATCCAGTGAGAATTTTTTTATTCTCGCCAGTAGTGAGGGGATACGTGACTGGGTTGTCTCGTGCGTGAGCTGCCAGAACGGGAAAACGGCTGGGCGATTGGACTTGGAACATGGAATATGCTTCGTAATCTATGGTAAGAACGGTTAAATTATGGCAGGAGTTCTTAGGTTTGCCGTCTTACCGAGAGATTCGGCCAGTTTCAGGAATGTTGTGCCTTTTCAAAGCTTATCTGCATGCATGGGAAATAAAGCACGAGCCGGAGCCGGATGATAATGTTTTCAATCTTGTGGGAGTGCGTCGTCAATGAGCTGCAGTTGCGTGTGCAGGATTGAATTTTTTTTACCTACGGATAAGACCCTGCCCGAAACTACAAGGTAAATGCTTATCGACATAACGAAGGAGCATGGATCTGTGCGAGGACTCTGCCAATTACAGCGTTCTCTGTTTCAGTAAAACACTAACTTTGCAGAGCCGTCAGCCGTAGAAGAGCTCAACACCCGGTTGAATCCAGCTAAGCTCTGCTCAGCTGCTCAACAAAGATGCTGCATCAGGTCCAGCGATTTGACTTCTTGAAGACTAATCCGTATGGAATCACCATCTATCTGTCTTATCATGATTCTTGATGATGAATCTGCTACACTGAACCAATAATTAGTTCTCCCTCTACCTCTAGCCCCAGGGACCTGAACTGCATCCATCCATCCATTAATGCATCCACTCAGAGCCGTCAAATGGACTAGTTTTTTGTTTTTTCATGACATCGATCGATGTTCCTGGACTTGTTGATGTGCATGGCAATATTCGAATGCCTTGGCTGCCGGACAAGATTCTACATGGACAGAGCCTCTTAGCCATTCTGAAGAAAGTTTCAGCAGCATGAAAGGGCTCGTCACCCATCCGCCACCTGAACTGAAAGCTAAACGCCATCCACAACTTGCCTATTTGGCTTTTGGCCAATTATTAAATGCCCTTGTTCCATATTCTTCTTTCAGTTTCGTCCTTTATGTTTTTTCTGGGTTATTTTTCCTTCTTCTGAATGGACTGATTATGATCTTGGAGCAGATGTTCGTTGTGGTGATTTTCTCGTCTGTTTATGTGGTTGCTCATTTATGCAATAGAAACAGTCTGGAGTACAATAATGAAACATGACAGCTCCATTAAAGAATCATTTTCACTGTTTTACACGAGTATAAGCAAGGCCGGTGTCATCTTCTGTTACAGACTTCCAGTACCTAGCTTTGGTGGCTAATTTGTCTTGAAGTACGTAATATTACAATATGAATCGGAGACAAAAATATTGTGTACACACTACAAACCATATCAACTATGATCCATGGACCTAGCTAGTCGTTCCACGCAAGTACAATTACAATATTTTTCCCTATATATTGACCAATGATAATTTGTCTAATTCAGACCTATGTGGTGCAATAGACCCCAATGATTGTTCTTCCGATCACCCGTACGTGCACCATGTATCTTTCAGAATGAATAAGTAGCATCGTATCTATCTACCATCACTTCATCCGATCCCATGTTAGAAATGGAGCAGCGTCTGATGGCCCGTGCCAGCTAGTGACCCCTGCAAGGCGTTGCCGCTGCCTATTTGGAACGTTGCTCCCCCGAAGCAAGAGCCGTTCGTCTTCTTGTCCACTGCCGGCTGGCTCGTCGACCCGTTATGGCCACCACCATCCTCCAACGACCTCTTGCGCTTCCCTGTGGCGCCCTCGCCAGCCGCCGACGTAGACGCTGACGACTCCATCATGAGCAAGCTGCGACATGCTGCTATTCACATGAAATTGGTTCATGATGGGGTGGCCGAGGAGGGCGGCGCCGTGCTGATCGTGCCGTGCCATCTCCGCGTGGCCGCCGTCATCGAAGAGCTGTGCCAGCGAATACTCGTTTGAGCAGTTCTGATATGGACGGGATCTTCGGCATCCTCTGCGTGCCCGCAGCCGCCCCCTGCATCGTGTAGCTGCTGGCGCCGGCTTGCACGAGCATGCCGGCGCTCGGCATCAGGTAGGCGCCGCACGGCTCGTCCAGCTCGTGGTCGGACAGTGGCAGCACGGCCATCGGCGACACCTGGCTGGTCTTCTTGAAGATCCGGCACAGCACCCAGTCGTCCAGCTGCATATATGCCCAGGTCGATCACACAGATTAAACTTAGTTATTTTCAAGAAAATAAATAGATAAATGAGACCTACAATTAACCAGGTGCGGATGAATCAGTCATTAACACGAAGTATGCATCATGCCTCTCACTGTCGGATCTATTGACTAAAGAACATTTCTTTAAACGACACACGCACATTAAAGCAGCTCTTGCGTCCATTGGCAAGCCACTGCAAAAACCGATGCGATATTGGTAAACTGACGTGCCGACGAGACGAACCCCAAGTATCACAAGAAGAAATACCCTCTCAGAAAAATCACCTCGCAGGTGCAACAAAGCTGGGAATCGTATACTGATCGGTACTGCCCATGCATGATGCATCTAGAAAACTCTAGGGTTTTGGTTGTACTCGTTTAATTTGTTATGATTTTGTTATTTGATATAGTACGTGCTAATTAACGACTTACCCTCATGGAGGCGTTGCGGAACTTCATGGGGCGGTAGGTGTTTCCGGCGTGCGCGTCGGCGGCGGCGAGACGGTACTCGTGCATGATCCAGTTGGTCTTGATGCCCTTGGGCGGGCGGCCCTTGTAGAAGACGAGTGCCTTCTTGACGCCGACGCTCTCGTTGGTGGCGCTGCTGCGGATGGGCTTGTCGGTGCCGGTGGCCTTCCAGTAGCCGGAACCCGCCGCGCGGTTCGGCCGGACTCCGTTCGGGTACTTGCGATCCCTCGGCGTGAAGAAGTACCACTCCCTGTCTCCGTAGGTAGCTTTGGCTGCAATAAATTGACCCGGATGAAACAAGACAGAGACGGACGATTATGAATTGGCTACAATTAATCTAGCTAGAGTGCAAGTGGGGATCGATCGATCATGTGCATGCATCATGCATGAATCCTGATGCCGCGCGAGTGTAGAGGGAGCGATTACTTACATGGCAGGGCCCATGGGTCGAACTTGTAGATATCGACGTCGGCGATGATGGAGACGAGGCACGGCGAATCTGCGGCGCGGTTGCGGAGGTAGTGGAGGATGATCCTCGTCCGTCGGGTGAAACCGGAAGCCCGGCGGGAGCATGGCCGGGTCCGACATGATCATCGCCACGAGCACGGACGCGATCGATGACAGAAACCCTAGCTAAGCTAGCTTGGATCGCTAACGGCCTAGTCCTCAAAGAATATCTGGCAGAGGAAGATATAGCTACAGATGGAAGGATTAGCTAATCGAGCTTCCAGCTGTAGCTATGAGAAATGGAGGACTGGAATTTTTGGAGACGAGAGGGGAGGGGCCGCTTAAATGGTTGCCGATTTTTGTCATCTTGTGTGCGTGACGCTTGGTCATGGCGCGAGGAGGGCTTGGCTTCTCTGTGGTTTCCGGAGGGAGGGTTATGTTGGTTATCGTTGATTCGTTATTCCTCACGTCCGGCGTGATGGCGCCGGGGATTGGGCGCGAGGCCGCCATGACGTCGCCCGGCGAAACTCGCTGGCGCACGCACGTGTTGACGGCCGATGCTTCCAGCGACGGATATGGGCCGAATCTCTCGGCCGAGACACCGACATAATCAATCCCAGGCCTATTTTAGGGCAAGAAACCCCCCCCACCGTTGCGTTTGTAACCATGCTGGTACCAGCTCAGAAGAACACGGATTGGAGGACTCCGGTAATTGCATTCCTTCAGGATTTAGCTAGGGCTCACTAATATCATAGCTTCCCTACAAAAAGAAAAGATTTGATGGCTAGATTGACAGAGAGTGCAAAAGAAAGAAAGGGAGCGATGCAAGACATGAATCGTGGGTATAGTGGCGACGCCAGATTTAGTTCGACAAATGAGATGCAGGTTGCGAGCGCAAGATTTGTTTGTTTGGGCTTTTTTGGATGAGGGGCATATACTACAGACTGGACCTGGACACGGTAGTAGGTTAGCCTGGCAAAAGAAAGAAAGAAAACGTACTGCCACATGCAGCCATATGCAGCTCTATCTGTCTTAAATTTTGTTTTCTGAATGTTCCATGTATATGTTTAACCATCGATTTTACTAATTCTAAGTCGTATGAGAATTAACTAAATCTCAGTCAAATCTCTATTCATTAGATTTGCATCTTGATATGTGTGATCTCTGAGTTGTAAGTGGTTGTTATTGTAACTGCGCTATTAAATTAAATACAGGAAAACACAGCAATTTCTATCCACCAAACACATCGCAACGATCATCTATACCAGAATTATTGGGGTCATTCATCAGACAGGTGTACCAAATACCAATAGCTAGGATTAGCAGCTATGGAATCGTAAAATAATCGCAAAGTATCCGGGAGGAGGCCACAAATTACTCTATCCGCAGGGATCGAAGCAAGCCAATTAAGCAAGATTAAGCTGATCGTTATCCTAACACGACCGATGGAGACCCTGCATGTCGATCGATCAGCAGATGCGATTGATTTGCTCCCGCGGTAGAGAAGCACGGAGGCCCCACTAACCGCACGTTTATGGCAAGCCGTGGCCTAATGGCGTGGTTATCTTGAGCACAGCGGTAGGATCGAGTAGCTTTTCATGGACAGAATTAGCAGCCAGGTTTATGTGACTGGCTTTGTTTAAGCCTTTAAGGGCGTGATTATCCTAAACCATATCGTCAGGCAGGTTAGGTCGATCGCACGCGTCTATTCGTCAATCTCCCATCGATCTGTGTGATCTGTCCATGTTCATCGATCGCTATGCTACCGCTGCTATTATAGGTAGCCGCTCGAAATTCTCCCATGACATGGGGTAGATCGTGTAATGGCGATTGGTTTGTTGTAGTACTTGTGCACAGTGGCCGGACGGCCGGGAGGCGAATCGAGCGCGTCTAAAAATAGTAGGCGCGACGGCGACGTCGCGCGGATCAGGAGCGGATGCGCCGGCGGTCGCCGTCGGCGATAGGGGATGGAATTCCAAAACGAGTAAGTCATCGCGCGATTCGCCTTGTCGCTGTCGAGGCACGTGTCGACCGCCGGCGAGCTCGAGCCGGTGTGGGGCCGGGATCAGGGGCCGCGCTGGCGAGAAGGAGTGAGAATGAGATGGACGAACGAACTGAGGACGATGTATGCGGCCGTGCGCATGCATAGGTGAGGAGATCGATCGTGATCGTCTCATCCTGTCCGAGAGCTTCGCGAGCGATCGATCATGGGAAAAAAAAATTAAATAATATTTTTTTATAAAGTTATTCGGAATCTAGCATGCGTTTTGGAGAAATTTGAGTTCTAGCGCGGCGTCGTCACGGTGCGTGCCGAAAGCAAGGTTTCGACACTGCCCGTGCCGAAAGCAGCACGTTTCGGCACGGCCCAGCCGAAACATGGAGCCCCTGCCATTTCCCTCTCCCGCGCCTATTTATCGCGTCGTCGTCGCTCCCGACTCCTTTTATTTTTATTTTGCCAGCCTTGCTCCATCTCCCGCGCCTATTTTTCACGCCGTCGTCGCTCCCGCCTTTTATTTTCCCGCCAGCCTTGCTCCCTCTCCCGCGCCTAATTTCGCGCCGTCGTCGCTCCCGCCTTTTATTTTCCCCGCCAGCCTTGCTCCCGCCTATTTCTCCCGCCAATTGTTCTGTGCTCGTCCTATAAAAACCCCGGGAGGAGATGTCGAGTTGGTAAGCATAGTCCACTCACTCACTCGAACATGTCGAGTTTTTACTTCAGATGGTAGTTTCCCGAGTGGAATGTCGCACTACTTTTGAGGTTTACGGCCGACTTCAAGGTAGACAATAAGAAGATCCCATTCGAGGATATTGTTAGTCATCCACCTCATCTCCGTGAGCTATCAGCGAAGCTAGCTAGGCATGGTGGCCATGGAGGAGTTGGAAGGAAATAGAAAAAGAACTTGTGAGGCTGCATGCTAGGTGGCAGAAGAAGAAACTAACATATAGGAGTGAAGCAGTATGTTGGATGCTCTTCGTAAACCGATTTTATGGGTCGAGGAGAGCGAGGATGAAGATGATATCTTCATGCCGACTGAAGCGAGCAAGAAAGCTGCAGCAGCGGCGGCGGCATCGAAGGGCAAGGGTGCGGCGTCGTCGAAGGACAAGGGTGAAGCATCGTCGAAGGGGAAGAGTGATGCGGGAGGCTGTGTCGATGGTAGATGACTTTTCTTTTTCAATTTATGTTGTGTTGTCGCTACTACCACTTTTCTTGTTGTCTGTGTAAGTTGCAATGTTTGTTTAATAATATGTCTCGTACAACTTATTTTCCTCTGATATGTCTCGTACATAGATAATAATATGTCTCATACATTGATAATATGTCTCATACAAACATAAATATGAATATGTCTCGTACATAGATAATATGTCTCAACAAACATACCTATGAATATGTCTCACATAGAAATAGAAATACGGATAGTAGTACACAGATAGAAATATGTCTCACAGATAGTAGTAGATAGTAGTATCACTCATCTCTGTGAGCACGTGTCCGCGGCTGTCTACGCGGTCGACCCCGAAAGGTGACAAGCGTGTCGGAGCGCGGTGGTCACGCATCCCTCGGCCTTGCAACGGCTCCTCCTCCTGTGTCTGGGTTTCCTGCGTCGGGGGCGGCGGTGTAGTCTGGTACATCGGGTCGTCGTACAACTCCGTGTGTGAAGAGTCGTCACCCCCACCTGTATATATAGATGTTACGTCAGTACTCCGTCTTGGTGGACATGATAAATAAATGCTAGTATTATGAAGTACTTACCGAGGTGGACCGGAATCTGAGTCATCGGCATAGCAGACGGGTTCCACACGTGACGTTCAGGTTGATGTATCCCGTAACCTTGCGACATCGCGAACTGGTAACCATTGCGGCATGCCATACCCGTACGAAGGCGGCATCCCGAGCCCGTACACAGGTGGCGGCTGCCACGTCGAACTACCAAGCTGGGTAGGATCTGGCTGCTCGTACATAGGTGGCTGTGATGGACCGGACTGGGAAGGATCTGGCTGGTGGGACGAACTACCATGCTCGTATGTAGGTCGTGGGCGAGGACTCTGTACTACTGTATGACGTGGTCGGGGTCCTGTCGACCTGTGGAGTGACGGGAGGGTGATACCTGTGCATCCTGAATAAGTGGAGTCGGGAGAGTGACTGCGCGCGGGGCGCGGGGGACGCGGGCTGGGCCGTGTGCCGCAACGTCTGTAGCGCCGGCACAAGTAAGAACAGAGTACACACGTCGTAGCTTGTCCTCCAGACGCTTGAACCAAGGCACCTGTTGCGGCAGTGGGGCAAAGGCGGCAACGTCGCTCTGAATGTCTTGTATCAAGTCTGCCTGTTGTGCTGTATCACGGAATCACGGCTTCCCTTAACTGCTGCTTCGTGCTGTACTGAGCCCCGATTTCAATGTTATTCATGTGGTACTCCCAGGACGATTCATGGACATCAGGCACGGCCGTGACGGCAGACTTGTCCTGATTCCAGTAACTGGGAATAGGCACATTTCATCATTATTTTCATCTGAATCATCAGAATCAATATCTTCTGCGACGCCATCCTCGTCTTCCACCAATATCTCAGACTGTACTGTACCCTCGTGCTCATCCGCATCAGCCTCCCCAATTTGGGCAGGTCCTGCTGACAATGCTGGTTCATAATGAAGAGAAATTTTCTGACAGTGATGGTACATAGTCAACAGGAATTTGAGCAGGTCCTGCTAACGGTGATGGTTCATAATGACCAGGCAGTTGGGCACAATGCGAACTAATTGCTTCACTAGTCTCTCCAGTCCGAACAGCACCGCCAGCTATTTCTAAATTATTCTGCTTCAGAACAAACGACACTAGGACTTCTGGTTTTGTCCCTCGGCGTTTGCATGATGCTAGCCAAGAATCCCACTGATTTGTCCGATCACGGCAACAACTCCCAGCGAATATTTGACCGGGATTTAGTCCATACCGACTGAATCCTAACAGTCCAGTAATTAGGATCATACCCAAAATTCACCGTCAAATACCACTGGACACCGTTGATTTTCACTTTCTCTGGCTCTGTCAACTGAATCTCCACATTCTCAAATTCACTAAGATCAACCCCTGACTCAGATGCATGGACTGTACCGGCACCGTAGTGCACAACAACATCGACCACTTCCATTACCTAAACAAATTTATTCCATCATTAAATACTACACAGCGGATATATCTTAATATTACGACCGCCGAAAATAAATATGATGACCCCCGGCAAAATAAAGACTACTCAAAATATACAATACATCTAACCGAAAACATATATCTACACTATCCTGACACATCCACCGACAAACTATATTAACATTTAACCTAAAAAATCTAACCGACAACATATATCTACACTAATCCTGACACATCCACGACAACCTATATTAACATTTAACCTAAAAAATCTAGAGATTAGGGTTTACCCTTGACGCGTGCGTAGCTCCCGCTGCCCGGCTTCAATCTAGCACCACCACCGCCGCACCACGCCTCTAACTTCCCCAACACCGGCACACACCACCACTGTCCACCATTGTTGACCACCATGCTCCACCTCCACTCCCCCAAACGCCTCCACGAAACTATCCCATCAATAGATCAGGGATGCCCCAACCCTCCTCTACTCTATTTCTTCAATATGTGGGTTTGTGGGGATTTTTTGGGGGTAAGAATCGGTGTTGTTTTCCTCTGGAAACGGAAGAACAGAGGGAGGAGAAGGAGTGCTCGAGCGAGAGAAGGAAGAAGAAGGCCGTCGAGGTTATCTGCCTCGTTTCGGCACGGGCGGTGCCGAAAGGCTCGTTTCGGCACGGGCGCTGCCAAAAGCGCCACTTTCGGCACGAGCGCTGCCAAAAGACGTGGGCCACGCCTGCCGCTGCGCAGACCGACATGCATATGGCCTCTTTCGGTGCCGGCCGTGCCGAAACACGACAGCGCGCTAGAACTCAAATTTCTCCAGAACGCGTGCTAGATTCCGAATAAACTTTAAAAAAATATTATTTAAAAAAAAATCTCGATCATGGCTACGTGCCGCGCCGCACCACCGTAAGAATCAGCCGTGCGAGTAAAAATAATTGAAGGATAAAAGAAGAAGTTGGTCCCTTTGGGGATTACATTTGGCGAGTAAAATTTTTTTTGCAACATATTTGGCGAGTAAATAAACGTAAGAAGGATAACATGCACACGTAGAAAGTTACCTGAACTATTCCAGAAGGGGACGCGTATCTACCGAGCTCTGGCGCGTCTGACCCACCATAATAACTCATTATTTTTTTCTCAAACTTCCAAAATATAAATAACATGCAACTTGTTCCAAGTGGCTTGTTTATATAAGCATAGATGTTACCATGCAGAGCATTTAATTTATCTATGTGTGGGAGACGTTTTAGACTAGCCATAGTGGGAGTATCATAGGTAGTATCATGCATGCCATGTAGACAAAAAGATGACGTGTCACTGCAATTAATGATGAGAGAGGTGATGGTGGTATCATAGGTAGATACCGTAACATAACGGATTCCAAGACAAGATGAGCGTGCATGCTAATAAATACACTACTATATGATACCACATATATGTTACTACCCACTATGGAAGTAGTAACATAGACTAGTATCATATGCATGATACTAGTGTATGATACTCCCCACTATGACTAGTCTTAGAAATAAGACGAGCCGAGAAAAAATGCATGTATTTACAGTTCATAAAAATTAATAAGTCATTAGTTAACTATTAATGGGTGCGTTAATTATTCAGTCGTTTCCTATTCTTGAATCTTGGGGCTGTTACCGACTCAGACGGGTTATGCCCCCACGGTTTACCCGACCTGCTGTATCTATAAAGGCAGAGGTGAAACCTAGCCGCCATCTTACAACATATGGTTCCACCTCGTTCCAGAGCATTGCGCTGGTGTCCAACTCTTTTCCATCCCCTGTCGCGGCGTGCACCGCAAGGAGTGACAGCAGGGCTCCAGAACCCCGCTTCTCATATTCCTATACGGGAGAGAGGCGATCAGATTTTTGGGTGGCGCACTCACGCGACTACTAGCGGTGACTACATCCCTAATGAAGAATTCTTTCCTGACATCAACAACCTCTTCGTCGACATGGGTGACACTGCCAGCGCTTCCGCTCCTGCTACGATGTATGTATTTCTGTTTGTTCTATTTGAGATCATGGTACTATTTACGTTCCTAGCGCATGCTGTAAATTTTATATGTTTGTCTACTTTATTACTAGATCGCATGATTACTTTAGTACTTGTTGTTTCAGCATATTTATGTTTTCGTGGATTAAATCATATGCTGAATTGCTCATATATTAAATAATATACATATGTATTTTTTTCTACTAATTAATGTATGGGTGATCCACAGTCCCTCTTAATTTTCGCAACGTAACCAGAATATTAACAAAATAGAAGAAAAAGAAAAGAACAAACCAACCAGTTAGACTAGGTTAGATATCCCAGTAGTCAACTTCTCCTTGTGTTTGTGTTTCTTCCTATGGGCATGCAACACAAATATCATGGACAAAGTTGCTACACCAGTCACTATGCTTGGGTTTCACATGAATAAAATCATATTGTTATGAACCTCCCAAATACTCCCGCGAACGAAAAGTGGCCCCTTGCAAAATTTGCCACCTGGACTGGACCATCTCCAGACTGCCAATTAATTTTAGGTAATTCCAGACTCTCCCACTGAAGTTGCAATTAAAACAATAAGTGATCACTATCCTATGATGTTCAGTACAAAGGAAGCAATTAAATTCATATGTCACATTTCAATGACGCCTCTGAAATATATCTCTTGTATTCAATATGTCACTTGAAGGTAACCGGGCAAACATTTTAATCTTCATAATAATTTGCTCCTCCAGATCCAGTTACACATTGGGCATACTTGTATTCATCTATGAACATAAGCACAATATTTTACTGCTTTGTATACCTCCCCCTCCTCGGGAGTCCGGGACACTTCCAGGAGTCTGCCTCATTAACCAACTGAAGTTGTCACACCACGATCTGGATTACTGCCGCCAAGCCATGATGCCCATATGACAATGCAACCGCCACCACTGGCGAGTACTCCCTCCGTTCTAAATGTAAGATGTTTAAGTGTTACACATGTGGTCTAGTGAATATACACATGAAATGTGTTTAGATACACTTGTGTACATGTGAATGTGGACAAAGTATTAAACATCTTATATTTGGGAATGGAGGGAGTAGAACTCTTTCTACAAGGGATAAGATCTATGCCTCATTGGCCCAACACGAGGATCTCGATCTCCTCATTGAGTGTATGGCGTCATGTGTCGTATAATGTATCGTATCTCCTTCCTTGGAACAGAAGGACCTTGCCGACGCCACGTACACTTCGCCTGGCTGCGTCCTCGACGACGGCGCTGTTGGAGCGTCACGGGAGTCCATGTAAATCAGGATGACCCGGTCACAGTGGCTACAAGCATAGCTATGTGTGGTTTTCTTTATGAAACTTCTAACATTACATGGCTCTTGCATTTGATATAATAGAAAATAGATAAACAAATAGAAAATGGTACGGTTTATCAGCAAAACAAGACCGAAAACCTTACAACATATTCTTGATTAGAGGACAAGTGCTCAAAACTCTCTCTCAAACAAATTAGGCCTACAGTGTGACCACTAGCACCAAGATATAGGATTCCATGAGTTCTAAATAAAGATAGGGGGTAAATCGGCCAATTTACCGGTCAGACACTGAGAAGCGATAAATCGGCCAATTATCAGAATATCCGAAGATATCTTGAACTCCTACCACACACACAAATTAATAAATTTCGTCACAATCACAATTTAGAGTAACTAGAGGCTTAATTTGGACAACAGTGCACTGCACCTGCTACTCTCAGTACAATTTCAGTTCAGAAAGGTCAAATTTATATCATTAGTACTAACCAGGGTTCGGTCTTCACACAAAGATAGAGATTAAAAGACGAGACTGGACCGGGCTCTGAAGGTGAAGGAGTTAATTACAGTGAATACAAGACAAAAGCTCGACGGGGACATGCATGCATAGCATAGCATAGCATAGCCTCCACATAAGTCACCGGGTAACTTTAGTCATTTCTTTGCCCTCCAATTTCGATCCCCGTAGAACATTCATCTAAAATATGAACTTAAAATTTCAATTTTTCAGAAAAAAATGAAAAATTCCAGCAAGTACTATATGTCCCGTTGTGTATTATGTGATTTTTTTGTTTAATTTAGATAGATGGTTTATCAATAAATAGCTTTTAAAATTTTAAGCTTAAAAAGTCATTAAACCATAAACTACAGATCCAAATAAAATGAAAATTCACAGAATATACAACGGACTATATGACCTGCTGAAATTTTCTATTTTTTTTTTTTTGAATTTCGAGTTTAATTTTTGATGAATCTTATCCTTTAGATGATGATCAGAATGCAACGAGATGGCTAAACTTACCCGGTGACTTCTGTGCATGAAGTCAGTGGATCTCTGTCCCGGAGAGTTCGCGGAAGGAGTGCAACCGTAAAGAAGTCCTCCTATGATTATCCAAGATAGTTGCAGCCGGTATTTCTCACACGTGCATGCAAACCAGTGAAGAGCCCGGCACCTCCCACGTACGAGTCAGTCAATTAATCCCTGCAGTGTTAGGTACAGCCGCACGTCTCCTGAAGAACAAGATAGAAAAGAACGTACATGAGCCGTGAGGGTGCGCACATATATGGGCAGGGTGACATAGGAGAACGACGTCAAAAGATGGAATAAGAATCCATCGGGGCCATTGATGTGCCAAGATTGCAGTTGGAAAAGGGTCTTGGAATACGATCGAGTTTGTGGTCTAAACTGTTATTCCTGTTTGTAAGCGAAGTAAGTCCATTTTTCATTCCTAAATTGTTGAGAAAGTTTACTTTCATCGTAAAACTTTCGTTTGATCCCAAATAAACCTTGAACTACTCCCTCCATATCAAAATATAAGACTTTCTATCTACTTTTCACATGTCTAGATACATGTGTGTGGAAAATAGATAGAAAGTCTTATATTTTGATACAGATGGAGTATTAAATTAGTTCACATCCCATCTAACACAAGGAAAATAAAAGAAAATAATGACATGTAATATTGCATCACTACACCCTCGTGAAGCTATGAAGACGAGTGCGACGATAACGATGAGCTTGAATCAGTCTGCGCGAGTAGGGAGGTCCGTATGCACGGTGAGTTGGGTCTGTTAGTTTGTGATGATCCAAATTCATATAAAGTTATTTAGAAAAATCCTAGTTTTTGGTGGAGTGAAAGGAGGTCTATCGTCGGGAGGCTTGGTCTGAGGGTGATCTAATGCTTGCTAGAAATTTGGCAAAACTAGTGAGGGACTCATTGGTCATGTGGTTTCAAACTTTGTTGTCGATTTGGATAAGAGGAGGTCCCTAACATGTTATATGTTCATCATTGTGGTTGTTCCGTTAGTTGAAATGCAACACTTCATCATGTTGTTGCGCAGTCCACCATAGAGACTGAATACATGGCTAATACTGAAAAAGTTAAAGAATTTGTTTCGTTGAAAAGATTTTTATGTTGAGATTTGTGGAGATAATTCTTGCATTAATTAATCTGTTTTACCACAGTCAGATTGTTATTTAACTTAATAAGGATCAAATGTTTCATAAGAAAACAAAACACATTGATATTAAATATCATTATGTCTGTGATGTTGTCACTGAAGGTACGCAAGATTAGTATCATCTTGATATGATGACAAAGCCAGTTCATATTTCTAAATTTGAACTTTGCTCAGACTTAGTTGGTATAACTATTTCTAAGTCTCAGAAGCTTGGGACAAGCGAAGCTCCCTGCGGTACGGATCGTCACCGATCTAGGTCACGCCTGTTATATATACCTCAACTGCACGGTATATAAGTTGAACAGTTGTAAATCCGTCGGGTCTGTAACCTCTCCCAAAATAGTGAATTTTTGTTGTCTAGCGTCCGTGAGTTTTTCCCTTTTCCTTGGAGGGTTTTCCACGTTAAATCTCGTGTCCCATGTGTTTGATCGTACTTTCTGCATCGTTTATTGCTTGTAGTGTATAACAGGGTCTTGTATTAGTCGGACAAGTTTGAGGGTCGTGCATGAGCAGGGCGACCTGGACTGACGGACGACAACAGAGTGGAACGACGCGGGTGCTATGAAGGTTTGGGGATTTTGACTCGGTGGAATAGGCGAGCGAGATTCGGTTCCAATTTGTTTACCTTTTTCTGCTACATGTTGCCCATGCATGTGTTTTTCTTATGTTAGATATGATATGGACTTCTAAAGGATTTCATGGTTCATATTAGACCAAACAGAACTTTTAGGATAGAATGTGAACTTTCTGAAAAGTTAAGGATGAAAAATGGACTTTCTTCTTTGAATGCAGTATCAACTTAATTCTTCATGTGTTTCAAACTATCAACGTTGATTACTAGTGTGACATGTAGAAAATGGTGATTAGTTCTCAATGATGACTCTTGTTTTTTGTGAAATAATTTTATGCATAAGATAAATTTTGTATAAAACATTGAAGGGTAGACGGAGAAACTAGCACAAACAGAATCTTGGGGTAAATAGTATTGTGTACTTCGGGTTGGATTTGATATTATTCACAACATGCTTTTTGTTTGTCAGTGGATTCAAATTGTAAATACATGGTGTTGCATATTGTTGAATATGTAAACAATTTAGCATATGATTTAATCCACGAAAACAAGAAACGGTTCATGACTAGAATAACAAGTATTAAACTAATTATGCAATCTACTAATACAGTAGTTAAACGATCGAATCTATAGCGGATACTAGAAGCAGAAATTATAGCAGTATCTCAAACAGGAAAAACAATAACACGTATGGTACATCAGGAATAAAACCGTTGGCGTTCTGGTTGTCGGCCATGTCGTTGATGAAGAGGTTGTCGATGTCGGGGAAGAAATATGGGCAAGGTGAGAAAGGAGAACGATGTCCAAAGATGGAACAAAAATCGAACGAGGCAATTGATGTGCCAAGATTTAAGTTGGAATAGGATCGAAATATGATTGAGTTTGCGGTCTAAACTGCTATTCGAGTTTGTAAGCGAAGTAAGTCCACTTTTCATTCCTAAGCTGTTAAGAAAGTTTACTTTCATCGTAAAACTTTCGTTTGATCCAAAACAAACCAACTATTCAAAAGTTCACATCCCGTCTAACCCAAGGAAAATAATGACATGTACTATCGCAACATTACACCCTCGTGAAGCTCACTCCACCTAGCTTGAAGGAACAACATGTCGGCCTGAAGGGACCATGGGACGATCCCTCTGACTAAGAGCGGTGAAGACGAGATGCCGCCGACGAGTGCGACGATAACGATGAGCTTGAATCGGTGTGTGCGTGTAGGGAGGTCAGCATGTACAAAAGGGTTGGGGATGCTGGTGAGTTGGGTCTGTTATTTTGTGTTGATCCAAATTCATATAAAGTTATTCAGATAAAGCCTAACTTATGGTGGAGTGAAAGGACGCCTGTTGTCGGAAGGCTTGGTCCGAGGGTGATCTAATGCTTGCCTAAAATTTGGCAAAACTAGTGAGGGACTCATTGGTTGTTTGTTGCCGATTTGGATAAGAGGAGGTCACTCACATGTTATGTTCTCACCATTGGTGGTAGTTATGTTAGTTGGAAAGCAACACTTCAGCCAGTTGGTACCCAGTCTACTACGGAGACTGAATACATGGTTATGACTGAAGCAGTTAAAAATCTGTTTGATTGAAAAGATTTGTATGCTGAGCTTTATGGAGATAATTATTGCATTAATCTGTTTTATGAGAGAAAGTGTTATTTACCTTACTAAGAATCAAATGTTTCATGAGAGAAGAAAGTACATTGATATTAAATACCATTATGTCCTCGATGTTGTTGTTGAAAGTACTGAAGGTATGCAAAATTATTTGATATGAAGACAAGGCCAATTCATGTTTCTAGGTTTGATAGTTGCTCAGAATTAGTTGGTGAAAGTGCATGTTGCCCCCATGCGTGGTTTTCGTAATTAATGACAATCCTTATGGACTAATGTTTGTGTTGAGTTATTCTTATAGGTTTGTCCATTGGCATCGCTTGAACTCCATGTATTGGATTCAAGGTTGTATGCCATCAAGATCATTGATTATAATGTACATATTTGATATGATCAAGAAGATGAAAAGATACAAGGTTGATCAAGACTAAGTGCAAAGAATAGATTCAAGTTGATCAGCACACAAAGCTAAATGATATACCATGTGGGATCATGTGATCCAATGGTATGGTAAGAATTTGTCCATATAGCTTTGTGAACTAACCCATTATGTGTATGTGGCATTCCTTTGTTGGGTTAGGTATCTCTCCATGGGCTTGCATCAAAAGGAAGATTTCTTATAGCTCATGGAGGATGACGTCAAGTGGTGATCGTCATCAAGATTGAGGTGTGCAAGTTCAAGATAGGCATCTAGAAGATATCATGCTTGAAGCTTGCAACCCATTTGGAGATAATGGTCAAGTGAAGATGGTCCTAAGAGAGGCACTCCCATCTTGGTGTATGGGGAGCGATATGTGAGTCTTCACCAAGCAAAGCGCAATCAAGAAAGGTGGTCCACTTGAAGAGTCAAGATCGTCATCATCTAGCTCAATTGGAATGCGCAAGGCAAAGGTATGATCTTGATAGGGTTTCTATTTTACCGGTCTCATGGTGTTAGTGGGAGACCGGGTTATAGGATAGATACCGTACTATCAAGAGGGGCTCTCAAGTGAGTAACTTGATCGTATCTTTGTGGAGAGCTCAAACCTTTGCATACTTGGCATATCATCTTTCTTGGTTCTTATTTGGTTCTTATCCTTGTTGGGTTTTGGTGCTTGTTGTGGTCTTCATGACAAGCCCAAGTTCTCCGAAAACGGATTTCGTATGAAAAACTTGTTGCGTTTTCGGGTTGGAAATATTATCGGTTTATCCTTGAGGAAAGTTACACACCTCCATGTGTGTCAACTTAACTCTATTTATGGTTCTTAATATTTCCAATAAAATTGGTTTCACCTCATTTGGATTTCGTACGTGAAAGTTATTGGGTTTGTAGTTTTCGTTATGTTGGTTGTCGGATAATCCGGTCCAAAGTTGACTCGGAATATCCGACTCTCAAGGTTTCTCTCGAAATCGGCTAAGGACTTAAAGCAACCAGTTTTGTGGCGCTCTGGAGGTTGTCGGAATATCCGATCCAGGTTGGCTCGGATTATCCGATCCTCAAGGTTGCTCGTTTTCGACTAAGGACTTAAAGCAACCAAAGTTGTAGCGTGATACGTCTCAAACGTATCTATAATTTCTGATGTTTCATGCTTATTTTATATATCAATGTCACATGTTTTATATGCAATATACATCATTTTTATGTATTTTCTGGGACTAACCTATTAACAAGATGCCACAGTGCCAGTTCCTGTTTTCTGCTGTTTTTCTATTCCAGATAATTACTTAGGAAATATTCTCGGAATTGGACGAAACAAAAGCCCAACCTCCTATTTTCCTGACACGTACACGGAGCCAGAAGGGAAAGCCCGGGGGAGGCCCACGGCCTCCTCACCATGTCCCCGCGCGGCCTGGAGGGGGGTGGCGCCACCACGTGGTGAGGCCGACTCGGCCACCCCTCGCGCCGCCCTTTCGCCTATATAATCCTCCTGCCTCGAAAACCCTAAATCAATCGGTCATATTCCAGAAAGGGTTCCGCAGCGCCGCCGCCATCGAAGACAAGTTTCGGGGGTCAGAAGTTCCTGTTCCGGCACCCTGCCGGGACGGGGATTGACCCCCGGAGCCATCTCCATCGACTCCACCGCCTCCACTTCGACTCCATGATGGTTTGTGAGTAGTTCCCCCATGGACTACGGGTTCTAGCTGTAGCTAGTTGGTACTCTCTCTCCCATGTACTTCAATACAATGATCTCATGAGCTGCCTTACATGATTGAGATCCATCTGATGTAATCGGTGTTGTGTTTGTTGGGATCCGATGAATTGTTACATTATGATCAATCTATCTATAAGTTTGTGAAGTTATTGTTGCTGCAATCTTGTTGTGTTTAATGCTTGTCACTAGTGCACGAGTGGCATGATCTTAGATTTAAGCTCTATAATTATTGCTTAGATTGTATCTACAAGTTGTTTGCACATGTCTCTGTCCGGAACCCGAGGCCCTAGAGTGACAGCAACTGGGATAACTGGAGGGGATGGTTTAGATATGAGGATCACATGTTTTCACTAAGTGCTAATGCTTTGCTCCGGTGCTCTATTAAAAGGAGTACCTTAATTACCAGTAGTTTCCCTTGAGACCCCGCTGCAAACGGGCTGGTAGGACAAAAGATGTTGTGCAAGTTTCTCATTGCGAGCACGTATGACTATATATGGAAAACATGCCTACGTATGATTAATAGACTAGATGTTCTGTCTTAATGCTATTTCAATTCTATCAATTGCCCAACTGTAATTTGTTCACCCAACACTTGTTCTTGGAGAGTTACCTCTAGTGTAGATAGCTGGGAACCCCTGAAAGGACAATGATGTCGTCTAGAGGGGGGGGGGTGAATAGGCGATTAAAACTTTTCCGGTTAAAGGCTTGCTAATTGCGGAATAAAACTATGTGTTTAAATTAACAAGCCAACAACCTAAATGAACTAGGCTCACCTATGTGCACCAACAACTTATGCTAAGCAAGACAAGCAACAAGGTGATAGCAATATAGAATACTTCAAGCACGAAGGCTATCACAATGTAAAGTGCATAAGTAAAAAGCTCGGGTATAGAAATAACCGAAGCATGCGGAGACGAGGATGTATTCCCGAGTTCCTCCTTGAAAGGGAGTACGTCTCGTTGGAGAGGTGTGAACCGACACAACGGTTCAACAACCACAAAGGTTTCACCCTCTTCTCCGATGAACCGCACCACAAAGGTTTGGTTCACCTTCCACTATCGGTATTCCTTCGAGGCGGAATCCGGAGCCTTTCAACAACAATCCGGGGCACAACCCACAATGGGTTGGGGGCTCCCGAATGGCTCTCAACAACAATCCGAGGCACAACCCACAAAGGGATTGGGGGCTCCCGAACGGCTTCAAGTGACCACACAAGGGTCCAACCACCACAAAGGCGTCTAGGGCCCGAAGACCCAAGAGTAACAAGTTCACAAGATTTCAACTTCCACGAATCCTCGTGGAGAGCATACCGATGCACCAAATGCAAAAGGCAAGAGCACAAGTGCTCAAGTCCTCCACTCTCAAATTCCAACAAAGCAACAAATGCTTATGGGGGAATAAGAAAGGAAGAACAAAGAGGAGAACCACTCAAGAACTCCAAGAACTAGATCCACTAGGTTCCCCTCACTTAGAGGAGATATTGATTGGTGGAAATGTAGATCTAGGTCTTCTCCTTCAATCCTCCAAAGATCAAAGAGTTTGGGTGGAGGGATTGGGAGATATCAAAGAAATGAGCTTGCAACAATGGAGGAGAGAGAAATCTGGGCGAGCTGACTGGCTGGAGGTAGATGGAGGGGTATTTATACCCCTCCCAGAAAAAGAGCCGTTGCAGCCAGTTTTGCACCGGAGTTTCCGGTCCAAGTGACGGAAACTCCGGCCTGGGGCGGAAACTCCGGCCTACAGAGGCCGGAAACTCCGCCCCCACCAGGGGCTGAGCACCAAAAGTCACAGAGCAGCTCGGGCAGAGAATCCGGCCACAGAGGCCGGATACTCCGGACCAGGGCGGATACTCCGGCCTAGGCCAGGAGCTGAACCACAAAAACTTCGACAGGGAAACCCAAGGACCGGAGACTCCGGTCCAGAAGACCGGAGACTCCGGCCTGAAAGCAGTGAAACTGCAGATCCTGAAATGCAATAACTTTGCCTTATTCACATCATAGTCCATCATGTGAGGAGGAGAACACAAGAGGAGAGTTTGACCTCTCTACAAAAGACGAACGGTAAAACCTCCAACATCAAAAACATCACAAGATATTCAAATGGAATCCGTTTTTGATGAACTAGAGCTTGGTATGGAGATGAACACAAGCTCTAAATTCTCTCATTGATAAAAGCCAAATAAGAACAAGAAAGATGATAATGCCAAGTATGCAAAGGTTTGAGCTCTCCACAAAGATGCGATCAAGTTACTCACTTGAGAACCCCTCTTGATAGTACGCCGTCTATCCTAAACCCGGTCTCCCACTAACACCACGAGACCGGTAAAATAGAAACCCTATCAAGATCATACCTTTGCCTTGCGCATTCCACTTGAGCTAGATGATGACGATCTTGATCTCTTCGAGTGGACCACCTTTCTTGATTGCGCTTGCTAGTACATGCTTGATGAAGACATCTCCAAATACTCCCCCATACACCATTATGGGAGAGCCTCGCAAAGCTCCGTCTTCATGTATCCACTTGCTTCATATTCTTCTTTTGATATAGATGATGGCTTGGAGATAAACATGAAGTTCACTCAATCTTCTTTTCCAAGCCATGCTTGCAATAAGCTCAACTCTTCATATGACCATTCTTCATATAAACACTTGGATGGAACCTTGGTCATCATGTAATCTTCTAGAGTCCAACACATGAACTCCAATCTCTCCCAATGGACAAGAACTACAAATATCTCAATGCAAACATTAGTCCATAAGGATTGTCATTAATTACCAAAACCACGCATGGGGCAACACATGCACTTTCAACCCGGTCCATCTGTCATCATCAAATATTCACTCGGTCCTCTATGTCATTAGAAGTAGTATCAACTATTTTCTGGTGCCATTGCCTCTGTGTTACTAATATTGCTGTTGTGTTACTGTTACTATTGCTCTCATATTACTGCTGCTTTCACATCATCCCTGTTACTAGTGCTTTTCCAGGTGCAGCTGAATTGACAACTCCGCTGTTAAGGCTTATAAGTATTCTTTGTTTCCCTTGTGTCGAATCAATAAATTTGGATTTTACTTTCCTCGAAGACTGTTGCGATCCCCTATACTTGTGGGTTATCATAGCGCTCTGGAGGTTGTCGGAATATCCGATACAGGTCGACTCGGATTATCCGATACCGTCGGATTATCCGGTCTTGACTTGTGTTGGAATATCCGACTCCCCTGTCTCCAACGGGCAGATTTCGGGAGGGGTATACCCTCCACCTTCCTCCAGCCAGGGTAAGCTTTCCAGTTTCTCTCTCCTCCATTGTTGAAAGCTTCCCCAAGCTAGTTCTCGCAATCCCTCCAACCAAACTTGTTGATCTTTGGAGGATTGAAGGAGAAGGCCCCGATCTACATTTCCACCGATCCATTTCTCCTCTAAGTGAGGGGAACCCTTTCGATCTAGTTCTTGAAGTTTCATTTATTGAGTTCTTCTTTGTTCTTCCTCTCTTCTCCCCCCACAAGCATTAGTTGCTTTTGGTGGGATTTGGGAGTGAAGGACTTGAGCACTTCTTGTGTTCTTGCCTTTGATTTTGTGCATCGGTTTGCTCTCTCCACGAGGATTCGTGGAAGTGAAAGTTCGTGAGCTTGTTACTCTTGAGTCGTTGGACCCTAGACGGTGATTGAGACCTTTTGTGGTCACTTGGGAGCTCCCAATCCTTTTTGTGGGTTGTTGATGGCCCTTCACGTAGTTACCTGCGTGAAAAGTAAATGGGTTAGGTTGAGACTCCAAGTGCAGAGTGTGTAGTAAGTGGAAGACGTGTTTTCCCCACGAGGGTGACTCGAGGGTTTAATATCGAACTCTCGGGGAATCAGTAGTGAAGATTTATCTTTCCTATCCTTCTTTTGGTTACCTACAAAACAAAGTAAATGTTTTGGTCCTCAACCTCACCTAGTGGTTGTCAAGCACAAGGTGTGAGAATGATATCAAGATAATATGCAATGCAAACAAGAAATAAATATGCAATGGTGGTAAATAAATATGCAAGGATGGTGGTAGCAATGATAAATGATATTTTTGGGTTTTATATGATGAATGCAAGATGTAAAAGTGTTTTTGTATTTTCGGATTTTTAAATGGCAGAAAATGGAAAAGTGGTAAAAGTGGTTGGAAAGGTGTTTCTTATGATTAAAAATGGACCGGGGTTCATGGTTTCACAAATGCACTCTCTCTTTAATAAAGTGGTAGACAATGGAACACTAGAGTTGACATATGAGATTGCAACACAACAGTTTAATGACAAGTTATAATTATATGGGCATCACGTCCTAACATAGAGACCTTTTGGTTATTAGTCTCTCTTATACTCCACCAAGATGCGAACTAAATCATAACACCTCAGTAATTAAGATAACTCAGAGTATAGCAATAAGTATCATGACATGAAGTTAAAATAAGAACATGCTAGATCTAGTCATGGAAGTGGCAATGGTCACACCCACATCTCCGGTAGCATGGTATTTCTTTTTATCCCTAGTGAGGCAACAAAGTAAGGTAAGATACCCAAGTGGATCGCAGAACTTTCTCTCACGTTCACTGCACTAGCCACCCCCCGTTACTCCAACTAATGCACACGTTCCCCCTCACACGCTCTCATAAACATGCTTGATCATGACAAGTAAATAAGAACGGGGTACATAATATGCATCTACTTTCATAACTGAAACAAAACCATTGCAATCTCAAACATATATTAACTCATAAAAAGATCCACCACAAAGGTATTACATAGATGACCGTAATCATGTTCAGCAGCTCATACGGTACTAATTAGTGAAGCTCAAGAGAGAGAGATACATAAGTTACTTCCACAAACCCATAGTCCAGAGGTGGACTACTCCCTCTTCATCATGGAGACGGTGGAGAAGTCGTTGGAGAAGATGGAGACCACGCCGGCAGCGCCCCGCCGGAGTTTTCCCCCTCCAATCTGCAGCTCCAGGTCTCTGTTTCGGTGTTTCTGTGTTTCTGCGGCGCTCCTTCCAGAGAACGTCGGGGGCTATTTTTATAGGCGGTTTTAGGTCAAAACGAGTCGGTGGAGGAAAGATCGACGGCAACGGAGCTCCGAGGCCAAAGGGGGGTCCCACGCGGCCAGGTACTGGCCGCGTGGGCCCACTTCTGGCCCTCGGGCCTCCGCTTGTTTGCTTCCTTCGCTCCCACGCTTTGTTCCTTCCAAAAACTGATGCTCGTAAATTTCCAGGTCATTTGGACGTCGTTTGGGTCCCTGAAACATTAAAATATAGAAATAGGGTTTTCTGCCTGTGCAGGGTTAATTCCATAAAAATAGGAAAACATAAATATTCCCAAAATCATTATAAAACAGTGATATAACCCTTATATGATGCAAATATGACTGGAATATAAGTAAAATAATGCAAAGTTCATGTATGCATTTTACATGCATCAACATCCCCAAGCTTAACCTATACTCGTCCTCGAGTATGAAGGTGATAAAACTAACATGGACTTTGCAATTTAATACTACAATGGATATCAAAGATGATTACTATTGCTACATAGAGTCAAATGATTCATTCTTAAAAGGAGTAGCAATATGCAAGATAGTTTATGAAGTGATATCAAGTATTCAATGCAAGGATGTTCAATGATAATTCACAAAGTGTAACATAAAGAAAAGTACTATGGACCACATGTATGCATAATGATAAGTAAGAACATCCTACAATGGTCATAGAGTATTGATGAAAATCTGAATATAAAAGGTGGACACTTTGGAAAGATATATATATGAGTAGAGGTAAAGCATGAATAAATTTCATCTAACTTCTGAACTTCTCTACTTAAGTTAATGATTGTAATGTGGTAATCCTTGGTGTCAAGCTCTCATTCCCCTATCATAGCATCTTGAATGATTAAGTTTAAAGTGAAAGCAAATACGAGTAGTGTGCTTGACAAAGTACAGGTTGAAAGTCTCATGCCCCTTGAATACAAGTACCTACTCCATGTGTTACTCAACTTGGAAACAAAGCAAGTTCAAGTTAAATATCATTGTAAGTAATAATAGTATCATTAAGAGCGTCAACTGGGGTACCTCTTGTCCCAGGATATGGAACAAGCCCATATCAAAATGACAAGACAAACAAACACAATGAACAATCTCAACACCCTTTTTATTTACCATTAGATAGCTTTTTATTGTAAGGTGTATCACAGAAGGTTCACCATAGCATGTAAGTAAATTTCCACCATGAATGATGCATGGCTTAGATTAGCGGCCCAGGCGTCTCTCTAACCATTTATACAAACTCATTTAAACTCACTTCATTTCCACATTTATTTCACCCATGGTAAGCATCCATAAACAAAAGTACATGATATCAACTAAATGAATGAAGTGCATGTTGAAAGCTTGCCATGTGACAGCACATATGAGCTAACTCTCAACCAAAGACATTTGTCAAGCCACAACATCATAATTTTAATCACAATGGGTCATTTATTTATGCAATGAAAGTAAAGTGTGCATCAAGTTCGAGAGAGCTCTATAACCAACTTTTCCCATAACAATCAACAACATAAGCATTTTCATTCAGAGGTATAGATAACACAAATATCATGATAAACATACTCGGAATAGCATAAAGCTAATAGGTAGATATGGTGGACTCACTGGAAAAACTTTGGTTGAAGGTGTTGGAAACAAGTTTTTGCTTGTTGGAATTTTTGGGCTAGCAAGAGGGAGAAAGTTGACCATCTAAATGCATGCATGAGTGTCCATAGAACTAACTAATCCATGTTAAACAAGTAAATAACATTCAGCATCAAAACATGAATAAAAGATAGCTCTTGATAAAATACTTGCAAATTATTACTCATTAACAAGCTCATGAATCATGCAACTATATGTATCTTTTAAAATCAACTCAACATCCCTTTTCCCAATCTATAATAGCATCCAACATAATTCAACCCAAATTTCCAGTAGCTCTCTCATATATAAATGATAGTGTGGTGGTCTCACAAAATAAAAATCAAACCAAACAAACAAAAAGACGCTCCAAGTTTATGCGATAAAGTGTTTCGATCGAAAAACAGAAGTTAGACGTGTGCAAACCGAGAGTGTGTAGGTCCAGTGGGGTTGTCTTCACATCCCCAAGCTTATGGTCTTCACCATCCTTGGATAGCTCTTGGTGCATCTCCTCTAATCCCTGTGAAAAAACTTCAAAACACCGTTTCTCCCATTTCTTTTTCTGTGGGGTGCATTAGTAGTGATAAACAAATAGATTTCTTGCTGCATATAATCCTTAGACAAAAATTCATATGAATGTCCAGAAAGTGTATAATGTTGTATGCCTACTCATAAACTCAATTGGATAAAAAGATTCGTTAAAAGTTCTAAGCATGCATCAAACAAAATGGGACAGAATCTGTCCAGAAAAACAGCAGCAGCTAAACGTATTTTTCTACCCTACTTAACTTTGTCGAAAATTCCGAAAAATTCATGCATACAGAGGATGAAAAGTTGCTACAGTTTAAATATGAGCTCATTCGGAGTTACAGAATAAGAATTAAAAATCATACCGTGCACAGATTCGTGCAGGAATAAAATCTCCGAACGCTATAAGCAACTTTTCAAACCAAAATGAGTAAAACTTGGCACTTTATTAAAAATTCCAGAAACTAAACTAAACAAAGTCTCTTGTTACAGCAAGAGGACACAAAGAAAATCAAAATAAAAACAACCGGGTTGCCTCCCGTAAAGCGCTTTCTTTATAGCCATATAGCTAGGCTTCTTACTTGATGTTTATTGTGGACGAAGCTCATGAGGGAGCTTGAACTTTGTGTGTCCCTCTTCCTTGGGAAGTGTTCCATGCACTTCTTGTGTGGAAACTGAAACTTCACATTCCCTTCTTTTGAATCAATGATAGCACCTGTAGTACGAAGAAAAGGTCTTCCAAGAATAATTGGACTAGAGGTTTTATTCCCCATATCCATGATTAGAAAATCAACAGGCACAAATGTCATATGTAACTCTACCATAACATCACTTACTTTTCCTAAAGCATGTTTAATGGAATCATCAGCAAGTGCAAGTTCAATAGAGCATTTTTCAAGATTTTTCAATTCAAGTACTTCATATAGTTCTTTAGATAAAACAGAGACACTAGATCCTAGATCAAGTATAGCATGGTGTGTCTCTTTTCCAATGGTTACTAGGACTTTGGGAATCCATATCCCCAAGCTTAGGTGGTATCATAGCCTCTTGGTTGTACCTAGCAATCTTTTCTTTAACACATGATTAGCAATATAAGAACCAAAACCAGCTTGGTTAAGTTGATGGAAGGATCACTTGCAAATTTTTGTAAGATAGATATTAATTCATGCAAGCTACAATTCTCTAAGTCAAGCAATGGTTCCTTGACTTCACTAAGCATTTTAACTTCCTCAACTTTCTCTCTTTCATTACCATAATAGTTTCCTTAGCAATTCTCTCTTGCTCATGAATATGTTCCCAAGATTTATTTATAACCTCTTGACAATATTTAATTGTTTCCTCATGTTTTTGAGCTATAATGGTGTTCTTTAATGAGGAAACTTCCTTAGTGAGCTGATCTACCCTTTCAAACAAAGAGTCTTGTTTTTCAAACTTAGATATAAATTCCTTATTAAGCTCCTTTTGAGTAGATATAAATGATCTAATGGTGTTTTCCAAATCACTAGAAACATTACCACTAGTAGTATATTTGTTTGGCACATATGGGGGTTTATTATAAGAGTTATAATTGTTGTTACCATACCCATTATTACCATAGTTCCTAATGAAGTTGACATCAATATTTTCAGGATTATTACCAACTATTCTTGCAAAGGCACATTTTCAATATTTTGTTTATTAATGAAAGCAAGAATAGTATCCATTTTAGATGACAAATCATTTGTTTCTTCTATGGAGTTCACTTTCTTAGAAGGATTAGGTGCTCTATCAGTATGCCATTGACTATAGTTTTGCAAAATACTTTCCAATATGTTCTTAGCTTCTACTATAGTTTTTCCCATAAAAGCACCTCCAGCAGCAGAATCAAGAATATTTCTAGACATGTAATTTAGACCATTGTAAAAAGAGTGTAATATGGTCCATTCGTTGACCCCATGTGATGGACAAGTTCTAAGCATAAGTTTAATCCTATCCCAAGCCATAGCAACATGTTCATTTTCATTTTGCCTAAAAGAAAGAATGTTGTTTCTATTTTGCAAAATTTTAACAGGAGGATAGTATTTCTTAATGAAAGCTTCTTTTAAATCATCCCAAGTTTTAATGCTATCAATAGGTAATGAATGCAGCCACTCTTTAGCTTTTCCTCTAAGTGAGAAAGGAAATAACTTCAGTTTTAGAATATCACTTTCCACATTTTTAAATTTCTGCATGTCACATATTTCAACAAAATCATGAAGATGCATAGAGGCATCCTCCATAGCACTACCGCCAAATTGTTCCCTAGTTATCAAGTTCAACAAACTAGGACTTACTTCATAACTATCAGCATTTATCTTAGGTGTGGCAATGGGCCTAGCAATAAATTGATCATTTGGAGTGTTTGTGTAATCACACAACTTAGTTCTTTCTCCCATTTTAGCAAGTTTTTATGTGTTTTTTAATTTTTTATGCAAAACTGAAAATAAATATGCAAGACAATGACAAAACAAGATAAATTGCTTTGAAGGTAAAGATGGATAAGATGATGCTCACGTAGGTGCAACCTCCCCAAGCTTAGGTGTTAGCACAAGTTGGTGATGAAGTTGACTTGGTGAGATATCCTTGGATAAACCGCGCCAGAAAACAGAGCTAGTGCAGGGACCCTTGGATAAATCTTTCAGCAATGATTCCCCGGCAACGGCGCCAGAAAACAGTCTTGATGGCCCTTCACGTAGTTACCTGCGTGAAAAGTAAATGGGTTAGGTTGAGACTCCAAGTGCAGAGTGTGTAGTAAGTGGAAGACGTGTTTTCCCCACGAGGGGTGACTCGAGGGTTTAATATCGAACTCTCGGGGAATCAGTAGTGAAGATTTATCTTTCCTATCCTTCTTTTGGTTACCTACAAAACAAAGTAAATGTTTTGGTCCTCAACCTCACCTAGTGGTTGTCAAGCACAAGGTGTGAGAATGATATCAAGATAATATGCAATGCAAACAAGAAATAAATATGCAATGGTGGTAAATAAATATGCAAGGATGGTGGTAGCAATGATAAATGATATTTTTGGGTTTTATATGATGAATGCAAGATGTAAAAGTGTTTTTGTATTTTCGGATTTTTAAATGGCAGAAAATGAAAAGTGGTAAAAGTGGTTGGAAAGGTGTTTCTTATGATTAAAAATGGACCGGGGTTCATGGTTTCACAAATGCACTCTCTCTTTAATAAAGTGGTAGACAATGGAACACTAGAGTTGACATATGAGATTGCAACACAACAGTTTAATGACAAGTTATAATTATATGGGCATCACGTCCTAACATAGAGACCTTTTGGTTATTAGTCTCTCTTATACTCCACCAAGATGCGAACTAAATCATAACACCTCAGTAATTAAGATAACTCAGAGTATAGCAATAAGTATCATGACATGAAGTTAAAATAAGAACATGCTAGATCTAGTCATGGAGGAAGTGGCAATGGTCACACCCACATCTCCGGTAGCATGGTATTTCTTTTTATCCCTAGTGAGGCAACAAAGTAAGGTAAGATACCCAAGTGGATCGCAGAACTTTCTCTCACGTTCACTGCACTAGCCACCCCCGTTACTCCAACTAATGCACACGTTCCCCCTCACACGCTCTCATAAACATGCTTGATCATGACAAGTAAATAAGAACGGGGTACATAATATGCATCTACTTTCATAACTGAAACAAAACCATTGCAATCTCAAACATATATTAACTCATAAAAAGATCCACCACAAAGGTATTACATAGATGACCGTAATCATGTTCAGCAGCTCATACGGTACTAATTAGTGAAGCTCAAGAGAGAGAGATACATAAGTTACTTCCACAAACCCATAGTCCAGAGGTGGACTACTCCCTCTTCATCATGGAGACGGTGGAGAAGTCGTTGGAGAAGATGGAGACCACGCCGGCAGCGCCCCGCCGGAGTTTTCCCCCTCCAATCTGCAGCTCCAGGTCTCTGTTTCGGTGTTTCTGTGTTTCTGCGGCGCTCCTTCCAGAGAACGTCGGGGGGCTATTTTTATAGGCGGTTTTAGGTCAAAACGAGTCGGTGGAGGAAAGATCGACGGCAACGGAGCTCCGAGGCCAAAAGGGGGGTCCCACGCGGCCAGGTACATGGGCCGCGTGGGCCCACTCATCTGGGCCCTCGGGCCTCCGCTTGTTTGCTTCCTTCGCTCCCACGCTTTGTTCCTTCCAAAAACTGATGCTCGTAAATTTCCAGGTCATTTGGACGTCGTTTGGGTCCCTGAAACATTAAAATATAGAAATAGGGTTTTCTGCCTGTGCAGGGTTAATTCCATAAAAATAGGAAACATAAATATTCCAAAATCATTATAAAACAGTGATATAACCCTTATATGATGCAAATATGACTGGAATATAAGTAAAATAATGCAAAGTTCATGTATGCATTTTACATGCATCAGTTGTGCCTCAAGATTGTTGTAAGGGACTCGATTTCGCCCAAAAGGAAATCAATAGTTGAAGGTGAACCGAGCTTTTGTGCGAGGTTCATCGGAGAATAGGGTGAGGCCATTTGTGGCGTCTTGAGTTTGAAACTCACACCCCTCCAACGAGACGTACTCCCCTCGGGAATACATCATCGTCTCCGCGTGCCTCGGTTATTTCTGTACCCGAACTCTTTACTTATGCAATTTACATTGTGACAACCTTCGTGCTTGAAGTCTTTATCTTGCTATCACATTGTTACTTGTCTTGCTTAGCATAAGTTGTTGGTGCACATAGGTGAACCTAGTATATTTAGGTTGGGTGCTTGTTAAATTAAAACACCTAGTTTTATTCCGCATTTATCAGGCCTAAACCGGAAAAAGTTTTAAATCGCCTATTCACCCCCTCTAGGCGACATCCTTGTCCTTTCAGTTGGCATAACTGTTTCTAAATCCAGGACAGTTGGGACAAGCAAAGCCACCCGCGGTATGGATCGTCACCGATCTAGGTTACGCATGTCATATATACCTCTTATAAACCACCGCACAGTATATAAATTAAACAGTTGTAAATCTGCCGCATTTATAACCTCTCCCGAAATAGTGAATTTTTATTGTCTGGAGCCCGTGGTTTTTTTCCTTTTCCTTGGAGGGTTTTCCATGTTAAATCTCGTGTCCCCTGTGTTTGATCTTACTTTACGCATCATTTATTGCTTGTCGTGTATAACATGGTCTTGTATTGGTCAGACAAGTTCAAGGGTCGTGCATGTGCAGGGCGACTTGGACTGGCCGGACGACAACATAGCGGGGCGCCGCAGGTGCTCTGAAGGTTTGGGGATTTTGACTCGGTAGAATAGGCGATCAAGATTTGGTTCCAATTTGTTTACCCTTTGCTACATGTTGCCCATGCAAGCGTTTTTCTTATGTTAGATATGATATGGACTTCTATAGCAGTTCATCGTTCATATTAGACCAAACAGAATTTTAGAATAAAATGAAATTTTAGGATGAAAAAGTGGACTTTCTTCTTTGTAAGCAATATCAACTTAATTCTTCATGTGTTCAAACTATGAACGTTGATTACTAGTGTGACCCGCAGAAAATGGTGATTACAATGATGACTCTTGTTTCTTGTGAAACAATTTTTATTCGTAATGTAAAATTTGTATAAAATATGGAAGGGTAGACGAAGAAACTAGCACAAACGATAAACCCCTTGATACACTGTACACCGAAGACTAATTTCACTGTAAATAGTACTATCTTCTTCGGGTTGGATTTGATGCTATTCACAACACGTTTTTTGTTCGTAGTGGATCCAAATTGTAAATACATGGTGGATTCATATTATATCTCAATATCATGACTTTTTCACATAACTTTTTGACTTTATTATGTGTTTTTTGTGAGTTTTTTAGAATTATTATGTTTGGTGAATCAGTTTAATAATGCTGTAATGTGTATCCCTTGGTTGGAACCAGGCCGCCCTTGTTTCTCTGATGTCTGGTCGTGCAACGAATTGGTCCAAAAATAAAAAGGCCGAGAAAGGCAGGAGTCTGCCGTTCACTATAATGAATACTGGGGCAAACAGATATGCGAAGCACAAATTGCTAACTATACTAGCGACAATATTTTTGGATTGAAGGAAGTAGAAAAGAAGTGATATGTATTATGTACTCCTCGGAAATTCGACAGAAAAAAAAACGTGGAGCAAATTGTGAACAATTGTTTTCTCCGATAGGGAAAAAATCATCTGGTCATGAGCAAAGGACCAAGTTTCTAAGATCCCCATTGAAATCCTTTTATTTTGTTTCTTCAAAATATTTCACATGATGTATTCTGTCACTTTTGTGCGCCTGAAAATGTCAAGCATTTTCGCGTGGAAAATGGAAAGAAATGTGGAGCTTTGTTGAGCATGGGTCGCCTCTTGCTTTTGACTCATGCATACCAGCTTCACAAGCTAGAAGGTTGTTGCGCTCAACAAAAAGATGGTGATGTTATCTTTCTGGCCCACGGTTGCTTTCTTTCCTTTAGATAAGAAACTGATGGATTCGGACTTGACTAAATATCTTTCTCCATTTTCCCGCTCTTTTTAACTGATATTACCTTTCTTTTATTTGTTTGCAAGTTGCGATAGATGTATAAATGCTACTATAATTTATAGAGTTTCGATTGTTGTCCAGTGGATATTATAATGGACCCACATCTAAATCCTGTAAATTGTATTAATTTTCAAAATTGTAAACTTCCTGTCACATTTCAAAATATTCCACTATTTTTTACAAGATAAATAGATTTCACTTGTGTGCTCGTTATCTGACTTTATTTTATCTTGACAACGCGGTATACTTTGCATTAATCCTCCAAAGCGGTGGCTTTTCATAAAGTGGAAATACCCAATTCAATCTTGCAACTATTCCCATACATGTATATATGCTTTTCTGGCAACTACACAATACTTTATTTCTGCATAAAAGTTCGATGGGAATACCCAACTGAATCTTGCAAGTATATGTGTTCGACAAGGACAATTAGTGAACTGAAAATTCAACGAGAAAACATGAAAAAGGAGCCTTTCCGACACATGGCCACAACTAAAGTTAAAACACCTAAATGGTCAAGTTATTGACGTGGTATTTACACGCAAGACTATTTGTTAAAAAAAAATTATTTATTTACTACATCCCATCTGAAAATGTGAGACTTTTGAGCTATTAATACGGTTTTCAAGACGATGTATTCACCACCCGTTTATTTCTGAACCAAATGATTTTCGTAACTGTTAGAAAATTATCCTACAGAGGTTGTTTGATTTGTAGGGTTTGTAACATATAAGAATTATGCATAAAGGGTTCCTTTGCACTATATTTCAGAAAGAAATCTACCCCTTCCTCCTGGATTTTCAAGAATCATTTGTACTCGTACTCCCATGGTGCAATTAGACAAAGTTTAGTACTGATTCAGTCCCCTGAGAGTTCAAGATGGCAATATTCCCCGTGGGGACGGGTACCCATGGGGATTTACCCATCATGGAGCGGGGATGGGGGACAAATTCTCCCGTGGGTATTGTCTGGCGGATACCCGTTAGTCTCGCGGGGCGGGGATGGGGATAAAATCACCCTCATGGGGACTCCATGGATACCCGATAACTGTGCCACGTGTACTAGATATGCACAATATATAGGTTAAAACCTATAGATTCTACACAATTATTTTTCTCCACCTCTTCCAGCAACCATATCCTCTCTAATCTCACCTCTCCAAGTATATATTAAGATCCCCATGGATACCCGACGGATACCGGGTACCCGCTATTGACGGGGATGGGGGCCGTATTGTCCCCGCGAAGCTTCATGGGGCTCACGGGTATGGGGATTGACGGGTATCGGGGCGGGGATGGTGAAGTCATCCCGGTCATCCCCGTCCCCGTTGCCACCTTGACTGAGAGTTAGAGTAGTACAATGTGGTTTCTATTGTTCGAGTGAGATGTTTTGGCTCTCGATATCCAGAAAAGGGCAAAAAATGACTCATTTTTTCTTTTAATATTTGTTTTTTGTGTGTGCAGGCAACATATGAAAAATATCTCAATATAAATTTGGTCGTACACAGTACATATCTATATTTTTGAAACAAGTATATATGTATATAAACTTGTAGATTTTATTAAGGATTTTAGAGAGCTAAATTGAACTTTTCGAATAACTTAGAAAGTGGGATCACTAGAGTTCGGGAGGACATGAAGACAAGACAGTAACGTGATGCTTATCCTTCCTGAACTGCACCGTGTTCGTTCTACAACGCGTTATCGGCAGTGCGTCGATCGGATCATGCACGGACCATGCTCGTGCCACGTCCCGCATCTGCTAATCAGCGAAAAGGAAAGTAAAATAAAAGAAAAGCCCAGCACTTCCGGACCAATTCGTTGCGTTGAAGCATCAGCTGCGTACGTGCAAGATGGTGAGGCGGCGCGCGGTCTGCGGCTGAAGAAGACGGCGCCATGCCGGCGGCCGGTAGCCGGCGTGGTGACCTGAGAGCTGCTGACTGTCGCATCGAGGCGGCCGGTGATTGGATCTCTAGCTCTCTGCTTGTGGGTTGTGCCTGAAAGTAACGCGGGTTCTTCAGGTTCTTCGTCAGACGTGACGCGGATCCGATTGGCGCCTCGGGACGGAAATATCTCAGGTCTCCAACTGTCCGCGTTTGCGTAGAGCGGGTAAACTAGCAGTACAATGTGTCTTGAGAGGTGTGTTTGTTGCGAAACACAATATATACGTAGAGGCTCACATATATGTGTGCATATATTCATCCCTACGATAACACACATACTATGAGCACAGTCGATATACTGATTCGGCGGGTTGGGTATGATGAAGTCGACGTCTCGTTCTCGACGGGAACGCCTCCCCCTACTGAAAAGTATTCCGATTTGATGAGAAACAATAGTGTCAAACCAGATGTTTGAACTCTAACGGCATAAGAGTACAACCAACTTTCAAACCATCCAGCCACATATTAGTTCTCATCGTGTTTAGTTTAGTCCGGATAAGCAGGCCGTTTCTATGGTCCAATCAATTTAGTGCATGCACATTCGTGTTGTGCGCGTACCTACGGAGTACCAAAACGGTGAGAACCTGCCTGTGATATGATGGTTAGGAGGGTGGTTGTACCCCAGCCCACCAGAGTTCAAACTCCGGTTTGACGCTGGTGTTTCTCATTTAGGCGGAATATTCTTCAGTGGGAGGTGACGTTCCCGTCGACAGCGAGACGCCCGTGGTGACTTCGTCAATCTCAAGACCTGGTTCGCCGGCTCAGTCTATCAGAGGTGCTCATTGGGTAGGGTGTGCGTGCGTGCGTTCAGAGAGGTGAGTATATGCGCGTGTATGTAAGCGTCTGAGTTGTACTGTGTTTCGTAAAAAAAATACCAACGGTGGTGATTTTTAGTCAAAACGGACTTACTTGCCAAGAGAAAGTTATCCTATGGCTTTTTTTAGGTGTAGTCTTATAGGGCTAGTTCGATGGAATTGAAATTGCGACGCCCGTACATCACTAGCCCATGACTTCTAATGCGGCCTTAGCGTGGACCCGTGTCGCACCGCTGATGGGCCGCAGCCCACTAACACTGCTTTTTCCTTTTTATTTTTTTCCTTTTATGTTTTCTTTTTTCTCTGTTTTCTTTTTTGTTTCTTTTTTCTGTAACATTTTTACTTTCTCATTCCCTGCTATTTTTTTATTTTCATTTTCCAATTTTGGGTGACACAAACTACATTTTTTTAATTCCTAGACATTTTTGTACGAAACGCTGTTTTTTTATGAACCCATGGATATAATTTTTCGGTTGAACCGAATTTTAGTTCCTTTTCGGTTCACTATTATTTTTAGTTCATCGGCATTTTCAGTTCACTTTTATTTCAGTTCACTCACATTTTTGGCTCACTATTTTTTTGTTTCACCGACATTTTTTGGTTCACTATTTTTTTCGTTCACCAACAATTTTGGTTCACTATTGGCTTTGGTTCACCAGCAGTTTTGGGTCACTATTATTTTCGGTTCACCTGAATTTTATTTACTTCTTACCTTGTTGATTTCATTTTTGGTTCACTATTATTACTGTTCACCCAATTAGTTCGCCCAAATTTTTGTTTCGTTTAGTTAGCCTTATTTTTTTGGTTCGTTATTATTAAGCTTCACCCTAATTTAGTTTCTTATCACTATCAAGTCTTCTTGATTTATGTCTACGCGTATGAAGGCTCTCGAATTTGTTCTACGGTGAAATCTTTCAAACTAGATCCGATACAGGCCTTTCAAAATTAAATCCGTTAAAACAGTCACAAGAAATGAACTTAGCTAGTACAACTCTATAATTATGCTTGCTTTAGGATCAAGAGAGAGTAAAAATGAAACAGCCCATACTGGGCAGGCCCAGGCGGAGAGCGTTGTGGGTGATCGGGGTGCAGTAGCTCTCTTCAAGCGATGCGACCCCTTTCAAACTAGATCAGGATACAAATATTTCAAAATAGGAAAGTGAGAAAAAGAAAAAAGAAAAAAGAAAAAAGGAAAATAAAAAAGAAAAGAAACATAAAATAGAAAATAGAAAAATATAATTTCTCTGATCCGTGAAAACAGTCGCAAGAAATGAACTTAGCGAGTACAACTCTATAATCTATAATTATGCCAAGAGGGAGTAAAAACGAAACAACCCATACTGGGCCGGCCTAAGCCGAGAGCGCAGGGGGCGATCGGGGCGCACCAACTCGCTTCAAGCGACGCGACCCCTTTCAAACTAGATCAGGATACAAATCTTTCAAAATAAGAAAGTAAGAAAACGATAAAAGAAAAAAGGAAAATAGAAAAATAAAAGAAACAGAAAATAGAAAAATATAATTTCTCTGATCCGTGAAAACAGTCGCAAGAAATGAACTTAGCGAGTACAACTCTATAATCTATAATTATGCCAAGAGGGAGTAAAAACGAAACAGCCCATACTGGGCCGCCCATGCGGAGAGCGCGGGGGGCGATCGGGGCGCACCAACTCGCTTCAAGCGACGCGACTCATTTCTTTGGGCTGATTTCATTCTCTTTTCTCAGCTCACCAGGTCAAAAAGTTTGCAACCTGCTTCCTACTTTTTTTTAGGTAAGCATAAGCTTTATTACGATGACACGGGCAAATCGTCCACCATAACTTCGGCAACATTTGACATCATCCTCCCAAGTGAAGCCCTCATTCACATTACAAGATTTTTTAGAGCGTTCACCGGGGAGAGCACAAAGGCTCCCACCTGAATTTTCCATTTATTACCCGGGGGAGGTAGGGTGAAACCCCTTATTTTGTTGCGGACAGAAGAATACACTCAGGTGGGGAGGGAGACAGCGCCGCAGTGTGGGCGAGCTCGAAAAACATGCGCTCAAGGAGCGAGGTAGGACAGCCAGAGATCAACATCGGAGCGGCGATCCAAGGGAAGACGGGCGCGCCAGAGGACCGCATCATCACGGCAGTTTTTCCGGGCGAGAGCGAGGGAGGGAGCAGCTTTGTTGAAGACTACCTCGTTCCTGTGCTTCCATACATGCCAGAGGCAAAGGAGGCGCAGCGTGGCGGCCGTCTGAGCTGGAGCAGACGCAGGGAGCGGGCAGTGTGCGGCGAGAGACACACTGCACGCAGTGGCGGGAGGCGAGCCCATGGCCGCCCAGAAGCGGCGGGCGAACGGGCATTCGAAGAACAGGTGGTCTGCAGTCTCGAGCGGGGCGGCGCAGATGGGGCACCCACTTTCTGCCGCGGTGAGGATTCCTTTGCGGAGCAGGTTGGCACGACACTGGACTCGGCTCTGAACAAGCAGCCAAGCGAAGAAGCGAACTCGGGAAGGAGCGTGGTTTCGCCAGACGAACTCGAACCAGCTGGGCCGCTCCCCGCCGAACGTGCAGAGCTTGTAGAGGGAGGAGGTGCGCAGCTTGCCGTCGGGGCCGCCGCAGAGTGGCAGCGTCCTGCGATCAGCACCAGGCGTGAGCCGAATGTCGCCGATCACGGAGGCCAGTGCACGCCTCTGAGCCTCGGCCTTGGTGGAGAGGCGCGGAACCAGGATGGGGTCCAGGCCGCCGTCAACGACGGCACGGACGGAGGCGTGCTGCTTAGTGCAGTGGGAGAAGAGCTTGGGCATGGCCTGCGCGAGGGGGCCGGAGGGGAGCCACGAGTCCATCCAGAACGCGGTACGCCACCCGTCCCCGAGCTGGACGCGCGAGATGCAGCGGTACAGAGGGAGGAGGGCAAGCGGCGCGTTCCAGTGCGATCCACAGAGAGCGGAGTTCTGCTTCACATCGTCGAGAGGCTCGCCGGCCATGGTCGCCCAGACCCACATTACAAGATTTACCAATAATTGCTAGTTCATGAGCTACCCTATTGGCCTCTCTTCGACAGAAAAGAACTTTGCTTCGTGAGAACCAAGTCTGTAGCTGAAATTTCAGGTCATTCAGCGCCATTGCATACCGAGAGTAACGACAGGCCCGCTTCAAACATTCAAACCACAATCGGCGGCGAGCCGGCGACAGGCAGCCACGATGGGGAGGGCGCCACGACCATTTGCAGGGAAGTCCCCAATGCTCTTGGAACGCACCCAACCCATGACCCAACACACTGGAGCTAGGAACTCAGTCCAACACTACTACATTATTACGCCAAGTCTATCAGGGTTATCAACCTGCACGTTCTCAACTTCTAGTACTCTAGTGCAACCATCTACAACCGAAAGTGGAGCTGTAATATTTTCTTCTCGAAATAGTTTGGCGACAAACAAAATTTAGGACACCATAAACATTGACCAAGAAAAACATAACAATGCAGAGAACGAATTTGGCTTGTTGCAACTTCTGCCGTCTATACCGACCAGGTATCATCAGCGGCTGCTTTGATTCGTTGGATAACAGCTTACATGGACGAGACACTCCCAATCCAGTTCATTTGCTACGCTGAACTAACGCGTAACGACTGCACTAGCCACAGCTCACAAAGTGTTGGTTCAAAAGAGGATACAGGTCAGAAAGGAACGAGCAGAGGGAGACAGAGGGAAAGGTACAGCTATTTGTATGCGTGCCCTTGAGTCTGGAGCAAGCGAGAGGAGGAGCACAATGCCGCCATGGTTTTTGCGGGGTCTCCAAGGGATCACGGAATCACGGGTTTCGCAGTGGAGTGGAGTGGAGCAGAAAGACGACGACGACGACGACGACGGCGCCCCACGCATCAATTGAAAAAGCTATCGTCTCTTTCCCTCGGCAGCACGGGTTCCTTTGGTTTCACGTCTGTGTAATTTTCCAAGCCACGTTGGTGGCGGTTGTGCCGGCGCAGTCGCACGGTCCAGGCCAGGTCTCCACGCTACTGGACGATGATGCCGTCTTGTAGAATTCTAGGTCCACCCGTATGATGATTGAGAAGTGTATTGTGGTCAGGTGCGGCGCACGCATGATCATAGACAGCAACATGCATGGTTATAAAGTCTCGATACAGAAAGAAAATGCCATGGCATGCATTTCTGCTGAAGCACTGTTCCTTTCTAAAAGATCTGCTCATGTCTGTAACCGCTAATCAGACGAGTGGGGCTTTAGGTGAGTGTAGGTGAGCAAAAGCGACCTGGTGGGTTTGCAACTTCGGATATGTTTGGTGTTTTTTTTGGATATGTGTAAAGTCCTACCTGGAGTGAGATAATAGCGTAAACCTACCACATTTGTAGCAAAATTTACCGATTAGTACCAGTAGGTGTCGCAATCTCATTTAGGTACCACATTTTTTTGAAGTTTTCTCAGAAAACTCAAATCACTCGCTGACTCGATTTAGATAGCCGTTCTGACATGTCTGGCCCACATGTAAGATGACGTGGCAAAGTGGGGTGACGGAGAGGAAAACGGCCGTTAGCTACGCCGTGGGGCCCACCTGTCAGGGTGTAAGCATGACCCGTTGACCACAGTTCCCCTCTTCTTCTCCTCCTCTGTTCGAGCTCTGGTCCCCCGTCGCCATCGCCGGATCTGACTGCCGCCACCATCGCCGCAGCCTCGTGTCGCCATGCCCAGCTGGCACGACGGCTCTGGTTCCAACCAGGGCGAGTCTCTCCGGTAAGCAATCTCTGGTCGCCGGATCTAGGGTTTTGATTTTGAATTCATTTCGTCGATTTTGAATTGATTTCTTGTGCCGATTAGATGTTCACCGACCGTGAGTATGCGCCTGATACCTGCGACGACCCAACATTCTTCGGTATAGCTTCTGATGGTCCGCTTTGCGTCGAGCACAAGCGGGCGCCTCGGAAGGTTGTCGCATTTGAAGGAACCAACACTGGCCGCCGCTTCTACCTTTCTTCTGTTGAAGATGTAAGTGTTCGGTTTCTCCCTCTCAGTTGTTTTCTCCATCTCAGTGTTCTGTTGAAGCTGTGTGTGTGCAATTGAATGAAGTAACTAGATGTTTCTCTCTGTTAGTTCTTTCATGATTATATTAAGTATCTACCTTGATGTTTCTCTCTGTTTAGCTGCATAAATGTACAACTGTGTGGTACATAAAATGGTTTCATTATATTTATTAGTTTAGAAGTGCACTGTTTTAGTCTGTGTTTAATTGTAGAAGTGCACTGTTTTAGTTGTTATAGTAATGAACAAATGAATTAAGTGCATGTGTGCTAACTAGTAGGTTTTTATTGTCAGGAAATAGAGAACTGTGGGTTTGTCAAATGGATAGATCCAGAATGGCCAGAAACCACCCAGAATGCTCTGAGAAGACTCTGGGAATGCATCTAGAGAGCAGTAATGCAAGAATTGAGGAGAGGATTGAGAATGCAAGGTTGATGAAGGAGTTGTTTGATGAGAAGAACAAGATTGACAAGAAGTACACTGAAATGGTAGATGATGTGAACAGATTCATCAAGCAAAGTAGCAAAGCTTGCATGCAGGACAACTATTACATGATTCAGAAGGAGGGGAGAGATGGTGATATGATGAAGCAGATGAGGATAACAATTGACCTATTAGAGAAACAGGTTGGTGAGCTGAAACAGGTGCAGAGAAGCCAAGCTGAGGTAATGAAGAGCAAGCAGCAGCAGTGGGATGAAGAAAAACACGTGCTTAAGGAGGAAAAGAAAAAGCTTGAGTACTCTTTGTTTGATTTGTTCAAGCTCAAATGATGCTAACAAGGGTAAGCTGAAGAGGATCCAGGCAATATGTGATGAGCCAGTATGTGCTGAGTGATATGCTCAGAGTTGTAATGTTTCTGTTTAGTGATGCAATGTGTGAACTGTGTTAAGTAACCTTGTAATGTAATGTTTAAGCTACAATCTGTGCTTCAAACTATTGTTCTAGTGGTTTGTAATGTTTTAGCTACTATTTGTGCTGGTTGTTTAATATTCAGACCTCCAATCATTGTGTTCTGTGTGTACCATACATTAAGTCCAGATTGCACTGATTTTGGTGAGACAGAATAGTAGCACAATTTTAGATTGCACTGATTTTGTTGAGACCTCTTAATTTTAGATGTATAGTGATTGCACTGATATTATATGAGAAGTGTCGTCGAGACCCCCCGAGAGGTCTCGACGACCTTTTTAGAGTGTATGAGAAGTGTCGAAAAGGGTCGTCGAGACCCCCCGAGAGGTCTCGATGACATTTTTAGAGTGTATGAGAAGTGTCGAAAAGGGTCGTCGAGACCCCCCGAGAGGTCTCGACGACCTTTTTAGAGTGTATGAGAAGTGTCGAAAAGGGTCGTCGAGACCCCCCGAGAGGTCTCGACGACCTTTTTAGAGTGTCGAAAAGGGTCGTTGAGATCCCCCGAAGCATAGTTTCAAGGTTCAAGCACACAACATGTCTTCATATGTATCAAATAACATAGTTTCAAGGTTGAAGCACACAACATGTCTTAATATGTCACATAACATTGTTTCAAATACACAATATGTCTTAATATGTCCCACCAACTTGCAGTTGATGCAGGTGATAGACCCCATCCTAGAAGTATCTCTAGGTGCTGGTACTTCAAACTGACCCTTCCTTCTTTTTGTTTGTGCTCTGCCATGTGCAATATCAAACACAGGAGGATCAATGTCAGGTGTGTCTGTCCTCCTCCAGTCAGAAGGTCCAGGAACAGGGTAAACTGTGTAGTTGAAAGCTTGTTTGTACATTGGTTTTTTGAAAAAATCATGTACAAGGTCTTCTGGATGTTGTTTTAGTTTCATGATTGCACCCACTGCATGGTTGCATGGAGCCTGCAGATAGTCCCTCAATCTGGTGTACTGTGCCTCCTGATCACCAATCACAGTACAAAATGCCTTCCTCCTAGCCCTATAAGCCTTGCTTCTTGGCACTGCCACTCCAAAGTTGATCCTTGTATTCTCAATGAGTGTATCAACTGTAGTTTTGGGATCTGTTCTGATTGCCTCCACAGATTGTTGAGCCAGCCAGTCAATGGTAACTCTTGTGTTCTCTCCAAGAGGTTGACAGGTGTGCTTGGGAATGAATTTTCTAATACAAAATGTCTTCTCATTTGCAATGGTGCTGGCTGTCACTTTGAATTTGCACCCTGCCTTTACTCCTTCAACTGTGCAGTACACAATTATCCTGTGTGCCTCATTTCTCCTATATTTAAATTTTTAATCTGAGAAAAATGGAGACCTCTGAGAGCATGCCTGAATTGCACCACATCTGTGAAGCATAGCTTCTTACAAAATTGTTCTTATGGGTTAGCCCTGTTGGCATCATACCACATCCTTTTCTTCAACTTCTTGAGCTTTCTCTTCCTTCCACTAGGGATTTTAAATTTTCTGACAAAACCATCATCATCACTGGATCCCACTTTAGCGGGGCTCAGGTTCTCATCACACGAGGGTGCAAAATCAGAGAACTCTTCTTCTTCTGACAAATAGTGGGACCTGAGTGTTATGCCTTTCTTCTTGTCAGCAAAATAATCAGCTTCAGTAACTTCCACATCAGATTCAGATTCCATTACCTCTTCGAAATACTCTTCAACATCAGTGTCCCCTTCATAGCTCAGTAAAATGTCCCGCCTCTTTCTTTTCTCTTCACTAAGCATCTCCAATATTTCTTCTTCTTCTGAATCTGGTTCTCTTTCTTTCTTCTTCCTCTTCAATTCACTAACTAATTGCAATTCCTCTTCTACTACTGTGTTGTCATCATCAGATATAACCTCCACATCAATAGGAAGTACAGCTTTGAATGCATGAAAATTGGAGCTATGTTGAGTGCCAACATACATGACATCAGAGCAATCCATAGCCACTAGAAACAGACTTGCATCATCATCTGATATGTAGGTCACACCCTCTGTGTCAACTGAAAGAACTACTGGCTCACTAATTTGCATAGGTAAACCTTCTGGCATGTTGAATCCTACTGGCCATGAAGCATTCTTTTTCAGAACTGTAATGTTCAGAATCTTGTCAGTTTCATACAGAGCTAGCATCTCTTCTACCTTTCCCATTGACATGGGGATAAAACCCGGATACCCAAAGACCCACAGAAGATCCCGAGTGAAACGCAAATTCAGCCGCCCGGCCGCCTCCAGCTGTCCGGCTAGGCCAAGCCCGTCTGCCCCGAGCGCAGCCGGACTCCGCCTAGCCAGACGAGGCGCAGCCGAACGGCACGGGCGAGAGGAACTGCAGACTCCTCATCAACACAGTTCCCGGACAAACAGATAACGACAAGCGACACCCGCCTTATGCGACCAAGGTCAACGGTAGCAGCCGGATTCGGTTGCTAGCCAGCCGGATGACCGGCTGCCACTCTCCCACGACGAGCAGAAGACAAGGGCCCGTGTTCGGCGGGTGCCGGGGCCGTGCCCGGTATGCCTTCCACGTCGCCTAGGCGTGGGCTAAAGCGAGGCCTAGCCCTACGTCTCCCATTGTGCTCAGCAGCCCCGACAGGCGGGAGGCACGGAGCGCTTCCTCGCGCCCGACAAGATCCCAGGCGCCGCCTGCCGGTCGGCGGGGTCCGACACCGCAGCCGGTCAGCCCTCCACGACGACAGGCCTACCCCGACATCTCCTACGCGGCTAGGAAGTTCGACTGTACGAAGCATAGCGCACTGTGCCGCGGACATTCGACGTCACAGAGAAACACCCCTGTAGCCGACACCGGCCGGCCGGCGTGGGCCAGCCGGCCCCGCCTATAAGCCAGAGAGCCAGGCCTATATAAGGATGTCTGGCGCCCAAGTAGAAGGGGTCGGTCGCCTCATTCTTCTTCCTCCCCACACCCGAACCATGGAACACTCGAACAGCTCAAGGAGCAACTCTGTACCGTGTCCACCATTGATAGAGAGATCGAGCAGGAGTAGGAGTGTTACCTCCTCCGGGAGGGCTCCGAACCTGGGTACTTCCCGTGTCCGCGCTCCGGCGCAATCCCTACGGGTGCCGCTGTTGCAGAACGCTGCCCCCATCCCGATCTTAGCCACCCCGTGGCATATGCCGTGTTCCACACCACGTCATTTGGCGCCCACCGTGGGGCAGATGGCAGCAGTCGGAGTCACATTCCGCCAGGGATCCCGCAGCCGTCTCGGCGAGCGAGTCGCCTCTGGCCTCGTCTCAATGTTCGGCTCCATCGACTTCGTCAACGACAACGCGAACTGCTTCGCCGGCTCCGCCTTCCCCGAGGACGGCACTGTCCTGCACTTCGGCGAGCACCGCGTCTACATCGCCCTCGCGCCCGCCTACCCCGCCAACATCCAGCGCTGCGTCGACCGTTTCCCCGAGGAAACGGCCGGCTGCGAGAGCAGCACCGAGACCCGCGTTTACGCGGAAGTTATGGTGTCCGACGTCGCGAGCACCCAGTAGCACGCCCCCGTCGACTCCGTCCAGGCTATGCTCCAGGGCCTGGCCACACCCATCGTCGCCGACGCGGATCCCGCGCAGGCCGCCATCATCCTCGAGCAAGCCCGCCAGCGCCTCCTCAGCAGCGCGCACGGCGTCGCAGCCACGCATCGCCGCATGGAAGCGCAGGTCCGCGAGTACAACTTCGCCCACGGCTTCAGCCCCATCGCCATCGAGCCCAACCCACGGGGAAACGTCAGGCGCAACCTCGCCAACGAGATGGCAGGAGGACCGGCTCCCGACGCCGAGCCGGCTATACCAGCCGGAGCACCGCCTACTCGTCGACCCGTCTACAGCTCCCCCGCGAAGAACATGAAGGCAGCACGTGCCGCCGCAGCAGAACTGCCGAACCTGGAGGGAGATGAGCTACGCGCGCAACAACAGCGCGTACAGGACCTCCTCGACACCGCAGACCACCAGTTTCGCCAGAACCAGGCCGCGTCCGTGATGAACTCGTCGTCCCTCCCCCCGCCCCCGCCTGGAGCCCCTCCACCCGGCGCAACTCGAGGTGACCGCCAGGCGTCGTCGCCACAAGCCCCCCAGCCGGGTGGGAATCGTGCGCGCATCATCAACTCCAGACCAAGTCGCTTCAACGCGCCGGCTGCCGGTGGCGGCCAGAACTTCAACGCGCCGGCTGCCAGCGAAGGCCAGTACAACTACCCCGACCCACCGGCTGCCCGCAGGGGAAGCGTCCACGACCGGCTGAGAGATCTAGGCCCGACGTTCGGCCCCGACGCCCGTGACCGCCTCGACGCCCTGGAGAGATCCCGCCGGCTCGAAGAAGAGGAGGGCGAGGTCCACCGGTGCTTCGGACCTCGCATCGCAAGAGAGCCTTTCCCGCGGAACTTCTCCCTCGCGCGCGACACACCCAAGTACAACGGAAGCACGAAGCCAGAGGACTGGCTATCCAACTACGTCACTGCCGTCTCCATCGCAGGCGGCAACAAGCGCGTAGCGGTGCACTACGTGTCACTCATGCTGAAGGACTCGGCTCGCACATGGCTCAACAACCTTCTGGATGGATCGATCAACTCCTGGATGGACTTCCAGCAGGTCTTCGTCAAGAACTTCTCCAGCACCTACAAGCGCCCGGCTCGCCCTCGCCAGCTAGCCAGCTGCACCCAGGGCAAAACCAAGTCCGACCGCGACTATCTGACGAAATGGTCAACCCTGCGCAACACCTGCGAGGGAGTCCACGACATCCAGGCGGTCGGCTTCTTCATCAACGGCTGCCGGGAGGGCACGATGCTCAAACACGCGCTGCTCCTAGACGAGCCAAAGTCCATGGCGGAGCTCATGACCATAGCAGACAAGTACGCCACAGCCGACTGCGCCATGAGAATCCCAATGCAGGTAGATGGAGCCGGCGGACCACAAGAAAAGCCGGCTGCGAGAGAGCCAGGCGGCCCCAGCAACGACAACCGAGGCAACCGCGACCGCCGCGACGATGGAGATCGGGACAGCCGGAAGAGAAGCGGCGCGCCAGACGGGCGGTACGAGAACCGTGCCGTCAACGCAACCGAAGCCGGCCAACCGGCTGGCGACGACGGTGGGAACCGGAATCCCCGCCAGTGGAACAAGCCAGAAGGGCGATACGAGGACCGCCAGTGGGCGAAGCCAGCATACCTGTTCGAGACCGGGAAGCCGGCCAGCCACACGACGGCGCGCTGCAGCTGGACTCTCCGTCTGTAGCGCGGAGAGGGTCCGCCGCCTCCAGCACCCGGCCCACCCCCTCCCCAAGGCGGCATCAACATAGGCAACAACCAGCGCAATGAGCGCCCAAGACAGCTGGCTGCCGCAGCCGGCACATCTCGCGACATGTACCCCAACAAGGACGCCGCGTACGTCATCTCCATCATTGAGCGCAACGACAAGCGCAGCCAGCGGCTGCGCGTCGCAGAGGTGAACACAGTCGTCCCTGCCGTCCAGCAGCTGATGGACTGGGCAAACCAGCCCATCTCCTTCGGACCCGGCGACCACCCGGACATCATGCCAAATCCCGGGGGCTACAGCATGCTCCTGGACCCCACCTTCGTCACCGAGCAAGAATTCGCCGTCACCTTCTCCCGAGTGCTCATCGACGGAGGAAGCAGCATCAACATCCTGTACAAGGACACCGCCGACAAGCTGGGGATAACCGAGGCCCGGATGAACCGCAGCCGGACGATCTTCCACGGCATCGTGCCGGGGCAGTCCTGCACACCAATCGGCACAGTCCGGCTGGACGTCGTCTTCGGAGACAAGAAAAAATTTCGCCGTGAAAGCATCTGTTTCGAGGTGGTGAACCACCGCAGCCCCTACCACGCCATCCTGGGCCGCCCGGCTCTTGCTCAATTCATGGCCGTACCCCACTACGGCTACCTGAAGATGAAGCTGCCGGGCCCGAGCGGCATCATCACCGTAGCCGGCGACTTCAAGTGCTCCATGGCATGCGCCTCGGCCGGCTCGAAGCTCGCCGAGTCGCTGGTAGCGGCTGAAGAGTTCAAGGAGATCAGGCGCGCCGTAGCGGCCGAGCACCCGGCAGTACCGGATGCAAAGAAGCAGTCGGGCGAGACGCAGTTTCAAGCCAAGAAAGACAGCAAGCAGGTTCCGCTTGACGCAAGCAAGCCGGACGGGAAGTTCCTCACCATCGGCAACACCCTCAGTGACAAATAGGAAGGCGAGCTCATCGAATTCCTCCGTGAGAACGGGACATCTTCGCATGGTCTCCAAAAGACATGCCGGTGTACCGACGGAGTTCGCTGAGCACTCTTTACACGTCAAGCCGGATGCTAGACCGGTGAAGCAACCTCTCCGCCGCTTCGGAGAGGAGAAGAGAAGAGCAAACGAGAAGAAATCGCCCGGCTACTCGACGCGGGCTTCATCATGGAAGTGTACCACCCGGACTGGCTCGCCAACCCAGTCCTGGTGATGAAGAAAAACAACACCTGGCGCATGTGCATCGACTACACCAGCCTCAACAAAGTGTGCCCCAAGGATCCCTTCGCCTTGCCACGCATCGACCAAGTCATAGACTCCACCGCCGGCTGCGACTACCTGTCCTTCCTGGACGCGTATTCCGGCTACAACCAGATCAAGCTCCACCCGGATGACCACCTGAAGACCGCATTCATCACGCCCTTCGGAGATTCTGCTACACGGTCATGTCGTTTGGCCTGAAAAACGCCGGTGCCACTTACCAGAGGTGCATGCAGAAGTGCCTAGGCGACCAGATCGGGCGCAACGCCCACGCCTACATCGACGACATCGTCATCAAGACCAAAGAGCGCCGCACCCTCATCGACGACCTGAGAGAAACCTTCGCCAACTTGCGCCGGTTCCAGATGAAGCTGAACCCAACCAAGTGCGTATTCGGAGTACCGGCTGGCCAGCTACTCGTTTCCTCGTCTCCGCGCGAGGGATCGAGGCCAACCCAGACAAGATCGCCGCCATCGAGGGCATGGAGCGGCCAACCGGGCTAAAAGACATCCAGAAGTTTGCCGGCTGCCTGGCCTCGCTGAGCCGGTTCGTCAGCCGGCTGGGCGAAAAGGCCCTGCCCCTGTACCACCTGTTGAAGAAAACCGCAAGTTCGTCTGGACGGACGAAGCAGACGCGGCCTTCGCCGAGCTCAAGAAGGCACTGTCCGAGGCACCGGTCCTGGCGCCGCCTGCTCCAAAGGAGCCCATGCTCATGTACATCGCCGCCACCAACCGGTGCGTCAGCATCGTCCTAGTGGTGGAACGCCAAGAGGAAGGCAAGGAGCACCCGGTCCAGCGGCCGGTCTACTACGTGAGCGAGGTCCTCTCGCAGTCGAAGCAGAACTACCCCCACTACCAGAAGCTCGTGTACGGCGTGCACATGGCGGAGAAGAAGCTGCGCCACTACTTCCAAGAGCACGTCATCACCGTGGTGAGCACGGCTCCACTCGGAGACATCATCGGCAACAAAGACGCAACCGGCCGAGTCGCCAAGTGGGCAGTCGACCTGGCCCCGCACACGGTCCTATACCAGCCAAGAGTATCCATCAAGTCCCAGCTCCTCGCCGATTTCATCGTCGACTGGGCGGAAACACAGTACCTGCCGCCTGTGCCCGACTCCGCGCACTGGCGGATGCACTTCGACGGCTCCAAGATGTACGAAGGCCTGGGAGCCGGAATCGTCCTCACCGCGCCCAAGGGCAACCGGCTGGAGTACGCCGTGCAGCTCCACTTCAAAGCCTCCAACAACGTCGCCGAGTACGAGGCCCTCGTCCACGGCCTCAAGATCGCCAAGGCAATGAGCATCCAGCGCATCCTGTGCTTCGGCGATTCGACCTAGTGATCCAGCAAACTTCAGGAAATTGGGAAGCCAAGGACGCCAACATGGCCTCCTACCGGTTCTTCGTGCAGCAGCTCTGCGCATGCTTCGAGGGGTGCGAATTCCACCACGTGCCCTGGGCCAACAACGAGACGGCTGACATGCTCGCCAAGCTCGGTAGCACCCGGCGAGCCATTCCACCCGGCGTCTCCCTCGAGCACGTCTACAAGCCATCCATCACACCAACACCGACTCGGAATCCATCGTCATCCCGGGGGCTGCAGCCCACCAGCCGGACAAGCAAACCCGGGGGCTGCAGGTCCACCAGCAGGACAAGCAAACTCGGGGGCTGTCCCCCCGCCACGTCATTTGGACCCACCCGGCAACGAGGCGCCACCCTCACCCGTCCCGAGCTCATCGACAAGACCAGCGCAAACCCGGGGGCTGCTTCGACACACCCGGGGGCTGCGCAGCTGGATCCAAAAGCCGCCCAGCTGGCGCTAGCCGGCGTCTTCACCATCCACGAAGTTCCCTCATGGGCGCAACCGTTCCTCACTTCCTCGCACACGGCACACTCCCAGAGGAGGAGGTGCAAGCACGACAAGTTCTGCGACGCTCCAAGGCGTACACCATCATCAACAGCGAGCTCTACAAGCGCAGCGCGACAGGCGTTTTTCAGCGGTGCGTCGAGCCGGCAGAGGGGCGCCGCCTCTGGAGGACATCCACAAGGGCGAATGCGGGCACCACGCCGCGTCCAGGTCAATCGCAGCAAAGCTTTGCGCTACGGGTTTACTGGCCGTCTGCTCTAGCTGACGCCGAGCGATGGTCCGCGCCTGCACCGGCTGCCAGCGCTTCAGCAAGCAGAAACACAGCCGGCTGCAGCTCTGCAAACCATCCCCATCACCTGGCCATTCGCCGTCTGGGGGCTCGACATGGTCGGTCCCTTCAAGATGGCGCAAAGCGGCATGACTCACCTCCTCGTAGCGGTGGACAAGTTCACCAAGTGGATCGAGGTCAAGCCAGTCAAGAAGTGGGACGGCCAGACGGTCATCACCTTTTCCAAGATATCATCTTCCGTTATGGCTACCCGCACAGCATCATCACCGACAACGGCACGAACTTCGCCAAGGGCGTCTTCAAGCGTTTCTGCCGCGAGAAGCGAATCCGGCTGGACCTCGCCTCGGTGTCTCACCCCAGTCAAACGGCCAAGTGGAGAAAGCAAACGGCCTAGTCCTAGCCGGAATCCGGCCCCGGCTGGTCGACCCACTCGAGCGAACACCCGGATGCTGGATCGAAGAGCTCCCGCATGTACTCTGGAGCCTCAGGACCACCCCCAACCACTCGACGAACTACACGCCCTTCTTCCTCGTCTACGGCGCGGAAGCAGTCCTTCCGGCTGACATTGAGTTCGACTCCCCTCGAGCCATCCTCTACACCGAGAAAGAAGCAAAGCGGGCAAACGAAGACGGCGTGGACCTCCTCGAGGAGGCGCGAGAACTGGCCCTGTCCAGATCGGCCATATACCAGCAGAATCTGCGCCGCTACCACAGCCGGAAAGTGCACCCGGTCACGTTCTGCGAAGGAGACCTAGTGCTCCGGTGGATCCAAGACACCAAGGGACTCCACAAGCTGTCCTCCCCTTGGGAGGGCCCGTTCATCATCAGCCGAGTGCTGCGCAACAACGCGTACTATCTCACAGCCGTACGCGAGGAGAAGAAGAAAAAGCGTTTTACCCCTTACGAGGAGGGGGAATGCCCGTGGAACGCCAGCCTCCTCAGGCCGTTCTACTCCTAGAACAAGTGTAACACCGTGTTGTTACTTTTGAGTAAAAGTTAGCACTCCCGAGCGCACACTCGGGGGCTGCCGTTGCTTCAGTGTTGTTTCTTCATTCTCCACTGCGGCTAGCCGACTATCGATTCTTGCTTACGTTAGCATAGTAGCGTCCTCGACCCCGACGCCTACTCTCGGATCCGGCTGCAGACCGCAACCCGGCTGACACGCTGGCCAGAAACCGGCTAGGCGGCACACGCGAAAGGCCCGTAAGAAAGAAACATCTCCGGCTCGTGACAGAAAAACTGTGGCTAGCCGACTACCGATTCTCGCTTGCGCTAGCTTAGTACCGTGCTCGACCGCGACGCCTACCCTCGCATCCGGCTGCAGACCGCAACCCGGCTGACACGTTGGGCAGAAACCGGCTAGGGGGCACACGCGAAAACTCGTAAGAAAGAAAAAGTTTCTGGCTCGCGACAGAAAAAACCGCGCTCTCATTCGCCTGCGTCCAGCCTCTCAAAGATCTCAGTACCGTGCGCCCAGCCAGCCGGCCCTCTCTTCGGATCCGGCTGCAGAGTTCAGCCGGCAAGAGCAGGGGTCGCAGAGCCGAGACACGGGAAGGGGCACAGGAGGCAAAACAAGGGCGAGCCGGCCCCTAATCGAATAAAAATCGAAGCTAAAAAAATGCCAACCTTTTCGATTTTGAGGACTAACGATCTAACAAAGGTTCTATGTGTCGATTTTTTTGTCGGCCTCACAAGCTATCGAAGATTCCTAGTCCAGATTCGACTCAACTGGCTACGCCAGTCGGCCGAATCTCGGGGGCTAGTGTGTCGTGGGTTTGTCACGTCAGGTGTCATAGATGACTTCGTAGGTGTGGGATTACGCGAGTCAAGCATCTCCGAGCTTGGGATCGCAGGAACAAAGATCAACACAGATTTACCCAGTTCGGCCCCCTCAATGTGAGGTAAAAGACCTACTTCCTGCCTACCCTAGATTGGTATTGATATGATAATCGAGGTGTTACAATGGAGGCGATCTGATCTGGTACTCGCCGTATGAGCTAGGGTTTAAGGGCTTGACCTTCTCTAAGTCCTGCGAGTCCTCTTTATATACACAGAGGCTCGTCAGGTTACAAGAGTTCTACACGAAGCCTGATTATCTTTCTTGTCTTCCAAGGCAAGTTTGCACCGACCTTCTGGAGCTTTCCTTCATCGAGTCACGATGCGAGATTGGCCCATCTTTCACGTGGCCCAACAATGATAGCGCAACCTTAAGTCGCTGTTTGTTAAATTCGAATAAGTCGCGGGTTAATCATTCCCCCGACATTAGCCCCCAAGCGTGGCCTGAACTTCATAGGATTTCTTGATCTTGAATGTTTAGGCCGCGCTTTTCCTTATTTCGCACTTATAATTGTGCTGGATTGGCCTTGACTCGCACCTGGAGGATCATCTGACTTCGTGAGCTTCTTTGTTAGAGTAGCCTGATAGCTTCAAAACTTGATGACGATCCATCTTCAAATTTTTGATGATAATATGATGTAGCCCCCAAGGATTGAGAGGATGTAACGTGATAATCATCTCAATTCTTCTCAGAGAGTTTGAAGGTCGTCACCTGTAACTTGATATCATGAATAAAACAATTGTTAAGATACAAGTAATTGTAATTGGTGTTGCCGTACTATAAGCAGTACATCGACCTCTAGTTAGGCCATCTGAATCCTTAAGTGGGCACTCGCGCGACTCAGTATTTCCTAGGAACATGTGTGTTCAGGGTCGAGAGCGGCCATGATAGGCAATCAAGCTCGATTGACGCCACACCCCAGTACTTTGGCCACATAATGCGAGTAGCAATCCAACTTAAGGTAAATTTGATAATTGCCAATAAATTGGCTGTTTCAGGGTAACAAAGACCCCAAGAAACATAATGATATGCCATGATAGGCTAAGCTATGATAAGCTTTGATTATGATGACACATAAGGTCGCGCCTTGGTGGCAACCGAGTGTTATACATAGGGTTGGATCGCGCGTAGGTGGCGATCCATGGTGATACATGGGGTCGGTCGCGCCTAGGTGGCGACCAGAATGATACAAAGTTTACGGCCGCGCCTAGGTGGCAGCCGGTTTCTGATACAAGGGTCGATCGCGCCTGGGTGGCGATCAGATGTTGCATAGGTCGCGCCTAGGTGGCGACCAAAGTTGAAGTTCTAGCCCTGAGTGGCTGTGATGATACTCAGCTATAAAGCTGGAAAGGATGATGCTTGGCTCTATTAGCCTTTTCTTATGTATAGTACGGTCGCAGGTGTGCGACGTTCCAAGGGCGAGGTGCCTCGAGACGATCCTCGAAATCATGGCGTTCGCTGCTTTCTTCCCTTACATCCAGCAGATAGTACGACCCATTGTTTAGCTTCTTGCTGATGATGTAGGGTCCTTCCCATGGAGAGGACAGCTTATGCATTCCCTTGTGATCTTGTTTAAGTCGCAGTACTAGGTCGCCTTCTTGAAAGGTGCGGGTTTTGATGCGTCTGGCATGATAGCGTCGCAAGTCTTGTTGATATACCGCTGACCTTGATGCTGCCAAGTCTCTAACCTCTTCTAATGTGTCCACCGAGTCTTGCCGAGCTATCTCATTATCTGTCTCGATGTAAGCCGCAACTCTTGGTGAATCATGTATGATATCGCTGGGCATGACTGCTTCTGCTCCATAGACCATGAAATATGGTGTAAACCTGTGGATCTGTTAGGGGTTGTTCTTAAGCTCCACAGTACTGCTGGCAATTCTTCCACCCAACATCCTGGAGATGCTTCGACCTTTTCAATAAGGCGCGGCTTAATTCCATGGAGAATTTCCTGGTTAGCTCGCTCAGCTTGTCCATTGCTCTGCGGGTGTGCTACTGACGTGAGGTCCAATCTTATCCCATTGTCTGCGCAAAATATCTGTGTAGCCCCTTCAGAGGTGTTGCTCCCATTGTCTGTAATGATACTATGGGGGTACCCAAAGCGGAATATGACCTTCTTCAAGAACTTGACTGCTGTTTCAGCCTCGCAATCTCCCACAGGTTCTGCTTCTATCCACTTTGTGAATTTGTCCACCATGACCAGGAGGTGAGTTTTTCCGTTTGAAGACCGTCTGAAGGGCCCTACCATGTCAAAACCCCATACGGCAAAAGGCCATGTGATGGGTATTGTGCGAAGTGCTTGAGCTGGCATATGATCTTGCCTAGCGTATCTTTGACATCCATCGCACACTCTGACAATTTGCTCTGCATCTGCTAATGCTGTTAACCAGAAGAATCCATGTCGGAACGCCTTTGCCACCAAAGATCTTGACGAAGCATGATGGCCACAATCGCCTGAATGAATTTCGTGCAAGATTTTTCGTCCCTCTTCTGGTGAGACACATCTTTGGAATGCTCCTGACACGCTGCGCTTGTATAATTCGTTGTTGATGATTGTATAGGCCTTTGATCGCGTATGATTTTGCGCGCCTCAATCTCATCGTCTGGCAGCACTCCGCGACTTAAATATGCCATGTATGGCTCTGTCCATCCTGGCTGTTCATGCAGGGCTGCGACTAAAGTTGAATCGTCCTCTGGCTCTGCAATGTCAATCTCTGCTGGAGGTTTGACTGATGGATTGTGCAGTTCATCCAGGAAAACATTGGGTGGGACTGACTGTCTATTGGATCCAAGCGAGACAGGGCATCTGCAGCTTCGTTTTGTCTCCGATCAATATGTTCAACTTGGTATCCAGTGAAATGTCCAGCAATTCTGTCCACCTCTCTTCTATATGCAGCCATATTCGCATCCTTGCTGTCCCACGTTCCAGAGACCTGCTGTGCCACCAAGTCTGAATCGCCAAAACAGCGTATGCGACTGATGTTCATCTCCTTTGCTATACGTAGACCATGAAGCAGTGCCTCATACTCGCCACGTTATTTGTGCAGTTGAAGTGTATCTGTAGCACATACCGCAGCTTGTCTCCCTTGGGGATGTTAGAACAACTCCAGCCCCCGAGCCTTGCAACTGTCTTGACCCATCAAAATGCATGGTCCAGTATTTGGTTTCTGCCATGCTAGGAGCGACTTGGATTTCTGTCCAATCGTTATAAAATCTGCAGGGCTTGCGACTTAATTGATGTGCGCGGCTCGTAACTGATGTGATGTGGTCCCAACTCGATCGCCCACTTAGCGACTCTTCCAGTAGCTTCTCGATTACGGATGATATCTGCCAACGGTGCTGAACTAACCACAGTTATTGGATGTTCTTGGAAGTAGTGCTTCAGCTTGCGACTCGCCATGAACACTCCAAACACCAACTTCTGCCACTGTGGGTAACGCTGTTTGGAAGCTGTGAGGACTTCGCTCACGTAATATACTGGTCTCTGGACAGGGTATTCCTTTCCGGTTCTTGTCTCTCCACAACCATGACAGCGCTCACAGCACGGGAATTTGCCGCTATGTATAGTAGCATGGCTCTTTATCCTTTGGAGCCGCCAGAACTGGAGCATTTGTCAATTGATGTTTCAAGGCTGTCAGAGCTTCGTCGGCCTCTGCATCCCAAACGAAGGTGTCTGATTTTTTCAACAGTCTGTACAAAGGTAGTGCTTTCTCTCCCAATCTTGATATAAAGCGACTCAAAGCTGCTACGCAACCGGTAAGTCGCTGCACATCTTTTATCTTTTCTGGCTTTTGGAGATCCATCACGGCCTTTATCTTGTCAGGGTTGGCCTCAATGCCTCTTTCTGATACTATGAATCCCAATAGCTTTCCTGCTGGTACTCCAAAGACGCACTTTGTGGGGTTGAGCTTCATGTTGTATTTTCTGAGATTTGTGAATGTCTCTGCCAGGTCACTAATAAGATCCTGGCCAACTTGCGACTTAACCACAATATCATCCACGTAGGCGTGAACGTTGCGACCTATTTGCTCATGTAGACAATTCTGAATGCATCTTTGGTAAGTCGCACCTGCGTTCTTCAACCCAAAGGGCATGCTGACATAACAAAAAGCTCCAAAGGGTGTGATGAAGGACGTCTTTTCTTGGTCCTCCCTCTTCATCTTGATTTGATGGTAGCCTGAATAGGCATCCAAAAAGCATAACAGCTCGCACCCAGCAGTTGAATCAATCACTTGGTCGATTCGCGGCAAAGCAAATGGATCCTTTGGACAAGCTTTGTTAAGACTGGTGTAATCAACGCACATTCGCCACGTACCGTTCTTTTTCATAACCACACTGGGTTTGCCACCCACTCCGGATGGTATACCTCCGTGATGAATCCTGCAGCCAGTAGGCGAGCTATTTCCTCCCTATTGCCTTTCTTCTATCATCGTGGAAACGCCGTAGTGGCTGCTTCACTGGTTTAGCCGCAGGGTTCACTTTGAGGCTATGTTCTGCTAATTCTCTTGGTACCCCTGGCATATCTGACGGTTTCCATGCGAAGATGTCCTTATTTTCCTGAAGGAAAGCGACGAGAGCCTTCTCCTGCTTGTGACACCCCTCCCTGGCCCATCTTGCCAGAGAGGCAGTCGTCCCGTGCGTCATCCCAAGATAACTGGCCGCACGTCACAACAGTGTAACATAATGGAAATCATTACACAATCAGGCACATCAGTGCTACAAATGGTTTACAAGGCCATCAAGGAATGACCAAATATCAATCCCAGCATGGCACGATACAGAGTTTTAACTGGCAACGGAAGACATATGAGAGGCTACGGCTTGGAGCGGCTCCACTCCACAGGTTCTGGCTGGGCTACTGATCCTAGCACACTCTTGCTCCATCTCCTTGCTAAAGTAGAAGATGAATCCCCGACAAAACCTGGCCACAATCACAAGGCCCGTGAGTACATTTGTATGCACTCAGCAAGAATTCGCCACTCACTACAAACAATCCAACAATCATGCAACAAGATATACATTGGAAATAAAATCCTACAACATGGCAAGAGTCTACTCGAGATAGACCAATATGATAACATAAAGGTAGCATGGCATCACAAGCAAAACATGGCGTAAGCAAACAACAAGAGTATCACCAGTACAGAGTCCAAGCCAGGTGGGGTTGGATCGTATACCGGCAATCAAACAAAGAGATTACCTGTGACGCGTAGACGAGTGTATCAGTTGGTACCAAATCTTATAATTACTCCTGTCAACACAATCAGGCTTCCAAGCCTCTAGCCAACTCTGGCTATCACTCCAGCCAACTCTGGCTATCTCCCGGGGCATGCACGGTTGATGTTGGCTCTGGCCTAACTATAGGCTTCCAACGCATCACACCGCCATCCCATTCACCTCACAAGTAACATTCCCTGCATCATCTTATTGTCCATTTAGTGAAATCAGGTTGTTCATCTTTCTTTCAAACAAGCCTTAGGTTTAACCTCCTGACACGACAAAGACACACAGTGTGACCGACACTGAACTGTTGTTCCATAACCTTGGAACTAGGCTAGACATCCAGATTTGACACTCTCGAGAGGTTGCAGATACCACCCACCTAAGTGCACCACACTCAGCCGGTACTTTAGGATATCATCCTTAAGGCGAACTCAGCAAGATACACTCACCTGACCGTTCACGCTACCAAGACACTCTCTGTATAGCCACCGACATAACTCTATGCCTTATGCAGAAGTGAATCCGGCACGTCCCCAACCCATGAGCGACGCCTAGCTCCGGAACCTTCGCAAGACTAGCCCCGACCAACTATGGTAACCGACTAGACTTGCCAAAAGGGTGGCATCAAAGGAGGCTCGATAGGATTACGTAGGTCAAGGCCCGCCCATGTGAGCGACAGTGGCAGTGCGTTCGATGTTCAGATTAGTGGCACCGTGGACTGACCCTATCGTTGTTTGGAGGGGTGTTTCATTTAATCAAGTTCCATCATTCACAAGTCCAAACCAAGAGGATTAGTCCAACACATCAATCACAATATCATAATATATCATCACACGACAAAATATTAGCAACACAATAAATCAAGCAATAGTAGTATCCATGTCCAAACTTAGAAAAATAAAAAGAACGTCAACCGGAAGACTGTGGCAGCGGTCTTCCGCTGGCAAGCGCCTTCTCGTTTGACAAGGAAAAAGAAACGTCAACCGGAAGACTGTGGCAGCGGTCTTCCGCTGGCAAGCGCCTTCTCGTTTGACAAAATAAAATAAACGTCAACCGGATGACTGTGGCAGCGGTCTTCCGCTGGCAAGCGCCTTCTCGTTTGACAAGGAAAAAGAAACGTCAACCGGAAGACTGTGGCAGCGGTCTTCCGCTGGCAAGCGCCTTCTCAGATCAACTACAAAAGATAACACAGTGGGTCAATCGGACGACTGTGGCGGTTCCTCCAGCCAGCGTCCTCGCAGATTAATTACAAAGTTGGTGAGGCATGTAACCTCCAAACAATGAACCGAAAAGCAATCATAAGAAAGAAAGCATCCATTCCACTCGAGGATTTACCTGACGTTGTGTCAGCAATCTTGGCAAAAAGAACCAATTGGAAAGTCAGCTCCCAAGCGTCGCAGTCTAGGTGGCTTACGCCAACCACGTTTGACGGAGGGACAAGAAGCAAATAACTCTTTTGGCAAATGCCCCAACTCCGAGGATCATAAGACGACATTCGTCCGCTCCTCACCTCGGCGAAGGAGAAGAAGCAAACAATCATAGGAACGCAGGTTTTATAGTTGTTTATTTAGAGGGTTCGACAAAGCCGCGCAAGTGCGAGGCGCACAATTAATTCACACGTCATTCTAATGCATACATGATGATGAATGAAACATGGCAGGAGCAACATTCGAAGTAACATATTGAACATAACAACAGCAGACCGACATAATATATACCGAACGCAGACAGATATAAACACTCGGCATGGTAATAAGAAAATAACAAACAACATTGCGGGACGGCTCATAGCAAGGGTTTAGCTTGCCTTCGAAGACGGGGATCCATTGGGCTTGGAGAGGTCGGGTTGGTTCCGCGGCGTAGGGCAGCGATAGCCCCGATCCACGGACTCCGGAATACACGTACAAAAGGGCACCCCATAGAAGTATTTTGGAATGAGATGAAATCAGTGCCACCAGAAAGAGCTCGTCGAGACGAAGATTTAGAAATTTGAATCACCGAAAACGGACTTACGGTTCAAAAGATATTGACGTTCGAAAATTGGTTCAGCAGGAAAAGAAAAAATAGACGCGAAAAAAACAGCACGGGCCGCAAATGGGCCGTGACTGCGCGCTGGGCTGCTGGTTGCTGCGCTGCTGGGCCAGAGAAAAACGATTCGGGAGGGGAAAAAAAAGGAAGAAACAAGGGATCGATGCTGGTTGTCTTCAACCTCCAGTACGCGTACTGGAAGAGGCAGGGGCTGGCCGGGGACGGCCATGGGGCTCGCCGGGAGGGAGGCCGGCGGCGGGGAAGAGCTACCCGCGGCCCACCGCGCCCAGGGGAGGGATTGGGTGGCAGGGGGAGGCTGGGGTGGAGTGCTACGGTACTCGGGATCTTCGGCCAGGGCTACGGCCGTGGTGGCGATTTCTTCGAGTTCCCGCGCTTGGGTGAGGCTGGGGAGATGGAAGGGAGCGAGAGGAGTGGTGTGAGCTTGAGAGAGGCTCGGGGGTGGCTTTATATAGCCAGTGGGGGGACAGAGGCAGGGGCACAGGGTGGACACCATTGCTACGCGTCGGAGCTCCGGTGGCCACAGAAGGAAAAGAGGAGATAAGGGCGCCGAGCTGGGACTACAGAAGGGGCACGAGGAGCACTGGAGCTCACGGCGCGTCTGCTAGTGCTTGGAGATGCACTGCTTCGTCGGTGTGGCGTCTAGTGCTTGGCGGTGCTCCGGGGGGGCTAGGTGGCGAGCTCGTGGACTGGGGGGGGCCTGGCGAGGGGCATCAAGGGGGAGGGGGGCTCGGCAGTGGCGTTCTCCGCTGGACAGCGAGGGGAGGTAGAGGGCAGAGGGAAGATGACAAGGGGAGAGGACATGGGGATGCTGCCATGCCGGTCCTGGCGTTCGGAGCGCGCCGCGGATGGCATTGCCGCGTTCCCGACGAACCAATGCTCCAAACAGAAAACTAAAGTTACTACAGGGTTCACAACAACAAAACCAGTGCAAACAAACAAGAATCAATCGATGAGGAGATACTTTACAGAATAAAATTTTCAGAAAAGCAAGACTGCAGAAGGTGTTCGACGAAATGTTCTTGGTCTTTCACACTTCACAAAAATTCCCAAAAATTAGGATTGGGTTGTTTTGGTCAGGGGAGAGTGTCCATGGAGTTTGAGCTCATTTGGATGATGGGAAAATGGTTTTCCATAAGATGGCCAAAAATGACCATAATGGCATGATTTAGGAAAAGTGGTGTTCCATGCTTCACCTTGGGGTGATCTCCTGGATTTGTGTGTCTAAATACCAATTGGTCAACATGTTCAAGTATCATGATAATTGGAATTTTCTAGGTTTAGGTTTGTGTGAAAAACTTGAATTGGCATTAATTTGGGCTTACAAAGGAAGTGGTCTAAATATTGCTCAAATGGGTTTGGCTCCAAAATATGAAATGCAGGAAATGCCAAAATATGCATACCCTGAATTTATCAGAATTATTGGATGTTCCTAGCTTGGTTAAAACATTTTTGGACTAGAAATGGCAGTTTTGAAATTATTGATTAACTTGGAAATATTGCATTGGAGTATGCAATATTTTTGCATGGATGGTCTTTATATGGACATGGGGTCCTCTGATATTTTTGGTGGAATTTTTAGAGCTATGGAAATGGGCTTTCCTTTTATAGACGGAAGAAAGGGTTTAAAAGTTCGATAATTAGGGCTAGGGTTTTCGAGAGAAAACCTAAGCAACAAAATTATCACGGGGGTTGGAGTGGTTCGTGGATTACCGGGAAATTTTGAGAAAGCAATTCCCAAGTCACTTCATCCTCAAAATATTTGAAGAAACATTTAGGGAAAAGAGAAAAAGTTTTTCAGGTGTCAGAAAACACCACTAAAATTAGGTTTGAATTTTCGGGGTGTTACACTGCTCTTCTTCCATGTGTGCTCCAATGCTGGTTTGCTTGGATGAGTCGCCAAGAACAAGATTTATCTGCTTGGTTTCCTGGGCCGCTTTGAATTTAATTGGTGGCTCGGCAGACGGCGTGGTAACTATTGGGTCCACCTGCGACTTATAACCTTTTAGCTCTTCCGCGGCACAGGCAGATTCTGCGAAGGCCGCATCTCCTTCTTCACATTCTATCGCTTTTTCTCTATCTCCGTACACTGTGATGACCCCTTTTGGTCCTGGTATCTTCAACTGTAGGTACATGTAGCATGGCCTGGCCATAAACTTAGCAAAAGCTCTTCTTCCAAACAAGGCGTGATATGGGATTTTGGAATTTTACCACTTCGAAACATAGGAACTCGCTTCTGAAGTTCTCTTCTGTCCCAAAAGTTACCCCTAGGGTTATTTTCCCCGCTGGCTGTGCGGACCTTCCTGGGACAATGCCGTGAAACACGGTTGACGTGGGCTGCAGGCTGGAATCCTTGAGTCCTAGACGCTGGAACGTATCGTAGTACAAGATATTAATGCTGGTTCCTCCATCCATAAGCACTTTGGTCAGCTTGTATCCTGCTACGTACGGTGCCACAACCAGCGCCAACTTGCCAGGTTCCCGTACTTGTGGCGGGTGATCGTCGCGACTCCAAGTTACTGTGTGCTCGGACCACCTTAGCCAATTGGGCGTTGCTGGTATCACGGCGTTCACCTGTTGACTCCTGCGACTCAATTTCTCTTCCCTTTTGGAGGTGTCGATAACTATTGTGTGATACTGCCCGTTTGCCTGGGGTGGTTCGTGCTGTGCTGCCCAACATTTGCGTCATGAGCCGTACCAGGGTTTCTTTCGTGGGAATTTCCCCTGTTGTGCTGGCTTTCTTCTTTCCACTTCTTGTAATAGCTGCATTGTGCCTTGGTATGGTCCGCTGGCCATCCATCACCTGTTGCATGAAGGTCGCACGGCCGATTAAAAACTTCTTCCATATTGATTGGACGGGAGCCGTATCGTCGGCCCCTTCCTCGCTGGCCTCTGAATCCTCCACGCGTATTGGCGACGAGCCCTGAGTAACCATCTTCGTTTTTGCGTTTGTTTTGATTCGCGTTGTTGTGGCTTGTTTGCTGCTGCTGGGGCTTGTTGGAGTTTTTCTTTCCTTTGGCAGCAACCTCCTTGTGAGGACCCCGGATTAGGTATCCGAGATACTCGTTATGTTTCCTGCAACAATCCCATGATCAGTCTGTTGTTGCACATAACTCGAATTGGCATCACAGAACACCCATAAATACCGAATGAATTTACTTACTTTGATTGAAGCCATAACTTCGTCAGGTACTTGCAGCGGAAATCACCAAATCAACGTGGAGCCCAAGTCACTTGCCAACCCTACAGGCAGCTGACTGGGAAGCGCCCTAGTTCGCATTGACGTCAGTGAATGCCCTTTTTTTTCTCTTCGAGCGGCTCTTCTTCAAAATCTGGCTAAGACAATAGCCAGGGATGAAACCAATATGAGTACATTTGAATGTACTCGCAAACTACCCCCGGAATGAGCAGGCACTACTCTTTTTATTGTTTAAATAAAATTTCGTCGCTTTGAAAACTCTACATCCTTGTTGAAAAAAAAGAGAAGGATAGACTTTTGTTTAATAAAACCTTGTTTTGAAACCTCTATATCTTTATTGAAAAAGGAAAGAAGGCTTTTAGAACTTTTCCCATAAATCTGTCTTTGTAAGAAGTCTCTTAAAAATCTTTTCCCGAAATATATCTTTGTTGAAAAGTGATAAGAAGTCTCTTTTAAAACATTTCCCCGGAAATTCACCATTTTGTTTATTTCCCCAAAACTCCTCCTTTTTCGACCATAGCCCTTCATGCTCAAAACATTTTCCAGCAACCTCATACCAGCCCTTCGGTATAGTTGCATAAAACATTTTCCACTTTCAAATCACAAAACTCTGCACTTCTCGACCATAGCCCGTCATGGTCTTCTTCTTTTCCAGCAACCTCATACCAGCCCGTCGGTATGGTTGCATATATCAAACATCTCCATTTTCTTTTCAAATCTTAAAACATTTCCAAAACTTGCACATGGTCAGAGGACAGCCTCCCAACTGTCCATATCCGAGGACTCGGCTATTCGAATAGTTTTACCCTCTGCAGAGGTAGCACGCTTTCCCCACATCCATCCGGCAACTCATCGTGTCAGCCACGTCCCGCCATACAAGGTGTATGCAAAGTTAAGTCACCGACCATAGCCTGTCCTTTGCTCATGCTAGTATAGGACCCTACCGCTACGGAATTTTCCACCTTTCCATCGACACCCAGTCCAGATTCCCCGTCGGGAAACCTAAGTGTGAGGACTCGTAGTTCTGCCCGGCGAGCGAACCCTTCAATCCCCCATCCTCAGATGCCAGGACCCAGGTCAGGGGGTAGGTCGCCATGACCATCCCCTCATGGAACGAGGTCATCCTCGTTGTTGAGGCATCCCATACTAATATGAGCAAATTATATGACTACGCCCTTTCCCATATGTGGGTAAATGTGGTCGCACAGGTTAAGATTGGTCGTCATAGTACTAGGACACATTGTGCATTTTTCATAACATCGCCATTCTCCAGTTCTCCACTTCAATACCGACATCTCGGCATTTCACATCCACACACAAGTATTTTCAAAGGAGTTTTGAGTAAACAATATTTTTTCCATCCTATAGTTTGAAAAAGAATTTCCATCTAATATTTCCATATAGGGTGTCAAAATAATATACTTGTATTTTGGAAAAAAGGGTTTTCAAAAATCATAGCTTTAGTGGCAAACACCACATAAATCACTTATGCTCTAACCAAAATAGATGTATGTAGATGCAAGCTCAGAGAATAGCTTGCCTGATTTCAGCATAATGTCCCTGGACTTCTCCTCACTGATCAAGAAATAAACTCTGATTCCTCTTCAATAAATCCTCTCCAAATATCACTCCGGTAGCGTTTATATCTAGCGTCGCGAACATGAAAATAAAACAACACACAATAAGCAAACCAAACCACAAGTGGTATACAAGCAAGTAATCAAACCACAAACATGGCACTAGTTTAATCAAGCAACAAACTAAAATCTACCCTAAGAACACTTCAAGGAAAACTGCCTTAATAACAAGCCTAGCACAATTTATTTACTAAAGCTACAACAATCATAAATAAAGATACAAGTTAAACTAAAAACAAACACCTAAAAACAACCACCACCCTTAGCTATATGCTAACAAGTAATTAATCCAAACAAGCAAAACAGCACATAACCACATGTTTAACTTTATGCTAACGAAACAATTTACTTAACAAGCCAATTTACTCTGACAAAATTATAAAGGCATTATACTAGCAGGAGTATAACACCATACCCATGCCAAAAACATAGAGCACCAAGACATTCTCTATTAAAGGTGCCTAACAAACATTTTTCCCTAAATAGGAAATACTTCAGACAAAAGTTAAGTTATTAAATATTATCTGCAGGTTAAAACTCTTTACCAAGCTAGGTGTTGATATAAAGCAACTAACAAGCAGCAAGCATGGTGCAAGATTAGTATCTAGCAAACATGCTTGACAACTCATAACACTATTTATTTTATTACAAACATGGTTAGGGTAGTGATTAGGCATCTTTTAGGGATTACTTTCAATTTGGAAAGCTAAGAATTATTAACAACGAATTCAACCAGTGGCTAACATTCTTAGTTGAAAGTGGTTATTTGACTCATATAATTTATTTAACACACCAACACAATCTAACAAGTGTTAAAGTCTTTTTCAATCACCACTTAGCACACACGCTTTGCTTTAAACAATTTTAATTCTAACCACTAACAGTACTAACATATTATAACATGATAAACAACAATAACATGCAAGCAACAGTACCAAAACAATCATTAACAAGCATAAAACATAATTTTGTAAACAAGGCATTTAGATTCTTTTCTTTTAAATAGGGGCAGAAACATCACTTTTACTAAATATTACACCTAGAGAGTTCTGTTAGTTAAACAATCATGCCAAGCTAGATTGGGACTCTCTGATACCATTAGAAACTAACACAATTGGATTTGCTCCAAAAATCATCTCACAAAAATCTACAAAAATCACCAAAGTGCCACTGGTGTGTTTATAAGAATGAATAGAACTTTTTTTTTAGACTTCATTTGCATACAAGACCAAAATATCTGGAAAGGTACCACTTCAGGCTTTCCATAGAATTTTAGTTTGCAAATTTTGGAGTTATAAAACACTAGATATTTAATATTTAGTGAAAAAGATACTTTTTACTAGATTTAATACAGACCTCATTTAAAATTATATTTTTGCAAACAGCCAGTTCTGGATGTTTAAGAAAACACATGAGAACACTACAAAATTTAAATCAATCAATTATCTATCACAGATCTACCACAAAAGAATTAAAGCTTCACTGCAATTTAAACAGGAATATAAACAGATATTAGACCTATTGGAAAAAAAACACGGATGGGCTCGATCTGGCCCAGATCTAGCCGTGCGACGCAGATCTCGGCCCAGCCAACGGCCCACGCCCATCACGAAGCGGTACGGCCCTCTTCTTCTTCCTCGTCGACGCGCACGGAGGTGAAGCGAGCTGGAGCTCCGGCGAGGACGGCGCGGCGACTCCGGTGCTTCCTGGGCAAAGAGAGAAGGTGCATGAGGGAGAGCAGAAGAAGGGGAACTCGAAGGTGCAAGAATGGCGGAGAAAGGTGGACTGTGTCAACCGCGAGCTTGCTCGACATTGCAGCGGCCGGAGAAGAAGAGGATGAACTTCGCGGCGACGATCCCGGGCTCCATTCCTCGATTCCTCGCACGGAGAGGGAGAGGGCGACGCGGCGATGTCGAGGGTGGTCTTCGATTTGGACGGGGCGGCTTCAATCTACGGCGATGCGCGGCGGCGAGCTCGAGCTAGGCTCGGCCATGGCAGAGGAAAAAAAGAGAGAGGGAGGGAGCAGGGGAGTGGATGAGTGAGGGATGGGAGGAGCAGAGCAGCTTCGGGGGGCCTCCTTATCCTCTTCAAGCGGCAGGAGAGCGCGAGGGGGGGGTCCGGGCGGCGAGCGACGCCGAGCGAGGACGAGGAACATGGCGCCGTGCCGTGCGGCCACTGTGGCTACAGGAAGAAGGTCAAGATTTTGCAGAAAACCCCCTAAGCTTTCCTGATTTCATAATTCTTTTATTTCCAGTACTTCTAGGGATTTATTTGGGGCACTAAAACATTTTAGAAAAAATTGAGAAAACTCAGGTAGCCTCCCCATAACATGTAGAAGCTCCACAAAAATTGGGGTGTTAAAATAAAATATTTTGAACAACTTTTGTTCATAGGGTTTAAATATGTTATTTTTGGATAAAACCAATTCGACAAATTGAATTATCTTTGTAATTGGAGATTAGATATTTTGAGGAGAGAGTAACATGATAATGAGATGGTTATCATCTCATTCCTGGATTTTATAAGATAAAATAATTGTCATAACAAAATAGAGAATTAGTTAGAGAGGGAAATCAAATGAGATCATTTCTTTTAATCAAGATTTTATTTTGAGGGTGTAAGTAATCATAGAGGTCTTGTTTTGTTTTCAAGTCACATTCCACATTTGTGATCAGTGGGTTTTCAACTTAACACTCAAGTACATTGGTGTAATTATTTACCCAAGCAAACAATAAGACCAGAATTAACAATCAATACAATCATAAGTCCAACAAGCAAACAATCACAACAAGATCAACATCACTTCCAAGTCCACACAATTCAAACCACAAGAATTAATCACACCACCATTTACATAATTAACAATACTATCTTATAAAAATGATCACACTTAATTATGACAAGATGATGTTTAAAATTATCTCAGCTCCACCTTTGTATTTTTGAAAAGGGTTTTGAGCAAGACAACATATGTGGGGTAATATATTTCCCACTTGTGTTCTTTTTATAATGAAGTGATAATCAAAGTTTATAAAATGGGAGTTGCATACACATGCAAAATACCAGGGTTGAGAAATAGGTAGGAGATAGCATATAGATCCCCATAATTTTGGAAACACACAATTTTGGAAATACTTTTACTTTCTCAAATACTGGTATTAGTTTTGGTTGCTGATAAACCAAGTGTCATTGAAATGGAGTTGGCCAAAATAAGAATGGAAAAGATACATGGAATATTTTCTTGTCATAACATGATCACCAAAGTTAAATATATTTTTATATTGGTTGGGTCTTATATTTACTAGTCAAACAACTTAAACAACAAGTCACACAAGTTCAAACATAGCAATGGGAAGGAAAACACAATCATCAGTGAAACATTTCAAAAAGTTTTTGTTGGTTCTGAATTTTGGGTCTTGTAAAACTAAGTTTTTCTTAGTTCCAAAATTTGGGATGTTACACTCCTCTTCTTCTCCGTCTGACGCGTCTCTGGTTTTATCCGAGCCGGCATATTTGTTAGCCGCGGCCATTACCTCGCTGAGGCTCTTGACTTTATCTTTCATGCGACCCAGCTTATGAATCAGCGGCTCGAACTTGCAGTTTTTCTCCATTACCAGGACGGCTGAGCTTGGTGGTATATTATCTGAGGAGTGTACTATTTCTGCCACCCTTTTCATCCAATGGCGACTTGACTCGCCTTCCTTCTGGATGCAACGCTCGAGATCTTCTATATTGCAGAGCCGCTTGCAAGTTCCTTGGAAGTTCTTAACGAAAGCATCCTTCAGTTCCTCCCAAGTATTTATAGAGTTGGGAGGCAAATTTTGCAGCCATATGTGCGCTGCACCTTCTAGCATCATGTTGAGGTACCTTGCACATATTTCCTCTGAGGCATTCAAAATGCTCATCCCCATCTCGTAATTGTTCAGCCAGGTGGTTGGATCCATGCTGGCGTTATAGTTCGCCACCTTGCGTGGCCCTTTGAAATCTTCAGGAAAAGGTTCCAATCTGATCTTTTCAGTAAAACATGCTGGGCCCTTGAGCCGCGAGGACAGGGTTGTGGATGTGCCCGTTGGATTGTTGACTTATGCGGGCCGCGGTTGCATCATTGGCATATTCGCCTGTGCTTCTGCGACTTGCTCCTGCTGCCTCTGTGCGACTCCTGATATGTTCTCTGGTGGCCTGCTTTGGACGCTTCTTTCTGCTGCAATCCTGTGATTGGCTGGTACGAGGGGCAGCTGTTCTTCGGCTTCTGCCCTATTGGCTTGTTGCAGGACTGCTGTACTTAGCATCTGAATCGCGCGCCGCGCCTCAGCATTGACCGGGTCATCGCCTGTTGGTACCATCTGAGTCAAGATATTAGCCGCAGCATACATATTATCGACAGGGTTTTGGTAATGGCCCTGCGGGGTGTGAAACCTCCTTGGCTGTTGCTGGGTCTCTTGATTTGTTGGTCCCCATCCTTCCGCAACCGTCTGGATTCCCGCTCCCGCGGCTGGAGTAAGCGGGATTTCCACTGTTGGTTGAGCCGCGCGCAGTTGTGTTTGCGAGTCAACCTGTCGTTGAGTCGCAGCCAGCGCGGCTACCCTTTGCCGCTCCTGTTGGATCCCTTGGTTTATCTGATCGAGCCGGCGGCGCTCTTCTTCCATCCTTCGAACCTCATACAGGAGCTCGGCCCTGGCGGCCTCAATTTCTGTTGCACGGAGGGCGGCGTTAGTGGCTGACACAGGGACAAGAAGTGGGTTGCTCGGGGGTGCCGATGCCTCGGTTTCTCCAGCAGTTCCTGATGCACCTGCTCCTCCGGTCGTGTAAACCGCGACTTGCGCCATCCCTCGATCTGGTGATAATGCGATTTCTGGTGGGCAACCCCAGCAACTTTCTTCAAAGGCAGGTACAATGGACCCAAACTCTTGCGAGTCCATGCTTTTCATGGATTCTTCCACATCATCGGCGACCTCTTCTACTGAGTCGCCTTCTTGGACCGAGCTAATGGACCTGCCACCGATGAAGCCAACGAAGATGTTGATGGATCCAAACGGGATGACGTGGCCGGTCTCCAAGTAATCTGCTTTCGGCCCCCAGCTTGAATCGTCAATGAGGGGTGTGCCATTGACCGTGATGATACGGCCAACAACAAGATCTTCAGCTCCTTTCATGGATCCTGCGCGGAACGTGACGCTCTTGACCGCAGGCCCCACGGTGGGCGCCAACTGTCGTGGGTTTGTCACGTCAGGTGTCATAGATGACTTCGTAGGTGTGGGATTACACGAGTCAAGCATCTCCGAGCTTGGGATCGCAGGAACAAAGATCAACACAGATTTACCCAGGTTCGGCCCCCTCAATGTGAGGTAAAAGACCTACTTCCTGCCTACCCTAGATTGGTATTGATATGATAATCGAGGTGTTACAATGGAGGCGATCCGATCTGATACTCGCCGTATGAGCTAGGGTTTAAGGGCTTGACCTTCTCTAAGTCCTGCGAGTCCTCTTTATATACACAGAGGCTCGTCAGGTTACAAGAGTTCTACACGAAGCCTGATTATCTTTCTTGTCTTCCAAGGCAAGTTTGTACCGACCTTCTGGAGCTTTCCTTCATCGAGTCACGATGCGAGATTGGCCCATCTTTCACGTGGCCCAACAATGATAGCGCAACCTTAAGTCGCTGTTTGTTAAATTCGAATAAGTCGCGGGTTAATCATTCCCCCGACATAGTGCGCGAAAACCCGGCTGTCACGACCAGCCGGGCAAGCTATCGAAGATTCCTACTCCAGATTCGACTCAACTGACTACGCCAGTCGGGCCGAATCTCGGGGGCTAGTGCGCGAAAACCCGGCTGTCACGACCAGCCGGGCAAGCTATCGAAGATTCCTAGTCCAGATTCGACTCAACTGGCTATGCCAGTCGGGCCGAATCTCGGGGGCTAGTGCGCGAAAACCCGGCTGTCACGACCAGCCGGGCAAGCTATCGAAGATTCCTAGTCCAGATTCGACTCAACTGGCTACGCCAGTCGGGCCGAATCTCGGGGGCTAGTGCGCGAAAACCCGACTGTCACGACCAGCCGGGCAAGCTATCGAAGATTCCTAGTCCAGATTCGACTCAACTGGCTACCCCAGTCGGGCCGAATCTCGGGGGCTAGTGCGCGGAAACCCGGTTGCCCCGAGCGCAGCCGGGCTAACTATCGAAGACACTTCAAATTCAACTCGACCCGCTACGCCAGCCGAGCCGAATCTCGGGGGCTAGTGAGGGTAAAGAGGCAAAAAGCAATTGCAAGAAACTTCGAACAAGAAACAAAGAAAAGGAGACGAAGCCCCATAGAAGTCACGACACGAGTACCAGAAGTTCTAAACAAGTACGCCCGGCATCCCGGGGCAAATAGGACAAGTTCAACAGAAACTACGAGGGTACAAGCGGCAACCCGGCATCCCGAGGTCTTCATTGGGCGGCCTTCGAGGAGCTGGCCACATCGCCAGTTTTGGAGCAGCCGGCCTCTTCAACGGCCTTCCCCTTGGAGTCCTTCGCCGGCTCCTCGACATCGTCGCCTTCGTATTCCTCGGCGTACTCAGCCTCCGAGTCCTTGGCCGGCTGGGCCGGGTTCCTGTCGGGGATGAAGTCCGCAAAGTCGACGAAGTCAGCAATGGTGCAGGCGGCATCACGAATGTCCGGATGCTGCTTGAGCTTCGTGTACGTGTCGTCATCCCGGAAGCCCACCATGAGCAGGTCCAGGTCGGCAGCCGGATACCAGGACTTGAGCAGCGACACGGCCCACAAGGCTCCGCCGCGCGTGGCCGACTCCTGCAGCTCCTGCACCGCAGCCGGCGCGAGAGCATGACGACGTGCCAGCTCGGCCAGGACGATGGGGATTCCCTGGCCGGGCCAGACGTACCTGCAGAGCCTCCCGGCCGCGAAGGCCAGCGCGCAGGCATCGACCCCAAGCCGGTCCACCCGGTCCGCCACGGAGGTCGAGCAGCCGGCAATGGCGGCATCAGTCGGCTCCACCCCAAGGGCTTCTAGCTGGGCCCTGGCCGCTTCCATGCCCGCAGACGGATAGTAGCCTGCAGCCGGACAAAAAGCGTCACGACAAGAAAACCTTCAACAAGAGAAGGACATCGTCACGAAGGTTACCTCGAACAGCGAGGTCGATTCGAGCCAGCTCTTTGCGCGCCGACCCCTCCTCCGCCGTCATGCGGGTGACCTCGTCCTTCAGCCTCGTGATCTCCGTCTGGTCGTCCTTGCGCTGCTGGTTGTAGCCTTGCTCCAGCTTCTCGAACTGCTCCCGCGCCTCTACCGCCGCCTTCTCCACCGCCTCCTTGGCCTTGGCCAGTTTGTCCAGCTCCGCCTGCCGCTACTCGTCGCGCTTCTTGAGGCGCTCCACCTCCTGCGCCAGGTCACTGAACTGGTAGCTAGCCAATTTGGCGCGCAGATCCTCGTCGCTCTCTGCAAAGAAAAGCATCAGATCCTGCACCCGGCTCCGTATGGAAAAACCGCAGCCGGGCAAAACACTCACTCTTGGCGGCCTCGAGGTCCTTCTCCAGCTGCAGGACCTTCTGGTTGGACTCCTCCTGAAATTAAGAAAAGATGAGGCTCAAGACTCAAGCCGGCTGCCGCAGCCGGCCCAAGATAAAGCAAAGAAACCAAGCACGAGAACATACCTTAAGCAGCTCCAGGAAGCGGTCGAAGTCCTGGAGCTGGACCACCAGCTCCTTCCGGATCTCCAAGGCGAAGTCCAGCGGGTTGGTCGGCCTCTGCGTCCCCCCGGCGTTGGCGGCGATCGAGGGGTCAGCCGGCACCAGCTGCCGCTGCGAAGAAGCAGCGACGCCCTTGGCTTTCTCCCCGACGGCCGGTGCCGCCTGCTTCCCCTCCTTCTTCTTCGCCGCCGACTCAGCCCTCTTCGTAGAGGGTGCCGCACCGGCCCTCGTCTTCGGGGCGCCCACCGCTCCGACCCCGGCTGCCCCCGGGGCATCACCGGCCTTCTCGACATCGCCTCCGTCGGAAGGCAGGACCACCTCGACCTGGGGGGCCACCGGCTGGCCTCCCGCACCCGGCGCAAGGGGCTGCTCGCGCTGCTCCCCTGGCCCGCCCTCCTGCTCCCCGGCTGCCCGGGCGGCCGCGTCCGCTGTCGCAGTCGGCACAGCGGCCGCCTCCGCGGCCCCGCCAACTGTCAAGGGCCTCGGCGCCCTGAAGGAAACACGTTGATTCATCCGGCAAGACAGCAGAGATATCAAGCAATGAGAAGCACTTACCCGCGCACGTTGACCGGGACCCTTTTCGGCCGCTTCCTCGGGCTTCGGTTGGAGTAGCCGGCTTCGGTCTCTTCGGGCGGGGGGCCGAGGTCGACCCCGCGGTCTCTGCACTCTCAACGCTCTCAGTGTCCGAGAGATCAATGACTTCCACAGGCTTCGAGACCTCATCAACATCAGAGCTAGAGGTAGCCGGCTTACCCCGAGCAGCCGGCGGAGCGTTGCCCGCCCCGCCTGGTCGCCTCCGGCGCGACCACCTTCTCCCTGGGCGGCCTCGTCGTCGTCGCCCTCGCCGTCGACGCTGCCCTCGGCCGCCTCCTCCTCACCCTCCGGCTGGGTCTCCCCAGGCGCATCCATCTCCAGCCGGATGTTCGGCCGGAACTGGGGGCCGTTGGGCCCATCCTGAACAGCTGCGCAGCCGGCCGGGTGAGCAGCCGGCCAAGACATAAAAGAAAAAGCACGAGCGAGGAAAGCGTACCTGGGGCGCCCGCTTCCTGCGGGTATACGGCGCGTTGCTGTACTTCCAGTTCTCCGCCACCCTCTGCTCCTTGGCGACGTGCCGGAGCTAGCCGTTCAGCGACTCCAGCTTCCACCTCTTCCAGGTCAGCCGAGTGGGGTCGAGGCGCCCGCTCAGGAAGCAGATCTTGTGCAGCCGGGCCTGCAGCGGTGCGATCCGGTTGTACAGCCAGCAGAGGGTCACGTCCCGGGTGGTCAACTCCTCCTTCGTGAAGAGCTCCTGGAGCCGCTCGAGCATCTTGTCGACGTCCGTCTGGTCGCCGTACTTCTTCACGCCCCAGTTGTCCCTAACTGGGGCGACCGGCTGGAAGGCCGGCAGGCGGATGTGATCTTCACCCACCTTCAGGTTGCGGACGTAGAAGTACGCCTTTTGCCAGTCCTTCACCGTATCCGGCTTCTTGTAGCCCGGTAACTCCGTCCGCGACCAGCGGTAGACGACCGCGGCTCCGCAATCGATGAAGCCGAGCTCCTCCTTGTCGCCAAGGTATCGGCCGCGGAGGTAGAACAGCCGACATAAGAGAGGAAGGGACGGCCAGACGCCGAGCCACCCTTCGCAGACGGTGGCGAAGTAGGTCAATGTCGCCACGGAGTTTGCTCCGAGGTGGTGCGGCTGCAAGCCGAAGAGTTGGAGGAAGCTCTGGAGGAACGGGCTCGCCGGCAATGCGAGCCCGCGGTTGAAGTGGTCCATGAAGACCACCGATTCGCCGGCATGCGCAACGGGGATTACCTCGTCCTCGGCGGCAAGGCGCACCCCCACGCGCTCCTCCGTCGACAGGAGACTGCGCGCGCGGAGGCCCTCGATGTCCTCCGCGGTGATGTGCGAGCCGCGCCAGTCGCCGCCGCCGTCGTTTCCCTCGGCCATCTCGGGCTCCAGCGTGCCGGGGGGAGCAGGGGTCATCGCCAGCGTCGAGTGGTGGTGGCCCGTGGTCGCCGCGTCCGCTGCTGCCGCGAGCTGGAGGGAGAGGCGCCGCGCCGGTGGAGCAACCGCTTCGCCGGAGAAGAAGGAGGTGGAGAGGAGCGCGGAGGTCACGGCGGAAGGATCGGGCTTGTGGAGGCGATGGGGCGAAGCGAGCGAACTCCTTCCATCGCAGACGGCGCCCCCCTTTTATAGCCCGCGCATCCGGTAACCGCCTCCGGATATCGCGCCGCGTGGCGCGCAACCGCGCGATCAACGGCGAGATCGTGGGCGGCAGTTTTGCCACAGAAGATCCCACTACTGCAGTTTCGCCACAGAAGATCCCGCAACAGGAACCGAGGCGTCGTCTCGACTGACGGGCAACCGCCTGGTAGGCATATGGGACGTGCCAGCGTCATCCATTGCGTCATCACCAGCACCCGGCCGGCGGAGCGCCCGACGTTTCGCCTCCTCGACCGGATGAACTTCTTCAGTTTGTTGAACACGCAGAAACCCTCCTCGCCGTGACCGGCTGCATCGCTCCAACGTGTTCGGGGGCTAGTGACATGGGGATAAAACCCGGATATCCAAAGACCCACAGAAGATCCCGAGTGAAACACAAATTCAGCCGCCCGGCCACCTCCAGCTGTCCGGCTAGGCCAAGCCCGTCTGTCCCGAGCGCAGCCGGACTCCGCCTAGCCAGATGAGGTGCAGCCGAGCGGCACGGGGGAGAGGAACTGCAGACTCCTCATCAACACAGTTCCCGGACAAACAGATAACGAAAAGCGACACCCGCCTTATGCGACCAAGGTCAATGGTAGCAGCCGGATTTGGTTGCTAGCCAGCCGGATGACCGGCTGCCACTCTCCCACGACGAGCAGAAGACAAGGGCCCGTGTTGGGCGGGTGCTGGGGTCGTGCCCGGTGTCGTGGGTTTGTCACGTCAGGTGTCATAGATGACTTCGTAGGTGTGGGATTACGCGAGTCAAGCATCTCCGAGCTTGGGATCGCAGGAACAAAGATCAAACACAGATTTACCCAGGTTCGGCCCCCTCAATGTGAGGTAAAAGACCTACTTCCTGCCTACCCTAGATTGGTATTGATATGATAATCGAGGTGTTACAATGGAGGCGATCCGATCTGGTACTCGCCGTATGAGCTAGGGTTTAGGGCTTGATAGCTTGACCCGCTCTAAGTCATGCGAGTCCTCTTTATATACACAGAGGCTCGCTAGGTTACAAAAGGAAAGTTCCCCATAAGGAATACGTCCACAGAGGCCTACTCGGAGACTACTTGGTCTTCACGTCCTCCGGGATATGTCTTCTAGATCTTTCCCCTTATGGCGGTTCGATATTGGGCTTGCTCCCAAGTGGGCCTTTGTCCGTGCGAGTAAGGTAAGTCGCACTGGGCCGCGGGTTAATCCAGAAAGTATTACCCCGACATTAGTCCCCAAGTTTAGCTTGGATTTCGAGTGAAGGCTTCTTCGTCTTAACAAACCCCTGAGCCGCACACATGAATTATCCCAGCTGAACTCCAATTTTCTTATTTCCAATCTGCGACTTATAATTCTTCTTGGCGGCTTAAGAACGCGACTTAACCTGCTTTTGACGGTTGATTTTCAGATCTAAACGTCTTCCGCATCTGGGCTATTTATCTTGGCTCATCGTTTCTCCCAGCGTTCTGCATCAAGTCCTGCGTTACGCATCCGCTGCTCCTTTCCGCCGCCTTCAATCTTGCTTCTCGTACTCACAATCCTTCGGTGGAGATCTCCATCAATCTGAGAAAATGTCTCGCCGCAAGTGTAACTGGGAAGGCTCGTGGGTCGACGAAGATTTCCTGGAATCCCTATCGGCACGGGGCCTTCTTCCGCCAAAAGATCAATGCGTATGGCGAGCGGCCGGTGAGGAGGTAATTCCCAACCCTCAACCGGGAGAAGTAGTGATATTTGCGGAGCATGTTGAGCGTGGGTTCAAGCCCCAGGCTCTCTCTTCTTCCGCTACTTGATGCAGCGGTTGGGTCTCCGCTTCCATGATATTGGCCATAATTCGATGTTGCAAGTGAGCAACTTCCACGTCCTCTGCGAAGATTATCTGGGTATCCCGCCTTCAATAGATTTCTGGCTTGCTCTTTTCAATTGCAATAGTCAAAGGGAAACCACAAATGGTCCTTTTCTCCAATGCGGCGCCATTTCCTTCCAACGCCGCAGGGGTAGTATTTTCCCAAAACTAACTCTTGCCAAGAAAATCAAGGATTGGCAAAGGACATTCTTCTATTGTAAAAACACTTCTCCTGAGGGTGAAATTCCTCTTCCTCTTTGGTCTCCTCTTCCCTTCAAGGCTACCGATGCTCTGTTTTCTCTGATTTCTCTAACCTGATCCTTCGATCCAAAATTAATTATTTCTGACCTGAGCTCCTTTTCAGATCGATCCCTATTTCTGGGTTCTTCCCTCAGAGGACGACTTGAACCAAGAACCGCGGCTGAGTCGTCAAAGCAAGCCGCAGCCTTTGGCGAAGATACAGTTATGTCTATTGCCTGAGGGTAGCGCTTCTGAAGAGGAGCAACAAATGGCCGACGCTCTTCTGTCCTCGACTCCAAATACACCTTTCTTGGAACTTCCTGAGGTGCCTCGCAGGTCCTCGAAGCGTATTTTATGCAAGAGCTCAGAAGACCCCGCGCAGCCTGAGAAACGCCGCAAAGCCTTGGCTCTACTGGTAGAAACAAGAACTGCCAAATCTTTAAAACTTGCTGATCCCAACAAGGCTGCTTTCTTCCGAGGCTGTTGCAAAGGACTGCTTCTCAATAAGCTCGGGTAATTGTTTGCGACTCTTCCTTTTCCTTTTGTGCTTGCGTATTTTTGGCAAGGAATTGCTGATCACCACTTCTTTTCATACTCTGTAGGTTCAGATTTGCAAGGTTTATCTTCTCCTTCCTCTGGTTGCCTGATGAAGAGTATCCGTGTCGCCTCTGGGTATGGTTCGCCTTCTTTTCAATGTTGCGGCTCTGCTAGGTCAGCTTATTAACCCATCAATGTTTTGCAGGGCCATGTCTGAAGAGGATACCAAGTCTAATTCCATCCCACTTCTTCTCAGCAGCTATGAGCGAGGATGATGCTGCTGATGAAAACGTGGGAAACAGTAATGGTGCGACTCATCCAAGGCCCTCCCTGGAGGAAGGTATTGCAGATGCGGCTCCTGCCGCGACTCCAGTCGCAGCTCCATCCACAACTCCTGCTGCTGGTAGGGTATCACTGAAAATAGAATTCCAGCTCCAGGAAATAGTTCCAAGTCAATGCAGATGCCATAATTGCTGCTGGAGACAAGCATGCTGCTCTGCTGCGCGGCTTAGTTGAGCAATTTTCTTCAAGTCGCCAGGTACATATACCGTAGCCCCCAAGGATCAAAACCTTGTGTCATCGCACGGGGTGTTGATTCTTTTCCTGGCTTCAAATCTCGAGCCCCCAAATTCCTGGATATTTACCATGCGTTTTGCTCTGTTTATTTTCAGCGTGAACTGTCCTTGCTTGATGCTTCTGGCTCAATAAAGGGTAAAGGCATTTCCATAGACCATCCTGAAATGATGCAGTCTCCCTGGAGCAGCATAATGAGGTCATTAGGGACCAAGATCAGGAAATAAAATCTCTCAAAGGTCAACTCGACTCCTGTGAAGAGCAATTTAAAGAACTTGAAGCGATATGCAGCAGCGACTCATGGAGAAAGACGAGTCATTAGATCTTTGCGAGAAGGGCTGACTCTTAAATCTGAATTGATTGATCGCCTGAAGGGAGACCACGCAAAGGAACTCGCCGCGCGAGATGAAAAATATAACTCGCTGCTCAAAGCCTTTGAGGGTTTTGGCTCCATGGTCAAATCAGCCGTCCTGCAGCTTGCTGGTTGGTCTTTTATTCCTTTAATCATATATTTTGGGTAACCAACGTTAGTCTCTGACTTGTTTCTTGCCTTTTCTTTCTTGACATAGGCCTGAGGCCCCAGTGTCCCGCTCCAACTTGAAGGATCAACTGGTATATCTGTCTGACTTCAGCCAGCGCTTCTTAAAGGTTACCAAGGAAGTTATGACGGTAATCTCTCCTGCGACTGATGGCCCAACATCTTGCGAGTATTGGATAAATAAACTGCTCAAGGCTCCGCATTATGTCTCTGATTGGAAACGATCCTCTGCTCGCGCCGGAGCCGCGCATGTCTTGACATTGCTTCGAGCATATTATCCAGAGATAGATGTTGGCAAGGTTGCTCGCCACGGCCTGGCGATGAGCGCGGATGATACTGAACTGCCAATAAGCGAGTACTTCGATATCTGGAAAGGGATGCGCGGATATGCCACAAAATTTGTTGATAACTTAGACTTGGGCACTTATCTCGATAAATTCAATCTTGATGGGAGCAAGGTGTCAAAGGAAAAGTCCTCAGGAGCTGAGTCATCTCGGGCTGCCACTCCAGCAACAGTATCTGGTGGCCCTTCTGCCTCGTCTGGCGGCGCCCTGATTATTAGGACACCTGCGACTGCAACTGCGAGACAAGCCGCGCCAATTCCCACTCCTGTAGCTCGGAAGAGGAAAAATAAATAATGTGGGACATGCCCGTTAGTCTGTAAGACATTCATGTATTATAAACAGTATTTTGTGACCTATAAGCAGGTTTTTTTTGATAATTCCATTAAGTAGACGCTCGCGCGGCTCAGTATTTCCTAGGAACATGTGTGTTCAGGGTCGAGAGCGGCCATGATAGGCAATCAAGCTCGATTGACGCCACACCCCAGTACTTTGGCCGCATAATGCAAGACGCTTCTAGCTTAAGGATTGCCACTAGTTTGGCAAAATTTGAGGTGCGATTGGTACTCGCGATGCTCGTAAGGAGCCCTCAAGGGTCAGTGATATATGAAATTCAAAAGACTCAGCGACTCAATGATAGTTGAGGCGAAACGACAAACCCTTGAATGTCAAGGGTGCCGGCTTTATTTCATAATCACTCGATGTTTTACAGGGTGTTACAGGATGATGCAGGCCCTTTAATGCGGGTTTTCTATTCCCCGCAGGCCATGCATACTTGATACTCATCGCACTTAGTTGCGAATTAATACTCCTAACGGAGTGGGTTGAACACCTGATTGGTTCAATTTTGAGTCGCTAAAAGCGACTCGGGTCGAGCATGATAGCTCCGATGTATGTCTCATGTTGAAGCAGAGAGCAATTTGTTAGGCGATTAGCCGCACTGAGCTGCGACTTATGTTGAGTTGAGTTTGCTTTGTAAGGACTCACGATAACTGAGCCCCTTTGGCTGGGGTTGTTGATCGAGGCTGGGTCTATGCACATGCGCCATTCTTGTCTTCTTTTTGTATCAAGGCGACCTCTGGGGCATTATCTTGCTGATGCGCGACTTCTCGGTGGGTATTTACCATCCGGTGGCTGCATCCTGTTGGCCGCTTCCGCGGTACCTCCAACGCGACTCGTTTTGAGCTGCGATTACCGATCTGCGACTGATATCCATGTGAGGAGTTGGCGATGCAAGCTTCTTCTGCGAGTACTGAGCCTGCGTTCTCGCATTCTAACGCTCTCTGCCTGTCTCCATATATTGTAATAACACCGTTTGGTCCTGGTATCTTTAACTGTAGGTAGACGTAGCAGGGGCGAGCGGTAAATTTGACATAGGCTTCTCTTCCAAAGATCGCATGATATGAGCTTTTGACTGCTACAACCTCAAAGTCTAGGAGCTCTGTGCGGAAGTTCCGCTCTGTTCCAAAGCTAACTTCAAGTGTTATCTTTCCGATTGGTCGCGTAACAGCTCCTGGGATTATGCCTTGAATTTCTTTCCTGGATGGTCGCAGCCTCGTCTCGGGTATATTCATTCTTCGGAGCGTGTCTTGATATAGGATGTTTACTCTTCCTCCTCCGTCCATTAGGACCTTACTTAACTTGTATCCCGCGACTTCAGGCGTGACCACAGAGCTGGCTGTCCTGGATCTCTTACTTCTGGGGGGTGATCGCCGCGACTCCAAATAACCGATTGCTCTGTCCAGCGACGATACCTTTCTGGCGTTGAAATCTGACCGCTCTTCCGGCTTCCATCCGTTGTTTGTACTTCCACTGTATGAAACTGTCCTATGTTTCTTCTAGGTAAAACGTCAGGCCTTGACGAGAGCTAGATTTATTCTTGTGCTGCATCGATCTGCTGCGAGCCGTATCTGGCGTGTCGCCTTCTTTCCACCTCCGGTAATAATGACATTGCGCCTTTGTGTGACCCGCTGGCCTGCCATCTCTCCTGCGATGTAAGTCGCAAGGCACGTCGAAGATCCCCTTGCAGTTATTAGGGAGTAAGGCCTTATCACTCCTTGCTCCTGCATCTGGTGTGCGCGATGTTCAGTTTCGCGACTTGCAATTTCCCTGTTGGGTTCTGTGATAAGCCGCCTGTCCCTTTATCTGTCTTTGCGTACTTGTCAGCTGTTGCCAAAAGCTGGTCGAAACTATCAATCTTGTGCTCAGCGCGACTTAATTTGTGCACCAGCGGCTCAAATCTACAGTTCTTTCTCATAGCTTGTATTGCAGCTTGTACTGTTAAGTTTTTGGCGGAGCCAAGGATCTCCGCGATTCTCTTGATCCAGTCGCCGCTTGATTCGTCCTCTTTTTGAATGCATTGTCTAAGGTTTTTCATATCTTCTGTTTGGAATCTGCGATGAACTTGTCCTTCAAGTCTTCCCATGTGCTTATTGATTTTGATGGCAGCCTTAACAGCCAATCCCTAGCTTCTCCCTGTATTGCCAAGTGGAAGTATTTCGCACGTATTTCTTGAGTCACATCAGCCCCTGTCATGCTTGCCTCGTAATCTTCTATCCATAAGGCAGGGTCTTGGTCACTGCGATAGGTGGTGACTCGCTGCGACTCGTCGAAGTTCGGGGGGAAACGAGTGAGCCGTATTTCCTCTCCAAAACATGCTGGTCCTTTCAATAATGAATAGGAGTTTACTGGCGCTGAATCTTCATCTGAATCAGTTTCAATCTGGGATGGCTGAGTCGCTCCGGACGTCCGTGACTCGCCTTCTATCTTCTTTTCTTTTTCCAATGATACCTGCAAACCTGCTAGCTGGTTGACCACTTCTTCGACGCTGCACTTTCTCCTCCCCATGATACCTCGTTTTGCGGCTCATTGGGCGTGACTCCATACATATTTGCTTGTTGTAAAGCAGCGGTTTGCAGTAGGTCGATCGCATAGCGAGCTTCCTTATCAGCTCGTGTGTCTCCAACCGGTGCTATCTTTGACAATATCCCTATCGCGGCGTGCACGTTGCTCTCTGGGTCGCCGTGGAACTGTGATTTCATCTCTCCTCTGTCCATCTTGATCTGATGTTTTTGCTGCCAACGACGGAGTCGCCACTCTTCTTCTTGGAGTTTCTTGCGCTCAGATGTCGTCTTGGTTCGCACCGCCTGGTGCTTTGGCTGGCAGCGACGGAGTCGTCGACCTTCTTCTTGGAGTTTTTCGCGCTCAGCCGCGAGTCTTTGTGCCTCTTCACAGAGTTCCGTCCTGATAGCTTCAATCTCTTCAATCTTGAGGTCTCCTTCCTGATTTGGTAGAGATCCCCAAACAGGTCTTGACGGGACGGGGATGGGGTCTTGCCGTAGCTTGTTGTAGCTCCTCCAACACGCGGACCCTGACCGGCCGCAGTTCCTCACCGATTCGCTTCCTTGAGTCGCATCATAGATCTGCGACTGACGGATCCGACGAAAACTTTTACTGATCCGATGGGAACAATGTATCCAAACTCGATGCGATCTGCCTCGGGTCCCCACTCTGAGTCGTCGATGAAGGGGACCCCATTGATGTCTTCAACTTGGCCGATGGCGATGTCCTTGAAGCCTGATTTCGATCCTGCGCGGAACGTGACGCTTTTGACCGCAGGCCCCACGGTGGGCGCCAACTGTCGTGGGTTTGTCACGTCAGGTGTCATAGATGACTTCGTAGGTGTGGGATTACGCGAGTCAAGCATCTCCGAGCTTGGGATCGCAGGAACAAAGATCAACACAGATTTACCCAGGTTCGGCCCCCTCAATGTGAGGTAAAAGACCTACTTCCTGCCTACCCTAGATTGGTATTGATATGATAATCGAGGTGTTACAATGGAGGCGATCCGATCTGGTACTCGCCGTATGAGCTAGGGTTTAGGGCTTGATAGCTTGACCCGCTCTAAGTCCTGCGAGTCCTCTTTATATACACAGAGGCTCGCTAGGTTACAAAAGGAAACTTCCCCATAAGGAATACGTCCACAGAGGCCTACTCGGAGACTACTTGGTCTTCACGTCCTCCGGGATATGTCTTCTAGATCTTTCCCCTTATGGCGGTTCAATATTGGGCTTGCTCCCAAGTGGGCCTTTGTCCGTGCGAGTAAGTTAAGTCGCACTGGGCCGCGGGTTAATCCAGAAAGTATTCCCCCGACACCCGGTATGCCTTCCATGTCGCCCAGGCGTGGGCTAAAGCGAGGCCTAGCCCTACGTCTCCCACAGTGCTCAGCAGCCCCGGCAGGCGGGAGGCACGGAGCGCTGCCTCGCGCCCGACAAGATCCCAGGCGCCGCCTGCCGGTCAGCGGGGTCCGGCACCGCAGCCGGTTAGCCCTCCACGACGACAGGCCTACCCCGACATCTCCTACGCGGCTAGGAAGTTCGACTGTACGAAGCATAGCGCACTATGCCGCGGACATTCGGCGTCACGGAGAAACACCCCTGTAGCCGACACCGGCCGGCTGGCGCGGGCCAGCCGGCCCCGCCTGTAAGCCAGACAGCCAGGCCTATATAAGGCTGTCTGGTGCCCAAGTAGAAGGGGTCGGTCGCCTCATTCTTCTTCCTCCCCACACCCGAAACATGGAACACTCGAACAGCTCAAGGAGCAACTCTGTACCGTGTCCACCATTGATAGAGAGATCGAGCAGGAGTAGGAGTGTTACCTCCTCCGGGAGGGCTCCGAACCTGGGTACTTCCCGTGTCCGCGCTCCGGCGCAATCCTTGCGGGTGCCGCTGTTGCAGAACGCTGCCCCCATCCCGATCTTAGCCACCCCGTGGCATATGGTAGCATTTCCCCACTTCTTTAACATAGAACAAGCCATCTCTAATTCCATAGCCATGCCTCTTATCAGTTCTAGCAAATTCAGAACTGTGATGTCACTCTTGCAAAGATTTCTTTCTAAGTTATCTTCACTAGGAAATTAAATCTGATTTCCCAAACTTCATCATCAAGCCTACGAGTAACAACTAATTATTTAGAAGAATAGCAAATACAACTACCTAAAATGCTAAATACAACTAGCAAATACAACTACCTAAATTTCTATAAGAAAGTATAGCTACTGCTAAATGTCGAGCTACATTGCTTAGCGAAATTGTCACTACTCGCTACCTAAACTCACTACCTAAACATCAAATCTGTAAGCAAGAATGGGACTTACACCACTCCCCCAAAGGAGCTACTCCACTGGTGGCTGGTCTTCGAAGGTGAGGCCAGCACCGTGATTGCGTGGATCACACGTTTGCTGGAGACCCAAGAGGAAGGTATGAAGCAGTGTAGCAGCAGTTTCACTCAGTATGAAACCAAGTTTTAATCGAACCAGTAGGAGCAAGAAATCACTTCTGAAAGTTGTCAGTGGCGCGCTGACGTGGAACCTGCACACAACACAATCAAACTAATTTGCCCCAACGAAACAGTGAGGTTGTCAATCTCACCGGCTTGCTGAAAACAAAGGATTAAACGTATGGTGTGGAAAACAGTAGTAAATTGCAGAGAATGAAAAGGAACAATGTTTGCAGTTGGTTGTATTATCAGTGTAAAAGAATGGACCGGGGTCCACAGTTCACTAGTGGTGTCTCTCCATAAAAGATAACTAACATGCTGGGTGAACAAATTACAGCTGGACAATTGACAAAATATGAGCGCATGACAATGCATATATATGACAAGATGATTACTATGATATTTATGTGGGCATTACGACAAAATACATAGACCGTTATCCAACAGCGTCTATGACTAATAATTCACCGCCAGGTTGTCATCCGAGTTCCCCGTTGGTATTAAGTTGCAAGCAACGGATAATTGCATTAAGTAATGTGCGTAATGTAAACAAATGCATTAGACCTAACGGCGCACCCTTAAGCTAAGCATCGGTTATTTTATCCCTAGTGGCAACAGCACATCCACAATCTTAGAAGTTATTGTCATTCTCCCAGATTACCGGAGGCATGAACCCACTATCTAGCATAAATACTCACTCTTGGAGTTACAAGCATCTACTTGGCCAAAGCATCTACTAGTAACGGAAAGCATGCAAGATCATAAATAACATATAAGATAGATTGATAATCAACTTGACATAGTATTCAATATTCATCGGATCCCAGCAAACACAACATGTAGCATTACAATAGATGATCTTGATCATGATAGGCAGCTCACAAGATCTAAACATGATAGCATAAAGTGGAGAGACAACCATCTACCTACTGCCATGGACCCGTAGTCCAAGGATGAACTACTCACGCATCACTCCGGAGGCAGGCATGGTGATGTAGAGCCCTCCAGTGATGATTCCCCTCTCCGGCAGGGTGCGGGAAGAGCTTCTGAACCCTCCCGAACTAGGGTTGACGGCGGCGTCGTCTCTGGAACTTTTCGTGGATAATGGCTCGGGTATTTAGGGTTTTCGCGTCGGGAAGAATAAATAGGCGAAATGGCGGCGGCTGCAGAGCCACGTGGGCCCCACACCACCCCACGGCGCGGCAGGGGGGGGCCCGCGCGGCCCATGGTGTGGCTGCCACGTGGCTCCCTCGTCTCTCCTCTGGACTCCGTCTTCGTGTTGGAAAAATAGGAGGTTCTGTCCAAGTTTCGTCCAATTCCGAGAATATTTCCAGACTAGTTTTTCTGGAATACAAAAACAGCAGAAAACAGGAACTGGCACTGTGGCATCTTGTTAATAGGTTAGTCCCAGAAAATGCATAAAAATGCTATGAAGTGTATATAAAACATGTAACAATTGGTATAATATCAACATGGAACATCAGAAATTATAGATACGTTTGAGACGTATCACACCGCCGCCGCGAAAGCTTTCGCCGACCTCGCCTCGGCCGTAGCGACACCGGCGACTGCGGCTTGCCGACGAAGGAGGTCCGCGCGTCCAGCCACCGACGCCCATGGAGGAATCAGCGCTGCTTCCAGCTGGGTCCGGTCCTCTCTCGCCGCCTGCGGACAATGAAGCGTCGCCGCCGCCTGCGGACGAATTAGCGTCGCCGCCGCCGGAGGAATGAGCGCCGCCGCCACGGGAGTCGCCGCCACCATGCCGAGGGAGGGGGGAGGGACAAAGGAGAGCCACGTGATTCAGATGTGTCTGAAACCTAGCGGCGTTAAGACAGCGCCCTGACAGGTGGGCCCCACAGCGTAGCTAACGGCCGTTTTCCTCTCCGTCACCCCACTTTGCCACGTCATCTTACATGTGGGCCAGACATGTCAGAACGGCTGTCTAAATCGAGTCAGCGAGTGATTTAGGTTTTCTGAGAAAACTTCGAAAAAATGTGGTACCTAAATGCGATTGCGGCACCGACTGGTACCAATCGGTAAATTTTGCTACAAATGTGGTAGGTTTACGCTGGAGTAGAACGGAGCCTCCAAAATTGAAGTTTAAAATGGGTCCAGTATCAAGTTGAGACAAAGATGGATCCCATTCATGTTTCTTTGCGAGAACGAAAAGGCCGATCAATTGCATTTTTCTCTTTTAATTAATAGCCTTATGTGTAGATGAAACATCTTATAATGGGTGGTCATCTTGTATGAAACTATTCATGAGTTTCAACACAAGAAAAGGGATACGATAATTTTAGAGTGAATTCAGTTTTTAACTCGTAGTTGTGCGTCCGTGACAAACATTACACCATTTATTTAGAACTCTATCAAAATACCCCATTTAGAAAAATTTAACATGATTTTTGCACAAATTTAGCATTTTGAATGTATTGTTAAGTACGCCCGACGTGTTAGGCTGATGTGGCGCGATAAATGCGGTGACCTAGCACACCACTGAATGTTGTAGTGTGCAATTTGTTGATATAACATTCATAAAACAATTGTTTTACAAACATTACATCGCTGAGAGTAGTACACTAGCACATTGTGAGCCCACAATAGCAATACAAATCTAAAATGCACCATGGTGATCTAAATCCACCCCAGTCAATTATTATCCTAAAAAGCTATGTGTTCACCACCTTAATCCATGTAAATCACCATGGTGATCTAAAATTCACCCCAATCAATTTGATCTAGGTCGTCATTGTACACCAAGATTGAGTATTAGTACTTGGCCACTTAAAAAGAAATATCAATAGCTTATCATGGTCGCCGCCGTAGACAATTAAGAGGGAAGGTACACCCTAACTCGTCGTATCACAATGGAATCGGCCATTATCTGAGAACTGGGCAGAGGCCCAGTGGCAAAGGTAGCTGTGGCTAAACCTGGCAACCAGAGTTCAAGCCTCGTCGGGGAAGAATTTCTGGAATTCTCACTAAGGAGCACTTCTTCTATAAAAAGAAGCCACCATGTCCTAGTCCTAATTGGTCTTTTTTTTAATCGGCCATTATCAGAGTTTGTATTTCATTACTAGCTTAATAACCAGTGGCAGATCTAGCATAAAATCGTTGGGTGCTAAACTTAAAAAGTTTCCTATTAAGCTTCGTATTTGGGCAGAAGTAGTCAAATACTAAGGTCGAAGGCCCTCTTTGGATTATAGGATTTTCGTAGGAATTTTGGAGTGTTTGAATCATGTGATTTTTTTCTTCCTATGGGAGCCATTTGGATCATAGGATTGGGGGCACAAAATTCCTATGGAATCCATTCTTATGGCCTCAATTTTATAGGATTCTCAACATTAGCTCAAACCTTATTCTAATTTTCTTACACGAAGTCCAATGCAGTTTCACTCTATCTCTCTCTACTCTCTCTCATCAATCCTGCAAAATTCATGTGTTCAATTCATGTGCACCATCTAAAGGCACCTGCTGTAAAATTCCTGTGTTTTAGAATCCTGTGGAAATCCACTTCACATGACATCTCAATACCGCGTTTTTCCTATTCTTACGTTTTTTAATTCCTGCAATCAAAGAAGCCCCAAAGGAATTATATTTTGGGGGGGGGGGGGGGCACCCCCAACTAGATACGCCCGTGAAAAAAAAACATTACTAAACAAGTTTACTAGAAAGTCGAACCATTTTCACACAGAAAATGGGAACAAAACAACAACCCCAGCTTGTTTATACAGTAGACCCTTGGACGAGTACAGCAAGTACAGCCCTCGCTGTTCCCCATGCCAGGCAGCTATTTTTTTTAAATAATACATTTTTTTAATTAAGTTCGAAAAATATTACGCAGATTGAAACATTTGCAGAAATAATACAGCCTCGGCTGTGGGTAAGCCGATAGGACCCTATCGGCCGCGGCGTAGCCGATTAGACCCTATCGGCCAGGGCAAAGCCGAGCAGGTGGCATAGCGGGCCAGGCCTGCGGCCGACAGCCCTTTCGGGTCACGCATGACCACTAATCGGCCACGTCGTAGCCGATTACCCTATCGGCCAGGCCGTAGCCGATAGGTCGTTGAGATAAATCGGGTCCTTCTTCCTCCTCGCGTCCTCTCTCTCTCTGTTCTTATTCATTTCAAAAACCTGTGGCGATTTCCTCCCTCCCCGCGGCGATTTGTACACCCAACCACCAAATCTTAAGCCTATAGGTGTTAGAGAGTTAGGGCAACTTGGATCTCAGATGGGTTAGGTTTTGGTGTGATTTCGTGGTGTTTGGTTGGAGCAATGGTGGAGTTTCGGTGGAGGTTGGTGTAGGCCGAGCAAGGCGTGGTGGTGGTGCTTCTGCTGCTCCGGCCGTGGTGGTGGTGGTGGTGCTCCTCCATTGAATCAAGGCACGCTTCAAGGGTATGTGGTTTTTTGGCTAATTAGGGTTTAGATAAATTAGGTTTGCATTATTGTTTAGTTTGTCGTGCGATATTGATATTGCTAAGTATCCGGTATTAATTGCTAGGTATTTGTCACGGTAGTAATAATTAAGTGTATACTATGTAGTTGTTTCAGTTTTAATGATTATTTCGTGGTACATTTTTAGGTTGCCGAGGTGACTAATTTAGTCAAGTGTATTTTTTACTACGGTCCTGGTACTGTTGAAATAACTGAGTTGGGAGCTGATCTGGGTCAGTTTAGATGGTCAGAGTTGGAACTGAACTCCCCACAAACATGGTCCATAAGTCAGGTGAAAGATTGGTTGGCAGGATGTTTAGGGCTAAATCTGGAAACAGACACCGTCGGTGTGCATGCATTGTGGACGAAGTCTGGGTCAGTTTAGATTGTCAGAGTTGGAACTGAACTCCCCACAAACATGGTCCATAAGTCAGGTGAAAGATTGGTTGGCAGGATGTTTAGGGCTAAATCCGGAAACAGACACCGTCGGTGTGCATGCATTGTGGACGAAGTCAAGGTCACCGGTGTTTTTCTATTTAAGGCCGATAGATCGGATCTCTCAGTTGGTGCGCTGGCTACAAGGTTGCGAAAGCAGGGGAACTACCCCTATCGCCTTACTGATTCCTGTCGCGAAGGAGGTGAACCTCCTGAAGGCGAGGGTGGGCACGATCCTGGCCAGAGCAGCCAGGAGATGCATTTATCTGGAGATGATGATAGTCAGGAAGATGTTGGAGGTGGTGGTTACGATTCAGGGCAAAACAGTCATGCAGAAGTAGGAGATGACGATGGTGTTGAGGCAGATGCGGATGAGGAATCTGGGCATATGCAGACCCAGATGGAAGAGGAAGATACAGATGGTGATAGTGGTTATGCCGATGATTTCGACGAGTCGGATGACGAACAAGAGGTGCCTAATCCTACGTCATGGAGTCATGACTTCTCTTCGGCAATGACTGTGAACGATGGTCATGATTCTGCCTGGCAATACCACCAGAACCAGATTGCCGTGGGTGCTCTATATCCCGACAAGCAACATTTGCAAGACGCAATCATTAAGTGGGCAATGTCGATGTGGAGGGTATTCAGAACTAGGGTGTCAAGTAAAAAATATCTGACAATGGAATGTGAGGTTGCAGACTGTCCTGGAAGGGTGCATGGCTATCGCTCTCAATTCGGTATAAACTGGAAAGTGAGCGACGTAGTACAGCACACATGTAAAATTGACTGTATCCTCAAGATCATCGTAACATTTCATCGACGCTTATAGCTCGGTTGCTATACTCGGAGATGGTGCAGGGCAAAGCGATGGAAGTGAAGGCTATTGAGCATAAGGTGTTTACTAGGTTTAAGTACAAAATTTCTTATGGGAAAGCTTGGAGGGCTAAGCAGAGGGCGCTTGAGATCAGATTTGGTTCGTTCCTGGACTCATATGACTCAGTTGTTCGGCTCCTCCACACATTGCAGGCCCGTAATCCAGGCAACTATGTTGACATCAAACACTTCTGGATGCTAGAGTTCCCAACTATCAAGGTGCTGCATCGTGTGTTCTTCTCTCTCGATGTATGCATCAAAGCTTTCAATCATTGTCGACCAATGATCTGTGTTGATGGAACTTTTCTTACTGGCAAGTACAGGGGACAGATCTTGACCGCCATTGGTCAGGACGACAACAATCAGATCGTGCAACTCGCATTTGCTTTTGTGGAGAGCGAGAACACTGAAAGTTGGACGTGGTTCTTCAGGCAGCTTAAAATAGCAGTAGTGCAAGATAAGCTGAATGTGTGCATCCTTCATGACCGGCATGCTGGTATACTGAACGCGATCAAGGCACTCACAACCCTGGGCCCGAGGAACAAACGTCATGGCTAGACCTGCAGAGTCGTTGGTGCATGCGCCATCTGGGGGCCAATTTTTCTCACAATTCCGAAATAAGGATTTCATGAATCTATTCAAAAAACTTTGCAAGCAGAACCAGTTATGGAAGTACACTTATATACGTGGTAAGCTTGATGAATTCACTAACAATCATGTTAGGCAAAGGAGAGCTGCAGAACTGTAGCAGTAGCAGCACATGCACAAATTGTTGCTGCACAGGCAGCAACAGGACCTGCACCAGTGGAGGACCAACCTGTTGGGCTTTGTGACTTGCCAGGATTTGACCCGCAGGTGTCAGGAGAAAGGTTGGGAAACAGATAAAAAACTTCGAACAGTGGATAGAGCACGAGCCTCTAGAAAGGTGGTCTTTGTTGCACGACACTCATGGAGCTAGGTACGGCGTCATGACTACCAATCTCGCTGAAACATACAACGTTGTCCTGAGAGTAAATAGGGCTCTGGCACTTACAGCCATTGTGGAGGGTATTTTTCCGGGCACAGTGAAGTATTTCAGAGATAGACGCCAGAAAGCCCATTTACATATCGTGAACAACCCTAACACACCTTACTGTCAAAAGATTATGAAGTACATGGATGAGAAGATGGCAAAAGCTCGGAATCACGCTGTGCATGCCATATGAAATCAAGAAAGGAGGTTTGAGGTGCGCTTACCATATGACAAGTTTGATTGTGGAAATCAGATCTGAACGCATGAGGTGAGAATTGGAAATGAAGCCAGGCCAACGTGTGAGTGCACATGCAACAAACCAAAGTTGCTTCATCTGCCTTGCTCCCATGTACTGGCTGCTTGAGGGCAGCTAGGGATGGCAGCAATCTCGTTCGTGTCCCCATATTTTTTGAAAGAGTCTGTCCTTAATACCTGGACAGGTGAGATGGTGGGATTTCGAGCTATGGGTAATTTCAACACGGTTGACCCTAATGAAAGGCAGTACATCCCCGACCAAGGCTACTGCGTACTGGTAGAGGTCGACGGCAGTGCAAGCGTATCCGAAATCATATGGATGAATCTGAAGCCGGAGGCCCGACACAGCAATGTTTTCTATGCAACGATTTTGGTCACAGGGACACTGCTTGTACAAGATTCGGGACTGCGGGAGCTGCTCCACGTGGATGAGGCAACCGAGGCAACCCAGGACTTACAGGGAGAGGAAGAAACTAGGCAAGATTTGTACTATGTTTTTTAATTTGTAATAAGTGTGGAACAATGTTTAAGATTTGTACTATGTTTTTAATTTGTAATAAGTGTGGAACAATGTTTTAAATTTGTACTATGTTTTTAATTTGTAATAAGTGTGGAACAAAGTTTTAAATTTATACTATGTTTTCATTTGTAATAAGTGTGGAACAATGTTTTAAATTTGTACTATGTTTTTCATTTCTATTGTGTGCGGATCAATGTGTTAAATTTGTACTAAGTTTTTAATTCGTATTGCAGAAATGGAGAGAGTATACTTGCTTAGTCCGGACGTTGATAGTACCCATAGAGCTAAGGTATTGCAGGAGCGTAGCCTCGAACCCCTCATCACTCGCGGACCGAGGGAAAACTGGCAGATACACCATGGTTGGGTTGAGAGGTATGTGTTGAATTTATTTGTCCATTCGATATATATGATTACACATTTATATTTGTTTTCTGGACATGCAAGTTGAAGTGGGTTGGGCTTTTACCTTTCGCGCGTCTAGTTGAGGCCACTCGTGAAACTCCACGCACAAAGATAGACAACTGTCTGCTCACTTGCTTAGTGGACAGATGGAGGCCCGAGACCCACACGTTTCACTTTCGTTGGGGTGAGATGGCTCCTACTCTGGAGGATGAGTCTTTCTTGCTTGGACTGCCGTTGGTGGGTCGGCCCATAGGGCCGCTGCAGGCTCCGGATAATTGGGAGCACGAGATGGCACTTCGTTTTCAGGGTATTTATCACAATGCTGGGCCATTTACCTCAGAGTATCATGGACCCAAGCTTGACTGGTTGCTCGGTTTTCAGGTTAGTTCACCTTCCTCACATGTTTCACATGCATCGTTATTTTTTAAAATTTGTTTCCAGCTTAGCCTCTAATAAAATTTGAGCACGAGTGCGGTTATCTGGGAGCCGTACACGGACGAAGCAAGGGAGGCTAAATACCCCGGTGGTATCTCTGAGCTCTGCACGAGAGATCGCGTGTACTGGATGACAAAATCAAAGATTATCTTTGATGTCTACGTGGAGGAGATGGCCCAGCAGAGGGTTATGAGGCAATTCGGTCGACGACAGCTGGCACTTCCTCCGCCAACAGAGGATCCCGTCCCACCCATCGTCCACGGGTATGTCTATTTATGCAATGTTTAAATGTTTTTCACGTGTAAGCAGTACTAAATTGTCGAGCACTCAACACAACTGTAGGTACACAAGAAAGGGCACTAACAGGACCACGCTTCCGTGGATGCGGATGATTCAGTGCTACGTTACAGAGTGGGACACCACGACGACACGAGTCTGGCAGGAGGACCTCGGGTTTGATCTTCAACTATTAAATTCCTATTTGCATGTTTACATGATCTCGACACGACTACGCATCATGCATAACGAGCACCCCGAGGAGACACCGACTCCGGCTACGTGGGATATGTATCCCAGCCAGTCTACTTCAGGCTCCAGACAGTGCGCGGTAAGATAATTCTCCAGTAAAAAGACAATAGTTGTTACAAACTTTGCTATATTAATTCAGAACTTCCTGACCGTGCAAATTACAGGCCCAATTGACACACCAGCTTCAGACGGATGTGTCAGAGTACGGACGTTCGCTTTCGTCCGGTGATTGCATGGATCACACGTTCGCTGGGAGACCCCAAGAGGAAGGTATGAAGTAGTGTAGCAGCAGTTTCCCTCAGTATAAAACCAAGGTTTAATCGACTAGTAGGAGCAAGAAATCACTTCTGAAGGTTGTTGGTGGCGGAATATGGCACGGCGCAACACTAGGGAATCGGCGCCGACGTGGAATCTGCACACAACACAATCAAACTACTTTGCCCCAACGAAACAGTGAGGTTGTCAATCTCACCGGCTTGCTGAAAACAAAGGATTAAACGTATGGTGTGAAAAACAGTAGTAAATTGCAGAGAATGAAAGGGAACAGTGTTTGCAGTTGGTTGTATTATCAGCGTAAAAGAATGGACCGGGGTCCACAGTTCACTAGGGGTGTCTCTCAGTAACAGATAACTAACATGCTGGGTGAACAAATTACAGCTGGGCAATTGACAAAATATTAAGCGCATAACAATTCATATATATGACAAGATGATTACTATGATATTCATGTGGGCATTATGACAAAATACATAGACCGTTATCCAACAGCGTCTATGACTAATAATCCACCGCCAGGTTGTCATACTGAGTTCCCCGTTGGTATTAAGTTGCAAGCAATGGATAATTGCATTAAGTAATGTGCGTAAAGTAAACGAATGCATTAGACCTAACGGCGTACCCTTAAGCTAAGCATCGGTTATTTTATCCCTAGTGGCAACAGCACATCCACAATCTTAGAAGTTATTGTCACTCTCCCAGATTACCGGAGTCATGAACCCACTATCTAGCATAAATACTCACTCTTGGAGTTACAAGCATCTACTTGGCCAAAGCATCTACTAGTAACGAAAAGCATGCAAGATCATAAATAACATATAAGATAGATTGATAATCAACTTGACATAGTATTCAATATTCATCGGATCACAGCAAATATAACATGTAGCATTACAATAAGATGATCTTGATCATGATAGGCAGCTCACAAGATCTAAACATGATAGCATAAAGTGGAGAGACAACCATCTACCTACTGCCATGGACCCGTAGTCCAAGAATGAACTACTCACGCATCACTCCGGAGGCAGGCATGGTGATGTAGAGCCCTCCGGTGATGATTCACCTCTCCGGCAGGGTGCCGGGAAGAGCTTCTGAACCCTCCCGAGCTAGGGTTGACGCGGCGACGTCTCTGGAACTTTTCGTGGATAATGGCTCGGGTATTTAGGGTTTTCGCGTCGGGAGGAATAAATAGGCGAAAGGGCGGCGGCTGCGGAGCCACGAGGCCCCACACCACCCCACGGCGCGGCAGGGGGTCCCGCGCGGCCCCATGGTGTGGGTGCCACGTGGCTCCCCTCCGTGTCTCCTCTGGACTCCGTCTTCGTGTTGGAAAAATAGGAGGTTCTGTCCAAGTTTCGTCCAATTCCGAGAATATTTCCAGACTAGCTTTTCTGGAATACAAAAACAGCAGAAAACAGGAACTGGCACTGTGGCATCTTGTTAATAGGTTAGTCTCAGAAAATGCATAAAAATGCTATGAAGTGTATATAAAACATGTAACAATTGGTATAATATCAACATGGAACATCAGAAATTATAGATACGTTTGAGACGTATCAAGCATCCCCAAGCTTAGTTCTACTCGTCCTCGAGTAGGTAAAACGATAAAAACAAAATAATTTCTGAGGTGACATGCCACAATCATAATCTTGATCAAATAATATTGTAAAGCACATGTTATGAATGAAGTGATCCAGGTCAATGGTCTATAGTTTGCTAGCAAGTAGATAATGAGCAAACAACTGAATCATATAAGCAAAAACTTTTCATGAATAGTACTTTCGAGACAAGCATCAAGGAGTTTTGCATAAGAGTTAACTCATAAAGCAATAGATTCTAAGTAAAAGGTATTTAACCAACACAAAGGAAGATTTAAGTTTCAGCAATTGCTTTCAACTTTCAACATATATATCTCATGGATATTTATCAACACAAAGCATATAATAAGTGCAATATACGAGCATATAAAAATTGTTGCACCAAAGTTGACACTAGTGTTTGCTTCTAAGATAGAAAGAAGTAGGTAAACTGACTCAACATAAAAGTAAAAGAAAGTCCCTTCGCAGAGGGAAGCAGGGATTAAATCATGTGCTAGAGTTTTTTAAGTTTTTGAAATCATATAGAGAGTAAAAATAAGTTTTGAGAGGTGTTTGTTAATTATCAACGAATCAGAAAATGGAAAGTACAATATGACCCCTGCCAACCAGACTTTTAAGAGCGGCTCCCATGAAGGACGTTATTTCTACCAGCAAGGCAGATCATCCCTCTTTCTCTTTTGTTTACACATGCAGATATTTCACTGTTTGTCATTGCTTGACTGATAAATCAGGGCAAAAATGTGAAGAAAATTAAGCGGTTAAAGTTGTAATTAATTGGGACTGGGCACCCCATTTGCCAGCTCTTTTTGCAAAATTAATGGATAAGCGGATGTATATGCCGCTAGTCCGGTGGTAAAGTCTGTTTGACAGTTGACATAAAGACATCCCCCCGTCCTCATGAGCTTGGTAAACATTGACACAAAATAGGAGTAATAATGTTTGAATAGTTTAAAGGTAGCACATGAAAAATTTACTTGGAATGGCAAGAAAATACCACATATAGGTAGTTATGGTGGACACAGATGGCATGGATATTTCTCAAGGTTTTGGATGCACAAGAAGCATTCCCTCTCAGTACAGAGTTTAGGCTAGCAAGGTTATTTGAAGCAAACACAGGATATCAACCGATACAGCAAGGCTTATATGAAAACATATTGCAAGCATTATAAGACTCTACACTGTCTTCCTTGTTAACCAATCCCTTTTACTAGAAAATATCTAGACCTTAGAGATACCAGTCTTGCAAACCAAATTTCAACGAGCTTTACGGTAGTTCTTCATTAATAGGTTTTAACTACATGATACAAAAGCTTAAACATGAACTACTTGATAACTCAAAACAATTGACAAGTATCAAATTATCCAATACAATGATCTACAAGAATATGTAAGCTTTTTCCATTATACCATCTACCACATGCAACATTTTCTGTTCCAACCAAACACCAATCAATTTATTTCAACATAAACTCTCCAAACAATTATAAGTGAAGCAAGAGAGTACTTTCTTTAAAAGAACTAACAGCTCTGAATAAGAGATGCATGAAAAACAGGAGCTAAAAGCATAGCAATAGCTAGATAAGAATACTCAACAAGTATAAGTGAAGAATAGGAGTATTCATATGAAAAAGCGGAGCGTGTCTCTCTCCAATCAAGAATGCTGGGGTCCAATCAAGTTGACCATAAGAAAAATAAAATACTGAAAATAAAAGCACACAGACGCTCCAAGTAAAGCACATATGTGATGCATGTAAAATGCATACATGAACTTTACATTTTATTACATGTTATTCCATATTATTTGCATCATATAAGGGTTATATTCATGATTTATATTAAGTTTGGGGATAATTAACAACTTCCCCATTTTTCTGGAATTAACCCTGCGCTGTCAGAAAACCCCTTTTTCTATATTTTGATGTTTCAGGGACCCAAACGACGTCCAAATGACTGAAACTTTACGGGGATCACTTTTTTGGAAGGAACGAAACGTAGGCGCAAAGGAATCGAAGAAACGGAGACCAGAAGGCCAAAAGGGGTGGGCCCACGCGGCCAGATTCCTTGGCCGCGTGGGGTCCCCCATCCTGGCCCTCGGGCCTCCGCTGCCGTCGATCTTTCTTCCCGAAGCTTCGTCTTGACCTAAAAACGACTATATATAGACCCCCCAGGGCTTTCGCGAAAGGGAGCGCCGCCGAAACACAGAAACCACGAAACAGAGATCTGGAGCTGAAGATTGGAGGGGGGAAACTCCGGCGGGGTGCTTCCGGTGTGGTCTCCTTCTCCTCCAACAACATCTCCACCGACACCATGATGAAGAGGGAGTAGTCCACCCCTGGACTATGGGTTTGTGGAAGTAACTTATGTATCTCTCCTCTCTATGAGCTTCACTAATTAGTACCGTATGAGCTGCTGAACATGATTACGGTCATCTATGTAATTCCTTTGTGGTGGATCTTTATTATGAGTTAATACATGTTTGAGATTGCAATGGTTTTGTTTCAGTTATGAAAGTAGATGCATATTATGTACCCCGTTCTTATTTACTTGTCATGATCAAGCATGTTTATGAGAGCATGTGAGGGGGAACGTGTGCATTAGTTGGAGTAACGGGGGGTGGCTAGTGCAGTGAACGTGAGAGAAAGTTCTGCGATCCACTTGGGTTTTCTACCTTACTTTGTTGCCTCACTAGGGATAAACAAAAATACCATGCTACCGGAGAGTGGATGTGACCTTGGCCACTACCTCCATGACTAGATCTAGCATGTTCTTATTTTAACTTCATGTCATTGAACTTATTGCTATGCTCTGATTTATCTTAATTACTAAGGTGTTATGATTTAGTTCGCATCTTGGTGGAGCATAAGAGAGAGAACAACTTATACTTGAGATCTCTATGTTAGGACGTGATGCCCATATTATTAATAACTTGTCAAACCATGTCTTGCCATCTTACATGTTAATTTTAGTGTTCCATTGTCTACCACGTTATCAAGAGAGAGTGCATTTGTGAAACCATGAACCCCGGTCCATTTTTAATCATAAGAAACACCTTTCCAACACTTTTATCATCACTTTTGTTTGCTGCCATTATTAAATCCGAAAATACAAAAACACTTTTACATCTTGCATTCATCATAAAAAACCCAAAAATATCATTTATCATTACTACCACCATCCTTGCATATTTATTTACCATCATTGCATATTTACTACTGTTTGCATTGCATTATTTTATTATCATTCTCACACCTTGTGCTTGACAACCACTTGGTGAGGTTGAGGGCACAAAACAATTTATTTTGTTGCAGGTTCTCAAGAGAAGGATAAGGAGATAACACCTGAAATACTGGTTCCCCGAGAGTTCGATATTAAACCCTCGAGTCACCCCTCGTGGGGAAAACTGTCTTCCACTACTACATACACTCTGCACTTGGAGTCTCAACCTAACCCATTTACTTTTCACGCAGGTACCACGCGAAGGGCTAGCAACTGTTTTCTGGCGCCATTGTGGGGTAACTACGTGAAGGGCCATCAAGACGTTTTCTGGCGCCGTTGCCGGGGAACCATAGCTGAAAGGTTTATCCAAGGATCACTCACATCAAGTCAACTTCATCACCAACTTGTGTAACAACCTAAGCTTGGGGAGTTGCACCTACGTGAGCATCATCTTATCCATCTTTACCTACAATCATTTTATTTTGTTTTGTTCTTGTCTTGCATATCATCTTTATATTTCGGTTTGCATATTTATTTTCAGTTTTGCATTTTGTGTTGCATTTGTTATTTCGGTTGCATTAGTGTCATTTTACTTTCAGTTTTGCATAAAAAATTAAAAACACATAAAAACTTGCAATCATGAGTCTTGAAAACAAAAAGAAAGTGAGTCTTCCTTTAAGTTCCATTTCTAGTTTTAAACAACAACCTGGAGAAACATTAAAAGATGCCTGGGTTAGAATTAATAGGATGCACTATGAAGATCCTACACCTTGTGAAGATGAAAAGCTAGATCTTTACTTTTATTATGGAATAGATCCTTGGTATCAAAATGCTTTAGATGGGGCTACAGGTGGAAGTTTTGTCCTGTCAACACCATCCTGTGCGGCCATGACACTTAGAAGATTTTTGGTAACTTTGTTGGTAGAAAGAAAAAGGTAGAGGATACCACAGTAGCACTTGCTTTGTCTAAAGATAAATTCGAAGCTGGTTTAGAGAAACTACCAAATAAAGAGGATTTTGAACAACTAGCATCTGTTTCTAAAAATATTATTCCTAAGATAAATGATGAATTAGTTAATGTCATGCATAAACTAAGATTATGTGAGAAAGAATTTCTTGAAAAAAATATTAGTCTCAACAGTATTGAGGAAAAGTTGGTTTGTGTTAGTGATTTATTAAGGAAAAACCCATCATTTAAACATGTGAAGGAAGTTCCTATTAAGAAACAAGTTTGGATTAAAAAAGAGAAAAAAGTTGAGGAAGTTAAAATGCTTAGTGAAGTTAAGGAACCATTTGTTGATTTAGAGAAGTGTAGCTTGCATGAATTAATTTCTATCTTACAAAAATTTGCAAGTGATCCTTCTGTTAATATTAACCAGGCTGGTTTTGGTTCCTATATTGCTAATCATGTCTTAAAAGAAAAGATTGCTAGGTACAATCAAGAAGCTATGATACCACCTAAGCTTGGGGATATATGGATCCCAAAGTACTAGTAACCATTGGAAAAGAGACACACCATGCTATACTTGATCTAGGATCTAGTGTCTCTATATTATCTAAAGAACTATATGAAGTCCTTGAACTTAAAAATATTGAGAAATGCTCTATTGAACTTGCACTTGCTGATGATTCCATTAGACATGCTCTAGGAAAAGTAAGTGATGTTATGGTAGAGTTACACATGACTTTTGTGCCTGTTGATTTTCTAATCATGGACATGGGGAATAAAACCTCTAGTCCTATTATTTTGGGAAGACCTTTTCTTCGTACTACAGGTGCCATTATTGATTCAAAGGAAGGGAATGTGAAGTTTCAGTTTCCACACAAGAAGAGCATGGAACACTTCCCAAGGAAGAGGGACACACCAAGGTTCAAGCTCCCTCATGAGCTACGTCCCCTTTGATTATCAAGTAAGTAAGCCTAGCTATATGGCTATAAAGAAAGCGCTTTACGGGAGGCAACCCGGTTGTTTTTGTTTGAGATTTTCTTTGAGTCCTCTTGCTGTAACAAGAGAGTAGTTTGTTAGTTTTGTTTCTGGATTTTTAATAAAGAACCAAGTTTTACCTATTTTGGGTTTGAAAAGTTGCTATTCATTTTCGGAGAGTTTTCTGCCTGCACGAAGTCTGTGCACGGTTTGATTTTTCATTTTTTATCTGTAACTCCGATTGAGCTGTAATTTGAAATGTAGCTTCAACTTTTCATCCTCTGTATACGTGATTTTTGCAGATTTTTCTGACGAGTTTAAGTAGGTAGAAAAATGCGTTTTGCTGCTGCTGTTTTTCTGGACAGATTCTGTCTTGATATTGTTTGATGCATTCTTTGAGCTTTTTGCTTGAATCTTTTTGATTCAATTGAGTTTATGAGTAGGCATACAACATTATATATCTCTGGACATTCATATGAATTTTTGCCTAAGGATTTTATGCAGCAAGGAACCTATTTGTTTATCACTACTAATATCACCCCACAGAAAAGAAATGGGAGAAACGGTGTTTTGAAGTTTTTTCACAGGGATTAGAGGAGCTGCACCAAGAGCTATCCAAGGATGGTGAAGACCATAAGCTTGGGGATGTCAAGACAACCCCACTAGACCAACACACTCGCGGTTTGCACACGTCTAACTTCTGTTTTTCGATCAAAGCACTTTATCGTATAAACTTGGAGCGTCTGTTTTTTTTGCTTTTGTTATTTCGGTTTGATTTTTATTTTTCTTAAGACCACCACTATCATTTATATATGAGAGAGCTACTGGAAGTTTGGGTTGAATTATGTTGGATGCTATTAAATATATTGGGATAGGGATGTTTGAGTTGATTTTAAAAGATACATATAGTTGCATAATTCATGTGCTTTGAATGAATGTTAATTTGCAAGTGTGTTGTCAAGAGCTATCTTTTGCCATGTTTAGATGTTGAATTTTAACTTTACTTGGTTTAACATGGATTGATTAGTTCTATGGACACTTATGCATGCATTTAGATGGTCAACTTTCTCCCTATTGCTAGCCCAAAAATTACAACAAGTAAAAAGCTTGTTTCCCAACACCTTCAACCAAAGTTTTTCCAGTGAGTCCACCATATCTACCTATTAGCTTTATGCTATTCCAAGTATGTTTATCATGTTATATTGTGTTATCTACATTTCTGAATTTAAATGCTTATGTTATTGATTGTCATGGGAAAAATTGGTTAAAAGCTCTCACGAACTTGATGCACAATTTACTTTTATTGCATTTAATAAGCATGAACCATTGTGATTAAAATTATGAAGTTGTGGGCTTGACAATTGTTTTGGTTGGGAGTTAGCCCATATGTGCTGTCACATGGCAAGCTTTCAACATTGCACTTATTTATATTTAGTTGATGTCATGTACTTTTGTTTATGGATGCCTATCATGGGTGAAATGAATGTGGATACTTAGTAAGTTCAAAGAGTTTGTATAAATGGTTAGAGAAATGCCTGGGCCGCTAATCTAAGCCATGCATCATTCATGGTGGAAATTTACAGCATAACCATAATGTTCATTCAGTGATGCACCTCATAATAAAAAGCTATACCCATAGTAAATAAAAGAGTGCTGAGATTGTTCATTGTCTGTTTGTCTTGTTGTTTTGACATGGGCTTGTTCATGTCATGGGACAAGAGGTACCCCAGTGCAGTTCTTGATGATACTATTATTACTTGCAATGACCTTTATTTGAATTTACTTTGTGGACCAAAGTGAGTAACACATGGTGTAGGTACTTGTATTCAAGGGACATGAGACATTCAACCAATACATTGTCAAGCACACCACTCATATTTGCTTTCACTTTAAACATTAATCATTCAAGATGCTATGATAGGGGTAATGAGAGCTCCACACCAATGACTACCACATTGCAAGCATTAACTTAAGTAGAAGTGTTTGGAAGTTAGATGAAACTTATTCATGCTTTACCTCTACTTATTTATCTATCCAAAGTGTCCACCTTTTATATTCAGTTTTCATAAGAAGTACTCTATGACCACCATAGGATGTTTTTACTTTTCATTATGCATACATTTGGTCCATAGTACTTTCTTCTATGTTACACTTTGTGAATTTATCATTGAACATCTTTACATTGAGTATTTGATATCACTTCATAATTTATCTTGCATATTGTTATTCCTTTGAAGAATGAATCATTTGACTCTATGTAGCAATAGTAATCACCTTTGATATCCATTGATAGTATTAAAATGCAAAGTCCATGTTAGTTTTATCACCTTCATACTCGGGACGAGCATGGGTTAAGCTTGGGGATGTTGATGCATGTAAAATGCATACATGAACTTTACATTTTATTACATGTTATTCCATGTTATTTGCATCATATAAGGGTTATATTCATGATTTATATTAAGTTTTGGGGATAATTAACAACTTTCCCCATTTTTCTGGAATTAACCCTGCGCTGTCAGAAAACCCCTTTTTCTATATTTTGATGTTTCAGGGACCCAAACGACGTCCAAATGACTTGAAACTTTACGGGGATCACTTTTTTGGAAGGAACGAAACGTAGGCGCAAAGGAATCGAAGAAACGGAGACCAGAAGGCCAAAAGGGGTGGGCCCACGCGGCTGATGACGTGAAACACACGTTCGTTGGAGACCCCAAGAGGAAGGTATGATGTAGTCAGCAGCAAGTTTTCCCTCAGAAAGAAACCAAGGTTATCGAACCAGTAGGAGCAGCAACTCTTCAGAAGGTTGTCAACGGCGCCAGAAAAATAGCTGTCGCAGGGAGTCTGGACTGTTGACGTGGAATCTGCACACAACACAATCAAACTACTTTGCCCCAACGAAACAGTGAGGTTGTCAATCTCACTGGCTTGCTGAAAACAAAGGATTAAACGTATGGTGTGGAAAATGAGTATTAAATTGCAGAGAATGAAAAAGGAACAGTTTGCAGTTTGTGGTTGTTTAATCAGTGTAAAAGAATGGACCGGGGTCCACAGTTCACTAGTGGTGTCTCTCCATAAAAGATAACTAACATGTTGGGTGAACAAATTACAGCTGGGCAATTGACGAATAGTGAGCGCATGACAATGCATATACATGACATGTTGACTACTATGATATTTAATTGGGCATTACGACATAATACATAGATCGTTATCCAACAGCATCTATGACTAATAATCCACCGCCGGGTTGTCATCCGAGTCCCCCGTTGGTATTAAGTTGCAAGCAACGGATAATTGCATTAAGTAAAGTGCGTAATGTAAACAAACACATATGCCCGTGGACATAGCATCGTTAGGTTATCCCTAGTGGCAACAGCACATCCACAACCTTAGAACTTTCTGTCACTGTCCCAGGTTAAACGGAGACATGAACCCACTATCTAGCATAAATACTCTCTCTTGGAGTTACAAGCATCTACTTGGCCAAAGCATCTACGAGTAACGGAAAGCATGCAAGATCTTAAATAACATATAAGATAGATTGATAATCAACTTGACATAATATTCAATATTCATCGGATCCCAGCAAACACAACATGTAGCATTACAATAATATGATCTTGATCATGTAGGGCAGCTCACAAGATCTAAACATGATGGCACAAAGTGGAGAGACAACCATCTAGCTACTGCTATGGACCCGTAGTCCAAGGATGAACTACTCACGCATCACTCCGGAGGCAGGCATGGCGATGTAGAAGCCTCCGGTGACGATTCCCCTCTCCGGCAGGGTGCCGGGAAGAGGTTCTGAACCCTCCCGAGCTAGGGTTGACGACGGCGGCGTCTCTGGATCTTTTCGTGGATATTTGCTCAGGTACTTAGGGTTTTCGCGTCGGGGGGAATAAGTAGGCGAAAGGGCGGCGGCTGCGGACCCCCGAGGGGCCCACACCACCCAGGGCGCGGCAGAGGGGGGCCCGCGCCCTGGTGCGTGTGGCCTCCTGGTGGCCCTCCTCTGCTGCTCCTTCGCTCCGTCAGGCGTGTTCTGGAAAAATAGGCACCCCCGTGTAGTTTCGTCCAATTCCGAGAATATTTCCAGACTAGCTTTTCTGGAATACAAAAACAGCAGAAAACAGGAACTGGCACTTCGGCATCTTGTTAATAGGTTAGTCCCAAAAAATGTATAAAAGTGATATAAAGTAGATGCAAAACATGTAGCAATTGGTATAAAACAAGCATGGAACATCAAAAATTATAGATACGTTTGAGACGTATCAGCATCCCCAAGCTTAGTTCCTACTCGTCCTCGAGTAGGTAAACGATAAAAACAAATAATTTTTGAGGTGACATGCTACTATCATAATCTTGATCATATAATATTGCAAGGCACATGTAAATGAATGAAGTGATCCAAGTCAATGGTCTATAATTTGCTACCAAATAGATAATGAGTAAACAATGAATCACACAAGCTAAACGTTTTCATGAATAGTACTTTCGAGACAAGCATCAAACAGTTTTGCATAAGTGTTAACTCATAAAGCAATAGTTTCTAACAAAAGGTATTTAATCAACACAAAGGAAGAATTTAGTTTCAGCATTTGCTTCAACTTTCAACATATTTATCTCATGGATATTGTCAACACAAAGTAGTATAACAAGTCCAATACATTGCATATAACGCATGTTGTAACAAAGTTGACACTAGTGTTTGCTTGTGGAAGACAGAAAGAATAGGAAAACTGACTCAACATAAAAGTAAAAGAAAGGCCCTTCGCAGAGGGAAGCAGGGATTAAATCATGTGCTAGAGCTTTTAGGTTTTTGAAAGCATATAGAGATTGCATAAAATATTTGATACTCCTCCCAACCTTGCTAACACAAGCCATGGCTAACCGAATCCTCGGGTGCCTTCCATCAATCACATACCATGGAGGAGTATCTATTTTTGAGAGGTGTTTGTTAATTGTCAACGAATGGTAGCGGGTGAGAACAGTATTCTACCTGTCGAACGGACTTTTAAGAGCGGCTCCCATGAAGGACGTTATTTCTACCAGCAAGGCAGATCATCCCTCTTTCTCTTTGGTTTACACACATTCAGGTATTTCACTGTTTGTCATTGCTTACTGATGAATCAGGGCAAAAGTGTGAAGAGAATTAATTGGTTAAAGTTGTAATTAATTGGGACTGGGCACCCCGTTGCCAGCTCTTTTTGCAAGTTATTGGATAAGCGGATGTATATGCCACTAGTCCAGGTGTAAAAGTCCACTCGACAAATAGAATAAAGAATAACCACACTAATTCCTCATGAGCTAGTAAACATTGACACAAAAAGGGAATAATAACATTTTGAATAATTTAAAGGTAGCACATGAAAAATTTACTTGGAGTGGCAAGGAAATACCACATATAGGTAGTTATGGTGGACACAAATGGCATGGATTTTGGCTCAAGGATTTGGATGCACGAGAAGCATTCCCTCTCAGTACAGAGTTTAGGCTAGCAAGGTTATGTAAGCAAACAAGAATATCAACCCGTACACCAAGTTTTATATGACAAACATATTGCAAACGTTATAAGACTTCATACCGTCTTCCTTGTTAACCAAACCCTGTTATTAGAAAATATCTAGACCTTAGAGGTACCACCGATGCAAACCAAATTTTCAACAAGCTTTACGGTAGTTCTTCACTAATAGGCTTAACTCATGTGATGCACAATTTAATCATGATCTACTTGTTAACTCAAAACAATTGACAAGCATCAAGTTATCCATTTTAGTGATCTACAAGATTAAGCAAGTTTTTCCTTATACCAATTACCACATGCAACATTTTCTGAACCAACCAAACACCAATCAATTTATTTCATCAACTCTCCAAACAAATATAAGTGAAGCAAGAGAGTACTTTCTACAAAAGAAAGCTAATAGCTCTGACAAGAGATACATGAAAACAAGAGCTAAAAGCTGAACAGCGCTAGATATGAATACTCAACAAATATAAGTGAAGAATAGGAGTATTCTCATGAAAAAGCGGAGCGTGTCTCTCTCCCAATCAAGAATGCTAGGGTCCAGTCAAGCTTTATTGAAAATAAAATGCAATACTGAAAATAAAAAGCACACAGACGCTCCAAGAAAAGCACATATGATGTGAAAGAATTAAAATATAGTTTCACTAGAGATGACCTGATAATTTTGACGATGAAGAAGGGGATGCCTTGGGCATCCCCAAGCTTAGACGCTTGAGTCTTCTTGAAATATGCTGGGGAGATCCATGGGAGCCTCCCCAAGCTTAAGCTCTTCACTCTTCTTGATCCTATTATATCATCCTTCTCTCTTGACCCTTGAAAACTTCCGTCACACCAAACTCAAAGTAGATCTCATTAGAGGGTTAGTGCATAATCAAAAATTCACATGTTCTGTAAAGACGCAATATGATTTGTTACTTTAAACATTAGCTACAGCCACTGATGTTATGTGAAGCTCTTCCACCCAAAAAAGAATTTCACTCAACACTAGTAAAAGAGAGAATGCGAAAAATAAAAAGGCATAATCTGTCTAAAACAGAACAGTCCGCAAAGACGAATTTTTTCGAGGCACTTACGACGCTCAGATCGAGAAACTCTGAACTAATGAAAGTTTCAGACATTCATAAAGATTACGCACAAAAATTTCAGATTTAATTAACAATCTGGTGATTTTAGGAATTTCGTACAGTGAACAGCAAAAATCTGTTTCTGCGCAGCAATCAAAATTAAGCATCATCTTATCATTAGAGGCTACTCTTGGCACAACAATGCGAGAAAATAAAGATACAAAGGAGTTGCTACAGAAGTAAACAAACTCCTTGACTAAACTGAAAATAAAAGATAATGGGTTGCCTCCCAAAAGCGCTTTCTTTAATGCCTTTTAGCTAGGCATAGTGATTTTTATGATGCTCACATAAAGATGAGAGTTGAAACATAAAAGAGAGCATCAAGGAGCATATATAAAACATGTTTAAATCTAACACTCTTCCTATGCATAGGAGTCTTATAAGAAAACAAGTCAATTAAGCACAAAGTGACTAGCATAGGAAGGCAAAACAAGTGCAACTTCAAAACTTTCAACGGACCATTAGGTCTTAAAGCAAAAATCATATAGAAGCAACACAAGAGAAAGCTCAAAACTTTCATCATAAAGAGAGGAAATTTAATAACATGAAGATTTCTATAACCATATTTTCCTCTCTCAAAATAATTTTCAGTAGCATCATGAACAAACTCAACAATATAACTATCACATAAAGCATGCTTTTCATGATCTACAAACACATAATTTTTATTAAGCTCAAAATAGTGGGGTTATCAAACCCACTTTTGACAATAGTAGTATAATTAATATCATTAGGCAATATAGGACCATCATCAAGAGCATTATCATATATAACATTAGGGAGCACATTTTTACTTTCTGCAATTTCCTCTTTTACTGAGTCAAGGAGGTTGTTTACTTCAAATTTATCAAAAGGAGATATTTCAATAGAATCATCACATTGACAATATAGCATTCTTCCTCCTCCAAGCTAGGGGACTAAAAATAACATTTTTATCAAAACCAGCTTCCCCAAGCTTAGAGCTTTCCATGGCATTAGCAATAATGGTGTTCAAAGAATGTATGCTAATAACATTGCTACTATCATGATTGTTATGCAAATAAAGTTCCATAGGCTTTTTAATTTTCTCTTCAAACACTTCATGTCCCAACTCAAGATAAATTTCATAAAGCTCTCTCATGTTGTTTTCAGCCATAGGACTAGTTTCAAGGAAAGTAACCATTGATAGCAAGTAAAGAGCTAGACATAATAACTAACAGAAAAACAAAACTGAAAATAAACTAAATGCAAGTAACTAATTTTTTTGTGTTTTTGATAATTGAAAGCAAACAAGATAAAATAAAATAAACTAAGCAAGACAAAAACAAAGTAAAGAGATTGGAAGCGTGAAACTCCCCTTGCAGAAGACTGCTGTCTCCCCGGCAACGGCGCCAGAAAAATAGCTTGATGACGTGAAACACACGTTCGTTGGGAGACCCCAAGAGGAAGGTATGATGTAGTCAGCAGCAAGTTTTCCCTCAGAAAGAAACCAAGGTTATCGAACCAGTAGGAGCAGCAACTCTTCAGAAGGTTGTCAACGGCGCCAGAAAAATAGCTGTCGCAGGGAGTCTGGACTGTTGACGTGGAATCTGCACACAACACAATCAAACTACTTTGCCCCAACGAAACAGTGAGGTTGTCAATCTCACTGGCTTGCTGAAAACAAAGGATTAAACGTATGGTGTGGAAAATGAGTATTAAATTGCAGAGAATGAAAAAGGAACAGTTTGCAGTTTGTGGTTGTTTAATCAGTGTAAAAGAATGGACCGGGGTCCACAGTTCACTAGTGGTGTCTCTCCATAAAAGATAACTAACATGTTGGGTGAACAAATTACAGCTGGGCAATTGACGAATAGTGAGCGCATGACAATGCATATACATGACATGTTGACTACTATGATATTTAATTGGGCATTACGACATAATACATAGATCGTTATCCAACAGCATCTATGACTAATAATCCACCGCCGGGTTGTCATCCGAGTCCCCCGTTGGTATTAAGTTGCAAGCAACGGATAATTGCATTAAGTAAAGTGCGTAATGTAAACAAACACATATGCCCGTGGACATAGCATCGTTAGGTTATCCCTAGTGGCAACAGCACATCCACAACCTTAGAACTTTCTGTCACTGTCCCAGGTTAAACGGAGACATGAACCCACTATCTAGCATAAATACTCTCTCTTGGAGTTACAAGCATCTACTTGGCCAAAGCATCTACGAGTAACGGAAAGCATGCAAGATCTTAAATAACATATAAGATAGATTGATAATCAACTTGACATAATATTCAATATTCATCGGATCCCAGCAAACACAACATGTAGCATTACAATAATATGATCTTGATCATGTAGGGCAGCTCACAAGATCTAAACATGATGGCACAAAGTGGAGAGACAACCATCTAGCTACTGCTATGGACCCGTAGTCCAAGGATGAACTACTCACGCATCACTCCGGAGGCAGGCATGGCGATGTAGAAGCCTCCGGTGACGATTCCCCTCTCCGGCAGGGTGCCGGGAAGAGGTTCTGAACCCTCCCGAGCTAGGGTTGACGACGGCGGCGTCTCTGGATCTTTTCGTGGATATTTGCTCAGGTACTTAGGGTTTTCGCGTCGGGGGGAATAAGTAGGCGAAAGGGCGGCGGCTGCGGACCCCCGAGGGGCCCACACCACCCCAGGGCGCGGCAGAAGGGGGGCCCGCGCCCTGGGTGCGTGTGGCCTCCTGGTGGCCCTCCTCTGCTGCTCCTTCGCTCCGTCAGGCGTGTTCTGGAAAAATAGGCACCCCCGTGTAGTTTCGTCCAATTCCGAGAATATTTCCAGACTAGCTTTTCTGGAATACAAAAACAGCAGAAAACAGGAACTGGCACTTCGGCATCTTGTTAATAGGTTAGTCCCAAAAAATGTATAAAAGTGATATAAAGTAGATGCAAAACATGTAGCAATTGGTATAAAACAAGCATGGAACATCAAAAATTATAGATACGTTTGAGACGTATCAGCGGCCAGATTCCTTGGCCGCGTGGGGTCCCCCATCCTGGCCCTCGGGCCTCCGCTGCCGTCGATCTTTCTTCCCGAAGCTTCGTCTTGACCTAAAAACGACTATATATAGACCCCCCAGGGCTTTCGCGAAAGGGAGCGCCGCCGAAACACAGAAACCACGAAACAAAGATCTGGAGCTGAAGATTGGAGGGGGAAAACTCCGGCGGGGCGCTGCCGGTGTGGTCTCCTGCTCCTCCAACAACATCTCCACCGACACCATGATGAAGAGGGAGTAGTCCACCCCTGGACTATGGGTTTGTGGAAGTAACTTATGTATCTCTCCTCTCTATGAGCTTCACTAATTAGTACCGTATGAGCTGCTGAATATTATTACGGTCATCTATGTAATTCCTTTGTGGTGGATCTTTATTATGTGTTAATACAGGTTTGAGATTGCAATGGTTTTGTTTCAGTTATGAAAGTAGATGCATATTATGTACCCCGTTCTTATTTACTTGTCATGATCAAGCATGTTTATGAGAGCATGTGAGGGGGAACGTGTGCATTAGTTGGAGTAACGGGGGGTGGCTAGTGCAGTGAACGTGAGAGAAAGTTCTATGATCCACTTGGGTTTTCTATCTTACTTTGTTGCCTCACTAGGGATAAACAAAAATACCATGCTACCGGAGAGTGGATGTGACCTTTCCCACTACCTCCATGACTAGATCTAGCATGTTCTTATTTTAACTTCATGTCATTGAACTTATTGCTATGCTCTGATTTATCTTAATTACTAAGGTGTTATGATTTAGTTCGCATCTTGGTGGAGCATAAGAGAGAGAACAACTTATACTTGAGATCTCTATGTTAGGACGTGATGCCCATATTATTAATAACTTGTCAAACCATGTCTTGCCATCTTACATGTTAATTTTAGTGTTCCATTGTCTGCCACGTTATCAAGAGAGAGTGCATTTGTGAAACCATGAACCACGGTCCATTTTTAATCATAAGAAACACCTTTCCAACACTTTTATCATCACTTTTGTTTGCTGCCATTATTAAATCCTAAAATACAAAAACATTTTTACATCTTGCATTCATCATAAAAAACCCAAAAATATCATTTATCATTGCTACCACCATCCTTGCATATTTATTTACCATCATTGCATATTTACTTATTGTTTGCATTGCATAATATTTTATTATCATTCTCACACCTTGTGCTTGACAACCACTTGGTGAGGTTGAGGGCACAAAACAATTTATTTTGTTGCAGGTTCTCAAGAGAAGGATAAGGAGATAACACCTGAAATACTGGTTCCCCGAGAGTTCGATATTAAACCCTCGAGTCACCCCTCGTGGAGAAAACTGTCTTCCACTACTACATACACTCTGCACCTGGAGTCTCAACCTAACCCATTTAATTTTCACGCAGGTACCACGCGAAGGGGCTAGCAACTGTTTTCTGGCGCCATTGTGGGGTAACCACGAGAAAGGGTATCAATATGATGTGAAAGAATTAAAATATAGTTTCACTAGAGATGACCTGATAAGTTGCTGATGAAGAAGGGGATGCCTTGGGCATCCCCAAGCTTAGACGCTTGAGTTTTCTTGAAATATGCTAGGGTGATCCATGGGAGCATCCCCAAGCTTAAGCTCTTTACTCTTCTTGATCACATTATATCATCCTTCTCTCTTGACCCTTGAAAACTTCCGCCACACCAAACTCAAAGTAATTCTCATTAGAGGGTTAGTGCACAATCAAAAACTCACATGTTCTATAAGGACACAAACATGACCGTTACTTTTAACATTAGCTACTGCCACTGATGTTATGTGAAGCTCTTCACCCTAAAAAAGAATTCCACTCAACACTAGTAAAAGAGAGAATGCGAAAAATAAAAGACAGAATCTGTCTAAACAGAACAGTCCGCAAAGACGAATTTTTTCGAGGCACTTACGTTGCTCAGATCGAAAAACTTTAAACTAACGAAAGATGCATACATATCTGAGGATTACGCACAAAAAATGTCAGATTTAAATAAATTTTCTGTGATTTTACAGAATTAAAACGGTGAACAGCAGAAATCTGTTCCTGCGCAGAAATCCAAATCTAGCATCATCTTCCTATTAGAGGCAATACTTGGCACAACAATGCAATAAAATAAAGATACAAAGGAATTGTTACAGAAGTAAACAACTCCTTGACACAAAAAAAAAGAAAAATTGCAGAAATAAAATAATGGGTTGTCTCCCATAAGCGCTTTTCTTTAACGCCTTTCAGCTAGGCGCATAAAGTAAAAATTAAGTGTTTCCAAGTGATGAAGCATCAACAGAAAGGTTGGAAGTTTTCTCAACAATGCATTGTATCTTATCTATATAAGTTTCAGAAACTCCTTTTTCATTACTTTTAGGCACACTATCCTCATCAAATAAATTTTCAGGAACAATCCAATCAAAATTCTTTTCTAGTGCCTCATGCATGCCTACAAACTTAAAAGGTATTGGTATCTTAACTTCCCCTCATAATTAGTTTCTTTAGTGTATTTAAGCCTCTCTTTTTCCAGTTTCTCAAGTGTATTAGCAACATCAATATAATAGCCAAACATCTTATATCGAATAAAAACTTTTCTAGCTTCTCTAGCAACATCACCAAATTCTTTAAGCAAGGTTTCTAGAACAAAATCTTTCTTTTCACCATCTTCCATATCATGAAGTTTAAGGAACATATGCTGTATTATAGGATTCAGATTGGCAAACCTAGCTTCCAACATGTGAACTAGAGAAGCTGTAGCAATTTCATAATTTGGAGCAAGTTCTACCAAGGGTCTATCTTCAAAATCTTTAAGCCTACTAATGTGACCCAAGAATTCCTCAATGTTATCTCTTCCAATGATAGACCCACTACCAACAGATATGTCTTTTAAAGTATACTTAGGGAGAAGCATGATGAAATAACAGAAACTAAACAGAAAATAAACTAGATGCAAGTAACTAATTTTTTTGTGTTTTTGATAAATAAAGCAAACAAGACTAAATAAAAATAAACTAAGCAAGACAATAACAAATTAAAGAGATTGGAAGCGTGAAACTCCCCTTGCAGAAATCCTCTTGCTCCCCGTCAACGGCGCCAGAAAAAGAGTTGTTGCAGGGAGTTAGAGGAGCTCTCAGAAATATTTCTTCTCCCCGACAACGGCGCCAGAAAAAGAGCTTGATTGCGTGGATCACACGTTCGCTGGGAGACCCCAAGAGGAAGGTATGAAGCAGTGTAGCAGCAGTTTCCCTCAGTATGAAACCAAGGTTTAATCGACCAGTAGGAGTAAGAAATCACTTCTGAAGGTTGTTGGTGGCGGAATATGGCACGGCGCAACACCAGGTAATCCGGCGCCGATGTGGAATCTGCACACAACACAATCAAACTACTTTGCCCCAACGAAACAGTGAGGTTGTCAATCTCACCGGCTTGCTGAAAACAAAGGATTAAACGTATGGTGTCGAAAACAGTAGTAAATTGCAGAGAATGAAAGGGAACAGTGTTTGCAGTTGGTTGTATTATCAGCGTAAAAGAATGGACCGGGTCCACAGTTCACTAGTGGTGTCTCTCCGTAAAAGATAACTAACATGCTGGGTGAACAAATTACAGCTGGGCAATTGACAAAATATTAAGCGCATAACAATGCATATATATGACATGATGATTACTATGATATTCATGTGGGCATTACGACAAAATATATAGACCGTTATCCAACAGCGTCTACGACTAATAATCCACCGCAGGTTGTCAGTGGTATTAAGTTGCAAGCAACGGATAATTGCATTAAGTAATGTGCGTAAAGTAAACAAATGCATTAGACCTAACGGCGTACCCTTAAGCTAATCATCGGTTATTTTATCCCTAGTGGCAACAACACATCCACAATCCTAGAAGTTATTGTCACTCTCCCAGATTACCGGAGGCATGAACCCACTATCTAGCATAAATACTCACTCTTGGAGTTACAAGCATCTACTTGGCCAAAGCATCTACTAGTAACGAAAAGCATGCAACATCATAAATAACATATAAGATAGATTGATAATCAACTTGACATAGTATTCAATATTCATCGGATCCCAGTAAACACAACATGTAGCATTACAATAAGATGATCTTGATCATGATAGGCAGCTCACAAGATCTAAACATGATAGCATAAAATGGAGAGACAACCATCTAGCTACTGCCATGGACCCGTAGTCCAAGGATGAACTACTCACGCATCACTCCGGAGGCAGGCATGGTGATGTAGAGCCCTCCGGTGATGATTCCCCTCTCCGGCAGGGTGCCGGAAAGAGCTTCTGAACCCTCCCGAGGTAGGGTTGACGGCGGCGGCGTCTCTGGAACTTTTCGTGGATAATGGCTCGGGTATTTAGGGTTTTCGCGTCGGGAGGAATAAATAGGCGAAAGCGCGGCGGCTGCGGAGCCACGAGGGCCCCACACCACCCCACGGCGCGGCAGGGGGCCCGCGCGGCCCCATGGTGTGGGTGCCACGTGGCTCCCCTCCGTGTCTCCTCTGGACTCCGTCTTCGTGTTGAAAAAATAGGAGGTTCTGTCCAAGTTTCGTCCAATTCCGAGAATATTTCCAGACTAGCTTTTCTGGAATACAAAAACAGCAGAAAATAGGAACTGGCACTGTGGCATCTTGTTAATAGGTTAGTCGCAGAAAATGGATAAAAATGCTATGAAGTGTATATAAAACATGTAACAATTGGTATAATATCAACATGGAACATCAAAAATTATAGATACGTTTGAGACATATCATCCGGCCCTCTATTGGACCGCCAGCAGCAACAATCGTGGGTGCGGCGCTTAGAGGACAGGCTGCGAGGTATCTACGAGGCTATCACGTGCACACGTACTTCGGACGTTGATCACCGCCAAGCATCACAGCGCCCACCGTGTCCTTCCACGCAGCAGCAGCCGCAGCCGACGCCCCAGCAGGACGGCAGCACCCGCGTCCTCGTCTGACACCGCAGCCGTCGCCCAGGCCACCCTCTCCTAACAGGGCTGGACGCTCGTCTTGGCAGCAGCAGAGTCCCACGACGGGCTACGTGCTTCGTCCACCACCCCAACCACAGGGTAAGTATCTTGTTATCTTTTATTTCCCATATCACTTGGCTATGACTACATATTTACATGTTTTTTAATGTTATCTTTTATGCAGGAGCCTACGGATATCGTCCGTCTATGTCCGGTCAGCAGTCGTCTGGATCCGCGTGCGGGAGTGATCAGGAAGGTGGGGACACCCATGAGGCATACACACATCTGGACACTTGGATGGGTATGTACAACACTCCTCCACCCTACCCCACACGGGAGACACAGTATGATGATGACGAGTCCCTGATTCCGGCACGTGACGTTAGGCCACCGCACAGGTTAAGGTGGACGACGCCTAACCCACCACCTCCGCGTCGTGGCAGACGTCATGGCTGACACTTCACTCTATGAGTTGAGACTTGTCTATCTATCTATGTACCAGACTTATTTATATCTATGTTGAGACTTGTCGTGGGTGACTACCATTCGCATTGATATTAAACAAACCTTGCAAATTACATTGACAACATAAATTTAAGATACAATGCAAATCAAGATACATCGGTACTACCAACACTACGCAAAGTCATCTCCCGTCGATGCAGCCTCCCGCGTCAGCCGGAGCAGCACTCTTGCCCTTCGACGACGCAGCACCCTTGCCCTTCGACGACGCTTCACCATTGCCCTTCGACGATGCAGCACCCTTGGCTTTCGCCGCCGCTGCAGCTCTCTTGCTCGTTTCACTCGGCATGAAGATATCATCTTCATCCTCGCTCTCCTCGACCCATGAAGAAGGATTGCTTTCTGCCCACCTCAAATGTGATTCACTCCTATATGTTGGCTTCTTCTTCTCCCACCTAGCATGCAACCGGAGAAGTTCTGTCCGTATTTCCTTCCAAGTTCTAGATGGCCACCCATGCCTACGTAGCATCGCTGAAAGCTCACCGAGATAAGGTGGATAGCTAATAAGTTCCTCCCATGACACTAACTTACTGTCTACCTTGAAGTCGGCCGCAAGCCACAAAAGGCGCTCGGACATTGAACGATGGAAACTACGATCGAAATGAAATCCCGACATGGTTGAGTGAATTGACTCGAATGCTCAATGAGGAGGAGCTTTTATAGGACGAGATGAGAGGATTTGGCGGGAGAAACAGGCGGGAACAAGGATGGCGGGAAAAAAGGGCGGGAGAAATGTGGCGGGAGAAATAAGGGTGGGAGCGACGGTGACGGGAGGATTGTGGCGGGAGAAAAAAGGGTGGTAGCGACGGTGGCGGGAAAGAAATGGCGGGAGCGGGCGGTGGCGGGAGAAAAAATGGTGAAAAAATCCGTGCTAGCAAAAAAATTTTGGAGCTATGCAGCCGTCGGTGTAGCAGCAGCCGACCAGGCCCAGTCGGCTGCGCCACGGCCGAGCAGGTCCAGTCGGCCCAACCGTGGCCGACCAGGTTCAGTCGGCTTTGCCGTGGCCAACAGGGCCCTCTCCCGCATGCAGTCGTCGGTCGAAAGGCTAATCGGCTACGCCGCGGCCGATAGGGTCCTATCGGCTTCCCCGCAGCCGAGGCCGCATTATTTGTGTAAATATTTGAATCTGCCTAATATTTCTCGAAATTAATAAAAAAAATGTATTATTTAAAAAAAATTAGCTGCCAGGCACACACCAGGTCTGATGTTGTCATTCACACTCTTGACAGCCAAGCATCCGTATTTGCGAGACAGCGAGGGCAGCGGCTGCACATGCGAGCAGGCATTTCAAAGGATTTTTCAAAGCCGGAACAAATGCGCCGGTAGCAGCCAAACCAAATCTTTGTTTTCTAATTAAAATTTCGCTTTTCCCCTCCCTTTTCCACTAAAAACACTCCTCCTCCCAACTCCCACCTGCTAGGCTGCCTGCTTCGCTTCCTCTCCACTTAAGGGCAGTGCTAGCAATGGGGCCAGCACCGCCACCGAGCAGCATCCTCTTCCATCTTCCATCCGGTTCGAGCAGATGGGCACGAATCTGAAATCTCCCGTTTTCCCATCCGCAAGCTGCTAGTTCCTCCTCCGAAAATCTCACGGTTTGTTTCTTTTCCCTTGATGAGACAAAACCAACACCAATACTCCATTTATTCTTTTGTCGCAAAAAATAATATTAATACCCCGCTTCTTCTAAAAAATTGCCGCCGAGCAGAAAGTGGGGAATCGACAGGGAGTGCTAAGAGAGCGGCTCAGGCGGCGGCGATGGATTCTGCGGCGGCGGGGGAAGGGCAACGGTTCAAGCGGACTCCGAGGCAGTCCTGTGCGCGGAACCTGGACCTGGATCCACTGGTATGTGTGTGTCACTCACTACTCCAGTAGACAGTAGTCCAGTGCGTGTGGCCGTGTTTCATTGGTTTGGTTTGTGCCAATGCGGCTGTTGTGTTTATTGAGTTGCGCCAATGCCCGAGATGTTTGAAATGCATTTGGTCGGCGAGATCTCTTTTCATTCGTCGCTTAGGGTTTTCGAGTTTATTAATGTGCTGATGCTTCACTGAAAGCTGAGGAGCTTAAACTAATGGTGGTGGTATTAGTGTTGAACTGCTGTTAGCCGTGTGCTGGTGAGGTCAAACTTGCATCCCAGCATGTCTTTAATCTCCTGGTTGCCAGGATGCTCGTGTATGGGTTTTCCACGGGTAGGGTAGCTAATCTTTTTATGGTCGATAAAGGTATTAGTATTGCACATATTTTGTGGCTGATAATTCAGTTTGCTCCTTTGAATTACAATCATGAGAAAAATACAATTTAGGGCTGCAATTTTGAGAATTAAGGATGATAACTCTACATGTTCTTTTCAGCTTAATGAAAATTTGGATCAGTGGCCACATCTAAATGAGCTGGTACAGTGTTATAAGGCTGATTTTGTGAAAGATGACTGCAAATATGGACACTATGAGAGTGTCGCACCACCGTCCTTTCAAAATCAAATTTTTGAGGGACCTGATACCGACTTAGAAACAGGTAATCCACCACCCTTGTGATTGAATTAGCTTCTTATCCATTGTTAACTCTATGATTTATATATTTTATTTTTCATAGAATTGCAGCTTTGCAACGCTAGGCATTCCAAGCCAGAGGAAACTACTGAAGATGATATGCCAAGCACCTCAGGGAGGCAAATATATGAGACTGAACCATCCCCTTCATCTTCAAAAATGGTCAGTGCATGTTCGCTAGATTTCTGTTTTAGGTGGATGGTTGTCATGTGCTTTTCTTTTTTACTGACCCCTTTAGTAGCAGACTACTGGCCAAGCTAATTTCTCTGTGATTAACCCGAGTGCCTTAGTCCTCGTATTAGATGAAAAATGTATTTCATGCTTAATTATTTACACTGTTATCTGTATCGTCCTTGTTTCAGCTACTACAATGCTTTCCTGTTGAGCTTTGTTCATATTTCTATCACTTGTGTGGATCCTTTAAGCGTCAGTTGACTAGCTCTTTTCCTGTTTGTTTTGATTTATTACTTCATGTGCAAAGTACAAACAAGTTACATTGTGCACAGTATTTCTAGCATAAGCAGTTTAAGGACATCAGGCTGGGAATTTTGTTTGCTTAATGCTCATAAGCCACCCTTGCTCGAAATTCTTGTTTTTATGTCTCTCAGTTTCTTATCTGTAATATCTGTACCAATTTACCATATACTGACGAATTGGCATTAGCATATGCAGTAGCATTTCCATTTTGATGTTAGCATTAACAACATTCTACTCCTCTTGGTTTTTCAGTGTTGTACTCTCTCACCTTTACCGGCATATGAACCTGCATTTGATTGGGACAATGAGAGATCTTTGATATTTGGCCAACGCGTACATGATAGTCTCCCTACAACACACAGCAGGTTTGCTTTAATTTGCACACTCAAGCATTATATATATCTTTGCTTTTGTTTGTACTCCTTGCTCTGAGCAGTGTTTGTTACTACTTACTAGTCACATGTTATAACTTGATCTCTACTGCTTACAGTGGATTGAAGATAACTGCCAGGGTATTATCTTTATCATTCCAAGCTGGATTAGTCGGTGAGCAAAAATAAATAACCTTTGTGTTTTTTTTCTCAACACTGGTAAACTGCATTATGTTCTCATTTATATTTCACAGCACGATGACTGACCTGCCTTTTGAACGTCTATCATGTGCAGAACCTTTTAGTGGTACAATCTGCTTGTACAACAGAGATAGGAGAGAAAAGCTTTCGGAAGACTTCTACTTTAACATACTTCCAACAGAAATGCAAAATGTAAGGAGCAATACTCCGTGATGTGCCATTATTTCTATCCTCTAATTCAGATCATTGACCATTTTCCTTTATTTTCGTATTTCACCAGGCTCATATTTCTTTGGACCGTCGGGGTGTTTTTTCATTGGATGCCCCTTCACCATCAATCTGCCTTCTGATCCAGCTAGAAAAGGCTGCTACTGATGAAGGGGGAGTAACTCCTTCCGTTTATTCCCGTAAAGAACCTGTAAGAAACAGAGTCCCTCTTTTAATCACATGCTTCATTGCTCTTACGCTCAGTTTTGTGACAGGTGCACTTGACTGAGAAAGAGAAGCAGAAGCTGCAAGTTTGGTCTCGAATCATGCCATATAGAGAGCCGTTTGCATGGGCAATGATACCTCTATTTGAAAATAACCATTCTGGTGGCACTGGTGATGCTACCTCTCCTAGCAGCCATTTAGCACCAAGTATGCCAGGCTCAAATTCTCAAGACAGCATTGTGGAGCCTATTTCCAAACTCACTATGGATGGAAAACTCAACCATTATTCAAGTGGAAGTTCAGTTATCATAGAGATATCAAACTTAAACAAAGTGAAGGAAAGCTACATAGAGGACTCCCTCCAAGTAAGCATTAGTAGCTGAGAATAGCCAGTTATACTCAAGTAATTGTTAACTAATTAATTATGTCAATTATTGTGTCGCTTGTAGGATCCGAAACGAAAAGTACACAAACCAGTGAAAGGTGTACTGAGGCTAGAAGTAGAAAAACTTCATAATGACCGCAATGACGTGGATACCATTTCTGAAGGTGGGAGCATGACCAGTGAATTGCATGATGCTGGTGAGCTCAATAATGGCAGACACAGCAGGGATAGCGTTGATGGGATACATAGTGCTCTGAATTCTAGTGCCATTGTCAAGAAAGACACACACCCGAGTGGTCAAAATTCAAATGCAGAGAATGTCGACAATGTAACTACACGAGTTTCTCATCTGCCTTCTTTCGAGTTTTCAGTTTCGAAACTTATGGCGTAGGATTACACGTCCTTTGGTATTTATATGAGACAAATTCTTTTTACAGTTCCAAGCGGTCGACTTTCGGATGATGGCCCGGAGTGAACCATTTTCACAACTTTTCCACTGCCTCTATGTGTACCCATTGACTGTTAGCTTGAGCCGCAAAAGAAATCTGTTTGTAAGAGTAGAATTGAGAAATGATGATTCTGACATAAGCAAACTTCCAGTAGAGGTTTGTGTACAAAGTTATTATTAGTCTTTTTGTTTTGTTGTTGGTATCTGTTCAACATTCTTAGCGACTAGATAATGGGGTTTCAGGCTGTCCATCCAAGGGATCAGAATACTGCACTACAGAAGTGTGCTCATACCCAAGTTTCTGTTGGCACGAGAATGTCTTGCTACCATGATGAAGTCAAGATCAGTCTGCCTGCTCTATTGACGCCCCAACATCATCTTCTGTTCACATTTTTTCATGTAGATCTCCAAATGAAACTTGAAGCCCCTAAACCAGTATGCCTTCTTTTCCTTGTCAATAAGGATACGCTACTATGGTTGGTTCATCCCTTCAGGTTTATTTTGCTGGTGTCTAACATGTTTGTTCCTTCAGGTGATTGTGGGATACGCTGCACTTCCATTGTCGACACACATTCAGTATGTATTTAATTTGTCAACTTTATTGGTAAAACTTTGTGATAGAAAGTGAATATATGAAGAACTAAGATTTATTGGTAAAACTTGGGAAATGATCTTTTATATCTTCAAGTCGTCAAGCTTTATTGGTACATAGTTTGACTAGCAAATAAACTAATCTCAGTAAATTTTAGATTAGTACTCTTGCCACTTATGTAACAGAAGTAAGGAAAAACACTCTGGTACTCATTCACTAGCAAGACTGCATAATCTATACTGCTTACGTACTTACTAGCACAATGTCCATACGTTGCTACTGAGCTTATACATTTTAAAGAGATAATACTACCGCCTCTGTCAAATCAAACCATGTGGGTAAAGAAAATTAAAAATGGTAGGAACCGACTTCCCTTTCCAATCGCAGTTTGGACATAACATATACACGTACTTCTGGGCAAATACCTTTTCTTTTCAATGTAATGTACAAGGGCCATATAGACATTTACATCGCATCCTGTCTCAATTGGTACCACAAGTTTGATGAGGAACGCCGAAGTGTTCGCAGTCTCTAAAAAATAAGTGTGGTCTGATGAGAATGGAATTGAATTTGATATGTTCCAGTTTTGTGATAATAGGTTACTTTCGGACATATCTTTGCCAATTTTACGAGAGCTTGTTCCGCATTACCTGCAGGAAACTGGAAAGGTTTGCTACTTGTCCTGTTTCATTTTGCTGTTTTTTTCCACCTTGATTGCAAAATTATCTTATAATACGTTTGCTGTAACATAGTTTACCTGAAAGTTATAATTCTCATACAGGAGAGAATGAACTACCTGGAGGATGGAAAAACTGTTTTCAGGCTGCGGTTAAGACTTTGCTCTTCGTTATTTCCAGTTAATGAAAGGATAAGAGACTTTTTCGTTGAGTATGACCGTCACACACTACATACAAGTCCACCGTGGGGTTCTGAGCTTCTTGAGGTATGCCTTCTGCTGTTTAATGGCTTAGATTGGAACTGCTGTTGTTCGTTTCCTTCATGATTCCTCCTCTGCTGATGTTTTCGCTTTTATGCTAAACATACAAGCAGGATATCCTGCTTTTGCAGCCAACAGATAGTTTATTTGTCTTGTTGTTTATTAATGATGCTTTACAATGATAAGCAGTAGCGCAAACCCATGTTCTTGTACTGCTTGCACATCCTGCTCCGACTTCTACCTGTTGAACCATTGCCTGCTCCGAGTTCTGTAGCAATTCATACAAATTTTTGTTGACGTGGTGTTCTACTGATCTTAGCCTTTTTGTTCTTCGATAATCAGTATAGCTTTTAACGTCCAGTTCATTGTCATTCCTGGATGATACCCAGTGAAATGCGTAAAAAATGGAAAAGTATGTGAAGTATATGTATGTATGTACGTTCTACAACCTGATTAAATATTGCGCCACATATCTAATTAGATATAGAATGTGGTCAGGTTCTAGAGCATGGCAAAAAGTATGAACACTGTGTATTTCAATCTTTCTCTGTGATATGTGCACAAATTTACAATGTATTGGTACTTTGCATTATATACCGACAATGTATATCTCTAACGTTGGTATTTTTTGTTGCAGGCCATAAATAGTTTAAAGAATGTTGAATATACTGCACTGTTACACTTTCTTCAACCCATACTCAATATGCTGCTGCATCTTATTGGCGACGGGGGTGAAACCCTTCAGGTTATTGCTTTGCTTATGTTTCCACTCTGCAGAATAGTTTTTCACTGAACTGCATTTGTAGCCGAGTGTTTAGTCTTCATAATAATGCACACTAGATTTGACTCTACATATTCTATTTTCCTGCAGGTTGCTGCATTTCGAGCCATGGTTAATATTCTAACCCGGTAATTCCCTTCTTCTTTGTTGGTTTATGCTCATGCCTCTGATATTTGTGTGCACCAGTTTCTTTCTAGAGCTCTAGCATGAATTCTCAAAATCCTAGTTTCTACCCTTTAGACGGCCAAGCATTTACTGGAGAAAGAATAAATCAAATCTTTGGATGCCATTTTCTTCACATGTGTCACGAAATCTGATTCCCTTAGTTTGTGTTCACGAAAGAGGTGCTGCATTTTGAGTAACTATAAACTGTTAAAGTTTCATCTTATGTGAGCGCTTGCTGATAGCACTTGCATGTTGCAGCAAAACAGACACAGATGTTGGAAAGCTGTTACTATCATGTTGCCTTATTGCCATGCTTGTCTTTAGAGGCCCTATCACACGAGATTGTTGCGCTCTCTTCTCATCTTCAGCGAAATCTGAATCTCTGGCTTTAATGCTATAAAATATCATTTTATGATTTTTTTTCTCGATAGAAGTGTTCATTCAAGAGTCAAGACCATGTATGTACCTCAAATTGAGTTAAACTCGATGCACTTCTATCGCAGGGTGCAACAGGAATCATCTGATGGGGCTGAGAGAAATAGGTTTCTTGTTAACTATGTTGATTTTGCTTTTGATGACTTTGGTGATCGGCAGACACCTGTGTACCCTGGGCTATCTACTGTTTGGGGTAGCCTAGCTCGGAGTAAGGTTAGTATGGATTTCTTCTATCTGTTTGGAGTAATCAATTATTGCATTTGTTCTACTCGATCTCTTGTCTTGTTTAATTTTTTTTATGTATGGATGTGTTACTGATGGAGTCACGAGGGTAAAACATTCATCTGAGGGAGGTCCTACGTTGATGACTTGAGATATAGAATGGCGCTATGTTACTGGGGGTAAACATCTACCCGAGGAGGGCGCGTTTGGGGGAGGAGTAGACCTAGAATAGTCAAGCCGATTTGATTCTTAGGGCCTGCTTGGAATGGTTATATTTTTTCTGTGTCCACCCGTATCAAGCTCAAGTAAGAGCTAAATACCGGTGGGCACACAGAAGTTACAACCAATCCAAACAGCCCCTTAACCTTTTGCTTTTACTGTTATTGCATCCCATATATCCTCTGTTGATGGTTATTTTTCTTACATTTTTCTGCTTATTTTGTATACTCCAGAGGTGGCTGTTTGTTCAATCAGCCTTTTTTTGACAGAGATGCATGTTTCTGCTGCTCTGCTTCACCATTATACTCTTTTGTCATTGTAGGCTAAAGGTTACAGAGTTGGACCTGTCTATGATGATGTGTTGGCAATGGCTTGGTTTTTTCTGGAGCTTATTGTAAAATCAATGGGACTGGAACAAAGTCGTCTCTTCTACCACAATCTTCCGCTGGGTAGCACCAACCACCCAACGCTTGTAGCTGCAGTTTATTTAATTACACTGCAAAGTGTGGTTCTAATTGTTTGCTGTCATGTGCTAGGTGAAGATGTCCCACCACTACAGTTGAAAGAAGGAGTCTTCAGATGTATCATGCAGCTATTTGATTGCCTTCTAACTGAGGTTCATGAACGCTGTAAAAAGGGCTTAAACTTGGCGAAGCGCTTGAACAGCACTCTTGCTTTCTTCTGTTACGATCTTTTATCAATCATTGAGCCACGCCAAGTTTTTGAGCTGGTAATATTGGAAGTCACATTTAAGTTTGTCTTTCCCCCTGGTTCTTTGTTCCTTTTACTGTTGAGCTGGTTCGCTGGAGTAAAGCTAGTGAGGAGCTTAATTCCAAGTATTAGCATGCCTAACTAAACATCTGTGTTCTTCAGGTTTCGTTGTATATGGACAAGTTTGCAGGGGTTTGCCAGTCAGTCCTCCATGATTGCAAGTTGACATTCCTGCAGATAATATGTGATCATGATCTTTTTGTTGAGATGCCTGGTCGGGATCCGTCTGATAGGTAGGTCTCACTTGTTTCTGAATTCGTGGATTACCGAGCTAGTGAAGTATCAGTATCCCAGTTCGCCTAAAGTGTTCTAATTGGCATGTCGTTCAGAGCCTTTAGCCTTCGACTGTTCTTGCTCTAAGGTTTCTTTACTGCCCCAATAGGAAGGCATTTTATTCTGTTTACCATGAATATCATGGCATAAACATTCTATACTTTTTCTGTCCTCTGATCCTTAAATGATTGGACCGTGTTGTAAATTACTAATCTTGGTTTACTCTTTGCTTCGGATGTTAGAATTAATTTAAGTGCAAACATTTTCTTGAAAATCCATGGATATCTCATGCGCTAACATGCTGCAAATCATTTTAGCCTTATACTTTTTGGTGAGTGTTTTTACTACAAGATCTCCTCTTTTACAGGAATTATCTCTCGTCTGTCCTTATTCAAGAGATCTTTCTCACCCTTGACCATGATGATTTATCACAGCGAGCGAAAGTAAGCATCTCAATTGCAACAAAAAATACTCCGGGCTACCTCTCAATGCACTGCATAGCCATCTCACATGTCATTGCTACTTATGCTTACTTGTTTATGTGCTGTTTTGGATTTATTATAGGCGGCTCGTATTTTGGTTGTCCTAATATGCAAGCATGAATTTGACGCACGATATCAAAAAAGCGAAGACAAGTTGTACATTGCCCAGCTGTATTTTCCTCTTATAGGACAGGTTTGTGATTCACAAGTAACTTCCTTGAAATGAACATCAGTAGTCAATACTAAGTCTCTCTGCAAGCTTTGGCATACACGGTTCTTCTTACAAGTTCTTTTCCTGTGAAAAATACTCATTGCAGATTCTGGATGAGATGCCTGTGTTTTATAACCTAAATGTCATTGAGAAGCGTGAAGTGCTAGTAGTCATTTTGCAAATCATAAGGAACTTGGACGACACGACTCTTATAAAAGCATGGCAACAGAGCATTGCTAGAACCAGATTGTTCTTCAAGCTACTTGAAGAATGTATAACCAATTTTGAGGTTCGTACAGTAACCCTTGGTAGTTCAGAATTCTTTAGTATTTGTCAGTATTATTAATTTCTGTGCCTAAATAATCTTTAAAAAAAATCTGTGCCTAAATGTGATTTCTGATATTATAATCCTGACCAGTAAAACATCAGTGCACATAATGTTTCTGACTGGGTGTACAATTAGTTCGAGGGTTTGCAAATTACTCTCAGGTGATTGGTTGGATATATCTGAATCCAACTCTTTTTCGTTGCATTCCTGTTGGATGTTTTCACTTATTCCAACTTGGACAAGCTCACTCATCTTTCAACTGGTGGTATTATTGCATGATAACAGTTTCCAGTCCATCTAAGAATATGCAAATAGGAAGCGCACAGTGATTTATTTTTGGTTCGAAATCTTTGTTACCATCAAACAATGTTGATCATAATAGTTTATCCAGGTCTAAATCTCTTGAATGCTCTCTGCAGCATAACAGAACAGGAGACAGCTTGCTACTAGGCTCTAGTTCTCGGAGCTCTGATGCTGAGCGCCCGCGTCCCCCAAGTATTCTGATCGGTTATCCCCATCAGTTAATGCATATTTGTCTGAGGCTTCACGCCATGAAATAAGGGTATGTTGGCACGTTATTTGTATGAGCCTAATTTTCCAGCACTAGTACTCTAGTAGTATTACTTATAGGTTACACCTTGGGTAGGGTTTTTATAGCATGTACTGGACCAAATTCCAATACGTTGTCAGCATTATTTCTTAGTGTTATTTTACGGGAAGAGTTAAGATGCTAGTAGAGAGAATGTAGACAGTAGACATCCCTACAAGAAACTGATTAGACTTGGCTGGTACTACCTCCGTACCAAAATATAAGATGTTTAGCATTTCTCTGATACGAAGGTATCTAGACGTGTATTAGTGTGTAGATTCACTCATTTCAACATGTATGTAGTCCGTATTGAAATGTCTAAACCATCTTATATTTTGGTACGGAGGGAATATTACTCAAGACAGAATATTAAGTATGGTTCATGTCATGTGTATCAAATGTGCATCATTATAAACTAAATAATAATAATGAGTAAATGTAATTTTCCCGACACTTTATCAGCTCTCTGATTGTATAATCATGATAGTGTAGCTGGCAAGATTGACTAACCCCTATTAATCAGCCGAGATGGCTCTTTCTCACTAGACTGGTGCTGCACTTTCAACTTTGGTATTGCTATTTTTGGCTTGTTTATTTAATGCCACTGAAATCACGTAATTCTTCAGCCCACTGACAAAGTTAAAGGGCTTTGACCAAGTGACCCTTCTGCGCGCCTAAGTATTTAATCTAACGCCAAGCCGGCAATCCTGGTCTAATCATGAAAAATCCTGGTTTGCGACTCAGCAAGTGTACTTTAAGTCTCAGAGTAAGGCTTGACTTTCACTAGTATCTACTGAGCTTGCAATGGTGGACTTGAGCCTGTTTCATGCTAGAGAAGTAGATAGTGATTTTGTTTACTTGTTATAAACACACAACACTTTGTAGAAGATGTGACAAAAAAATCTGTGATCATACAAAAAATTGCTAGTTATTTGTCATGACTACTTTTTAATGCAGCCTCAGGGAACACCAGAAAATGGATTCATGTGGAACAGGATTAGTCCTGAGCTAGGTTCCCCAAATCAACCATATTCATTGAGGGAAGCACTTGCCCAAGCACAATCTTCAAGAATTGGATCAACAGCCAGGGCATTGAGAGAATCTCTGCATCCAATACTGAGACAAAAGTTGGTAAGTAGTACATTCTGTGTGAATCTTTTGCTGTTTTAAACCTTCTTGAGTTGACAGAAAATTTCTACAGGAACTCTGGGAAGAAAATCTTAGTACATCTGTGAGCCTTGAAGTGTTGGGAATAATTGAGAAGTTTTCGGTTGCGGCAGCTTCTCGTAGCATCTCGACTGACTATGCTAAGCTAGATTGTGTAACGTCTATCTTAATGGGTCTTTTATCGAGGAGCCAGCCCTTAACTTTTTGGAAAGCTTTCCTTCCTGTGGTCTATAATATATTTAGTCTACATGGTGCAACACTAATGTCAAGGGAGAATGACCGTTTCTTGAAGCAAACTGCGTTTCATCTTTTGCGACTTGCTGTATTCCGAAATGATTCTGTCAGAAAAAGGGCTGTTCTTGGGTTGCAGATCCTTGTTAGGGTAAGTTGTTTGCTGAATTTTAGTTATGTAAAATCATGAAACGCATATCCTGATACAGATCTTCTTGTGCTTCTAGAACTCATTCAACTATTTCAAGAGCACCACGAGGCTGAGGGTCATGTTGACTATTACTTTGTCAGAATTGCTGTCTGATGTGCAAGTAACTCAGATGAAATCTGATGGATTTCTTGAAGAAAGCGGCGAGGCTCGGCGTCTTAGGAAATCATTAGAGGAAATGGCTGATGTAAGGAGTAAAGATCAGTTGATCGATTGTGGCCTTCCTATTACCGCACTGGACGTGGCTGCTGAAGGTTCCACAGACAGTATGTGGTCTTGGGTAGAGGTTAAGCATCTTTCAAAATGTCTAGTCCAGGCCCTTGATGCTGGCCTTGAACATGCCCTTTTGGTAAGCAAGTTTGGCAAATGAATCCTACTCTACTATCCATATGTGAAAGTGATGTAGCATATATTGCGCTGGGCCTGGCAATCTGATAATAAAGTTATACTTTGAGCGGTGTCATATTTATGCATTTGAATTTCTTGAGCAAGTATTGAGCACTGAACCTGTAAATTTCAATGTTCTTTTTAGGGGTCCGTAATGACTGTGGACAGGTGTGCAGCTGCTGAAGGCTTCTATAAGCTAGCATTGGCGTATGCGCCTGTCCCGGATCTTCACATTATGTGGTTACTGCACCTGTGTGATGCCCACCAGGAGATGCAATCATGTGCTGAAGCTGCACAGTGTGCAGTTGCTGTAGCTGGTGTGATCATGCAGGTTGTAATCTTAGTTTCTGTTCTTCCATCCTGTAATTTCTCTATGAAATTGTATGACCTTCGAACCCTTCATATAGGCACTTGTTGGAAGGAACGATGCTGTGTGGAACAAGGACCATGTTGCTTCTCTCTGTAGGATTTGCCCCGTTGTGGGCACTGATGTGGGCACAGAAGTAGCTGCAGCAGAAGTGGAGGGATATGGTGCATCCAAGCTTACAGTGGATTCAGCTGTCAAGTATCTTCAACTTGCGAACAAACTCTTTGCGCAAGCTGAACTGTACCACTTTTGTGCTAGCATTCAAGAACTCATCATTCCTGTGTACAAAAGCAGAAGATCTTATGGGCAGCTGGCTAAATGTCACACGTCACTCGCGAACATCTATGAGTCAATTCTTGAACAGGAGGCTAGCCCTATCCCATTCATTGATGCTACTTACTACAGAGTTGGATTCTATGGGGAGCGATTTGGCAAACTCGATAAAAAGGAGTATGTGTTTAGGGAGCCACGGGATGTTCGGCTTGGTGACATTATGGGGAAGCTTAATCATACCTATGAGGCTAAGATGGATGGCAATCACACCTTACATATCATTCCTGACTCAAGACAAGTCAATGCTGATGAGCTGCAACCTGGTGCATGCTATCTACAGATAACTGCTGTTGATCCTGTAATGGAGGACGAGGACTTGGAGAGCAGGAGAGAAAGAATTTTGTCTTTATCTACTGGTACTGTTCGTGCACGTGTGTTTGACCAATTCCTTTTCGATACACCATTCACAAAAAATGGAAAAACACAAGGTGGCCTAGAAGATCAATGGAAGAGACGCACAGTGCTCCGGACAGAGGGTTCCTTTCCTGCTTTGGTAAATCGTCTGGTAGTGATAAAGTCTGAATCTCTAGAGTTTTCGCCTGTCGAAAATGCGATTGGAATGATTGAAACAAGGACATCTGCGTTGAGAAATGAACTAGAAGAACCGCGGAGTTCTGAAGGTGATCAACTACCAAGACTTCAAAGCCTGCAAAGGATACTCCAAGGAAGTGTGGCTGTTCAGGTAAGCCTGCACAATACTAACCAGTTCAACTATTGCTTGCTTCTGTATTTTCTTTCTGCTGCTAATTTTCCCACAACGCTGCAATGCAGGTCAATAGTGGTCTATTAAGTGTGTGCACCGCATTCTTATCTGGCGAGCCTGCAACCAGGCTCCGATCTCAAGAACTGCAACAGCTCATAGCTGCATTGCTCGAGTTCATGGCTGTCTGCAAGCGAGCGATTCGCGTGCATTTTAGATTGATAGGGGAAGAAGACCAGGAGTTCCACACGCAACTTGTCGATGGGTTTCAGTCTCTTACCGCTGAGCTTTCTCACTATATTCCTGCTATACTTTCGGAGCTATGACTGTAGCAAGGTGGCAATTAGGTAGCATGTGAATGGTTCTTCTTTCAGTCGGGGCTCCCATCCAGATTTTTTATTTTGAGTAGCCTGGTTGTACAGTTTGAGAACTAACCAGTCTTTGCAGTTCTGCCGTGTCTCGATTTTGGGGTGTAAAGTGTAATTCTTAGCATGGTGTATCTGAATCACGGGTGTAGTTTGTTTGCAGTTTGCTGACAGTGCTAGCAAATTAGCTAGTAACTGCTGGAGTGGACATTTTTATCATTATTCAGGTTTGATTAATACAATGCAAATTAGCCGCTTGGAGAAACTTATTTGAAAAACATGAGCTATTAAAACTGTTCATTTGTTGAATTACGTTTTCAGTTACAGTATTCCAGATAGCTGTGCCTTTTGTTCGTGTTCTTGTTCTACATAGCAACTTGAATGCTTGTGCTGTCAGGAAATGATATGCCAAATTCTCTCTGAAGTATCCGTATGCGTGCGTTGTACCTGTGCACAACGATAAGGCATGTATGCCGTAGTGTAAGACCAGGTCAGTTGTTGCATCAACAGGCCAATAATGCCCTCCATTACTCTGCATTTTCCATTGCAGGAAGTTGAACTTCGAAGCAGGGTTTATGTACATCAAAAGAAAATGCGACAACTTTCTTTCTACAGGCGCAAGCGCGACAACCTAATATTACAACATAGCATCTGTCAGCGACTCAAGAATAGCCAGGTCTTACATACACAGTTCATATACCAAGGATGGTATAAGCTCTTCCACCTTTCATGGTAGATCATCCAATCCAGAAGAATGATGCTTTGGTCTCGCTGAGCTATCAGCTTGCACAGGCATAGTAGTGTTGTAACTTGTTCAGACAGTTGCGCTTCATGAGGGTGAGGCTCGGCAAAAAATATGAGCACGTGTTAGGTACATGAGGAGGCTGAAGTTTCTTATGCCATTACTGCAGTCAGCTAATCAGGTTATTAGGATAGTGTCTAAATGGAGCTGTCAAACCGTTTTACCACTTCTCACACCAGCCTTCTATGTCTCAGTATGTTTTAGCTTTTCCCTTTTCTTTGCAGCAGGCCCAAGACATTCATAAGGATTTGCATAGAAGTAGTCTTCTTCCTTTGGCTGCCCGGCAATAACTCTTCTTCTCGTGGGTTGGCTCATTCGGCCCTCGTGCAGCTCCTTAACAGCAGTACAGAATTCATCCCATGACAGTTCCTGGTCTTCAAAAAGATCTATAAGCTCAACAAGCTTCTTCCTATCAAGCTGTATAGTTCTGTGGAAGCCCATAAACCTGCATTTGCAACATATACTTTCTCAGTTAACCTACGGGTGTCTATTTTGCTGGATTCATTCTTGATCGCTACAGTCACGGTTCTTCAAAACAAGCATCTACATCCACATGAGACCACACATGACAAACCTGTGTGTGCACACAAATATTTCTTTTCTTCTCACTTACCACTCGGCTAACCATGTCATTATGATACATACACATGCTGGCAAGAAGAAAAGAATTCACATTAGGAAGGTCAGAGTAGACATACCTGCGGTGTCCTTCTACAACTTTAGCCATGTTTCCATCATTACTGGGAATAAAAACATCACTTGCGACAGAAACAAGATAGTCCAGGGCTGCCATTTGAGTTGAGTGTTTTCTGAAGAGGCGGAGCTCATCATCAGACAAAAGCATCTCCTTACGCACCTACAGTTCACATACCAGATAAGCATCATTCTAATGTTAGCAGGAAATTTTTGGATGTTGAATTATGATCTGCTTACGATATTTGGGAACTCCATCTTCAATGCAGCTAATCTTTTTTCACCACCATAGATTTCACCTGAGGCAATATATATCCGAGTGTCCCTGGGAAAACCAAGAGCTTTGAGCACTAATGTTGTTTCTCCAGGTGTAAGCGGGCACAATCCCTCTAGCCTTTTCTTCTCAGAGTCTATTTCCTTTTCTTTCCACCAGGGATATGCATACCTGAAGTCCACAGAACAGACAAAAACGAGATTCAAAATAAAGGATGGGAATCTCAAAAAAAAAAGGATGGGAGGAGAGAGTATAGTTAATTTAAAAGCTGTAACGCCAAAGAAACCTCATTCTCGTGAGCTCTGCTGTTTCCTGATTAGAACATCCGTGTGTACAACCAGAGAAGGCAAGCATATCCATCTCATATCTCAGATGAAGCACAACAAAAGATCCAGTCTTCCTGAGACTTGATATCATCTTGTTGCCTAGGGCCTCAATGGATGGTGTAAATCTTAACGCATTGTAGTTAACACGGCACCGAAGCTTTTGGAGCCTTAGAGGAAGGCCATTGTTCGCAAGGCGAGAATCTGTCCTGCTAAAACGTACAACCTTGTGCTTTCGTACAAGAGGCAAGATCTGGAAGCAAGACATCTCTGGAAGTAAGAATCAAACAGAAGACAGAATAGAAGTATAATCTATTTCGTGAGGAAGACTACTTTCTAACCTGTCTCAAATAGTATTTCTCACTAGACCAGCTGACTGGTTGCATTGATAACGGAACTTTCCCACTGAACTTATGTGGGAGTTCTCTGATAATCTTTACCTCATCTCTTAAAGAATAGATGAAATGATTTACATCAAATATATCCCCAAAATCACTGAAAAGTATAACTACATTGAGTCAGCAACTGCAAGTTCTAAATGATATGCTCAACTACCGAAAGAAGTGTGAGAACCACGCACCTAGGATCAGCCCAGAAGGATTGCTTATCGAGTTCAGGTACCACCATGGTCAGATTCAAATAGCGTGCCACAGTTACCATGTCACATATCTGCACAAGGGAAGCTTTCATGAAGAGCATAGCATAGGTAGACACAATCTTAAAGCTACCGTTTCAGTAAAAAGGCCAAAAGAGTTAGCATTAGTACTAACCGCAGCTCGCATTTGGTTCAGACCACCATTGCATGAAATAAGAAGATAGCCGTTACTTCTGTAAAGTCCTACAGGAAAGAAAGGAAGTTTTACTCAGACTGAACTTATTTCCACCAGCGCAAACAGTTGTCAATATCATCAACATCACTAGCAGTCTACCAGAGTGATACTGCATATATGTGAAGAAGAAGCTACACTATAGGCTCAGGTAAAGATGAATAACTGTATTCTTTAGCACTAAAATTTACAGAAAATTCTTCAGGCTAGTTTCAGACTAGCTGCTGTATAGTTACAGTTTTGTGTTTCCTTCTTCAGTTTTTGGCTCTTGGCCAGTTTTTTTGGAATTGTGTATAGTTTCTTTTAAGTGTATTTGTGCTGTACTTGGCATCATCTTGGCGCCTTCTTCTAATACAAAACGACACACATGAAAAATAAAATTACAGCAATGAGAGCAACAAAGTGTTTATGTTCGATGTGTCATCTACATGGCGGTTAGAACCTTATTGATGTTTAATAGAGAAAAACTCCCACGTTACAGAAACAGAAAATTTTCCTTCCAAAATATCAATTATCTCCATGTCTACAACAGACATCAGACCTAGCATTTGTATGCAAAAGACACAAATGCACCTTGTCGACAAGCCAAAACACAAATTAAGACCACACCTTTTGGCATAAAGACAGAACCAAAGCAACCCCAACAAACTGAAAACAGCATAAGACAAGACCAAAGCCATCAATTATTCTCTAGCCCGTCTCCGTCACAACAGCCGATCGAAATCCATTTTTGGCTAATCCACCAAATCGGCATTGCAAACTAAGAGGCAATCAAGAGCTAAGACGCCAAGACAGGGACTATTTAAGAGGAATCATGCAACTATGGACTCAAAGATCGGAAACCCTAAATCTCCGAACATCCCAATGGCACCAGATTAACGATCTACACCAAGAACGACTCAAATTGACTGGGTCGTTCGTTCATATTCCCCGTAAACGATTGGATCCGATTCACGAATGCTGTAGGCAACCACATGTCGACTGCCCTTACCGAGTGGCAAGAAACCCCTCTGAACGAAGACTGTAGCAAGCAGGGCCAGATTCTAAGAACCAAGAATCACCGAACGGCGAGATCAAGAAGACAAGAACCACTCACTCCTGCTAGGCGGAGCTGGGGGCGCAAGGCCCGCGACCTCGTCGGAGGCGGTGGCAGAGCCGTTGCGGTTCCCTACGCAGGAGGGCCGGGCGGCGCGGAGCGGCGAGCGGGGAAGACCGAAGAAGGTGGAGAGCTGGAGGAGCGCCGTCCAGAGCAGTATGCTGGAGGCGACTCGCACCGCCCACCGCAACAGCCCGACACCGCCTACGCGGCGGCGGATCACCGGAAGCGAGGCCTTCTGCTTGGCCATAGGGGATTCCGACCCCTGAAGCTTTACCGGACTCGCCACTAACTAGTGGTCGCGGTGTTCTGAACTAGCGCAGGCGGTCAGGAGCGTTCGTTGTTCTGCTACGGCGTGGGGACGGAGTTAGTTGACATTTGGGTCGGTTGTAGGGTGCTTAACTGCAAGGTTGGTGGTAATTTCTCATGATAATCATCGATTTGGTGCCACTCGCTACCTGGATTTTGCTAAATAAATTTAATAAAGTAAACAAAAACTCCCTTTGTGGGTATTAGAATGTGGGCTATATACGGCCATGAAACACTTCTATATACAGGCGGTTCAGAAAAAGATAAACGTCTTATAATTCGGAACGGAGGGATAGTGCCGCTTACTAAATATTGAAAAGCTAGATATTCACTATTCTCCATGTTAATTTTATAAATTGATTATTTTTAGAGTTTTGAGAATGTGCAATATTCACTCTACTCTAATCCACAGTTTAATCTTTTTATCTCATCTAGAACACAAAGTATTTGGCATTGAGATTTTGCATGCTCCCGGCATACATCATTGACTAAATCTAGAATTTTTCAGATTTTCTCTAAACTTTAAATATTGTTTAAAAAAGGTGACGTGCATGGTCGTGATATGACGCTGCACATCGGCGCAGAAGGTTGGCGCTTGGGGGTGGCGCCCCTAGATTTTTTACAACTGACGTCGTGGTCGTGTGGATAATGCGATGGTCGGATCTTCGATTTGGTGATGGTCACCATCTCCTTGTGTCGCGGTCGATGGCGGTATGAGACGTCATCTTCTCTGCATGCGGAGTTTCGAGGCTGACGGTGGTATGGGACGCCCCCTCAACTCGAGATCAGTTCGATTCGACTAAGTAGGTGTTACGCAAGACGTTTTCGGTGGAGGTGCCAAGTCATGTCTGGCCGGTTGTGGTTATGCACGACGTGTAATGAGGAGGCTTCATGTCATGCATGAACCTATCAGGTGCTACGCACGACGTTTCCTCTGCGGTGTCAAGTCATGCATGTTGCTACTTGGTCAAATGTGGTGTGACAGTGCTTGGAGCCGTGGCGGGATGAGACGTCATCGACTTTGATCGAGTTTCTCCTCTAACAACATCCGGTTAGCGAGGAGTCGTTGGTCGGTTGAACACTTCGGTTGAAACACTTCATTATGATCTAGCAATGTCGACACGCGTTTGCGTCGTTCCTTTGTTGAAGCCGATGGTTCAAATCTCGGATTTGGTGATGAAAATTTTGAGAACGACCTTTAGTTGGACTAGGTCATCGTCAGGGCGAAATTCATCTTTAAAGGTTTTGCCTAATAGTTGTACATTTTCTATTTGTTTATGCATGTTACCATAAAGTTAGTTTTAGCCGAGTGGAGTTATTGCCGCACGACACGAGATCTCAAGCTTGTTTCTTTTTTTCTCTTTTTTTTTGGTTACTTTTGCTGGTCTTGCCTGATTTTTCATAATGTATGGCTATATGCATCAGACAATGCAGAGACCAGGAGTTATCCTCCTTTTGGGAAAAAAACTAATCTGTAACATGATTGCTGCTAAAAGAATAATTCCATAGAAGTAAGGGTGTTAGGCGGCGCCCGGATCCGGCCCACTTCATAAAAAAATAACGCTAAGCTAGTTAGTTTTCTCTCGGTCAGATTTATCTGTTTTTGAACTAAAACTTGATTATGCGGGCATATGCGGTATGCCCGCATGCAACCTGACGTAGAAGTGTGTCCACACAAAAAGTTTCATAATCAATTGGTGCCACGTACATGGCAATCCAGGGTATTTGTATATGTTTTACTATTTGGCTCTGAAAACCTGTTGGTCCGATACCATATAAACAGTTGTATGCAGGCCTGCCTGAAACTGATATAAACAGTTGTATTCAGCCATGCCTGAAATTGATATAAACAGTTGTATTCAGCCTCTCTGAGACTGAATAAGAATTGATATAAGCAGTCGTATTCAGCCTTGCATGAAACTGAGTAAGCGACTTGGATTTGGTTCAAAACTGATGTTCTTAATTATGTGTCTACTCTCCCACTGGGTAAACAGAAATACACTTGATCTTAACTAATCAGTAAAGACAGCTAACGCTTACATGGGGCACTTTCTTGTATGTTTATGTGCTAACACTGAAGGATGATAGGGAAAGGAGGCTACACGCTTACAGCAGTTCTGATGGTTCAGTTCTTCTACACTTTGATGTGAACAATTCGTGGGTACAGCTCCCCAATCTAACGGAATCAATATGAGCATTTACATTCAAGATTAGTTAGGGGATGGAGAAACCCAGCTGTTTCTCGTGGCAACACAGAAGCCGAATAAGAATTCAGCTTTGCTTTTTTTGTTTTTCAGGAAGTACTGTCCATAAAGTGCAGCAGGAAATGCAGAGAGATGGCCGCTTGAGTGGGAGCGAAACGAACTCAAAACAAATTAGATTGAGGGTAGGGGGTTGTGCACGAATTACCATCGACTCAGCAAGAGATTTGCTGTATTCGATTACTCGATATCCAACATGACAGAAGTTTGTTCATACAGAACATCACTAGGTCGCGGAACAACAAGCAGATGGAGAATACAACAGCAAATGGTTTGAATTCAGTTTTGCTTTTTATTGATTTTCCTGGCAGAATTGTCCCCAGTGTCCAGATGGAACGCAAAGAGATGGGAGTTATTGAGGGGAACAGTGGCGTCAAAATAGTAACATTAGCTCAGCAAGAGATTTGCTGTATTCAATAATTGAAATCCAACATGACAGTACTTGGCACAACAACAAACAGCTAGAGATTACAGAAATAACGAACAATCCCTTAATCGAGATCTAACTAATCTTGACGCCATGACTGCGCCCGCCCAAGCCAAGCCTAGCCGCCGAAGCCATAGAGGGTGCGTCCCTGGCGCTTGAGCGCGTAGACGACGTCCATGGCGGTGACGGTCTTGCGGCGTGCATGCTCGGTGTAGGTGACGGCGTCGCGGATGACGTTCTCGAGGAAGATCTTGAGCACGCCGCGGGTCTCCTCGTAGATGAGCCCCGAGATGCGCTTCACGCCGCCCCTCCGGGCCAGCCTCCGGATCGCCGGCTTGGTGATGCCCTGGATGTTGTCGCGCAGCACCTTCCTGTGGCGCTTGGCGCCGCCCTTCCCGAGCCCCTTGCCGCCCTTGCCTCTCCCAGACATCGCCGGCCGCCGCTCTCCTGCTGGGACCTGCTCCTTTTTTGTGTGTGGTTTGCTGAGCTGTTGCTGCGCTGCGATGAGATGTGACGTTCCTGCCGTGGTGGGGTGGGGGTTTTATAGAGGCGAGGGTTGTGGGCGAGCGCGCAGGAGCGATCCGCGTGATGCCGGGTTCAGCCGTTGGATGCGAGGATTGTGGGCCGTTGGATGGTTGGGTTGCGCGGATCGGTGACCTGGCGGAGCGGGGAGCGGGAGGTGTGTGCTTTTCGTGTGAGGAACTGGCGGGACAACAGAATCAAAACGGGCTCGTGGCCGCGCCGTGTTTGTTTGTTTGGTTTGAGCGCCGTGTTTGTGGTCGGATAGTTTTGGTTCGTCTCGTGGATAACGGTGGACCCGCGAATTCAGAAATGTCAGCCAATTGAGAGTGGGCCCGTGATGCCAGTGCAAATCAACCGATTCTTTTTTTTTTTTTGAAGGAAGGATCCAATATATAAATTCAAGAAACTCAGTACAAATTACAAGCAGGTCCAGAAGAAAAAGAAAATTACAAAAGGACCCAGAAACTTGCACAGAGCCCCTCGAGTCACCTGAAGAAAACGCAATTGGATCCACGCCGCACCCCAAGCTCCTAGCTGCTGCAGGAGACGCCGTACCGCTCGCCGCCGGGAAGAAGGCGCCGCCACACATTGTAGAAAGCCGCAGAAGCCGTCCGCCGCCAAGCGTCGAAACTTAGTCTCGTTGAACGAGCACGGCCACAGCTCCGTCTTCCCCGCTCCGCCCATCTTCCAGCCGCCTCCGCCTCAGCCAGGACCACCACCAGCAACACCCAGCCACCTCCAGACGGCACTCCCCTCGCCACCATGGCCGGCCGGAGAGCCATCAAAGGAGTAGACCACCAGAACCACCTGCAGCAAAATCGAATCGCCCTCCACCACCACCTCCTCCCCTCGCCACCACGGCCGGCCGGAGAAAGGATGGAGGAGAGGACCCGAGCACTTCCACACCACCCTGCCCCAGAGCATGCGTCGTTGTTCTGCAGCATATCCCGTCCGCCACCATGGCGACCAAGAAAAGCTCCAACAGCCACACACAAAACCAAGGCAAGGCAGCACTCACGAACCTCGAGCTTATTTTGAGGGTAGACCGCGAGATCCCCTCCGCCCAACTCTGGCCCCGACCTCCGGAGCTCCATGGCCAGGAAGATCACCGCCGCCGGCCGCCGGAGATGGCTCGAAAACTCCAACAACTCAATCCCCTTCGGCAAAACGCCATACTCCACAAGGGCACAAGCAAACCTAGCTACTCTACTACAGCTACTAAGTACAGGAGGGTGACCGGCGCTTCCCCTCAGCCAACTCCAGCCGGCGGCGCCGACGAGAGTGGCCTCGGTTCGGCCCGGGAAGCACACGGGAGCTCTCAGCTACAGGGAACTAGGAGAGAGAAGGAGAAGATAAGAATGAGCGGTCAGCTACACACGTGATCCTTCTTTCCGAGTGAAACAGGATTATTTGAATACTCCCTCCGTCGCATTTACTTTAGTGATTTAGGCACGTAAAATAAGGACGCTGTGTAAAATGGGACATACTAACTATCGCCTTGTCTCTTGTATTGTATCAATGCTATGTCACACACTTTCTTGAAATATCTTGTACAATTTGGGCCCCACTGGATTCTACGCATGTAATATGGGTCTCTTTTCAAATGCTAAATGTTGTGCAATTGCATTGAAAGGCAAATTCTAGCTAACGCACCGGAGCAACCGTTATATCTAGAGAATCAAATATTCTTCATTTATACATACATTTTTTTACATGGTAATACGATTCTCATTGATAAATAAAAGACGAGATGCAAAGTACGTATACACCGATCTTACAGATCTGAAAAGATAGGATAAACCTATGTGACAAACCAACGCCTATCCATCTTCTTCGGCACCACCGTAGCAGCCACCAAAGAAAAAATAGACAGATCACCTCTTCACCCGAGCTCGACGCGGCTCCATCGCTGATCACCAGCTTTTCGGACCTCCAAAGTAGTTTGCCATAGGACAAACCATTGCCGTTGAAAGAATCAGACCGGGGCAGCACGACCCCGGACACGCCATCGAACTTCAGCACTGGCACCCCCGCACGACGACGTCGGAGAAGGGAACCAGAACCATCAGCCTTCAACCACAAACCCAGCACAAGATGCACCATCTTCCAGCTGTCACCAGTGCAGACCACTGTCTGCACGTACTGCTGAACGAATCATCTCTGCTCCACCATGACGCCGGAGACAACGCCGCAGCAACGGGGACAGAACAGGAGGAAAAACCCATCTGATGGAGTCGTCGCCGCCGCCTCGCCGACACCATCCATGGACCCTACAGCCACTGATCTAAAAGATCGGCAAGCACACAATGCCACCAATTCCGAGACGCCGCCATGAAGGACAACGCCGGTGTGGGAGTAGAGTTGAGGCAGATTTATTTGCCCGGGCACCGCTCCCACCACCCCAACGACGCACCATGCCAGAACCTTCCTAACCCTAACTACCATGCAAAAACGGGGTCCCCCTCCCTCCTGCCGCCGGAGCGGCAAGCGGAAGGAGAGAGGCCCAGCTCTTCCGCCGGTGGAGTTTGGTGGAACAAGGGCGTCGCCTCCTGATCGCCTGAGCGGCGGCTAGGTTAGGACGAGTGAACGACTACCCATTTATACATACATTTTGTAAGCTCTAATCATATTTTTATCGGTCAGCAAACTGGTGAGATTGAAAGGACAATACACAATAACAATAAGTGGGCTTTGGTGTTAATGACATATGAATTATGGGACTAACTTTTTTTAGCTACGTGTGTACGTGTTAATCCCATGGAAAAAGACACAATGTTGGTGGGAGACCCTCACTTTCAACAAAAAGGAAAATGAGACTCCCCTGAAGACCATCACAATTCCAAGGCATCAGACGGTCCGCTGTCATCATTGACACCATCGTCCACAAGAGAAACCAATTTAGGTTCCTCCTATAGTTCGTCCACCTCTAAACAACATAGAGACTATACTATGATCTCACCGAGTTCTCCCATACATTGTGATTCCGTTGTATCTCTCCATATAACTAGTAAGGCAGGAGTTGGGTTGTTACACGTACAAGGGGCATGAACATGGTTAAATCGATGTCCCGAGTTCTGTATGCGACCTCGGCTCTCACGACTAAACAAATCATGTGCTCTTCCGTCTATTGGTGATGCTGTTTACCCCTTGAGATTTATCCCTCGATATGATTAGAGTTCCCCTCAAGGAACTTGAATTCCATGGTAAAAGTTGTGTCTCCGTGTCAACTTTGGCTACTTCTATCCTTGTGTTACTTTGCTTAGCGATGATCTCTAGCTTGCTAACTTGTTTATCATATTGGTAGCACTATCTTTCTTACATATATGATTGTATCATTTAGGAGACAACGTTTATTTTCCACGGTGTCTATAAAATCCACGAAAATGATCAAAATCCATAGTCGCCAATTCACCCTAGTCTAGTCAACCATCATTGATCCTTCACATGTTGACTGACGACATCAATTTGGAGGTGACTCTGTATGAAAACTGATTCAAATTTTGTCATTAGAAAGTTTAGACAAATTTGTGAAAACTGAAGGTATGGGAAGGTGAAAATATTCTGATGGAGAGCATTGCATTGGGTAATCATTTAATTATCAGAAAATTCATCACGTTCTTGCACACCAAGAAGAAAACAGTAATTCAAGCCAGTTGCTACAAAGGAGCAAAAGATAACATGAAACTACATGACTCGCAAAATAGAGTGAGACTGAATAGTACAGATTTATGCATCTGCGTCAAAGTCCAAAAGGATTACAAAATATCTCATCTGGCTCTCATTAGTACAAAAAATTAGACCTTCAAATAGCCGCACCGGACAACTCCAATCTATATTTCTCTTGTATACGTTAATGTATTATAAAGACTAAATAAATAGAATGGAAGATGGAGAACAAATGGTGAATCAAGGAAAAATTCTAAGATTAAACTGGATCTAAACTCACTATTCCAGAATGGTAAGGTAAGCCAAAACTATATGCTGGGGTTCTTCTTAAGTTACTGCCCTGTTTCTGCCTATGATGAAGATGCCACCTCAATGGCGCTACCAAGGGGCCATGCTGCTTCGACAAATGAATTTCCATAAGGCACCTTCTTTACTAATGTAATATCTTGATAGGGATCCACACCTAAGGAATGCAGGCAAAAAGAATTAAAAAATGTTGAAAGCTTCTCACGTTGTGAATTTTGCACTTCTAAATTAAGCCATACCGAATCCATCAACAAGTAATGTGTGCTGGTAGACAAGATCCATGCAAAGGTATGGAATGTTTTCTTCTGAAACATCAGGGTAGGTGGCTTGTGCCTCCTTCACATTCAGTTTACAAACACGTCTTGCAGCTTCTTCAAAGTCAGACGGTTTAACCTTAGCAACTGCTTCCTTCGGGTTTACGAAACCAGCCTGAGCAGACAATAAGCGACAATTAAATGTGTAATGTGACAGGCAAGCAGGTCAACAGCAACCAACGTCAGAACAGTAAGAAATTTAGCCATCAACTTATGCCAGAGGAAAGACTGGTGGTTTATGGATTCCTAAAATACACGATTTAGATCTGCTTGACTGCATGCTGGTTACTACGTGGTAATTTTCTTGGAAGAGAACAGTTTGCTTTAAACAAAAAAGGGTTTACATGGCATGTTGCATGGTAGATGATCATATGGGCCTGTCATGCAGGGTATTAACTGGCAGGTTGGCAACGGTAGCAATATTCATTTATATGGTGGAAACTTGTTGGGAGCTGCAGTTTAGCAGTTCAATGATGGGTTCTCTAGCTCATGTGGGTGACGGATCAATTTGAAATTGGCTTCTTCGATTGTTGATTGATGAAACTCAGGTTTGAACTGTTAAAAGTTGTTGTGTTATTTTAGGAACCTGACTGAATGATTTGGAATTTTGTCAATAACATGATGTATTACGTGAGTCCATTGTAGGCTGTCATCAACTTCAGTGCATATGGTCAATAAACCCAACTTGGTGGTACAGATTATTAATGCCATGTGCGAACTCCTGCCATTTGGCAATTGCGCTTTCCACCACGTAATCAAGATTGCTGTTGGAAAATAACATAAAAAGCCTCTAACCACAGAAAAATTGATCAAGAAGGCATCAGTATTGGTCAAGATTTCGAATATGTATATGTGGTGGTCAAGTGATAATAATCAGTGTGCGAAATATTTTTTGTATCGTGGCATGATGGTGTGTCTGGAAACGAAGGAGTGCAGTTCCTTTGAAGCGAAAGCCTGGCTAGACTTAGGGGATGCTGTGGGCCCAGGTGGTGCTGCATTTGCAAGGACCCGTTGTGGCTACAGATCAATCACTGTAGGAAGGCTAGAGAGTGAGTCAAAGGAACTACTGAGGATAGCCTTGAAGTGAAGTGGAACGTGAAGGCTCTGATAGTGATAGGTGTTGTCCTGACCCGCATTTATCCAAGATGAAAAACATTTGCTGGGCCTGTGTTGTCTGCTACTTTGATCAGTATGTATTATCTGACTGGTTTGTTATTTTTTGCTTTGCTGGGAATGGGAAGGTATTCAACAATTTTTCCATCAGGTTGTAACATCGTTTGAGTGCTTGGTTTCCTACTTCCGTCAATGCAGCTGTGGTACACTTTTGATTGCGAAAAAAAGTGTATCTGTCAAAAGGACTTACCTCAGCAGCTCTATCAAAGAAAAATGATGCTACAAAAAGATTCTTCTGTCCATCTCCACCCCCACCATTCCATACACCACCAAAAGTGCATTTCATGTGAGTGCATGCCGGTTCATCAACTTTAAGAGCTCTCACTGCAACAGTCCTGCACTTTGAATAACTAGCACCGGAAGACGAACCTGATGCCTCAAATGTATCATCACCGTATTGGTATTTCCCTACAATACAATGCAAATGGTAATTAAATTCTAACGTTGTTATACACGATCATAAGGATCAATTGACACCATAAAGTCGAAGGAACTACAGGAGCAATTGACACAGTGAATTCGAAGGAATTTTCCATCTATTGGGAACACTGGAAAATGCATATACACTCCTACCGAGCATAATATGACAGTAGAGCAGTCATGCTTATATCAATGCCTGTATTTAGTTTATTATGCAGAACACTGAAATGTTCTATTAGTACTCTAAGGCATGCAAAATTCTACAGGATGACAAAAGAGGATGCTTATTTTGGAACATCGTACAAATCCCTGCATATGATAGAACAATGTTCATGAAAAAGAAATACATTTTAGTTTTATAATGAGCATCCGTCATTATGATGCTGATAAAGAATGATGTAAATTCATTTGAAGTTTCAAATATGTAATAAAGAGATGATGTATCAGTTCTAAACGTTTGGAATGTTGGGCTTGGAAGATTAAAGCAAAAGAAAGCAGTCATACCATGATATCCGGCCAACATGCAGTTGCTGTAATCATTGCTTTCACTGGCCTTTAAGATCTCTGCTCTAGCCGCCAGCAAACCATAACGCAAATAACTGCGGAAAACAATGTTTGCAGTTATGGCAATGGTCTTTACCTATCTTACTTAAACGGAATAAATATTGTGATATCAGTTGTAGTAAACAATATTGTTCTACATCAGAGAGGTCAGAGGTGACAGACATACTGCACATGTAGTGACCTCCATGCCAAATCATTTAAAACATAACATGATGCTAAATTTGACAATTCTGTTGTAATAAACCAATTTAAAGTAACATTACAAGTCCTCAATTTTTTCGCCTACACCAACTTGCTTGGGACAAAAGGCTTAGTTGTTGTTGTATTACAAGTCCTCAATTTTTTGGGGGATGGGGTGGGTGGCAGGGTGGATAGCAGCCAAGATTACCTGGGAGATGCAAATGGGACAACCCACAACTCATTGGGTAGTTTACTTCCGCTCAATTCCCTTCTGCTAATGCAAGTCATGAAGCCAAATAACTAGATGAACCATTGGGCAGCCCAAACTTGCCCCTTACGGCACGGTACATCGGACAGTGGTTACTGTCCGGTACCAACTTCCATAAATGATGGCTGCCTTCCTTACAGTTGACCTAGGAGTCCAAACTCCAATTTGTAGGTCATTCCTACTAGAGGCACCATAACTACACAGCCTAAAGACTGATTCGGTAAAATGTGCCCCCCTAATAAACGGTTCTAGAATTATTGTGTAGTATTTTGGCAGAAAAATAAATGGACAGAAAGTTCAATAATATTTGGACATTTGGAGTTAGGATTGCAATAACTTATTTGATGCATACCTGTGAACATAAAGATAATATGTTGTTCCCTTTAGCAGAAGCCTCTTTACATACAAATCTTCGCCATCTGGAACTAGAGGAGCCTTTGCTGCATCCTTTTCTGAGATAGCATAGGCCATTTGGACAGAACCACCACCTAGATCAACCACTCCAACAGTTTGTGAGTAAGGCTTTCCCAATTTCTCCAATAGATAGTTGATGGTAACCTATAAGAACAATGAACGTTGATGTAAAAGAAGAATGCATATTGCTTCCAAATGGTCAAGGTGACAAAAGAGCAGCCCTTGGAAAGTTTGCTTTACTTCCATCTAGACCAAGAACTCTCTTCGTAGGAAACATATATACAACAGTTTTGGAGGAAACGTATGTACAACTGGGACTGCATTGATCATACCCACTGGAATGCACCTTCCTGAGATCCATCGAGAACGGTGACCCAATCTGGTTGGGATTTGAAAGAACTCTTGTCACGAAGAAGATCCCTAACCTGCAGAACTGGTAATTAATAACAACCAAAAGAACGACATATATGCTAAGAAAATTAAACACGGTAAGTGCCACATCAATAAAAAAGATGATACTATATGTAAATGGCATGATCCAATCTTGACAGAATGACACGAACAAGACATGTGCTGGATTATCACAAGGAGAACATTTACCGCTTGCAAAATTTCTTCAGACCTTTCAGCTCCTAATGCTCTGAGACCTGCAGTGGCCTGCATAAGGGTTCAACAATGAAAAATCGCCAGAAAATCCTGTTGCGAAATTCTGTAGATACAGAAAAACGTTACTCACCCCAACCCTGACAGGTGTTTGCTCACGCAATTCTACAGGGACTACTTTTTCAGCTTCCTCAAGAAGAGAAACAAGTGACTCAGCAGCCTCCTGTGGATCCTTAGCATAAGCACTCAAGCCTGGTTTTGTCTGAAAAGAAAGAATATGGAATATCAGATAATTGTAGTTTCCCCTCTCTTCAATCCATGGAAAATTGTTCTTTTTTATTCAAGTTATTACACCGTGGCAGCAGTATTCGAAGATTTTAAATCATTTTTTGGTCTAGGAAGAAACAAACATCTTTCTCTGCAAGGTCCATGAAACTTCTAAAGATCATGCATAAATCTTTCCAGAAGAGGACAAGCCTTAAGAAGGTAGTAAACTAGTGCTTCTTACTTCTCTGGCCAAGAACAGGAGGTAGCTTTGACAATGATAAGCAATTACTAATGTTTTAAGTTTGACAAACTTTAGTCATCAAACACCTTACATTAATTGACAACCAACCTGGGTTCTATAATTGATAAAAAAACAGATTGACGGCGGTTCAAAGCAGTTCTTGTCTAGTTTGCAATATGATGGGGTTTAGCAACTGAATCGTTCTAAAATTCAACAAATTTCCCCATATTATTTCTAGAACATCACTCAGGTAAAAGGCAGGTTGAACATTCATTTTCTTACAATATTTTAGAAAATACCAGCTAGTTTTGCTTGACATATATGCATCATTCCATAGTTCAGCTGACAAAAGAATAATGAACTCAGCTTAGTTAACTAGATAGACGTGATCATCCATAAGGTTCACATAACTAGGTGACAATTATTGTTTTAGATAGACCCGCACCAGGTTCTTGAGTTTAGTGGGTAGATATCAACAACAAACACAGCCATGCTTCCCACAAACTTGAGCCAATCATAAGCCAAATGGCTGGATTTCGTTTATAGTTGCAACAGGGGAAATGGGTTGGTCACTTGGTTGTCGACTTCTCGCGGGGTGATGTGTGTGCTAGCATGCCCAACTGCATTATCGCAACTAGCATCGTTTGTGTTATCTATTCCTAATGTCTTTAAACAAACCACCAATGTACATACTGAATTCAGTTATTTGAATTGTGGGGGTACTAGATAGTAGGTTCACGAGTCCAACGTTCTACTCAGTGCTACCATATAGCTATTCATCTGCAGCACTCCGTAAGTTGTTCTGTTTGCTCTCGCGTGTACATGTTTTGCAGGAATGAAACAATGTCCTTAAGAATATCAAACCTAGTAACAATACCAGATCCACCTGACAACGCCAAGCACATTTTTTTTATTAAGGATAAGTAAACCCAAAACAATCCAACCAAGTCACCTGCTTGAAGAGCTCGATCTCATTGCCTATAGGGACGAGATCCAGGTTCCCGTCGAAGCAGTAGACGTGCACGCGGCTCCCGGAGCTCCCGGCGTCAAATATCACCGCGTACCTGTTCGATCCGTCACCAACTCCGCCCACGGCCTGGGGCCCCCACCTCCTGCCCCCGGTGGCGACGAGCACACCGGTGACCGAGGCCGGGGAGCGCGGCATGAGGAGGAGAACGAACGAGATGAGGAGCACCGGCGAGAGCAACACCATCAGCACCCCGCGGTAGCGGTGCACGCGGTCGGACACGGCCTCGCCCTGCTGCTGCCGCGCGCCGGCGGCCGAGAAGCGGCGCATCCTGGCGGCCGCCGCGGCGGCATCGGCGGCGGAGGGGCCAGCTGTGAGGTCGTCGGCCGGGAGCAGATCGGCCGCCGAGGGCGAGCGGTAGCGGATGCGGCCGTTGGTCGGGGAAGGCTTCACCGCCTCCTGCTGCGACGGCTCCAGGGCGGCGGACGGGGCGGCCGCGCGCGGCCGCGCACAGCGTCGAGGTGGGGTTGGGGTGCGCGACGCAATTGGCGCGCGGCGTGTCTCTCCGCCGCGGCTCACAGCGACCGCTGGGCCTGGGTTTGACCCCGGGGCGGCATTGCGATCGGAGCGGCGAACTGGTGAATTGGGAGATGAATTGCTTGGTTTGATTGGAGGGAAGGGACTCGTGCGCCGGGCTCGGGAAAGGGGAAGAGCCGAAGAGGACAGAGAACCGGTGTGGTTCGGGACGAGGTGGCGTGCTGGTCAGTTTGTTTTTCCGGTGATGAAGCCGTGACGTGAAATATGCCGGTGGGACTGCCGCTGCTCCTTGGGCTTGGCTGCGGGCTGCAGCCGCCAATTGGCTACACTGCCAGCGCACCTCGAACTCCGGTGCCCGATCTAAAATAAAATAAAATAATGCTCGAACTCGGGTGTCATATTTTCTCTCTGATTCATATCAGAAAACCATAGGGATGAGTAAAGACTTTTAAATATGAACTAATGATATAAATTCCCTGTCATATAAAATACTCGTGAAAATAGGCCCTGAATGCATTCGACATATATTTTTAGTGTAGGATTTGCTCTATATCTTATTCCACCGTTAAACATGACCACACTACGACATGTATGTCGATCTGCGACGGTTTCATTTTAACGGATAGCGATTCCGTGGTAAATGGTGACAGTCAGTGAGGGATTCGATTTTTTCCTTCACATTTCCATTTGAGTCCCGTTCGGCGCCGAAAATGGATGACGGATAGCCTCTAATCGTCATCGATCTCTCGGTATATCGTCACAGTTTAGCGGGCGAGCCAAACAACACACTCTCGGACACAAACAATTGAGCTACAAAGCACTGAATATTCAAAATGGAAGAATTTAGGATATCGTCAATCGTTTGTCCTTTTATTCATTCAGGCATTTGCATGTGAGGAGAAGGTTAGGTAGCCGTCTTAATACACGATAACTTTTATATAAACAGTATGCTAAGTTACATACCACAGCCTGTGCAGCGAGCTGTTAACTTTTGATACGGAAAAAGTTGTGAAAATATACCAGTTTAGAAGGTTTCATCGTGCTACATTTAATGGTGAAAAGGGATTTTTAAATCGGACCAACGGTTTAAACTAGAATAAAATAAGCTTTTTGTCATAAAGTGCATGCACATATGTGTATGAAATCGTTCAGTACGTATCCCTATACATAATGCTTCTACCTATATAGCAAAGTCGTATATAGCGCTCAGTGAGTTCTACATCATTGGATTTGAATCGTGATTCGTGTAACTATAAGTTGCAAGTTAGGTTAAAAGATAAGATTTTTTCACTTACATCTCAACTGTTGGAAATTTTTGTGATCAGTGGTAGGCGTGAGTTGCAACATGGGGTTGTAACTAAGTTTTGATGACGCCATTTGAGTGAGAATTAAGGATCGAGAACAGTTTGGCTCCTCGTCTTAGCACGACTATCGTAAAAAGACAAAACACTGGCCATTCTGAGTTATGTAGACCTATATGATGTGATGACTCCATCGGATTCCCTAACTTATCATACATCAATTATTATGTGCAAGAAAGAAGTTCCGATAGTATAAATCGAAAGCGCATGTGGGTTACACAGAGTATCCATTAGAACTTTAGAATCAATTGAATGGACATGACGCAAAATGATAACCATTGCCATCTCTAGGAGAAAAATACGACGAGACGTCACACATAGCTGAAAATCCTCTATGACCATGACGGAAGGACTTATATGTGAGAACTGAGCTTTCTTACAAATCGAAACGGAAGATCAAATATACACGCATCTCAGCTGTCTGATGACACACGAAATGCGAAAGATGCAGCGTCAGAGAATACGGGCCGCACGTAAACTAGCATTCGTCATATCAAAACAAGTACAATAAGTTTATGTAAGCAGGATATAAAGAATAAAATAATATTTTTTAATGATATGCAAGAGATAAGAGGGAGAGAAGGTAAGTGGACTCTCATGTAGAGCCACATTTAGCACGTGCTCCTAGTCACCTAGTGAGAGTGAGAGTCCCACCAAAGGTCCAGCATTTTGCCTGGCACCTTGCTACAGATTCTTTGCCAACATGGAAGAATAAGCATATTCGTACACTTGAACTAACCGATCAGTGTCCTGTGTGTGGCATGGAGTGAAAGGACAAGGATGTCGCCTAGAGGGGGGTGAATAGGCGATTTAAAAAAAAATCGGTTTAGGCTTGATAATTGCGGAATAAAACTAGGTGTTTAAATTAACAAGCCAATAACCTAAATATACTAGGTTCACCTATGTGCACCAACAACTTATGCTAAGCAAGGCAAGTAATAAAGTGATAACAATAGAATACTTCAAGCACGAAGACTATCACAATGTAAAGTGCATAAGTAAAAAGCTCGGGCATAGAAATAACCGAGGCACGCGGAGACGAGGATGTATTCCCGAGTTTCTCCTTTTTAGGGGAGTACGTCTCGTTGGAGAGGTGTGAGCCACCACAACAGGTTGGTCTCAATGCCAGAAAGGCTTCACCTTCTTCTCCGATGAACCGCACCACAAAAGGTTTGGTTCACCTTCCACTATCGGAATCCTTCGAGGCGGAATTCGGAGCCTTTACAACAACAACCTGGGGCACAACCCACAACTGGATTGGGTGCTCCCGGATGGCTACAAGTGACCACAAAAGGTCTCAACCACCACAATGGCGTCTAGGGTCCAAAGACTCAAGAGTAACAAGCTCACAAACTTTCAACTTCCACGAATCCTCATGGAGAGCACAAACCGATGCACAAAGCAATGGCAAGAGCACAAGTACTCAAATCCTTCACTCTCAAATCCCACCAAAAGCAACTAATTCTTATGGGGGGAGAAGAGAGGAAGAACAAAGAAGAGAACCACACAAGAACTCCAAGATCAAGATCTACTAGGTTCCCCTCACTTAGAGGAGAGATGGATTGGTGGGATTGTAGATTTAGATCTCCTCTCACTTTCCCTCAAAGATATGCAAGAATCATGGGAGGGATTGAGAGGTAGGCAAGCTTTTTCAAAGGTCAACAATGGAGAGAGAGGGGGAAAACAAGCTCAAGAACATGGGGAACCATTGGGGAAGAAAGCCCCTTAAATAGGTCCCCTTAAAAATCTGCCCGTTGGGCAGTTTTCGCGAGGCCGGCCTGGTGCCTGGCCTGGCCGGCCTAAATAGCCAGGAGGCCGGCCTACCACCCGAGAGCCCCGGCCTTGGGCCCGGCCTCGGAGCCGGCCTGGCCGGCCTGAAGAGGCTGGAGGCTGGCTGACCACCCGAGGGGCCCGGCCTTGGGCCCGGCCTAGGGCCCGGTGAAAGGACATAGTCCGTTAATCTTGTTTTAATGTTTGAACACAACACTTAGAAGTATTTAACACACCGCTAAGTGTATACAGGAAATATGACCATCTATATCAAAAGATACTAGTGGATCTCTCTCTATGCAAAAAGGGAAGAAAAGTGGATTGTCGGAAAGTTTAAGGTGAAGGGAGAAGAGTCGGTGCAAGGCGGCCGGACCCCAGGCCGGTTTTGGCCGGTCTCCAGGCCGGCTGTGTTGGCCACCGTGCCGGACTCCCAGCCGGTTTATGCCGGCCTCAGGTCCGGTCCTCTCGGCCACGCGCCCGGACCTCCAGCCGGTTTTGGCCGGCCCCAAGGCCGGTCTTGGCCCTTGCACCTCTGCTGGCTCCCAGTGCCCCGGCCGGTCCTCAAGCCGGTTTAGGCCGGCCCAGAGGCCGGTCCCCTCGGGTGACAGGCCGGACCCCAGGCTGGTTTAGACCGGCCTAGAGGCCGGTTCCCTCAGGTGGCTGACCGGACCCCCAGCCGGTTTGTGCCGGTCCCAGGTCTGGTTTCCCTCTGCGCAGCGACGACTTACCTCTTCAACGGTCACTTATTGAAGGGGACTATAAATACCCCTTCACCTACCTTTGGACAACCAGCTTGACCACATTGAAGAACACCATTAATTGCAAGCTCAAGATTTGATAGATCTCCCAATCCCTCCACCCAAACTCGTTGATTCTTGGAGGATTGAAGGAGAAGCCCCGGATCTACATCTTCACCAAGCCGTTCTTCATTTCCCCCTCATTCACTTGAGGGACCCTTTGCTAGGATTTCCTTTGGGAAAACCTAGCTCATTATTGTACTCACTTGTTGTCTTTGTGACAGATTTCCAGCTGTTCGGGAGCCCCCAATCCTCTTGTGGGTTGTGCCCCGGATCGTTGTTGTAAGGGCTCCGGATTCCGCCTTGAAGGATTCCGATAGTGGAAGGTGAACCAAACCTTTGTGGTGCGGTTCATCGGAGAAGAAGGTGACGCCTTTGTGGCAGTTGAGTTTTGACCTTCGTGGTAGCTCACACCTCTCCAACGAGACGTACTCCCCTAAAAAGGAGGAACTCAGGATTACATCCGTGTCTCCGCGTGCTTTCACTTCGGTTACTTCTATCCTTGTTTATAGTCTTTACTTCGAGTACCTTGCTTAGTTGCTAGCTTGTCATATAGGTAAATTCACCGTAGTTGCATATCTAGAGAATTTACCTTTTGTGTCAAGCCTAATTTGAAAAAGTACTAAAATTGAAGTAGCACCTATTCACCCCCCCCCCTCTAGGTGTCATACGATCCTTTCAATTGGTATCAGAGCCTCGGTTCTCTTGTTGGGCTTAACCGCCTAAGAGAAGTATGACACAAAGTGAGGGTGATCCCGTGGAGGACCAAGCCACTACGACATCCATGGCCGATCTCAAATTGATGGAGACATCTTTGAAATCGTCCATGGATACCTGATGTCTACGTGTGCTTCTATTCTTGTAGACAGTGTTGGGCCTCCAAGAGCAAAGGTTTGTAGAACAGCAGCAAGTTTCCCTTAAGTGAATCACCCAAGGTTTATCGAACTCAGGGAGGTAGAGTCAAAGATATCCCTCTCAAGCAACCCTGCAATTAAGATACAAGAAGTCTCTTGTGTCCCCAACACACCCAATACACTTGTCAGATGTATAGGTGCACTAGTTCGGCGAAGAGATAGTGAAATACAAGTAATATGGATGATTATAAGTAGCAATTGCAATCTGAATAAAGATGGCAGCAAGCAAACATGTAGCAGAACTTGTTGTAAACGGTGTTTCAATGCTTAGAAACAAGGCCTAGGGATCATACTTTCACTAGTGGACACTCTCAACAATGATCTCATAACTGAATAAGTAAAAGCTACTCTTAAACACTCTCTTGTTGGATAACAAACACCATTCATTGTGTAGGGCTACAAAAGCACACCTCAAGCCGGAGTAAACAAGCGCCACAACGTCATAAAGGAATCACACACGGTGCACACACTGTCACCTTTACACCGTGGAGAGTACCGGAGTTCATATTAAAGTAACCTCTAGAGTGCATAATAGATAAAGAGTAACATCTACATATTCAACTAGATTAGCACAACTGAACACAAGTAAATACTACTCGGGATTATTCTCCTTCTTGATAACACAAGAGTACTACGTGTAGGGCTGCAAGAGCACTCCTCAAAGTCTGAGTAAACAAACACCACAATTCCCAAGAATAAGCCATGATAAATGTCTAAATTATTCATAGAGTCACACAAGTACCCACACTGTCACCTTGATACCGTGTTGTCACAATGACTCCAGAAACTAGACAAAATCACTTGAGTAGCATAAACATTATTAATGTATTCAGCGATACTAGCAATACACATGATCACATAAAGATCACACCATGGGAGAGAGAGATAACCACATAGCTACCGGTAGAGCCCTCAGCCTCGGGGGAGAACTACTCCCTCCTCATCATGGGAGTCAGCAGCGGCGATGAAGATGGCGGTGGTGTCGATGGAGATGACTCCGGGGGCAATTCCCCGTCCCGGCGGCGTGCCGGAACAGAGATTCTGTCCCCCGAAACTTGTCGTCGATGGCGGCGGCGCTGCGGAACTCTTCTGGAAATATGACTTCGTTTTTAGGGTTTTCGCGTCTGGGCAATATATAGGCGAAGGGGCGGCGTCGGTGGAGGCCCGAGGGGCCCACACCATAGGCGGCGCGGCAGGGGGCCCATCGCGCCGGGGTGTGGTTTGGCCACCTCGGCGCCCTCCTTCGTCTCTCCTTCGGACTCCGTGACGGTGCTGGAAAAATAGGGACGTGGCCTTTTGTTTCGTGCAATTCCGAGAATATTCGCAGAAGTACTTTTCTGAACCAAAAACAGCAGAAAACAGGGAACTGGCACTTCGGCATCTTGTTAATAGGTTAGTCCCAGAAAATGCATAAAAGTGATATAAGTGTATATAAAACATGTAGCAAATGGTATAATATAAGCATGGAACATCAGAAATTATAGATACGTTGGAGACGTATCAAGCATCCCCAAGCTTAGTTCTACTCGTCCTCGAGTAGGTAAAACGATAACAACAAATAATTTCTGAGGAGACATGCTTTCACACAATCTTGATCATAATATTGCAAGGCTCATGTCATGAATGAAGTGACTCAAAGCAATGGTCTATAGTTTGCTAACAGATAGATAAAGAGTAAACAATGAATCATATAAGCAAAAACTTTTCATGAATAGTACTTTCAAGACAAGCATCAAAAAGTTTTGCATAAGAGGTAACTCATAAAGCAATAGATTCAAAGTAAAAGGCATTGAAGCAACACAAAGGATGATTAAGTTTCAGCATTTGCTTTCAACTTGTAACATGTATATCTCATGGATAGTTGTCAACATAAAGCAATATAACAAGTGCAATAAGTAATCATGTAAGAATCAATGCACACAAAGTTGACACTAGTGTTTGCTTCTGAGATAGAAAGGAGTAGGTAAACTGACTCAACATAAAGTAAAAGATAGGCCCTTCGCAGAGGGAAGCAGGGATTAAATCATGTGCTAGAGCTTTTTAAGTTTTCGAAAGCATAAGAGAGCACAAAATAAGTATTTGAGAGGTGTTTGTTGTTGTCAACGAATGGTAGTGGGCACTCTAACCCCCTTGTCAACCAGACTTTCAAGAGCGGCTCCCATGAAGGACGTTATCTCTACCAGCAAGGTAGATCATCCCTCTTCTCTTTTGTTTACACATGTATTTTAGTTTCTTTATAGATGACACTCCTCCCAACCTTTTGCTTACACAAGCCATGGCTAACCGAATCCTCGGGTGCCTTCCAACATTCACATACCATGGAGGAGTGTCTATTTGCAAATTAAGTTGCTTACTGATAAATCAGGGCAAAACATGTGAAGAGAATTATTAATGAAAGTTGTAATTAATTGGGGCTGGGCACCCCGTTGCCAGCTCTTTTTGCAAATTATTGGATAAGCGGATGTATATGCCACTAGTCCATTGGTTGAAAGTCTGTCAGAAGTAAATGACAAGATTGAAAGATAAAACACCACATACTTCCTCATGAGCTATAAAACATTGACACAAATAAGGAGTAATAAAGTTTTGAATAGTTTAAAGGTAGCACATGAAGTATTTACTTGGAATGGCAGGAAATACCACATAGTAGGTAGGTATGGTGGACACAAATGGCATGGGTTTTGGCTCAAGTTTGGATGCACGAGAAGCATTCCCTCTCAGTACAGAGTTTAGGCTAGCAAGGTTGTTTGAAGCAAACACAAGTATAAACCGGTACAGCAAGACTTAAATAAAAACATATTGCAAGTATTATAAGACTCTACACTGTCTTCCTTGTTGCTCAAACATTTTACCAGAAAATATCTAGACCTTAGAGAAAACAAATATGCATCCCAAGTCTCAACAAGCTCTACGGTAGTTCTCCACTACTAGGCTTTAACTACATGATGCAAGAGCTTAAACATGATCTACTTGAGAGCTCAAAACAATTGCAAAGTGTCAAATCAAAACAAGACAATGATCTACAAGAATGCATATGTCTTTTCCAATACCAACTACTACATGTAGCATTTTCTTTCTTCCAAACAAACACCAATCAATTTATTTAAACATAAACTCTCCAAATGATAATATAATGCAGCAAGAGAGTATTTAAACAAGTGCTAACAGCTCGAAGAGATGCATGAAAAACAGGAGCTAAAAGCACTGCAGTAGCTAGTTAAGAATACTCAACAAATATAAGTGAAGAACATGAGTATTCACATGAAAAAGCGGAGCGTGTCTCTCTCCCACACAAGGATTGCTAGGATCCGAATTTATTCAAACAAAAACAAAATAAAAGCACACAACGCTCCAAGTAAAGCGCATAAGATGTGAAAGAATTAAAATATAGTTTCACTAGAGATGACCTGATAAGTTGTTGATGAAGAAGGGGATGCCTTGGGCATCCCCAAGCTTAGACGCTTGAGTCTCTCTGAATATGGTTGGGATGAACCACGGGGGCATCCCCAAGCTTAGGCTTTTCACTCTTCTTGATCACATAATATCACCCTTCTCGCTTGATCCTTGAAAACTTCCTTCACACCAAACTCAAGACAGTTCTCATTAGAGGGTTAGTGCATAATCAAAAATTCTCATATTCTGTAATGATACAATCAATCCCAAAGCTTCTGGACATTAGCTACAGCCACCAATGCTTTGTGGAGCAAAGAAATCCACACAAACACAGTAAAAGAGCGAATGCAAAACAAAAGGCAGAATCTGTCAAAAACAGAACAGTCTGGAATGACGAATTTTTTCGAGGCACTTAAGTTGCTCAGATGGATCTGGCCTAAAATAATGAAAGTTGCGTACATTTCTCAGGAATATGCGTGATTTTTTCAGAATTTTTGAATTTTCTACAGGGAGATAAGCTCAAATCCGTGACAGCTAAAAATTTGTTACTGCGCAGAAATCCAAATCTTGCATCAACTTTCAATATAGAACTTTACTTGGCACAACAATGCGATAAAATAAAGATACAAAGGAGTTGCTACAGAAGTGACAAAACTCCTTGACTCAAAGAAAATAAAAATAACAGCAAATAAAAACGATGGGTTGTCTCCATAAGCGCTTTTCTTTAAAGCCTTTTAGCTAGGCATAGTGATTTTGATAATGCTCTCATATGTATAAGAGTTGAATATAAGAGAGCATCGAAAAGCAAATACCAAACACATTTAAGTCTAACCCACTTCCTATGCAAAGAAATCTTGTAAGAAAACAAATTATTGATGCATGAAGCTACTAGCATAGAAAGACAAAACAAGTGCAACTTCAAAATTTTCAACAAAAAGAGAGGAGACTTAATATTATTGTGATATATGAAATCGTGTCTCCCTCTCTCATAAGGACCAGTAGGTCTTAAAGTACCCAGCAAATAAAAGCAAATCAAGAGAAAGCTCAAAACATTCATCATAAAGAGAGGTGTTTTAGTAACATGAAAATTTCTACAACCATATTTTCCTCTCTCATAATAATTTTCAGTAGCATCATGAACAAAATTAACAATATAGCTATCACATAAAGCATTCTTATCATGATCCACATGCACAAAAGTATCATTACTCTCCACATAAGCATAATCAATTTTATTAGTAATAGTGAGAGTAAAACTATCACAACCATCATTGTATTCATCATAAATTGCAGGCATAGTATAATCATAATAAACTTTATCCTCCATAGTAGGTGGCACCAAAATACCACTATCATTATAATCATCATAAATTGGAGGCAAAGTATCATCAAAGAACACCATTAATTGCAAGCTCAAGATTTGATAGATCTCCCAATCCCTCCACCCAAACTCGTTGATTCTTGGAGGATTGAAGGAGAAGCCCCGGATCTACATCTTCACCAAGCCGTTCTTCATTTCCCCCTCATTCACTTGAGGGACCCTTTGCTAGGATTTCCTTTGGGAAAACCTAGCTCATTATTGTACTCACTTGTTGTCTTTGTGACAGATTTCCAGCTGTTCGGGAGCCCCCAATCCTCTTGTGGGTTGTGCCCCGGATCGTTGTTGTAAGGGCTCCGGATTCCGCCTTGAAGGATTCCGATAGTGGAAGGTGAACCAAACCTTTGTGGTGCGGTTCATCGGAGAAGAAGGTGACGCCTTTGTGGCAGTTGAGTTTTGACCTTCGTGGTAGCTCACACCTCTCCAACGAGACGTACTCCCCTAAAAAGGAGGAACTCAGGATTACATCCGTGTCTCCGCGTGCTTTCACTTCGGTTACTTCTATCCTTGTTTATAGTCTTTACTTCGAGTACCTTGCTTAGTTGCTAGCTTGTCATATAGGTAAATTTACCGTAGTTGCATATCTAGAGAATTTACCTTTTGTGTCAAGCCTAATTTGAAAAAGTACTAAAATTGAAGTAGCACCTATTCACCCCCCCCCCTCTAGGTGTCATACGATCCTTTCAATTGGTATCAGAGCCTCGGTTCTCTTGTTGGGCTTAACCGCCTAAGAGAAGTATGACACAAAGTGAGGGTGATCCCGTGGAGGACCAAGCCACTACGACATCCATGGCCGATCTCAAATTGATGGAGACATCTTTGAAATCGTCCATGGATACCTGATGTCTACGTGTGCTTCTATTCTTGTAGACAGTGTTGGGCCTCCAAGAGCAAAGGTTTGTAGAACAGCAGCAAGTTTCCCTTAAGTGAATCACCCAAGGTTTATCGAACTCAGGGAGGTAGAGATCAAAGATATCCCTCTCAAGCAACCCTGCAATTAAGATACAAGAAGTCTCTTGTGTCCCCAACACACCCAATACACTTGTCAGATGTATAGGTGCACTAGTTCGGCGAAGAGATAGTGAAATACAAGTAATATGGATGATTATAAGTAGCAATTGCAATCTGGAATAAAGATGGCAGCACGCAAACATGTAGCAGAACTTGTTGTAAACGGTGTTTCAGTGCTTAGAAACAAGGCCTAGGGATCATACTTTCACTAGTGGACACTCTCAACAATGATCTCATAACTGAATAAGTAAAAGCTACTCTTAAACACTCTCTTGTTGGATAACAAACACCATTCATTGTGTAGGGCTACAAAAGCACACCTCAAGCCGGAGTAAACAAGCGCCACAACGTCATAAAGGAATCACACACGGTGCACACACTGTCACCTTTACACCGTGGAGAGTACCGGAGTTCATATTAAAGTAACCTCTAGAGTGCATAATAGATAAAGAGTAACATCTACATATTCAACTAGATTAGCACAACTGAACACAAGTAAATACTACTCGGGATTATTCTCCTTCTTGATAACACAAGAGTACTACGTGTAGGGCTGCAAGAGCACTCCTCAAAGTCTGAGTAAACAAACACCACAATTCCCAAGAATAAGCCATGATAAATGTCTAAATTATTCATAGAGTCACACAAGTACCCACACTGTCACCTTGATACCGTGTTGTCACAATGACTCCAGAAACTAGACAAAATCACTTGAGTAGCACAAACATTATTAATGTATTCAGCGATACTAGCAATACACATGATCACATAAAGATCACACCATGGGAGAGAGAGATGAACGACATAGCTACCGGTAGAGCCCTCAGCCTCGGGGGAGAACTACTCCCTCCTCATCATGGGAGTCAGCAGCGGCGATGAAGATGGCGGTGGTGTCGATGGAGATGACTCCGGGGGCAATTCCCCGTCCCGACGGCGTGCCGGAACAGAGATTCTGTCCCCCGAAACTTGTCGTCGATGGCGGCGGCGCTGCGGAACTCTTCTGGAAATATGACTTCGTTGTTTAGGGTTTTCGCGTCTGGGGCAATATATAGGCGAAGGGGCGGCGTCGGTGGAGGCCCGAGGGGCCCACACCATAGGGCGGCGCGGCAAGGGGGCCCACCGTGCCGGGGTGTGGTTTGGCCACCTCGGCGCCCTCCTTCGTCTCTCCTTCGGACTCCGTGACGGTGCTGGAAAAATAGGGACGTGGCCTTTTGTTTCGTGCAATTCCGAGAATATTCGCAGAAGTACTTTTCTGGAACCAAAAACAGCAGAAAACAGGGAACTGGCACTTCGGCATCTTGTTAATAGGTTAGTCCCAGAAAATGCATAAAAATGATATAAAGTGTATATAAAACATGTAGCAAATGGTATAATATAAGCATGGAACATCAGAAATTATAGATACGTTGGAGACGTATCAATACCCAATTTGCCGAGATGCGTGACTTGATCATGCAACTCGCAAGTGGCAAGGTTCCTAAGTAGACCACCCCACTAGAGGACTCCGCTACCTCCCATGACGGTGATACCGAGGAGGAAAAAGAGAAAAAGAAAGGGGTTGAAGATGTAGAAACCGACCCTAAGAAATCTTCCATATCTACCACCAAACCCGAAGGTGGGAAGCCGGAGTACCATGGGTTCCCTTGTGTACTCTCCCGACCCACCTATCCATCATACTCGCATAAACCCTTTGGGTCCACCTCCTAAACTTAATGCATTGGCTTTTGCTACTTGGCAACACTTAATGAAATCTCATATCAACAGTTCCTCTATCGAGCTTTGGAGGATCATTCAAGGGATACAAGGCCGTGAATCCTAACAACTTGACAAGAAGAGAGTGGCGGAAACAACTCAATGCTTCCGCTCTCACATGATTGAACTTGCCGTTGGAGAAAGTGGTCTTCATCACATTCAAAATCTCCCACCGCCAAAGAAGCTTGGGATTGCCTTGAGGTGTTCTTGGAATGAAGCATGAAGAGGAATAGATTTGATGCTTTGAACAATGAAGCCGAAGGCTTCTACATGCTTGATAGTGAAACTCATGAAGAGATGTATGCAAGACTCAAGATCTTGCCCAAGCCTTTTTCAATGTTGGGGCAACCTATGTGGATGATGCTTGGATCAAGAGGAAGTATGTGAATGCACTCATGCCCTTCGAGCCCGTTGACTTGAAGGCCTTCAAGGAAAATTCAACTACCTTGAGATGACATCCAATGAAGTTATGCAAGAGATGCAAGCCTCCAAGGTTGCCACCAAGAATGCTCTAGACAACCGTGCTAGGGCCATGGGAATGAAGCAAGGTCCCTCTCTTGCTTTGAAGGCCAAGGTTGTGTGCCTTGATGAACATGATGAAGTTGAAGCATGCCCGAACAACCTTCCTCCCGATGATCTTGAACAAGCCCTCCATGGTCACATAGCTCTTGCAACAAGGACTTTTGGCGTGACCCGGCCAAGGCAAAGGCTCAAGTTGATCATGCAAACAATCCAAGCGGGAAGAAGGAGTTTGCTAATAGGATAAAGACTTGCTACAATTGTCATAACAAGCATCACTTCATCAAAGATTGTCCATATGAGAATAGAGAGCAAAACGGTGGAAGGCTTGTCCTCAAGGGCCAATCAAACATGATACAAAAGAAGCCTTTTGTCAAGAGGAAGCCATTCTTCAAGAAAGCACCAAGAATTGTGTTGATGACTCAAGAAGAGTATCCTTCCGAGGATTCCGAAGAAGAAGAAGAACCCACTCGTGAGGTGGCCGCTTTGGCCATTGTATCAACTCCACCTCCTTCTCTCTTCGAATCCCCCAATGAGAACCTCTCCATCAACACCGCTCGTTGCCTCATGGCTCACGTCACCGAGGTATCATCTTCTACTCCCAAGACTATGCATGAAATAGATGATAAAACTAGTCTTGTGATTAAGAAAGAACTTGTTGCTTCCGATACTATTGTGGCTAACTTGCAAGGTGAAACTAAGGCATATGTTGAGTCTCTCTTGAGACAACTTGATGCGGCCGAAGAAATCCTTGATGACAAGGGAAAAATTGAGAGAGAGGATTCTCTCACCATTGCATCCTTGAATGCTCTCTTCAAGAAGAGAGTGAATATAGAACTCTCTTGAGGAAAGAATTGAGTCTCTTGATGATAAAAATGATGAAATAATTGCTAAAATCATTAAGGATAGAGACCATGTCTTTGCTAAATATAAAGTGATTAAAAAGGAGAAAGCCGAGTTTGTGGTTGCTAATGCTAGACTCCTTGAGGATGGAGAAACTTAACAAGGCTCACAAGGCCTTGGAAAGTACCCACTCTCTTCTAGTCAAGTCTCATGAGCAACTTCAAACTCAACTTTCTAAATCTAACTCACCTAGCACTCTACTCCCTCTTGTGATCATGCAAATGTTATTGAGGAAAATGCTAGGTTGAAGGTTGAGCTTGCCAAGGCCACTAGTGCCAAGACCTCTATTCCTAAAGGTAAAGAAAAGGTTGTTGCTCAAATTTTTGAGCAAAAGCCACACAAAGGGAAGGAGGGCCTTGGTTATGTGGCCAAGGCAAAGAAGAAGAAGAGCAACACCAATGCCAAGCCCGCACAAGCCAAGACTTCCATTGCGGGTGGTAATGCCACTAGGGGCAAGACCACTCGTAGTGACTTTGCGGGGCATAACAATCCCAACTACATTCTTTATGTTGATTATTATGGGATGTTTATGCAAAATATGTTGGTCCTTATGATGGTTACATTGCTTATTCTATTTGGGTTCCTAAGACCCTTGTTGCTAACAAAAGAGGACCCATTGAGAAATGGGTACCTAAAACCAAGCAATGATTTCTTGTAGGACTATGCTTCCGGTGGGTCTAAATGGGTGGTTGATAGTGGATGCACTAGTCATATGACCGGAAGCAAGAGATCATGACGGAGTTGGGACCAAATATAAATCAAGCATCCGTCTCCTATGGTGATAAATCAAAAGCGGAGGTAAGGGTCTCGGCAAGGTGGTAGTTGCAAAGGATATCACCCTTGTAAATGTCATGCTTGTCGAGTCCCTCGGTTACAATCTTATGTCCGTTCGTGCACTTAATAAGATGAATTTTGATGTCCATTTTACTATTGATATGGTGGTACTCTTGAGGAGCAAGACTCTAAAGGTCATGTTCGTTGGGTATGTTGAAAATGAGTTGTTCGTGGTGGACTTTTCGGGGTCTACCAACACTCAAGCAATATGCCTATTCGGAAAGGCCGACGTGGGATGGTTGTGGCATCGCCGCTTGTCCCATGTCAACATGAGAACTTTGCAAAGTCTTCACAAGGGTGGCCACATTCTTGGACTAAAAGACAATGTTTCTTTTTCTAGAGATCGTCTTTGTAGGGCTTGTGTTGAAGGAAAGATGCATGATTCTCCCCATCCAAGCAAGACCATCATTTCATCAAAGAGGATATTGGAACTTCTTCATGTTGATCTCTTTGGTGCCGTGCCTCAACCAGTCTTGGTGGGAAGAAATATTGTTTGGTGATTGTTGATGACTATTCAAGATTTACTTGGGTTTATTTCTTCAAGACGAAGGATGAGACCCAACAAGCCGTCATCGACTTTTCCAATGAAGTTCAACGCCAACACAATGTCCCTATATTGGTCATTAGGAGTGATAATGGCTCCGAGTTCAAGAACTACACCTTAAATGAGTTTCTTAGTGAAGAGGGGATTCGTCATCAATATTCCGCTGCATATACCCCTCAACAAAATGGTGTAGCCGAAAGGAAGAACCGGACTCTCATGGATATGGCAAGGTCTATGTTGGCGGAGTTTAAGTCTCCACTTTCTTATGGGCCGAGGCTATCTCCACGGCGTGTCATTCATCAAACCGGCTATTCTTTCGAGTTGGCAAGAAGTTTACATCTTATGAGATGCTCACCGGCAACAAGCCCAATGTCTCCTACTACCGAGTATTTGGTTGTAAGTGTTTCTATAAGAACAAAAGTGTTCGTTTGTCTAAATTTGAATCTAAAGCTTTAGAGGGTGTTTTTGTTGGGTACGGTGCCGAATCTCACACCTATAGAGTCTATGACAAAACCGTTGGGAAAGTCATAGAATCTTGTGATGTGAGGTTCGATGAGAATGACGGCTCCCAAGTGGCGCAATTTCATGTTTGTGATGTAGATAATGAAGAGCCTCAAGATGCTATAAGAAGAATGGGCATTGGTTTCCATCGTCCCGTTGAGATTCATTACGAGTCTCCTCAAGCAAGTCCAAGCTCCATTCAAGTGGAGGCCTCTTCATCACAAGTTGAAACGGCGCCTATCATGGAAGCAAATGATGCACCACCCAAGAACAAGTTCAAGACCCTCCTCATGTTGACCAAGTTGCTATGCAAGAACCAAGTTCTCCTATTGTTGATGCTAGCCAAGGTCATGACCAAGATCAACCCTCTCCTTCCATTGTTGAAGATGTGCTTCAAGATGATCAAGGTCAACATTCCGGTCAAGACGGGGACTCAAATGATCAAGATGATCAAGAGATACCTCCAAGATGCAATAGAGATATCGAAGCCCGTCGTAAAGCAAGAGTTGAAAAGACTTTAAATAAAGAGTCACCGTCTAGAAAACATCCTTGGTGACCACAAGAGAGGTGTTACCACAAGAAGGCAATTGGCAAGCTTTAGTGAACATCAAGCTCATATTTCCATGGTGGAACCAAAGAAAGTGTTTGAAGCTCTTGAAGATCCGGATTGGTTAGAAGCTATGCATGATGAACTCAATAACTTCAAGCGCAACAAAGTGTGGAATCTAGTTGAGAAGCCAAAAGATTGCCGCAATGTTATAGGCACAAAGTGGATATTCAAGAACAAGCAAGATGAGTGGAATGGTTGTGAGGAACAAGGCAAGATTGGTTGCACAAGGGTACTCTCAAGTTGAAGGCATTGATTTTGGAGAGACTTATGCACCCGTGGCTCGCCTTGAGTCCATCCGTATCCTTCTTGCATATGCATCACATCATAACTTTAAATTGCAACAAATGGATGTGAAAAGTGCCTTTCTTAATGGTCCTTTAAAGGAGTTGGTATATGTTAAGCAACCACCGGGTTTCGAGGACCCTAAATTCCCTAACCATGTCTACAAGCTTGATAAGGCGCTCTATGGTCTCAAACAAGCACCTCGTGCTTGGTATGAGCACCTAAGAGAGCTATTGCTAGACCGTGGATTTGAATTGGGGCAAATCGATCCCACCTCTTTACCAAGAGGGTTAAAGGGGAGCTTTTCATATGCCAACTTTATGTTGATGATATTATATTTGGCTCATCTAACAAAGCTTTCAATGATGAATTTTCAAAGCTTATGACCGATAGGTTCGAGATGTCTATGATGGGCGAATTGAAGTTCTTTCTCGGTTTTGAGATCAAGCAATTGAATGAAGGGACTTTCATCTCTCAAACCAAATATACCCAAGACATGCTCAAGAGGTTCAATATGCACAATGCTAAGGGAAGCGGTTTCCCATGGACACCAAATGCCATCTTGAACTTAACCCGACGGTATCGATGTTGATCAAAAACTTTATCGCTCTATGATTGGTTCTTTGCTTTATCTTTGTGCATCTAGACCCGATATTGTGTTGAGTGTAGGGGTGTGTGCAAGGTATCAAGCCGCTCCTAAAGAAAGCCACATGGTGGCGGTCAATAGAATCCTTCGATATTTGGTTGATACCCCAAGGTTTGGTTTGTGGTACCCAAAGGGCACTAATTTCTCTCTTGCCGGGTACACGGATTCGGATTGGGCCGGTTGCAAGGATGATAGGAAATCAACTTCCGGGGCATGCCAATTTCTTGGTAGGTCCTTGGTGAGTTGGTCTTCTAAGAAGCAAAATTGCATATCTCTATCCTCCGCCGAAGCCGAGTATGTGGCGGCCGCTAGTGCATGCACTCAATTGTTATGGATGAGGCAAACTTTAAAGGAATACGGTGTCAATTGTGACAAAGTGCCTCTTTTGTGTGACAATGAAAGTGCTATCAAGATTGGCCACAATCCGGTGCAACACTCAAGAACGAAGCATATTGAGATTCGTCATCATTTTATTCGGGATCATATTGCTCGTGGTGATATTGAGCTTGGCTATATTCCAACCAAAGATCAACTTGCCGACATTTTCACGAAGCCACTTGATGAAGCAAGATTCACCTTCTTGAGGCATGAGCTAAATATCGTGGATTCTAGGAGCTTGACTTGACCATCTTGCATACACACCTATGTTTTGACTATGTATTTGGTTTAGGTGTAGGCATGGACATAGGGGGAGTGCGGTCCTAATACATTGGACTATCCCTCCCCCATTATGCTGACATAAGAACTCTTTTTTGCTTCTATATATTCGTTTCTATGAATTGTGAGCTTAAATGACGAGTCGTGGCAGTGGACCCAAGATATATCTTCGCGGTGTCACACCACATACTCATACATGGTGGCCTAGGCCACCGCCCTCTTCTCCTCGAAGAGTTGGTACTTTCCGTGAGTTTTGATGCATATTCGATATTTGCCATCTTTTTTGCATCACCTCCAATGTTGCTCATTTGGCGGTTTTATCTTCTCCATTGCATCTCCCCGGATCTCTCGACGGTTGCTCAGTGGTTTTCTGAAGATTCAAGATGTTTGGAGCTCATGTTCGTCAACGCCAAGAGTTTGGACGGCTGTCGGAGAAGGAATGCGTCGCGCCCCCCTCCTGCGCTTGGCCCGGCCCCCTGCCCGGCCAAAACCGGCCCCAGGTCCGACTGGCTCGGATGGTGGCCCGGTCTTCAGACCGGCCATGACCGGCCCCAGGTCCGGTTGGCTCTGGCCATCGCCCGGTCGCCCGCTCGGCATAAACCGGCCCCAGGTCCGGTTGGTTCGGCTCACTGCCCAGACTCCCGCCCGGTAGAAACCGGATCCAGGTCCGGCTCGCCGAAGCTTCTTCATCTCACGCGCGTGAGCACGGGGCATCTCCTCCAACAGTTATTCTCTCCATCCTGTGCTCCTCTCCACCATGGCCGCCCCTCTCCCCACCTCGAGCTCCTCCACCTTCCCCACACTTTGAGCCTCTCCCTACTCCTTTCTCTCCACGGATCTGAAGCAACTTCCCCCGATCTTCCACCCCATCCATATAGTTTCTCCATTGGTGGCTGATTTGGGGTGATCTCCTCCATTGTTGGTGCATTTCGGAGCTCCTCTCAAGCTTGAAGATGAAGGATTGGGATGATGATTTTGATGAGGTTCCTCAGTCCAGCAGGGCTGGCAAGAGCAAGAGCAAGACCTTTGATGGGCTGGACGACATTGTTGATGATGAGAATTTCCAAGTTGATTCCTCCTCCATGCCCAAGGCCAAGAAACTCAAGAAGGTTGGTGCAATCAAGAAGACCACGTCCAGGCATGCTCCCAAGGTTGTGCAGTCCAAGCCAAAGAAAGGTAAACAGCCTCGTGAGAATCCCGATGAACCAGTTCGTAAAACTTGGGTAGGTGTGAAACCTAGGGATTTCAAGAAAGATCGCTTGCAGTTCAATCCTTATGAGTTTGATGAGTCCACTTGCCTAGATGATAGCAGATTTTATTGCAAGATGCATCAGCAAATCTTTCATGAACGCTTAGCAGTCCAAAAGAATAATCATGTTGATGTGGATTATTACAACCTTGCTCAAGCTAGAGAAGTTTGGCCTGTTGTGATGGATGTTATGGAGTGTCATCAGATTTCTAAGCTCATGACAGTTGGCACCCCATATTCTCCTGAGTTAATTCAGCAATTTTATGCTACTGTTGTTTTCACCAAAGTGCATGGTAAGAGGACTATGACCTGGACGAGTGCAGATACTCAGTGTTCCTCTACATTGGCTGATTTTGGAGCATTGTTTGGTCTTGAGGAACTGCCCTTCTGCCAAATGTATGTTCGTCTCCATCTTCAGAAGCTTATCCCAGCTGAAGTAGGTATCCGTCATTGCTACCCTCCAGGGGCAGGGCTTCGTGAAAAAATTCCCAATGTTATTCATATGTATCATTTTTGGAGAATTGTTTTCACCATTCTGAGGAACTGCCTTGCCTGCAAGTTTGGAGAGAAGACTCTTGTTCATGAACGGATGAGTAATTGCCTTCATCACATCTATGATCTTTATCTCCGGAAGAAGCAAATTGATGTGCTTGATTATCTGTGGCAAGAGATGCAGATTGTGGTTGGCAAGTGCAGGGTTCCCATTTATTGTCCACTCCTGCAGACTCTCATCAACACCAAGTTGCCTGAAGAAGTTGTCAATAAGTATGTGCTGGTTCACCATCCACTTGTTGCTTTCCGTGCTTTGCCTGAGGGTGCTCCTGTTTTTCTGCCTCCTAGTGATGCTCCTGCAGATGATGATGATGATTCTCAGCATAAGGGTGGTCTTGTTGAAGCACTCAAGAGGATGAACTGCTTCTTTGCTCACAAGAAGAAATCTGAATACAAGTCTTACAAGAAGAAGAAAGCATCCAGCCGCCATCAGCGTGCCATCATGGATAAACTCGGTGTTACCTATTCATCTAGCTCCGCTGAAGTTTCTGAGAACACCTATATGGCCCAGCACCCGTACACTTACTAGTTTGGTGATGATGCCTCCTCTCTTGCTCCATATTGGCAGGGCGGCGACCCTGGTCAGTCTAGCTCCGGTCCCGCTGCTCATGATGCTGAGGATGATGATGAGGAGGACGACGAGTCTGATGAAGATGAGTGATCATGGGCTTTCACATCACTTTCTCCCTTTTTGGTGTCTTGATGCCAAAGGGGGAGAGAGATCTCCGGGGATTTGCATTGCATTGCATCCATTTGCGCTTTCATATTTCCCGTTTTTCATTTGCATCGAACTTGTTTTAAGTTTTTAAGTGAACTCTATTTGTGGTGTACTATAGAACTTATGTCATGGTTATTGTAAGGATTTTATGGACCTCCTTTATGTTATTGTAAGGACTTCCCCGGTTTATCTTTTATTATTTTAGAGTCCATTACAAGGTGATTGTATTCCAAGACTATATCTATTTGAAGCCTATGGTGAGAAATTTGCTCTACTATATGATGTCTATGGTGAGAATTATCACATATCCCTTGCTCACATAGTCTATATATTGTGCTTGCTTCATGATTCTCTTTTGAGCATATATTCTTGTTTACCTTGTTGGCTTATAAGTTCAAGGGGAGCTTCCCTCAAAAACTTTGCCATGCTTAAATGAGCTATCCTTTTTGCAAATCCTTGTGTTGTCATCAAACATCAAAAATGGGGAGATTGAAAGGACATAGTCTGTTAATCTTGTTTTAATGTTTGATCACAACACTTGGAAGTATTTGACACACCGCTAAGTGTCTACAAGAAATATGACCATCTATATCAAAAGATACTAGTGGATCTCTCTCTATGCAAAAAGGGAAGAAAAGTGGATTGTCGGAAAGTTTAAGGTGAAGGAGAAGAGTCGCTGCAAGGCGGCCGAACCCCAGGCCGGTTTTGGCCGGTCTCCAGGCCGGCTGTGTCGGCCACCGTGCCGGACTCCCAGCCGGTTTATGCCGGCCTCAGGTCCGGTCCTCTCGGCCACGCGCCCGGACCTCCAGCCGGTTTTGGCCGGCCCCAAGGCCAGTCTTGGCCCTTGCACCTCTGCTGGCTCCGAGCGCCCCGGCCGGTCCCCTCGGGTGACAGGCCGGACCCCAGGCCGGTTTAGACCGGCCCAGAGGCCGGTTCCCTCAGGTGGCTGACCGGACCCCCAGCCAGTTTGTGCCGGTCCTAGGTCCGGTTTCGCTCTGCGTAGCGACGACTTACCTCTTCAACGGTCACTTATTGAAGGGGACTATAAATACCCCTTCACCTAACTTTGGACAACCAGCTTGACCACATTGAAGAACACCATTAATTGCAAGCTCAAGATTTGATAGATCTCCCAATCTCTCCACCCAAACTCGTTGATTCTTGGAGGATTGAAGCAGAAGCCCCGGATCTACATATTCACCAAGTCGTTCTTCATTTCCCCCTCATTCACTTGAGGGACCCTTTGCTAGGATTTCCTTTGGGAAAACCTAGCTCATTATTGTACTCACTTGTTGTCTTTGTGACAGATTTGTAGCTGTTCGGGAGCCCCCAATCCTCTTGTGGGTTGTGCCCCGGATCGTTGTTGTAAGGGCTCCGGATTCCACCTTGATGGATTCCGATAGTGGAAGGTGAACCAAACCTTTGTGGTGCGGTTCATCGGAGAAGAAGGTGACGCCTTTGTGGCGGTTGAGTTTTGACCTTCGTGGTAGCTCACACCTCTCCAACGAGACGTACTCCCCTAAAAAGGAGGAACTCGGGATTACATCCGTGTCTCCGCGTGCTTTCACTTCGGTTACTTCTATCCTTGTTTATAGTCTTTACTTCGAGTACCTTGCTTAGTTGCTAGCTTGTCATATAGGTAAATTCACCGTAGTTGCATATCTAGAGAATTTACCTTTTGTGTCAAGCCTAATTTGAAAAAGTACTAAAATTGAAGTAGCACCTATTCACCCCCCCTCTAGGTGTCATACGATCCTTTCACCCGGCCTCGGAGCCGGCCTGGCCGGCCTGAAGGGGCTGGAGGCCGGCTGACCACCCGAGGGGCCCGACCTAGGCTGGCCAACCAGAAATAGAACTTCTTTCACCTTTAACTTTTGCAAGAAAACTCCAAATGGGATGAAACCAATTTTGTTGGAAAGATAGCAACAAGAGCTTTCCTACAAAAAGAACCATAAATAGAGTAAAGTTACCAACCATGGGAAGGTGTGGAACTTTCCTCACAGATAAACCGATAATATTTCCAAACCTGAAACACAACAAGTTTTTCATCCGGACTTCGTTTTCTATGATCTTGGGCTTGTTTCGAAGATAATTACAAGCTCTACAAGATCATGCATATACACATCATATTCCATCATGTGAGAAAGAAACCAATAGAGGAGAGTTTTACCTCTCTAGAAAAGACAAACCGGTAAAACCTCCAACATCAAAAACTCAACAAGATATTCATATGAAATCCGTTTTTGATGAACTAGAGCTTGGTATGGAGATGAACACAAGCTCTAAATTATCACATGGATAAAAGCCAAATAAGAACCAAGAAAGATGATATGCCAAGTATGCAAATGTTTGAGCTCTCCACAAAGATGCGATCAAGTTACTCACTTGAGAGCCCCTCTTGATAGTACGCCGTCTATCCTATAACCCGGTCTCCCACTAACACCATGAGACCGGTAAAATAGAAACCCTATCAAGATCATACCTTTGACTTGCGCATTCCACTTGAGCTAGATGATGACGATCTTGATCTCTTCAAGTGGAACACCTTTCTTGAATTTGCTTGCTAGCACATGCTTGATGAAGACTTCTTCAAATACTCCCCCATACTCCATTATGGGAGAGCCTCGCTAAGCTCCGTCTTCATGTATCCATCGCAAGCTTCAATCAAATGATATCTTCTTAGATGGATCATATTGAACTTGCACTTCATAATCTTCCCTCTCTTCACAAAGATGATGTCTTGAATCCTTCAAGACATACTTGCAATATGCTCAACTCTACACATGACCATTCTTCATATAAACCCTTGAAAAGAGCATTGATCATCATGTAATCTTCTAGAGTCCAACACATGAACTCCAATCTTTTCCTATGGACAAGATCTACAAGGATATCTTAATGCAAACATTAGTCCATAAGGATTGTCATTAATTACCAAAACCACACATGGGGACACCGTGCACTTTCATGGAGTCGGAGGACATTTTTCATCCGTTTTTCAAGTGTACGATGGCCACACAGCTCTGTAAATTCATGTCTGAAAAGTGGCAGCTACCTAGATTGGAATCCATCTTGAACACAGGGACGGATTGGCTCCTTAGCTTACTTTGCAATTTGCCTAATGGAATGATCTGCAAAGTCTTAATGACACTCTGGAGAATTTGGCATGTACAAAATGAAATTGTTCATGGAAAATCGCCCCCATCTTTGGAAGTGTCCAGGCGTTTCCTAATGAGCTACTTGGAATCCTTGCTTCAGATTATACATCATTCCTTTGAGGACATTGTCAAAGGAAAGTTTATATTGGATCCCGAGGAGAAGCAATTCCATTCTACCCCTATACTTACTTTAGATGATAGTGCTTGTTGGACACCACCACCTGAAGGTTGGTATAAACTTAACACGGATGGATCTTTTGGCGTATATGGGGATGCTGGAGCTGGGATTGTTGTCCGTGATCACAAGGGTGATATTATCCTATCATCTTTGTCGTGAGCTGATTTCCCGCAGGGATGCTCATGATGCTGAAATAAAAGCGCTATTGGAAGGCATTTCGTTGGCGTTGAATTGGTGCAATCAACCATTGATGATCGAAGTGGGTGATACGTCTCAAACGTATCTATAATTTCTGATGTTCCATGTTGATATTATACCAACTAGCAGGGTGGCCCGCGCACATGCGCGGGCAACATCTTTAATTGTTTTCATAAAAATTATAAAAATTATGTGAAATATTTCAAAATGTAATATATAAATTCTTTTTCGTAATGATGAATAAGTCCATAGTATTAATAATGGATGTTACATGATTAAACATCTTAACCTTCTCGTACTTAAATAAAAATTCATCAACTTTACGAAACATAATTAACATGTGGAGGATAATATAACATATTGCATATATGATATTTAAATAATAAGGGAATAAAAAATGATCACCATGGAATAACTCAATAGAAACATGGCGTGAGCGGCTTCTAAACATTACTTAGAAACCAAAAAATTGGGAAATATATGAATATAATTCATATAAGATATATCTCATATGAACAGCTCAAAGTAATTGTCATTAAAAAGGCCACATACTTGATAGCACGTGCTTCCAGTTTATGGACATGGCATGTGTAGTTATTATTTAATTAGAAGTAACACAAATAGAAAATAACAAACAACATAATTAATAAATGTTTTTCTACTTCTAAGTTACCTAGTATTTCTTGAATTGATACAAGTCATCTCTCTGAGCCTAGCTTCGGATATATATCCAAGACCTCACTACTCCATGCGGCCAATTTATAAGCAATATTTTTCTTACTATCATCTTTCGCTACTCTTTGTTGCTAGAATGTAAACTAACCTTCTCTGTAAGAACAAACCAAAAGTGTCTGCATCCAGTTATTTTCTAGGATACACGACAGCCAGTTGTGCCATATTTACCATTTCCCTATTCCTTGGCCCATTTTACTTTAGATATCAATTATGTCCACAAAACTCTATTTTAATACCTACTTATTTTCATGAAAATTTAATGCACCATATTTTTGGAAAATGTAATGACACTATAATAATATATTAAAAATGTTGTTTAAAAAAACATATGTTCATATGGTTTTTAAATATCTCACGTACATATCTGATGGTAATTTGTTTTATAAAGGGCACAACCTTTTTAGGTTGAAAAGAGCACGACCTTGATTGCACATACGTCTAAATAAATTAATGGATGTGGGGAGAGAAATATACTATTTAAATACTGAAAATGATACATACAAAACGAATAGAAAGCATCAAAATAATTTACTTAGGGCTTGTCTACTTCTGGGTTACCTCATATTTTCTGAACTTATGTAGTCCTCTTTCTAAGCGTTGATTTCCATTAGTATCCAACTATCCTCGTTTCCAAGGGTGGAGCTTCTCGAGTGCACATTCTATATCATTGCCCCTCCTATGTACTCTAGAATAAGTCATCAGTTTTTTAATATAAAGTCTAAGTAATTAAGTAACATTCAGATTCTATATACGTGTGATTTCTTTGGTTGGATCCCTCAGCAATTTTTCTCTGAGTTACGCTGCTAGTCTTAACCTTACTGCATATTAACATACAAACTATATGTTGTACGATATCTGTCTATAAATAAATGTCGTACTAAAAAGGCACAGTTGGACTTTACACACTTTGACCAACAATATCCAATAATATATGTTCATCAATTTGCCTCTTAGATCTTGATTAGTGATGCCCTAGAAGCAAACAGGAAAATCTTGTACATTTGGATCATTTCATTTACCTACAAAAATGTGTCATTACCAAAATGATGCATCGGCATAACCATTACATCATGATAAATTTGTAGCAATATACCTTATTATATTTTGCAGAACATAGTACTCCTACGCATCTGGTCCTCGCTGCAGTATTCCGGCTTGTACTTAAGCCTAAATTTTTAAATTGGATCTATGACTTCTGTATGAATTAGACCAGTGGTAAGAAGACATGTGTATTCTCAAATCCTAATTTTTTTGACGTGCAAATCCTAATTTTCAGTAACTCTAGTATCTCCCGATCAGATGAATATGAATATCCGGAACTAAAGTAAGAAGTGTAATTTTAAAGAAGACCTTGTATAAATCCAAGCAGCAATTTTTTGTGCATCACCAGCATATCATCTACGTGTCATGTAATCATGTTGCTTAAAATGATCAAATCAACTCCATGTGCATGTTTACTCAATCTGTCCCGCCCTTATCTTAGCAAATATTAATAAAATGTGTAGCATGCATGCAAGCAATTAATCAAGCACTCACCCTGCGGCTGGTCAGCCGGCACACCACATAGGCGTGGACGTTGTGCGGCATTGGAGGGCACTGCTCCTCCTCCCTCCCTCCACCATCCCGATCCCATGCACCTGCATGGAGAGCAAACCGGAAGATATCAAAATTGATCAAAGAGAGGTCAGCCAAAAATCACCACCTAAAAACGGGAAGAAGAGCCGGCCGAATCGGAGGAACCCATCGAGGCGATGTTGGATTAATTACGACATAAGTAGATCGTAGCCTACTCGCCTGGCCTCGCTCATCCAGATGCATCATAGATTTGTAGTAGCACCAGATCAATCATGTACTCCAATGATAGCTAGGTAGCTAGCTATATGAAGGCATGAAGCTAGATGAGAGCACCAGGAGGCTGCGTGAGGCAAGTCCTCCAATGATCGATCACCCCTGTTGGCTGTTGCACGCCTACATAATACATGCATGAGGCTAGCTCTGAATGATTGATCCATATTTTGCAATCTACGACTCTCTCGCGCTGTCCGGCAAGATTGAACCTGCACGTGCACGGACAGGGAAGTGGATCGGCAAAAGATACGTAGGCAAATACGGCGGCAGCGGCAGCGGCAGCTAGCATACGTGAGAGGAACATACGAGACAATCGAGAGGCATACCAGCTGCACCTAGATCTCATGTACGTGTGCCTCTGCTCTCTTGCATGGTACTTTGGGATGCATGCGCCAGCGAAGAATCTGCAAGTCGATCGATCAATATCATCTCCGATCGACCGGAAGTTTTGGCGTCGGCCGCGTACCAGCGGGGAAGTGGACCTAGGTTTCATCGGCGCCGGACTGCTGGCCGAAGATTGTGTAGCGAATAATCTCTCGAGCTCCCAGCCAATCTTGTTGCCAGCGGCTGACCTAGCGTATAAAAGAGTCTGTCAGCCTTTTTTATTTTGTTTGCCGAAACGTTATTTGCACGGAATAGAAAATAATTACGCGTGGCAGAGGTGGGTAAATTTATTTAACTTTAATGTCCGGTTTTTTATTAGCAAGATCGAATGGTTATGTTTACTCGGTGGATTAATTAAACGGCCAGATGCTTCTGATTTTTGTGGGATTTTCTAATCTAATTCTCTAATTTCTGGTTAGCCCATAATTTACTTTTAGTATATAATAGATTGTTACATGTTTTATATACACCTCATAGCATTTTTATGCATTTATTGGAGTAACCTATTAACAAGATGGCACAGTGCCAGTTTCTGTTTATTATGTCTGTGTATTGCAGAAAATGCCTGAAAACCAAAGTGCTCGAAAAAATCTAGAAAAATTACAGAAATTCTATTTCGTCAGAAAACCCACGGAGCCAGAAGGGCAAGTCCAGCGGAGACCCACAGCCCCCACACCATAGGCCCGCGCGGCCAGAGGGGGGGGGGGCCGCGCCGTGGTGTGGTGTGGCCGCCTCGGTCACCTCCTCGCGACACCCTTTGGACTATATATTGCCTCCGCGGTGCAAACCCTAAAAGAATCGACGATTTCGCCAGAAGAGTTCCGTAGCTCCGCCGCCACCAAAAACCCTAATTCGGGGGACAGAAGTCTCTGTTTCGGCACCTTGCCGGGACGGGAAATTGCCCCCGGAGCCATCTCCATCGACGCCACCGCCATCTTCATCGCCGTTGCTGCCTCCCATGACGAGGAGGGAGTAGTTCTTCATCGGGGCTGAGGGCTCTACCGGTAGCTATGTGGTTTATCTCTCTCTCCCATGGTGTGATCTTTATGTGATCATGAGCTTTGTAATCTAGTTGAATCCATAGATGTTACTCTTCATTATCTTATATGCTACTTGAGTGCTTCTATTAATGTAAACTCCGGAGTCACCTTTGTCCCACGGTGCGAAGTTGATAGTGTGCGCACCGTGTGTGGCTCTTAGGCTAAAGATTACAGGAATACTTATCTTGAGTTATTATTTGTGTTGGATGTCTCTATGAAATTGTGGTGTTTGTCTAGTACTATTTTAGTGCGCTCAAGTTGACAGTGTGGGGTTCCCTAGATGTGGAATGTGACTTTAAGGTGTGCTTTTATAGCCCTACACAGTGGATTGGTGTTCGTTATCCAACGAGAGAATAATTCAGAGTAGCATAGTGAAGAGAAAATATCTATGTATTCAATTATATTATTATTGTTGAGAGTGTCCACTAGTGAAAGTATGATCCCTAGACCTTATTTCCAAGCATCGAAACACTGTTTACAACCAGTTCTGTTACATGTTTGCTTGCTGCCATTTTTATTTCAGATTGCAATTACCACTTATAATCATCCATATCACTTGTATTTTAATATCTCTTCGCCGAACTAGTGCACCTATACATATGACAAGTGTATTAGGTGTGTTGGGGACACAAGAGACTTCTTGTATCTTAATTGCAGGGTTGCTTGAGAGGGATATCTTTGACCTCTACCTCCCTGAGTTCGATAAACCTTGGGTGATTCACTTAAGAGAAACTTGCTGCTGTTCTACAAACCTCTGCACTTGGAGGCCCAACACTGTCTAAAAGAATAGAAGCGTGCGTAGACATCAGTGGACTGTTTCGAGATGCTCAAGATTTTAAATAATAAAGAGATTGATCGATCTGTTTATTCGACGACGATAAAGGAGATCAAAACCTTGATGAAGGTTAGACAGACTTGTATTACTCATATTAAGAGATGTCAGAACACTAGTAGTCATTTTATGGCAAATTATGCTAGAACTAATGCTCATACGGCAGCGTGGCTCGCCTCTGGTCCAGAGGGTTTACTGAGCATATGCCGCCCAGATTGTAATTCTTGATGTTTTGGAGTAATACAAATCTATTTCGCAAAAAAAGAAAGAACGAGTGAGAGGTAGGCCATGTCTTAATAAATTAGCATATTTTTTATAGCTAACTATTACACATGTTGACTATATGGTTGGCTATACATGACGTGGCAATGCTTTATAGCCAGTGGTTGGCTCTACTAGTGAATTTGCTCTTATAGACAAAATACTCGATCCAGTTAATCGCTATTGTATTTCTCTTACAGGGAAACTATTTCTATTCGTCAAATCGCTTCCAATTTCTTTTGTTAATAAAGATTATTCGGAGAGGAGATTTCATGCTCCGAGCTACAGTGATCCTGCTCCCTCAAAAAAAATTAAAGAAAATTATAAGTTTAATAAAATGAAAAAGAATTCAGACGCACCCAATGGTGTACTCCACAAACGTGAAAAAATAACTTAAAATACTTTATATTATGGGCTACACTAAAATGACAAAAGTGTGGATTAAATATGCATACTTCAAATCTCTAAATTTATCAAGTTTTGTCATTTTTGTGTTTCGAAGAGTACAAAGTATTTGATATTGATTTTTGCACGCTTGTGTGATATATCATTGGATACCTACGGGATCTTTTAATATTTTTTGAAACTTGAAAATATTGTGTTTTGTATTTTTTTAAAGACCATGTTCACTAGTGGTCGGGAACATAATACACTTTCCGGTTCAAAACAATTGATTTACAATGGCTTGTGAAACTATTGCATAGGTCCATGGGCTCCAATTAAACCGTGTTCACTGTTCTTGGTGCTTTTTGTGCAGGAGAGAAGAATGGGACTAAAAGAGACCATCAGCTATCTCTCTACGCATGGTGATGAAAAATATGCAACTAGGGACTTGCAGGGCTGGCTGGCAAACGATTTTTCTTAAATTCATATTATTTTAAACATCTATTCGAAAACTAGCACGCGTTTATTTTGAAAAATAATGCGCCATCATCATGGGTCATGATGAAAGCAGTGTGCTCTCGTCTTGGTCCATGACGAAAGTGTAGGTTTCGTCTTGTCCCATGAGGAAAGTGCAGGTTTCATCGTGGCTCCTGACGAAAAGGAAGGTAAGTTGCTTTCTCATTATGTTTAATTCTTTGATTAAAACAAAAGTTGCTCAACCGATTCGTAATAATATATATATATAATATATGCGCATCGACGAGTAGGTTCTATTCCGTGATCGGTTTCGAGTTTGGTTGACTCTAACTCCTTAATTTTGGATCGAAATTCGCAAAAAATTGACGAGTTTTGTCAAATTTATCGCACTTAATCGACCGTTTGAAATTTCTTTCATGAGTAGATGGATATTCCCGTTCCCCACAACTTTTACGTTGAAACATTTTGTTTAAACGGACATATACATGCTCTTTGTAGCATCTATAAAAAACACACATATTAGAGAGATATATATATATGTCCGTCAAAACAAAAAAGTTAAAACATATAAGTTGTGGGAAAGGGTGAAATCCATCTACTCGTCCAAGAAAATTTCAAACGGTCGACTGAAAACGTTTGACTAAATGCGACGAATTTGACAAAATTCGTCAATTTGTTTTGCAAATTTTGATCCAAAATTAGGGAGTTAGAGTCGACCAAACTCGAAACCGATCGCGGGAATGGAAACTACTCGTCGATGCGCATATATTTCATATATGTTTTATCACGAATCATGATACAGTTGAACAACTTTTATTTTAATCAAAGAATTGAACATGACTAAGAAAGCAGCAGGTTACCTTCCTTTCATCGGGAGCCATGAGGAAACAGTGCTATTTCATCATGTGCCAAGAAGAAACCTGCTGATACGTCTCAAACGTATCTATAATTTCTGATGTTCCATGTTGATATTATACCAATTGTTACATGTTTTATATACACTTCATAGCATTTTTATGCATTTTCTGGGACTAACCTATTAACAAGATGCCACAGTGTCAGTTCCTATTTTCTGCTGTTTTTGTATTCCAGAAAAGCTAGTCTGGAAATATTCTCGGAATTGGACGAAATTTGGACAGGACCTCCTATTTTTCCAACACGTACACGGAGTCCAAAGGAGAGACGGAGGGGGCCGCGAGCCAGCCACACCATGGGGGCGCGGCCCCACCCCGTGTCACGCCGTGGGGTGGTGTGGGCCCCACGGGCGTCTCCAGCCGCCGCCCTTTCGCCTATATAATCTTCCTGACGCGAAAACCCTAAATACCCGAGCCATTATCCACGAAAAGTTCCAGAGACGCCGCCGCCGTCAACCCTAGCTCGGAGGGTTCAGAAGCTCTTCCCGGCACCCTGCCGGAGAGGGGAATCATCACCGGAGGGCTCTACATCACCATGCCTGCCTCGGAGTGATGCGTGAGTAGTTCATCCTTGGACTACGGGTCCATAGCAGTAGCTAGATGGTTGTCTCTCCACTTTATGCTATCATGTTTAGATCTTGTGAGCTGCCTATCATGATCAAGATCATCTTATTGTAATGCTACATGTTGTGTTTGCTGGGATCCGATGAATATTGAATACTATGTCAAGTTGATTATCAATCTATCTTATATGTTATTTATGATCTTGCATGCTTTCCGTTACTAGTAGATGCTTTGGCCAAGTAGATGCTTGTAACTCCAAGAGTGAGTATTTATGCTAGATAGTGGGTTCATGCCTCCGGTAATCTGGAGAGTGACAACAACTTCTAAGATTGTGGATGTGCTGTTGCCACTAGGGATAAAATAACCGATGCTTAGCTTAAGGGTGCGCCGTTAGGTCTAATGCATTTGTTTACATTACGCACATTACTTAATGCGATTATCCGTTGCTTGCAACTTAATACCAACGGGGAACTCGGTATGACAACCTGGAGGTGGATTATTAGTCATAGACGCTGTTGGATAACGGTCTATGTATTTTGTCGTAATGCCCACATGAATATCATAGTAATCATCATGTCATATATATGCATTGTCATGCGCTCAATATTTTGTCAATTGCCCAGCTGTAATTTGTTCACCCAGCATGTTAGTTATCTTTTATGGAGAGACACCACTAGTGAACTGTGGACCCCGGTCCATTCTTTTACACTGATAATACAACCAACTGCAAACATTGTTCCTTTTCATTCTCTGCAATTTACTACTGTTTTCCACACCATACGTTTAATCCTTTGTTTTCAGCAAGCCGGTGAGATTGACAACCTCACTGTTTCGTTGGGGCAAAGTAGTTTGATTGTGTTGTGTGCAGGTTCCACGTCAGCGCGCCACTGACAACCTTCAGAAGTGATTTCTTGCTCCTACTGGTTCGATTAAACCTTGGTTTCATACTGAGGGAAACTGCTGCTACACTGCTTCATACCTTCCTCTTGGGGTCTCCCAACGAACGTGTGATCCACGTCATCAAGCATTTTTCTGGCGCCGTTGCCGGGGAGCAAGAGGATTTCTGCAAGGGGAGTTTCACGCTTCCAATCTCTTTACTTTGTTATTGTCTTGCTTAGTTTATTTTTATTAGTCTTGTTTGCTTTATTTATCAAAAACACAAAAAAATTAGTTGCTTATTCGAATTGTTATTTTTCAGTCTTGTTATCATGTCTAGCCCTGTTCCTGTCATCATGTCGCCTGAGGAAGAGATCTTCACTTTCAAGCAAGGGAGTGAGGAGAGTTTTAAAGATGCTTGGTCTAGAATTTTTGAGTCCTATGCTAAAACTGAACCTAAAATGACTTTAAGCCTGCTCCTTAGTAGCTTTTATTTTGGTCTTGTTCTTTGCTACAGATATGCTTTAGATGCTGTGGTAGGAGGAGATTTCCTTCGTTATGATGGGGATCAAGCTTTTAATGCTATAAAAAAAGATTACAATTTCTAGCCCTCCAATCAGTAAAATTGATTCGGCTTTGACAAGCATAAGTGATAGACTTAACACTCTTGAAACAAACATATCTGGTCTAAAAGAAGGGTATAATCAGATTCGTGAACACTATGATAATGTGCCAGTAAATTTTGAACCATCGGGATGGGTTCCCTCAGTAAAAGTTGTTATCAATGGTGAAACTTTCATGCTCGCTGTGATATTATGTCTGAATTCTGTTTAATGCCCAAGGATATTTTTGATTCCTTAAATCTTTGGGAGCTTTCCAAATGCGAAGATTGTATAATTTTGGGTGATAATACTATTAAATTACCAAGAGGAGTAGCCGAAGGAGTATTTACAAAACTCCTGGGGATAACAATATCTATTGATTATCTTGTCATTGAATGTGCAGGAGTAGGACAAATTACGCTTGGAAGATCTCTGTTGAAACGCTTTGGAGCAATAATAGAGTGGGCCAAGGCACTATGAATTTCGCCTCTTCACCTATGTGTAACCAAGTATTTCCTAAAGATAAGGGTAAGGTAAGAGAGCTAAGCGTAAGATTGTTGATGCTTCATCACTTGGAAACACTTGATTCTTACTTTCTGCGCCTAGCTGAAAGGCGTTAAAGAAAAGCGCTTATGGGAGACAACCCATTATTTTATTTCTGCAATTTTTCTTTTCTTTTTGAGTCAAGGAGTTGTTTACTTCTGTAACAATTCCTTTGTATCTTTATTTTATCGCATTGTTGTGCCAAGTATTGCCTCTAATAGGAAGATGATGCTAGATTTGGATTTCTGCGCAGGAACAGATTTCTGCTGTTCACCGTTTTACTTCTGTAAAATCACAGAAAAATTATTTAAATCTGCAAATTTTTGTGCGTGATCCTCAGATATGTACGCATCTTTCGTTAGTTTTGTTTTTCGATCTGAGCAACGTAAGTGCCTCGAAAAAATTCGTCTTTACGACTGTTCTGTTTAGACAGATTCTGTCTTTTATTTTTCGCATTCTCTCTTTTACTAGTGTTGAGTGGAATTCTTTTTTAGGGTGAAGAGCTTCACATAACATCAGTGGCAGTAGTTAATGTTAAAAGTAACGGTCATGTTTGTGTCCTTATAGAACATGTGAGTTTTTGATTGTGCACTAACCCTCTAATGAGAATTACTCTGAGTTTGGTGTGGCGGAAGTTTTCAAGGGTCAAGAGAGAAGGATGATATAATGTGATCAAGAAGAGTGAAGAGCTTAAGCTTGGGGATGCTCCCATGGATCACCCCAGCATATTTCAAGAAGACTCAAGCGTCTAAGCTTGGGGATGCCCAAGGCATCCCCTTCTTCATCAGCAACTTATCAGGTCATCTCTAGTGAAACTATATTTTAATTCTTTCACATCATATGTGCTTTACTTGGAGCGTCTGTGTGCTTTTATTTTCAGTATTTTATTTTTCTTATGGTCAACTTGATTGGACCCTAGCATTCTTGATTGGGAGAGAGACACGCTCCGCTTTTTCATATGAATACTCCTATTCTTCACTTATACTTGTTGAGTATTCTTATCTAGCTATTGCTATGCTTTTAGCTCCTGTTTTGCATGCATCTCTTATTCAGAGCTGTTAGTTCTTTTAAAGAAAGTACTCTCTTGCTTCACTTATAATTGTTTGGAGAGTTTATGTTGAAATAAATTGATTGGTGTTTGGTTGGAACAGAAAATGTTGCATGTGGTAGATGGTATAATGGAAAAAGCTTACATATTCTTGTAGATCACTGTATTGGATAATTTGATACTTGTCAATTGTTTTGAGTTATCAAGTAGTTCATGTTTAAGCTTTTGTATCATGTAGTTAAAACCTATTAATGAAGAACTACCGTAAAGCTCGTTGAAATTTGGTTTGCATGATTGGTATCTCTAAGGTCTAGATATTTTCTAGTAAAAGGGTTTGGTTAACAAGGAAGACAGTGTAGAGTCTTATAATGCTTGCAATATGTTTTCATATAAGTCTTGCTGTGTCGGTTGATATCCTGTGTTTGCTTCAAATAACCTTGCTAGCCTAAACTCTGTACTGAGAGGGAATGCTTCTCGTGCATCCAAAACCTTGAGCCAAAATCCATGCCATCTGTGTCCACCATAACTACCTATATGTGGTATTTCCTTGCCATTCCAAGTAAATTTTTCATGTGCTACCTTTAAACTATTCAAAATTATTACTCCTATTTTGTGTCAATGTTTACCAAGCTCATGAGGACGGGGTGGATGTCTTTATGTCAACTGTCAAACAGACTTTACCACCGGACTAGCGGCATATACATCCGCTTATCCATTAATTTTGCAAAAAGAGCTGGCAAATGGGGTGCCCAGTCCCAATTAATTACAACTTTAACCGCTTAATTCTCTTCACATTTTTGCCCTGATTTATCAGTCAAGCAATGACAAACAGTGAAATATCTGCATGTGTAAACAAAAGAGAAGAGGGATGATCTGCCTTGCTGGTAGAAATAACGTCCTTCATGGGAGCCGCTCTTAAAAGTCTGGTTGGCAGGGGTCATATTGTACTTTCCATTTTCTGATTCGTTGACAATTAACAAACACCTCTCAAAACTTATTTTTACTCTCTATATGATTTCAAAAACTTAAAAAGCTCTAGCACATGATTTAATCCCTGCTTCCCTCTGCGAAGGGCCTTTCTTTTACTTTTATGTTGAGTCAGTTTTCCTACTTCTTTCTATCTAGAAGCAAACACTAGTGTCAACTTTGGTGCAACAATTTTTATATGCTTGTATATTGCACTTATTATATTGCTTTGTGTTGACAAATATCCATGAGATATATATGTTGAAAGTTGAAAGCAATTGCTGAAACTTAAATCTTCCTTTGTGTTGGTTAAATACCTTTTACTTAGAATCTATTGCTTTATGAGTTAACTCTTATGCAAAACTCTTTGATGCTTGTCTCGAAAGTACTATTCATGAAAAGTTTTTGCTTATATGATTCAGTTGTTTGCTCATTATCTACTTGCTAGCAAACTATAGACCATTGACCTGGATCACTTCATTCATAACATGTGCTTTACAATACTATTTGATCAAGATTATGATTGTAGCATGTCACCTCAGAAATTATTTTGTTTTTATCGTTTTACCTACTCGAGGACGAGTAGAACTAAGCTTGGGGATGCTTGATACGTCTCAAACGTATCTATAATTTCTGATGTTCCATGTTGATATTATACCAATTGTTACATGTTTTATATACACTTCATAGCATTTTTATGCATTTTCTGGGACTAACCTATTAACAAGATGCCACAGTGCCAGTTCCTGTTTTCTGCTGTTTTTGTATTCCAGAAAAGCTAGTCTGGAAATATTCTCGGAATTGGACGAAACTTGGACAGAACCTCCTATTTTTCCAACACGTACACGGAGTCCAAAGGAGAGACGGAGGGGGCCACGAGCAGCCACACCATGGGGGCGCGGCCCCCCCTGCCGCGCCGTGGGGTGGTGTGGGCCCCACGGCGTCTCCAGCCGCCGCCCTTTCGCCTATTTATCTTCCCGACGCGAAAACCCTAAATACCCGAGCCATTATCCACGAAAAGTTCCAGAGACGCCGCCGCCGTCAACCCTAGCTCGGGAGGGTTCAGAAGCTCTTCCCGGCACCCTGCCGGAGAGGGGAATCATCACCGGAGGGCTCTACATCACCATGCCTGCCTCCGGAGTGATGCGTGAGTAGTTCATCCTTGGACTACGGGTCCATAGCAGTAGCTAGATGGTTGTCTCTCCACTTTATGCTATCATGTTTAGATCTTGTGAGCTGCCTATCATGATCAAGATCATCTTATTGTAATGCTACATGTTGTGTTTGCTGGGATCCGATGAATATTGAATACTATGTCAAGTTGATTATCAATCTATCTTATATGTTATTTATGATCTTGCATGCTTTCCGTTACTAGTAGATGCTTTGGCCAAGTAGATGCTTGTAACTCCAAGAGTGAGTATTTATGCTAGATAGTGGGTTCATGCCTCCGGTAATCTGGGAGAGTGACAACAACTTCTAAGATTGTGGATGTGCTGTTGCCACTAGGGATAAAATAACCGATGCTTAGCTTAAGGGTGCGCCGTTAGGTCTAATGCATTTGTTTACATTACGCACATTACTTAATGCGATTATCCGTTGCTTGCAACTTAATACCAACGGGGAACTCGGTATGACAACCTGGAGGTGGATTATTAGTCATAGACGCTGTTGGATAACGGTCTATGTATTTTGTCGTAATGCCCACATGAATATCATAGTAATCATCATGTCATATATATGCATTGTCATGCGCTCAATATTTTGTCAATTGCCCAGCTGTAATTTGTTCACCCAGCATGTTAGTTATCTTTTATGGAGAGACACCACTAGTGAACTGTGGACCCCGGTCCATTCTTTTACACTGATAATACAACCAACTGCAAACATTGTTCCTTTTCATTCTCTGCAATTTACTACTGTTTTCCACACCATACGTTTAATCCTTTGTTTTCAGCAAGCCGGTGAGATTGACAACCTCACTGTTTCGTTGGGGCAAAGTAGTTTGATTGTGTTGTGTGCAGGTTCCACGTCAGCGCGCCACTGACAACCTTCAGAAGTGATTTCTTGCTCCTACTGGTTCGATTAAACCTTGGTTTCATACTGAGGAAACTGCTGCTACACTGCTTCATACCTTCCTCTTGGGGTCTCCCAACGAACATGTGATCCACGTCATCACCTGCTCAACCACTGCTTTCGTCATGGCCCATGACGACGGCGCGCTATTTTTCATTTTTTTTAAACGCGTGCTATTTTCGAATAAATGTTTAAATAATATTATTTAAAAAACAATTCCCCGGTTCTGCTCCGTTTCTGGCTATAGAACACACACAACACAAAGCACGGTTTAATTTCCCATCCCGTGCACAGGACGGGGATGGGGCAATCGTCTCCTCTTCTGTCATGTTCTTTCATGTCTATGTTGGATTCATTCTCAACAGTTTGCTCCTGCCTGGAGCATACGTTTGACCAGGTAACAGTAGGAGGTGTGTCAAGCTTGTGGGTTAATGGTCCGCAGCTCACGGTCACGGGAGAGTCGCTCACCATGTTCCCTTAAGGTGCCTAATCGGTGATTCAAAATTTAGCTGCTATTAAATCCGCTGATTCCATTCCACTTGCTTACTAGTTCTGTTGTTTGGACTATACCGATGAGGGATCGTCCCTCACGATTCACGAAGAAAAACATGCGCTTTTCTGTCTATCTCATGGTAGCCGATCCATAGCTGGTGATCCTAGGATGGGTGGACTGTTTAGCGTTCATCCGGGAGGAGGAGAGGGGCGAGCGGGTAAGGCACCTCCATGTTCGCCGGTGGTGCATGAGGGCGTGCGGGTGCCTGGGGAGCCGCAACCAAGGATATCGTGGCGGCCCTCTTCCACTTGGGCGTCGTCGATGTTGCGGTGTTGCGCGGCGCCCTTTTCTTCTTAAGTACCGATGAGGTGGGGCGATAGGGAGGGCGGGGGAGCCAACTGCCTCATCCCCCATTCGGCATGGTGGTGCGACGTCGAAAGAGCGCAACGACAACGCCAACCCATGGCGCCACGTGACCTTGGGCTTGACCCTGACAACGCAGGGGAGGGCTCCATGGTAGCCGCGATGGTCGGAGAGGTGACACTGCATGTCGACATTGGCGGAAGTTGTCCCTCTCAGTTGGTTAGCCCTCCCGCACGATTTTGTTTTTTAGGAGCCGGCAATGGATTGATAATTATGCAAATGAGCAATAAATTATAAATATCTGAGTAATTTTTTTAGGAGGCTCTTATGCTCTTGGAGTAGTTTATTTACTCCGAATTTGTAAAATAGAGTTTTTGACTTTTTTGGGGAGATCAGGGATATATAAAGACAACTCTTTTTGGATAAAGTGAATATTAACAAGATGATACAAAATACGCATAGCCTCTGCAAGTTTAGTCATTAAAAAATGCACACACCAAAAAAAACAAAAGAAATACAGTAGAATTTTTTTCCCCCATCGAAGCAATCAGAACCTCAAGGCAGCAAGAAAAAAGGTTCTTCAAAACGACTTCTCTAAAAAGTTAACAATGCACAAACACTGTTTTCATCCAAACTTACCTGGTCAGATACTGAAAACTTACCTGGTCAGATACTGAGTTTTCACCAATGCATAAAGCATTAGACAAACAAGCATTGCACAAAACGTGCCTTGGATGTTGGTGATGTGGCATAAATCTAGCTCCAGCATGCTCTGGCCGAGGTTCTCAATGACATCCCACAGTCACCACCGATGATTTGGATATGATGAAAAGAGAGCCACATCGTGTTTCGTTTTATATCACTATTGTAGTTTATCCCATCGTTATCAAGATAGCTTCTCCTTAGAAATGGTGACTGGATCGCTCGCTCGACGCAGCTAGCTTCTGCCCACCTTTCCGCCAATTTTCGCCGATCTTGAGGTTCATATACCCAATTTTTCCTGTTTGAAGCGGTGAGGTCACCCAGACTACTGAAAAGAAGCTGTTTGCTTGCTATCTTTTTTTTTTGAGAATTTTAGCGCTTTATTGATCACGAAATGTCATTACAAAGTTCAGCCCGGATTACACCGGGAATAACACCAACAGAAATATTACAACAAGAAAGTTCTGACGAACGAGCTAAAACGTGTGCGACAACATTTGATGTACGAGGTACATGTTTGAACGAGCAGGAAATGAAGCCTTCCGCTAGTTCCTTGATATCTTTCACCACCGCTCTCGCCGTAGACCGGTCCAGGGTTGATGAAGACACTCTCTTGATCATCGACAAACAATCAGATGCAAGAATCACCCTCTGAAAGCCATGATCCCTTAGCACCGTGAGTGCTTGCCTGATGGCCATGCCTTCTGCCAGTTCAGGTTCAGGGAACACCGCCAATCCTTCGCAGCAGGAGAGGATGAAGGTGCCGTTGTGGTCGCGAAGCACAGCTCCCCAGCCTATGCGACGATCTGTAGGGAAGATGGCCGCATCAACGTGCATACAAACCATACCTGCTGGCGGTGGTGACCAACGTGGAGCCAACTGTTTGGTCGCCATCCCGCCAGTGTTCTTGGATTTGAAGCAAAATTGCAAGATCATGTTAGCATAAGCTATTACCTTTGTAGCAACACGAAGTGGATGCAGAGATGTCTCATTGTTCCTCGTGTCATTTCTGGCCTCCCATATATGCCAGCAAGTGACCGCAAGAACCATAGCAGACACTGAAACTTCCCTTTCCAGGAAATCAAAGAGCCATTGCCTAGCTGTGACTGAGTTCCCTCGGTGTAGCTTCAGAGGAAAAGTTTCTTTCACAGAATCCCACACCACCTGGGCAAACGGACAGTGCAGGAAGGTATGCTCAACTCGCTCCAGCCTGCCACAGAAACAACACCCGTCGTCCGCAGGATGTGACGGTGTCGTAATTGAAAACCAGTTGGAAGACAATCATGCGCCATGCGCCAGAGAACGATCTTCATTTTATCCGGGGCTTGAATCGCCCATAGAGCTTTCCACTTCTTCTTTTCTGCACCTTGATCAGAAGACTGACCAGAGCCAGCTCGCTTGGTAAAGAAGGAGTTTGTTCGTGCCAAGTTGTACGCAGACTTGACCGTGTATGTACCAAACTTATCATACGGCCAAGACAGAAAATCATTTCCTCCATGTCTGCTGATGGGTATATTTGTGATTGTTGTAGCAAGGTCTTCATGGAAGAGAGATGTAATTTTACAACTATCCCAGGCATCATGCGCAGGAGTCATCAACGAGCTAACCTTCGTGTTTGCCTCAATTGGAGATAGTGGTTTGAAAGTTCCTGGTGGGAAGCCTGGTATCCAGTTGTCATCTACCACACTGACATGATCACCATTGCCAATACCCCACCGAACACCCTTCGACAGCAATTCTCGACCGAACAAAATAGATCTCCAAGTAAAGGAAGATCCATTTGGTTTGGTTGCTGACATAAAATCACAGTCAGGGAAATACCTTCCTTTGAGCACTCTTGCACAAAGCGATGAGGGGTCTGTGATCAGCCTCCATCCCTGCTTTCCCAACATGGCCTGATTGAAGATAACAAAATCACGGAAGCCCAACCCGCCGAGCGACTTGGGCGAGGTCAGCCACTCCCAGGAGCGCCAATGCATCTTCTTTCTACCATCTTCGAAACCCCACCATTGATTCGCAATAGTAGATTTCATCTTATCACATGTCTCCACCGAGACCTGGAAACAACTCATCACAAAGTTGGGAATCGACTGGGCCACAGCCTTTAACCATGTCCCTTTCCCGGCTCTGGACAACGGTGTGTTCGAAATTCCCAAGACACATTTCCACACCCTTTCTGGCAGAAACTTGAATGAGGTGGTTGCAGCCCGCGCAATCTCTGTCGGCATGCCAAGGTAAGTATTTTGAAGGAACTCATTAGCCACCTGCAATTTAGCTTTGACAGCAAGCTTGATATCATCTGAGCATTTGTTGCCGAAGAAAATAGAGGATTTCTGGAGATTCACCTTCTGGCCAGATGCCTCACAATATGTATCAATAACTGATTTCAAAGTACCAACACTTCTTTCATCACTGCGTGCGAAGAAGATAGTATCATCTGCGAAGAGCAAATGTGATATAGAAGGGCCCCTTCGACCATTACGTAGTCCTTGGAGCTCACCGAGACCCTCCTTCTTCTGCAAAAGACATGAAAATCCTTCCGTACACAGTAGAAACAAATATTGGCTGATAGGATCCCCTTGGCGTATACCCCGTGAAGGAACCACAGGAGTGGTGAAATCACCATTAACTCTCACCGCATACCTCGCCAAGGTAACACACCGCATAACTGAGTTAATCCACTCAGTAGCAAAGCCTAGCTTGCTATCTTTTGCGTGTACTGGCATACCAAAACTATGACAGGTAGACGAAAGAGTCAGCAGACGCAGGACAGGGGAGAGCCGAGAGGAAGCAGGAGAACCAAGTGGTTGATGCTAAGCATGACTCCAACGGGCGACGCATCGAGTCCGCGCGCCTCCGTTCTTGTCCGTGGGGGCAAAAAACACGGCCCAACGGGACGACGCAAACGGACCGCGGTCCGTTTTCTGGTCCGCCGCGACGCATTCCTGGCCCAAATTTGGGTCACCGATGCGTCGGCCCCGGACGCTCGCGGAGCGCTCCTGCGTCCTCCCCGTGTCCGCCCTGGCCCCGCGTATCATCAACCCCAACGGCTAGAGCGGCCACCTACCCGCAATAACTGTGGGCGGTGAAGCTCTTTAAAAGGAGCCGGCCGGGCGAACCCTAGAGCACAAACCCTAGAGCTCTCCTCCCCCACCACGGCGGCCACCACCTCCAACCACAGATCCACGCGCCGGAATGGCTGGAGAGCCGGCGCCGCAGCATCTGCTGGACCAGGCGGAGCGCGCGCGGCAGAGGGCGCGCGGGCGCCGGATGCCGACCAGCCCGGCACGATCCAGCACCCCGACGAGAGAAGGACGACGGAGGCCGCGTACTTCGACTGCATCGACAACGACGAAGAAGAGTACGTGTACGCCGCCGGAGTCGCGGCGGTCGCGGCGGGCACCGCGCCGCCCGAGCCCGAGCCTCCCATCGTCGTGGGCGGCTGTGTCCCCAGCACCGAGGACGAGGCGGTGCAGGCAGCCCACATGCAGCTGAACGCGCAGAGGGCGACCGCGTTCATTTCCGCAGCGCGCGCCTGCGCCGACGCGGCGGTGGAGGCCGAGTTTGCGAACTCGCGCAGAGCAATCGAGTACCCCTGCCGGCGTGGCCACCTATGTGCGGCTCATTTTCCACTAATACCGGCGCCCGCTACGTGTTTCGTAGCTACGAAATGATCAAAGAAGATGAGTCAGCCAGTCCTGGGCTGGCCATGGCCGCGATGAAGGAAGAGCCAGCTAGTCCGTTGCAGAACGGGCATGCTGCGTGACGTTCCTCAAGGCCGGAGCCCCTCTTTGATCTTCCCCCTTGCCGGCCGATGGTCGATTATTAATTTTTTCAAGTTTAGGTTTAGGTTTTAGGGTTTAATGTTAGGAGAAAGTTCTAGATTTACTATGTAATTTCAGTTTCTAAAAATATAATCCTAGTATTAAAAAAAAGTTTGGAGAAAAAAATGCAAGCGGACTAAATGCGTCGGCCCCGTTGGACGCAGTGGCCGGAAAGGGACGTACCTGGGCCGGACGCGCGTCCTTTTGACGACGCAAACAGACCGCGTCGATGTCTCCAACGGGCGACCCAAACGGATGCGCGTTTGGTCCGCGTTTTGTCCGTTTGGGTCGAGGAACGGACGCGCATCCGGCCCATGTCCGCCCCTTTCTGGCCAGTGCCCCCAACGGGGCCGACGCATTGAGTCCGCTTGCCATTTTTTTCCCCAAACTTTTTTTAATACTAGGATTACATTTTTAAAACTAAAATTACATAGTAAATTTAGGACTTCCTCCTAACATTAAACCCTAAAACCTAAACCTAAACTTGAAGAAAATTAATAACCGACCACCGGCCGGCAAGGGGGAAGATCAAAGAGGGGCTGCGGCCTTGAGGAACGTCACGCAGCATGCCCGTTCTGCAACGGACTTGCTGGCTCTTCCTTCATCGTGGCCATGGCCAGCCAGGGCTGGCTGACTCAATCTTCTTTGATCATTTTGTAGCTACGAAACACGTAGCGGGCGCCGGTATTAGTGGAAAATGAGCCGAACATAGGCGGCCACGCCGGCGGGGATATGACATCAGGTGGAGCTGCCTGCTCCTTTCGCGGCCTCGGCCGCCGCCAAGGCCTCCCGGTGCCGTTTGCGCCTCGCCGCGCGCTTCTTGGACTCTTCGGCGCGGCGCATTTGCTTCATCTCCTCCTCCACCGCAGCGTCGGCATAGGCGCGCGCGGCGGACATGAACGCGGCCGCCCTCTGCGCGTTCAGCTGCATGTGGGCTGCATCCACCGCCTCCTCCTCGTGATGTGAGCAGGGCCGCCCACGCCAATGGGAGGCTCCGGCGGCGCGCCATCCCCCGCGACACCGGCCGCCGCGACAGCAGCCGCCGCGACACCGGCGGCGTACTCTTCTTCGTCGATGTCGGCGCAGTCCGCGAACGCCGCCTCCACCGCACTCCTCTGGGCGTCCGTCAGGCGCGGACGCGGCGGCTGGGGAATCATGCCGGCCCATGCCGGGCTGGTCGCCATCCGGCGCGAGAAGCTGCCGCGATAGCGCCCGCGCGCGCTCATACGCGCTCGCTCGACCTCGTCCACCAGATGCTGCGGCGGCGGCGGCGGATCCATTCCGGCGCGTGGATCTGAGCTTGGAGATGGTGGCCGTCGTGGCTAGGGTTTGGCCGGCCGGCGCGATTGGGGAGGAGTGCTAGGGTTTGTGCCCTATGCTTTGGCCGGCCGGCGCGATTTATACAGCTCCACCGCCCAGAGTTATTGCTGGTAGGTGGCCGTTGGGGTCGATGACACGCGGGGCCAGGGCGGACACAGGGAGGACGCAGGAGCGCTCCGCGAGCGTCCGGGGCCGACGCATCGGTGGCCCAAATTTGGGCCAGGAATGCGTCGCGGCGGACCAAAAAACGGATCGCGGTCCGTTTGCGTCGCCCCGTTGGGCCGTGTTTTTGGCTCCCGCGGACAGGGACGGACGCGCGGACTCGATGGGTCGCCCCGTTGGAGTCATCCTTAGGCCTATGCCAATGCAAGTTTCTTAGCACGGTTTCATAGGCATTTTGCTTACGTGGCGTACTAGTTAATGAAGAGAGAGGGTGAGCTTGTATCTTAGCTAAGATACAACCTTTGCACGTGGCCATATGCAAAAAATGGTTCTACCCCAATCATATGTATGCATGAGCCCAAAATCATTAAATGTAGATACAACACATAGTATACAATGCATTGTACTAGTTGTATCTTAAATATTTATTACTTCTATGATTTCGTGCTAAGAGAGATGCATTGGCACAGGCCTTAGTCATCCTAATCCATGGTCCATGTCTCCGGTGACCGTGATCATGTTGTTTTAAAACAAGACAGATCAAGCATGGCTTTTCCGCTGGAGGCACTCGTCACAGTTAACAATGGCAACGCCACCCCTCGGAAATTACACACCGCCCCGCCGAGCCACTCGCGAGCCAAAAGTCCTCTGCCCGAGGAACCCGCCCCGCGCGGCGAGAAAAGGCCGCGGTGGTGGGCGGCAGCGTGGTGATAGGCCATTCCCGCGGCTAAGCACCAAAGCCTTCGGGAAATGAAGCTGCTCGGCGCAAAGCTCCGGGAAGCGGAGGCTAACGAGCAACCGGTCCAAGCCAAGCATAGTACCCTCTCCTGTAAAACACTGCACGCTATGACGCTAGTGCTCCTGTACTACTCGCCTTGAAGCTAGCTGCTGCTTCTGTATACATAGAGGCAAGGCCGGCCACGCAACAGAAAGCGTAGTAGGCAGAGGTGTGAGGTGAAGGCGAGGTGAGCGAGAAGCCCGTGACCGTGAGCCGCTGCTGTGGGAGGAGGGGGAGCGAGTTTGGGCGTTTCTTGGTTGCGGCCATGGACGCCTACGAGGCGACCAAGGTGGTGTTCTCCCGGATCCAGGCGCTGGACCCGGACCACGCAGCCAAGATCATGGGGCTCCTGCTCGTCCAGGACCACGGCGAGAAGGAGATGATACGCCTCGCCTTCGGCCCCGAGGTGCTGCTCCAGAGCGTCATGGCCAAGGCGCGCAGGGAGCTCGGCCTGCTCCCGGCGTCCAGTCCCGGGTCGCCGCCCACCCACTCGCCGTTCCAGCTCTCACGGCAGAACTCTGGCCGTGGCGGCGCGCCGTCCCCTCTGTCGGTGTCCTCGCCGTCGTCGTGGGCCCATGCGCCGGTGTTCTCCTGGAGCAATGGCGTCGCCGAGGAGATGGCGAGCCCGGTGAACGGCGGGCCTGGACTGGCGCCGTTCTTTCCTCGTGCCATGGATGACTTCCAGCTGCAGGAGGAACTCGCGTTCCTAAACGACGGGCCGGCGCACCAGCTCCAAACCTTCGACGGTGGGGAGTGCCGGAGCCCCGGTCCAGGCGACAGCGGCGGCATGTTCCCGTACGGCCCCGGCTGGGGCAACGGCGGCGTCCCCGGGCACCGCCGGAGCGCGTCGGCGCACGAGGTCTGCCTCGGCGGCGACAACTTCGGCTGGAAGCCGTGCCTGTACTACGCGCGCGGGTTCTGCAAGAACGGAAGCAGCTGTAAGTTCATTCACGCCGGCGGCCTCCCCGACGACGATGCGGCGCTCGCCGCTGCTAAGATGGACGCCGCCGTCGCCGAGCAGCAGCAGTGCCAGGACTCCCTTCTCCGTTCCAAGAGCCAGCGCTTCGGCCACGCCGCCTTCCCCTACTCCCCCACCGGCTCCCTCCCCGGCTCGCCTTCCGCCGCTAGCAAGTGCCTCAGCTTCTTGCTGCAGCAACAGCACAACGACAACCAAAGGTATGTATTATTGTCACCTCCAACTCCAACAAGCTTCAGGTACACGCTCCAAATTTCCAACCATTTTTTTCACTCGTGCGTGTGCAGAGCGGCGGCCGCGCTAATGCTGGGAGGCGGCGACGAGACGCACAAGTTCATGGGCCGGCCGCGGCTGGACCGCGCCGATTTCGCCAGCATGATGGACCCGGGATCGCGGCAGATTTACCTCACCTTCCCGGCTGACAGCACGTTCCGCGAGGAGGATGTCTCCGGCTACTTCAGGTATCCATTCTACACGCGCCTACAGTTTGATTGATGGCGAGACGAGGCGCGCGCGATCTCATTCATTGGCAATGCAATGTCGCGGTGCAGCATCTACGGGCCGGTCCACGACGTGCGCATCCCGTACCAGCAGAAGCGCATGTTCGGCTTCGTCACCTTCATGTACCCGGAGACGGTGCGGCTGATCCTGGCCAAGGGCAACCCGCACTTCATCTGCGACGCCCGCGTGCTCGTCAAGCCCTACAAGGAGAAGGGCAAGGTCCCCGACAATACAGGCACGCATGCATGCATTTCCAATTATAATATTCACTCTTTTTTTTTTAACAATGCAGTTAACTGACCTGGATTGTTGCTCCTCGGTTGCGCGTTGGCAGGAAGCAGCCGCAAGGTGATTTCTCCGGCTGCACAACGCCCACCGGACTAGACGGCAGGGACCCATTCGATCTGCACCAACTTGGTAACATGATTCTTCTTCATGTACTTTATGATGCTTACATTAGTGTCTTTCAATTTCTGAAGTAGCGCTGACCATCCGAAGATGCTTTTTCAGGTGGGAGGATGCTGCAGCACTCCAACAGCGCCAACGAGCTGATGCTGCGGCGGAAGCTGGAGGAAGAGCAGCAGGCCGCCGAGTTCCAGCACGCCGTTGAGCTCCAGAGCCGCCGTCTCATGGGACTCCAGCTGCTCGACCTGAAATCTCGCGTCGCTGCTGCAGCGGCAGCCACAACAGCAATTGCGCCGACAACGCCCATTGACAATGCGGTGGTTGAGCCGCAGCCTGACTCTGGTATGCATTACATCGACGGACCTGTTAGTGAAACAATTTCTGCCAAATATTACTGATCTTTGCAATATCTTGGGTGCTAACAGATCAGCAACTGAAAGGCAGCAGCTTCTATGATGTGGAGAGTAATGTGGCCAACGGAGGAGGCAACAAGGAGGAATCGGCGGATAAGGCAAACCAGAACTCTGATAGTGACCAAAGGTTGATCAAGCTGAGCATCATTTTAATTCTGCTTGCTCATTATTGTCGGCCTGTTGGGCTTAGCTTTGATGACCTGATAGGCAATAAGTAAGCTGAAAGATTGCAACTGTTTACCTTGCTCATAAGCTTGATCATTGCTTCTTCAATGCATATTATGCAGTGGGGAACAGGATTTGCCGGAGAGCTCATTCGCATCTCCAACCAAGTCGGCCACCCTCACTCAGAACCGTGAGGTCGCCAGTGATGGCTCCAATGCATCCCATAATGGTGTCTGCACCGGCGGCAATGCAGGTGGTGACACTAACCATCTGATGCCCTCACCATTGGACATGCCTTCTCCTAGGTCCTACTTCTTCCCCATGTCTAGGTACTACTTGTCACGGCTTTGATCACATTGGGCATTTTGTTATCCATGATTGAAATGATTTGGGCAATGCAATGAGCAGGATCTCCTCCGATCACGGAGCAATCGGGATGTGAAATTGTCCTTCAATCGAAAGTGAACAATACCCAAACCTAATCATAGTAAGCACTTAGATCCCCCTTTATTCCCGCTATGCTTCAAAAAATTAAGCATATCACCTGCCTTATTGTGGTGTCCTTTTGCTGTTTGTTATTGTGACATCCTTTTCCTGTTTGTTATATTGACAGGAGAAAAAAAGGAGCTAATTGTCAGCGTAGTGTTAGCTTCCCATTCCCCTTTTTAGCGGATAGCCCTATTAAACCAAACCACAAGAGAAAAACATGCCATTAGCCTTTGACTAAGAAAAGCAGCAGCAGCAGCCTATGCAGTGTTGGAGGCACATATATAAAATACAAGTAATCCAGTGTTTACCTCTAATTATATTAGCAGTTACCACTATTCACGAACACAATTGATTTGTTACCCAGTTCTTTCATTTAGTACTGCAACAACCAGTTGTAGAGCTTGTAGTCTGTAGTTTACTGAATGCGAGGTTAATCCAGAAGCGCTTGTACCAGCGATGTTGTATTAGTACAACCTTCAAGCTTGCAAGGAGGTCCATGTGTTGTATCCAAGGACAACCCGGGAGACTTGGAGAATGATCACATGGCCATGGCAGATGATGTCTCAAGTATTTTACTAGTACTAGTCAAGATCGTATGCTCAAACTGGCCATCGTTGTTCTACCTTGAGAACAGTGAGATCGCACACACCTCAGCCTCACTTGTCAGCGGAAGTCAAGCGGGTTCACAAGTATAAGGATGACTTTTACCAGTTATCCTTTTATTTTCTTCTTGTTGAACGAATGTACAGAAAATTATCCAGTTCATGCCTCCAGCAACGCATATCTTCCGGTTTTCCTGTCAGTTTTCTTCCGTTGAGGAGGTAATTTGCATGGAGCCATTTTTGAATGTCTTTGCACGCCATATTATTTGGAATAGGCTTTGGGTATCTTGATGGCAACTTGTTCCGTGATGCATGGTCCGTGCGCCGCAAATGTTGAAAGATAGACTGGGCTGAACTCATGAATCATGGTACGCCTTATTAGGACAACACAAGATATGAGAGAGATTTATCCCCGCATTTGTCTTATCCTTGCCTGTTGCCTCTATAATACTGGACTTGTTCTTGCCACGCGTGCACATTGATACCTGATGATCGTGAATCGTGATGTCCTTCTCGTTTAATTCCTTCGTTTTCACTACAAAGACCTCTTCGATTCGAAGGATTTTTAGTCAACTTTTCGAGAGGTCTTTGGCGCGCTACTAGGGTCGCTCCTGCTCTGGCCGTAGGTTCCGGAGGGCCCGATATGGGCTCTCGCGGGCTGCGGCCGGCGATGGTGTTGGCGGGGTGGTTGCGGTGCGCCGAGGTGGCGGTCCCGGCTATGGCGGCGTCCCCCTCCTCCTCCAGCACTGGGGAGGTCGGCTAGTGGGTGCGCCTGCCACGGACCTTGGCTCTCGCCCAGTTCTGTGGTGGTACTCGTGTCGGTGGATGTGGTGGAGGGCTGCGGTGGTGGTGGTCTCCAGTTCGGGCGGGGTGTCAGCTGCTTGGTCTAGAGCAGCGGTGATGATCCGGACAGCGACATCCTTCGCGGCGGCAGGGAGCCTAGGCGTGGCGGTGTGTTAGATGTTGAGCCTTGCTGCCCAGTTCGCCCGGCTTCGACGATGGACATCGCGATGTCGTGTTCGTCGGCTCTGCCGTCGGGGTGCCCGTCGGACTTTGGCTGGACGTGGCACCCGAATGTGGTCTTCGTATCGCGGCGAGCTAGGAGGAGGCACCGTGGGAGGCGGATCTGGCCCTGGCTCCTAGTTCCGTTTGTGGCTTCAGACCGTCGGGCGCGTGGGGCTGGCGGTCTGCGTGCAGGATGGAGATGGTGGTCCGGTCGGTCCTCGAGGGGCGGTTGCGGGGTTTGCAACACACCGTCGGGCGAAAGCCTTGCCCTGGCTGTCGGCCAGGACCGACGAAGGTGACGCCCCTCTGGCGCCGCGTCCTTCTTTAATGCGTCGTCGTGGCGGTGCTCTCGCGGCTCGCCGCGGATTCTCCGGGGGAAACCCCAGATCCCAAGTGTGATCAGGTGAGGGCGGCGCTCTTGCGTCGCTTGCCTCTTGGGGCCTCGTCTTGGATGTTCCACCGGATGGAGGAACCAGTGGAGTGCGCTCGTGGTAGGCGGCGGCGAGTTCTCATCTTTAGCTAGGTGGTGCATGGCCCTGGGGTCGGCGTGGATGTCAGAGCGACGGCTCCGGGTCTCGCCTCCGCTATGCTGCGTTGAGGTATTCGAGTGTCAACTTTGTTTGTTTGGCGACTTGGTCTTCGTCTCGTGTGGGGCGCGGCCTTGGGACTGGTGTGGACGTTGGAACGGCGGCTCCGGATGTGACTCCGCCGTGTTGCATTGAGGTGTTAGTGTCGGCTTTTGTCGCTAGGGCGACATGTTCATCGACTTGTGTTGGGGGTGTGGCCTTGAGGCCAGGTGGTGCGTTGTGTTGTATGGTTTTCGGACGGTTTTTCTTATAAATTGTTTAACTCTTAGGATGACTCCAACGGGGCAACCCAAACGGACGCGCGTTTGGTCCGCGTTTTGTCCGTTTGGGTCGGGGAACGGACGCGCGTCCGGCCCATGTCCGCCCCTTTCTGGCAAGGTGCCCCCAACGGGGCCGACGCATCGAGTCCGCCTGGCCAGGGTTTTTGATCATTTTCGGCCATGGTGATCACATTGCAACAAACCAAGTATATAGCAAGCATATGAATCTAAAATAAAACATAATCCTGGCCTCATAGGGCCATGTCTACATACATATCCAAAATATTACAAATTCCGGCCATCGGCCATGTTTTTCCGGCCATATCGGCCATAGTTCACCATAAATAAAACGACCGAGATTTGATCAATCTCGGTCCATGTAGTACCTTTGCTTCTTGAGGTAGTAGGCCTTCTTCGTAGGGGTGAAGGCCGAGAGATCCATGTCCATGATCCTGGCCTCCTCTTGGCGTAGGGCGAGCTCAATGTCCTTTGCTTTTACCTCGGCCTCCATGGCCCTCGCCTCGGCCTCCTTGGCTCTTGCATCGGCTTCTCTCGCTCTTGTTCGGGCGTTTTCTTCTTCTATGTCGAGTCTCTTCTTCTGCAATTCGAAGAAGAGCTTGGAAGCCGTCTCTCTCTCTAGGCGTTCCTTTTCTCTCCTCTCCTCCTTCTTTTCGGCAGCCTTGTCCTTTTGGGTTAGGAACCCGTTCAATGTCTCTTGCAATGCAAGGGTTGTTGCATCTCGTTTCAACTCGGCCTTCGAGTTGTTCTTCCCCCTTGGCCTCCCTTCCTTTTCCGTTGTGTCCTCTCCCTTATCAAGGGGTTGTCCACCATTTTTGAGGGAGGCGTAGAGGGCCTTCCATTTCTGCTGGTCCTTGAGTGCCCGGTAGCAATGGGTCAAGGTGAAGGCCTTCTTGTATTGCCTCTTGAAGGTTTCCAAAGCTTGCAACACCTGGGCATACAAATTTATAGTAACCAAAATAATTTCTAAAGTTTGCAACACCTGGGCATACAAATTGTACAAGGTTTCCAAAGCTTGCAACCAAAGAAGGGAAGAGGAGCCACAAAACTCACCTGTTCATTCACTCCGAAGCCACTTGCTGGCCGGGCTTGAACATTTTCAACGGAGCCGCAAAACTTGCTCGTCTCCGCGGATATGTGGAGCCACCTCTTGGAGATAGATACCTCCGTCCGCTGCGTCTGAATGTTGTGGGGCGGTAGGATTCTACATTCATTGTAGCGCTTGGTGAACCGGCCCCAATATGCCGTCCCTCTTTGCTCCGCCCCGAGAATTTGGTTGGTTCCAACCTCGATCCAGGACTCGCAAATGAGCACGTCTTCCTCGGCCGTGAATGAGGCGCCCCTTTGGCTCATCTTTCTCTTCATTGTCCGGGCTTGGGTTTCGAGCTCTCCTTCGAAAACCGGCTCATTGTCGATGTTGATCACATCGGGGCCGGTCGGCGGAACTTCATCATTGTCGGCATCGTAATCGTCCTCGGCGTACTCGTTGTTGTCCCGGATCATGTCCTGGAGGACGCCGTCCCCTTCATCATGGACCTCCTCGTAGTACCTGGGGTCACCCGGCGAAGGCCTGGGCATTTCGCTGAGCAGGTTACGCACCGGGGCGACCACTGCCGGGGCAGCTGCACGCGCGGCCGCAGTCTGCGCCGCCGGTGAGTGCCCGACCAAAGGTGTAGTAGGCGTGTTCAGATCAAGCGAAGGTACCTCGACTGGGCTGGGCGCGAAATCGCCTGAGGTAGGGGAAACCCGCGGTGGCATGGTTCCCGGAAGGTACCCGTACGGTGGCGATGGTGTCGTCGCGGAAGTTCTCGACCTTGGCGGCCGGGCCGCCGAGGCGTTGGAGCTGGCCGCCGCAGTCGCGACACCGACCGCGGCCGCCGTCGGGGTAATTCCAATCAGGAGGAGGGCAGCAGTCGCAGCCCTGGACACGAGGTTAGAGTCCTCCGGCACGGCGGCAGCCTGCTTGGCGGCGTTGAGCTTCTCCTGCTTCAACCTCCTCCTCCGGTCGCCCCGCTTCTGGGTCTCTGCGGCCCTCTGCTCTTCGGTGAGTTCCTTCTTTGGTTTCTTTGCAGCTTTGGACGCACATCCAGCGACGGGGCCGGCGGCGGAGGCGGTGCCGGCGGCGGTAGGTCCAGCGTCGGAGGCGGCGGCTGCACCGGCCATGGCTAGGGTTGGAGTGTGGACTGGGGTTTTGGGAGAGGCCGAGGCGGCGAGGCTGAAGTGCGGACCAGAGGAGGACACAATTGCGCTCCGCCGCGCGTCCGCGTCCGACGCATCCGTGGCCCAAATTTGGTCCAGGAATGCGTCGCGGCGGACAGAAAAACGGACCGCGGTCCGTTTGCGTCGCCCCGTTGAGCCGTGTTTTTGGCTCGCGCGGACAGGAACGGACGTGCGCGGACTCGATGCGTCGGCCCGTTGGAGTCCTTATAAACTTAATCTAAGTTGGAAAAGAATCCTTAGAAATGAGAGAGCACCTAGTCGAACATATTACCGCGAACACTTTGTACAACCAGAGCTTTGAGTACAAGCCACGTGCCGACGGCCGACATACAGTATACTACTCCTGGTACAGTTGACCGTGCAGCGAGGGCAATGGTTCCTGTTTGGCTGTTTGTATGTTTCGTGGACGCGAGCATCCTGGTACGCACGTACGTACGTATGCACGGTAGATCAATCAAGATCCGGGTAAAACGGGTGCATGAGACGCACGACGGAGGTCCCACACTGTCAGGCTTGGTCATATCCATGTGGCTCTGGCCAGTGGCCAGTGCGTCCCAGCTTTTATGAAATCCAACGACGACGGTACGTGCCGTGGCCCATCTCGTACCGGTTTCTTTTTCTTTGCAGGCCAGCATGTGCGTCCTCCACACATGCATGTACGTCCGTGTGGTAGTAGACTAGCCAAGTAGTAGTACAGTTTACTTGACCTCTACTTTTTCCCGCAACTTTTCTGAAAGCTAAGAATGCTGTAACATATTCGGTCGTGTAGTCATTCATCTATCTTGCCATCGGGAGGTCATTTCATTTGCTTTGCAGCGTTTGTTCTTGACTCGTACGTATAGTTGCTAGCTTGTCAAACCTCTTGTTTGTACTGATTATTCAAAGTTGGCAACTTTTGAAAAAGCGAGGGCTCCCTCCGCTCCCGCGCGCGCGGGTCGCTCCAAAAGACTTCCCTGCGAAAGCTTTGGACCAAACTGTAGACTCCTAGTCTAAAGCCTGTAATAAAGCTCTCTGAACATGCACAAGCAATTGTTACCCAAGGAGCAAAGAAATGGTGGGACACATCGATCACACACACATCCAACAGGTAAAAAAAAAGCAGCAGCCCTCAGACACCAAGGAGGTGCTAAAGGATTATCGTTCTCACGCGTTGACTGCCTATATGGCGACTTGGGCGATTTGCCGGCGACCGGCGTGATGCCGTTCCAATCTCCCCCGTTTTCTTCTCAATCCACGTTGTTTCCTCTCGTTCCCCAAATTCCTTCTTCCCTGATTCTCTTCCACACCGAAATCCCCAATTTCAGGTTCAGTCGTTCTTGGAAGTAAGAAGTAAAACCACATACGCAAGCCCCACCGCTTACTGTCGCGGCGGCGATCTTGCCGGGCTACCACCAAATCGCTGCTATTCTCTTCCTCCTCCGCTTCTTTATCCCCATCCTACCATCAGCTTCAGCTTAAAGTCGCGGCTCCTCATCCACTTGCTGCGATTCTGCCGCTGCTGCCGTGACGCCGCCCTTCCCCAACTCCTCGCCGCACTTGCCAACCCTTTCTTATAGGGCATCGCTCCTGGAGTTCATTGAAGGGTCTCCCGGTGTGCCCCTGTGCTCTACTCCTCATCTCAGCGGGCACGAACAATCTGCAGACACGAAGGCGGATTAAGGAAATGGACAGGCATCTTCTTCAGACTATAGCAGGTTTTGTGATTTTGTGTTGGAATTGTCGAGGTTTGGGGACGGATTCCACGATTGGCGAGCTACGCTGGTTGGTGCAGACCTATCGCCCATCCCTCCTCTTCTTGGCTGAGACAAAGATGGCAGATAAAAGGGTAAGAAATTTCATGTGGTCACTGGGATTTTCAAATTCCTATGCAGTCAGTAGTGAGGGCCAAAGTGGAGGCTTGTGTCTGTTTTGGCTATCTTCAGTCAATGTTTCTTTGAAGGCTTTCAACAATAGATGCATCGATGTTCATGTCAAGCCTGATCAGGGACCGGTCTGGAGGGCGACATTTGTGTATGGAGAACCAAAAAGAGAAAATAGATGCCATTTTTGGGATTTTCTCCGTTTTATGAGAGCTCAGTGGGACGGTCCATGGATCTGTTGTGGGGATTTTAATGAGGTGTTGCGTCACGATGAACATCAAGGTCCCCGAGATAGAACTGATAGGCAGATCAGTGACTTCCAACAGTGCTTGGCTGATTGTGGCCTTGTCGACCTGGGTTATTGCGGTCCTAAATACACTTGGTCTAACCGTCAGGACCCTCATCGCCATGTCAAAGCCCGGCTAGACAGAGCTGTAGCTAACATTCAGTTTTCTGATCTTTATGATGACTGTTTGGTTGAGAATGTGATCACTACGACCTCAGATCACTATGCTGTCCATATTGCTCTTAATAAGGGGAAGATTCCTTATGACAGGGGAAAGACTTCTCACGAACCTCGTCCGTGCAGCAAGGTTTCAAATTCGAAGCTATGTGGCTGAGAGCTCCTGACTACAGAGAGGTCTTAGAGAAGGCTTGGGCTGAAGGTAGAGGTACGTCTCCTTTGTCGCTGCAATCAACCTGGTCCAATCTAAATCGAGTGGCAGCCTTCTTAAACAATGGGAAGAGAATCTTTTGGCTCGATCAAATCCAACATTCGGAAGTGGAAAGGCGTCTCAAATACCTACGATCAAAGCCTCTCTCGGATGCAGCAATTATGGAGGAACGCTCATTGGAGAGACAATTAGGTGAACTGTTTGAGCGAGAAGAAATCATGGCTAGGCAGCGTTCCCGGGTGGACTGGCTCCGGGAAGGTGACCGAATACAGCCTTCTTTCATGCTCGGGCATCGGCGCGACGACGTACAAATAGGATTAATTCTCTCACTCGTAATGATGGCTCAATTACTGAAAACCAGGAGGAAATTAAAGGTATGGTACAAAGTTTTTATGATAATCTTTTTACTACTGAACCATGTGCCTCACTGGATGCAGTTCTTAATTCTATTCCGTGCAAAGTGGATGATTCCATGAATGCTGAGCTATGCAAGCCTTATACAGATGACGAAATAAAATTTGCCTTGTTTCAAATGGGTCCAACAAAGGCGCCGGGACCTGATGGTTTCCCTGCACTTTTCTACCAAACTCACTGGGATTTCTTAAAGGAAGATATTTGTCATGCTGTCAGGTGCTTTTTGAATGGAATGCCAATCCCTGATGGTTTTTCCGACTCTGTGATTGTCTTAATTCCAAAAGTTGCGAGGCCAAAACACCTAAACAACTTCAGACCAATAAGCCTATGCAATGTCCTCTACAAGATAGCTTCAAAAGTTTGGCTAATAGGCTCAAGATTATCTTGCCGGCAATCATCTCTGAACATCAAAGTGCTTTTGTTCCGGGAAGATTAATCACCGACAATGCGCTGATTGCCTTCGAGTGTCTTCATACAATTCGAAAACAACGATCGAAGAGACCATACTTTTCCCTTAAGATCGACATGACTAAAGCATATGACCGCGTTGAGTGGTCCTATTTACATGGATGCCTGAGAAGATTGGGTTTTGCGCCGGAGTGGATCAACACGGTGATGAGATGTGTAACCTCAGTTCGTTATGCCGTTCGGGTCAACAGAGAACTCACTAATCCTGTGATTCCTACGAGGGGTATTCGACAGGGAGACCCTATAAGCCCTTACCTGTTCCTTCTATGCACTGAAGGCTTGTCCAGTGTGCTTTTGCACAAGGAGTCGTGTGGTGAGCTACAAGGTATTCGAAATGGTCGTCAAGGCCCTCCTATCTCACACCTCCTTTTTGCCGACGATAGCATCTTCTTTGCTAGAAGTGATCAGCGGAGTGTCCTCTCCCTGAAAGAGGCTTTGCATTTATATTGTGACGGTTCAGGTCAGAAGGTTAATCTTCAAAAGTCATCAATCTACTTTGGTGCACATTGTTCTGATGATATTAAGCAAAAAGTAATGGAAACTATGGGAATTACAAATGAATCATTCAACGACAAGTATCTTGGAATGCCTACTCATGTTGGCAGGTCGTCAACCAGGACATTCAAATTTCTTAATGACAAAGTTTGGCAGCGGGTTATTAGCTTGTCAGATAGGCCCCCTTCTCGGGCAGGAAAAGAAGTTTTACTGAAATCTGTGGTTCAGGCTATCCCGACATATATTATGAGCTGCTTCCGATTACCACTTCTACATGTGAAAAGATGAGACAAGCTGTTGCTGATTATTGGTGGGGTAGAGAAGATGGTAAGAGGAAACTTCATTGGCGTTCATGGGAATGGTTATCCACACCAAAGAAGCTCGGTGGGCTGGGTTTCCGTGATTTTCAGCTCTTCAACCAAGCTATGCTTGGTAGACAATGTTGGAGGCTTCTTACTGAACCCGATTCTCTTTGTGCTCGGGTTCTCAAAGGACGATATTTTCCCCACTGTGATTTCTGGGATGCGCCCAAGCCTAGGTCCTCATCTTATACTTGGAGAAGTATTCTCTTTGGTCGGGAGCTTGTTAAGGCCGGTGTTCGGTGGGGAATTGTAAATGGCAAAAAGGTTAATATTATGAAAGATCACTGGATTCCCGGACGACCACCGCACATGCTGCAAACTCTTTCTCCAATTCCAGAATATGCAAAAGTGTGTTGCCTCATGGATGGACATGGTCATTGGAACGAAGAAAACATTAGAGCTTTCTTCCGGAAGAGACTGCTGAACTCATATTACAAACTCAGATTAGTAGGCATGGGGGAGAGGATTTTGTGTATTGGCCTCATACTCGATTTGGACTATATACAGTTCGTTCAGCATACAATCTCGCTCGTTCATCGGATTTCTTTTCATTACACAGTATGACTGGCCGTGGCCTGCCGTCAAATAGGGAAGTTGAGGAGAAACATTGGAAGGCAATCTGGGCAATTAAGGCCCCAAACAAAATGAACATAGTACTCTGGAGGTTCGCACATGATTGCCTCCCATCCGGACTTCAACTACGCCATCGGAATATCCCTGCAAATCCTGCTTGTGTGCATTGCGGGAGAGACGAGAGTATTGAGCACTGTCTTCTATTTTGTCAGTTTGCTTCTGAGGTCTGGAACAAGGTCAAAAAGCGGTTCGACATCCACCTGTGTCGCAAGAATTTCCGCTCGCCGAAACAGTGGCTTTTCGATTTTATTGATAGAGCATCACCGGAACAATCCACTGTCCTGGCAATCACTGTATGGCATATTTGGGAGGCAAGGAATGAGGCAAGAAACAATGAAGGTAATATCCATCCACACCGTGTTGCCTCAAAGATCCATGCTTATATTGATTTGGTTTTGCTGCATCTTTTTAAGCCTGCTACCGGACATAGTCGTGAGACACCATCATGTTCATCGTTTAGATGGTCTCCGCCGCCGCCGGGATCAGTCCTAATTAATGTTGACGCAGCTATCTTCTCAAATCTGCACAAGGTGGGAGTTGGCATCCTGATTCGGAACCACAACAAGGAATGCTTGGTCGCCTGCACCGAGCCAATCAAAGGGATTGTACATCCAGAACTTGCTGAAAGCTGGGCGCTTCGTCAGGCCGTGATTCTTGCTCGTGAGGAAGGATTCACCTCTGTTATTTTCGCTTCAGACTGTCTCTCACTAGTACAACGAATGAATCTTCGTCCATTGACAGGTCTGAAGTGGGTGTAGTAGTGTCAGATATCAAGCAGTTGGTTGCTTGTTTTTCTTCAGTTTCCTTCTGCCATGTGAACAGGTCGTTGAATGTTGCTGCACATATACTAGCTAGGTCCTGTGAGTTTGCTGTTTCGCGTACTGTCTACGACTCTATTCCAGAATGTATCAGACAAACTCTATGTATGGATGTTTACTGATAAATAAAAGGCAGCTTTCTCAAAAAAAAAAAAAAGGAGGTGCTAATCTGCTTATTATACTTAGCAATCTGGCTAACTCGTAGCACAATCTGCTTCTTGCACAGGGGTACTGTTTGGTCGCAATTAAGATAGCCTGTCCACACCCCATAACATAACATGTTCAGGACAAGGCTCGCACAGACATCCGGGCCCGGGCCCAACGTCGCCCTTCCCCATGCCTACGCGTGTCGCTGGACACGGCCGGCACAGTAGAGTTTTGTTTTGTATCCCCCGGGCATGGAAAAGCAACATTGCAAGTGTGACTGGCGTGGTGGGACTGGTCTAGGCCCCTCGCTGTGCTGGGCCGCGCAGCGGGTCGCATCGCATGTGCCCGCCCTGATCGCTGCGCCCGCGCGCCAGAGGATGGTCTTCGGTGTGGATTAGGCCTAAGCCGAATTAGCTAAACAAAAGCTGCGAATCTTCTCCCTGCGCACCCGGCCGGCCGTGGCTGAGTATGTATAGGGTGAAAATACATATATTTGACCCTATTCCGAAATTTCAACACAAAATGAACCAGACCTGCAAAGAAATCATAATTTGAATCCCTTTGGCATGACGTCCATGGCTTAGGGCGTCATACTCACCGTAAATCCCATAATTCAAGGCGTCATATACATTACCATGTTGCCCTGTCTCAGGGAGTCATGACGCTCTTAGTCCGGATACCATGAAAAATGGCTAGATTGCCTTTTTTTTAAATCCCGTTAATTTTGTGTTAAAGTTTCAAAAAGGGGTCAATTTATTAAATTCAACTTGTATATGTGTATTGAACTATTGAACCAGTTCAATCAAATTTTGCCTACTCCTGTGTACAACTAGAAGATGGACGTGTGACCGTGACCAAATAACTTAGAGCATCTCTAAGTGGGGACCCCAAACCTCACCCAAATGTCCGGGCGGACAGCCCAGACATGAGAGAGAGTGAAATAATGCAACCAACCATGGTCCCCAAACATTCCCCATACGTCCAGGCGGTCCGGTAACCTCGAAAGTCAAGGCATATGTCGGGAGAGTTTGGGGCTGTATTAGATCATCTCCAAGCACAACCCCCAAACACGTGTCCACGGACAGTGACCGGACCACTCCAAAATGTAGTCTCCTCCAATCTTATACCTCAAAGTTTTCCCAAATTGTGTGGTCATTTGCATGTGATTGATGGAGAAGGAGAGAGAAAAACAAACAATGGATAAAAGAAAGGAAAAGAAAGCAAAAAAGTGGTCCAAGCGCACAACCCTTATTTGATTCTCACTATCCATTTCGAATTTGAAATTGAAATTTTTGTAGGTTGTAGACATATATTCTATGAACACTCACATTTTTTTGCATAATTTTTTGACACATCTAAAATTGTTGTTTCTAATGGTAGTATTTGTAGCACCCAAAGTGCTCGGAGCACTGGATATTCCCTCCGGTGCTGACGTGCTGTGCGGGCTACTCGGCTGCAACGTCCGTCCGTCCCGACACGATGCGCGTCGGTCCGTTGCGTAGGCACGTCCTGTGATTTGACGGCGGCGTGCACTAGTATACATATCAAATACTTCGTCGTCACCCGTGACTGATTCGTTTCCCTCCACTACCAGTCTACCACCTCCAGGACAAATTCAACGATGTTTCTGTTGCAACCCAGCACGGGTAGCCAGAAGAAAAAATTGTTTCTGGGTGCTTCCTATTTAACGACTAGGTCGGAGCGGAATAGCTCCCGCACACCCTCCGTGCGACTTGGGCCGGGCCTAGTTTCATCACATTCGTTGCGTGGGAAGTGTAAACTTGGGAAAAATCTCACAATTGATTGATTTGATACTGCCGCAATACAATGTATATATAGTGGTAAAACTAACCGACTCGGGCTAGACCTAATCAAATTACCGAGGGGATTTATTTGTTGTATCAGCACATAACGTCGCTGATTAGAGCGTTCTGGTTTAGCAGCAAGAATGGAGAAAGGAAGGAGACTATCTATTTGCTGAGACTATGGTTACTCTTAGCTTGACATACAGAGTTTAGGATGTGATCGATTGGTCGGGTGGACAATAATAACAATGTAGAGAATTGGTCTAGCTACAACCCTCCAGTGGAATTAAAGCGACTCGCCAAGGCCAGTTCGATAGAAAGGGAACCCTTTTGGAGAGACAGGATCCCCATCTTTCGAGACCGAGCTTTAGCTCGAGTGGCCTGGGTTGCTGGTGAGCACCCAGCCCGCCAGAGTTCGACTCCGCGCTGGAGAGAATTTCTGTGCGTCTCACCCGATGCACTGTTCACCGCTGCACTGTAGCAAACACTGTTCACTGAACAGTGCTTTAATTGCAGGTGCCTCTCATCGTCCACGTGCCACAGGCGAGGTCGACGTGCCCGTCGGTCCCGGAGCGCTGGTCTTCGGATAGGTCTCTCAGGACGTATTAGGGATATAGGTTGTAGGTCTTGTTTAGACATATAGGTGGGGTGTGTGTGGTGTGTGTGCGTGTGGTGTGCGTACCTGTATGTCCGATCAGATACTACAACTTGTACTCTCAGGAGAGGCTTTCAAAAAAAAAAGGATCCCCATCTTTCGGTGCCGGCTTAGTTACTGCTGAAGCTGCACTATGGACAGCCTTATGCGTAGAGAACCTCAACCATATGAACGACCCAAGACACATTGGAATGAAGAGTACCTTATCCTCGCCATACCCTCTTTTTTTTTTTGAAACTCCTCGCCATACACTCTCAGTTTCAGACAATCTGTCAGATATAAGTACCTACTTCCCACAACGAGGCCAACTACCACTAACATAGAACATAATGTTTCATACAACGTCATAGTTCTTACATGGCAATGTACTAATATGTCATGGTGATTACACTACACTAAAAGTAACAAGAAACAGTTATCTAGTCTTCTTCGCTGTTCTAAACACCGATCCATCATGGTTTCCATGGTGCTGGAGGTGGCGGGGGTGAAGGGAACATTGGCGGAACAGCAGAGAACATTGTGTTCTTGTCCATTCCATGGCCTTCACCGATAATGCAACCAATGCTGCAACTAGACCAGCATTGCCCGCTAGGGTTGCTTCAGTGTAGTTGCGGTTCTTCCGGGCATCTTTGAAGCCGTCATGTTGATCAGGACCGGCGACCATAGCTCCATCAATGATGTTAGGGTTGGGTTTCTTGCTGTCCCTCCAGTGCCACCCGCCTGTGCAGCCACGGTGACCACCTTTCTTCGGGATTGAGGCACCCCGGTGATGAACATGCTTAGGGTAGCGCTTTCCGTACCCAACCACGTAGCTCATCTTCAAAGGATTTTTGCCCAAGATGTACTCGATCTGACAAAAGTATTAAATCATAACCAGGAGTCCAAATTACAGCAAACATACCAAAATGTTCAGATATTCAAATGGTAGAAGCCTACCTGAGTCCTTGCAAAACTGCGAAGAACTTCAATCGAGTAGAAATGAGGGCCACAATACCACCCAGGGGTATCTGCAGCCTCAAGATAGTCACTGAACACAGAAGCAAGGAATGCAGCATTGGCGACATACTGGAGATGGTGTGGCGTCCCGTGATTCAACTGTATCAGACCACCTGTAATGCAAGATAATTCAATAAATTGCTGATAATGTGATTTAGTGAGTTGCCAGTTCATACCTTTTGTTCTGTTGAAAGATTTAAAAACCGGAAGGTAAGAGCACATGATGATGCTCGTTTGATTGTGGAACGTCCTCAACATCTCTTCATACGGATACCCAGGACTCAAGAAGAGCCTTAACCTGCTCAGAAGAAGCTGGAACGCCAGAACAATTCAGATTAAGTAAAGATATGTCATGTTTCAACATAGCCTTTGTTGGTAAGCTTGGAGTACATGATAATACATCATTTGGCCCTACATTTGTTTTACACAGTAATGCTACCATCGTGTATGACACGTAAACTGAAACCTGTAGCGTTGTATTTTTATGGAAATTCTACTGTATAACTATGGTTTCCTTGGGATTGTCACATGGCTCAAAGCCTCAAGCAAGCCGATTGGAAAACAGAAATCAGGTCAGACAGCTGGACAGTAAATAATTTACTTGCAAGCGTATGCATCTGTGTCTAACAATAACAAAGTGAGTTTCTGAACTAGTTATACAAAATGCAGGTTCCATGCTGAAGGCTGTTTTCATTATGCCCTTTACTTTTCAAGGATAAGAAATATCGAAATATAGAAGACGAAATCATGACTAAACTGTCAGGGTAATGGGCAGCGTGTTAGATATGGAACTACTTGGCAAATACTATACAAACTAAAATGAATTAAATAAAACCAGCTACAGTAATATATCTACCTGCGCACCAGGGAGCTTATTGTCCCAGCTGAACACCCCATAGTCCCGGCCAGGAGAGAAAGCACCAGCATGGTTTGCAAGCTTGGGATCTGTAATCAGCTGGAGGTATGATGAATTGCCTGTTGCGAGGTACATCCACGAACCACCCCACACAAATTCATCGTAGTAGCGGGTTGAATTGTAGAACTTGGCAGCATCTGTCCCGGGTGTACTATACCTCGCCCGTCTACCTCTGTCCCTTGCAAAGTTCCAGACGGTGGTGGCACCATGTAACAGCTTGTGCGAGTAAGCTCTATTATCCTTGAATACGATGGATGCTGCGGCCAATGCCGCAGCCATCTCACCTGCAAGATCGGGGCAACTGCGGCATTCGACTACCGGACGTGGGTAGTCGATGGCCTCTGGCCTCATCCAGCAATACTGGTCATTAGGCTGTGTCGAACCGGGCGACGTTGCAGCACTACCCACCTGCACCGTCAACAAAATGCACATTAGCAGTGAACGAATAGCAAGAACGACACCCCCTTGGTGTACATCTTTCAATACCTGTGCAACCAATCGATCAATGGTATCTGCAGTAGAGTTGAAGGTCTTCAATAAATAATCGGCCCCCCACTTGATGGTGTCACGGACATGGCCAAGTTCCCCAGCCGCCTCGTACTTAGCACTGTACTCAATGACGCTCCAGCTGAGGAGGGTCATGGAGAAGGCAGCTGGGAAGTTGAATTTCACAGCGCCACCGGCGTCATAGTACCCACCGGAGAGGTCACGCCGGAACGACTGGTCCGAGTGCCCGTCTCTCAAGCACGAGTCACCACGCCATGGTACATTGTTGTGCTTCGGCAGCTTTCCGGCTGCAGAAAGTTTGCAGAACAAATAGATCAGAAAATTGTTTTTAGTTGGGGAGGATCATTCTTGAAGATGCGACCTAGCAATCTTCCGAATGGATCTGAAGGCTGGGAGGGTTTTGAGGGCAACTGGCCTCTTCCATTTCAGGTACGCAACAGAAAAAAATCTTAACATTTCGAAAACCTAGCTAGTAACGCATATAAATCCCCTCTTTCGAATCGGCCTTTTAATCCATCCGGAATAATCCCCAGGAAAACTTGCACCGAAACAACCAATATCAGCGGCCGCCGCTCCAACATAAGAAAAATCCAATCTTTCCCGTCAAATAGAATCGCAAAAGAAAGGCAGAAGATAGCAGAGGGATCCTCACATTTCTGGGCATTGAAGAACCTGAGCGCCTTGTGCAGCGCGAGGGTGAACTGGTCCGGCGGCGGCGCCGGGCGGTGGTGCCTGGGTATGGCCTCGGCGATCCCGGCGGCGATCCCCGCGAGCACCGCGGCGGCGACGAGCACCCCGACGGTCCAGACGAAGAGCTTGCGGCTGACGAGGAGGCAGCCGAGGTCGACGTACCTCTTCTTCTTGCGGGCCTGGTCCCCTGGTCCGGCGAGCAGCCAGCTCTGCTGCGTCTCGTCGAGCGTCCGCGAGAGCGCCGCCCGGTCCAGGTCCATGTTCCGGCTGCGGTCGTCGTCCGTGGCGGAGTCGTGGCATATCTCCAGCGGCCCGCCCCACGGGTCCCTCCCGTACATGCTCATCTCGCCCCCCACCCGCCGACGGGCCCCCGCAAATCCCCTACCGCGAAATCCCTAGAGACTCCGGCAATGGCACGGGCGCGCCGCCGCCCCCACGGTGATTCTTGGAATGCGAGAGGTGGAGGAAGGGGGTTTTGGCGTGCGCAGCGCAGCCTTGTGGAGGGGACGGGGAGGTGGGATTTAGTGTTGGGGGAGTGTATTAGGGATGGGGACGCGGTGGTGCTTTGGCCGTTTGCTTAACAAAGTACGTACTACTGTGGGTGGAGTGTGGTGCTGGGCCGGGGACAGCGACGGATGCTTACGAGGTAAGCTTTATCTTGTTTGACCCTTGTCGTTCGGTTTAGCGAGAGGAAACAGTTTTAATTCAATTGTTTCCTAGGCAGTTTTTAATGTCCCGCTGTTGCTTCGTCTTTGTTTATGGTCGCAGGGTATCTCTGTCAGTCTCTGAGTTCTCTTCCGTTTGTTTATCATGTCCGGCTATTATTCTTCTGAGATAACGTTAAATATGGAAGGATTTTGCATTAACCTGCGTAATCTCCGCAGCAATCACGCGACACTTGTGTGTTGCAAATGGATGTTGTTTATCCGTAATTTGAGTGTGGAAGCACCTGGATGGCTGGATTTGGTTAGGGCAACGCGCGCGTCGTGCTGTGCTGGAAATGAGTTGAGTGACACACAGCTGTTATGAACGCCATGGAGAGAGGCTTCTCGACGTTTGAAGGAAGAAACAATACGCGTCTTGCGTTCATGATGATGATCATCCGCCGGAGATTTCGAATTGGAGTACTATTTCTTTTTCACCTTTCCTTATGTAGCCCAAACATAACAATGTGCCAGTTCACTGTTCCATTCCTCCTTAATCGTTGCTGGCATGACGAATACACACCAGGCATCGGGTACTGCGTGCGGTGCCCGGCCATAACCAGTTCAGGTTTCGGTGTTTCAACTTTGAGTGCGATCTACTCAAGGTTAGCACATGACATAAACGGACTTACTACTAACGATCGATGCGACTGTTTTTCACCAGGTTCTGGACGTCACTAGACACGGTCTACTCGTATGAAAAGTACTACTCCTACGTGGATACAGCAGCTGGATGCACTCCACGCGCGAGCAGAGCTTGTGCCAGCAGGTGGGAACGGCGTCGCCACGCGACAGACTTCAACTGAGAGTCTGACTCGACGTTTGGTTTTCTGGACTCACGAGGTTTTGGCGCTGTACCGCGTCCGGAATTTATTGATGGGATGATACGTTCACGTGCTGCCCGCCAAGGTTGCCGGTCCCGCCAGGGTTTACGTATCCGAAGAGGATTTGTGCGTGGCCTGTAGCCGAGCTCACAGGCTCTCTTTCCGGCTCGCCGGGCTTTCGTCACCACTCAATACTAGCATGGGCTTCAACTAATGCCTAGCTTGGTGGGTAATAATAACCAGCGAACAGAAAGAAGCTCCAAATTTTAATCTAGCCCAGCCCAACTCACCTACGGCCCGTATACTAGTATGGTCAACACAATCACGTGAACAACTTGGTCTAAAAAAAACAATCAAGCTGTAATGCCTAGCTTGTTTGGCAACACAGTTTTTTCCTCTGTTTTTGGAAGATATGACGGTTTGTGATACCTTGAGTTGCTAGGCTAACAGTCCAATAAGATACCACCATTTTGAAACATGGGTATTTCAAAAATTGAGACATTTTCACACTATAGAAGAAAGAGGCCTACACCTCTTTTTCTCCAAAATCGTGGTTTTCTGAAAACTGTATTATCCCATGCCAAGGCCCTGAAATACCATGGCTGCGGAATACTTTGGTTTGCAAAAAACAAGCTGCCAAACTGAGCCTTGGTCATTTCGAAGGAGCGGAGAGGGAAATAAAACACCTAGTCACCGCCAAATGGATCATGCTTTCACGGTCTATTTGGCTTTGAAAGGTGGTCAGAATTACTGATCAATATCTAGAGTGCAGTTTAAATTTATATGTTAGGTTTTTTACCGCTAGAGACGATGACTCAAAAGATGGAGGTGTTAAATGGAACAACAGTTGCCAAAAACAAATCCGGTCGTACCGCTTCGCCTCTCTCCAGGCTCTCTGCAGGCGATTGGATCTCATCGTCTCCCGTCGGCGCCGCCGCAGTTCTACCCCGCTTCCGTGGCCTTCGGGCCATGGAGGCGCGGTGGATCTCGGCCTTCATCGACGGGAGGACTCTGTTTTTCTGATTTTAGTGTCCAGGTTTGCTGGGGCGGCGACGCTTTTTGCAATAATGTCTCCCGGCTTTAGCCTCATCTCGATGACGTCGAGAAGCTCGTGGAAGTGGTGTGGTTCTCGAGGATTTTTTTTGGCGGTGGCGTTCTTCGATCTGTTGTGTTTTGTGTCGAATATTGTGTACGAGTTGGGTTACGTTTGGATTTGAAATTGTATTAGGTGTGGACAGGATACGAATAGTGTTCGAGTCGAACTCTTGTAGCCTGGGCCTCCCATATAATGAGGGGAGCACCACACGTGTAACCTATGACGACTTGATAGCAACAGGCACGCAGGGGGAGCCGGCGGTTTGTGCCGGCGCCTAGGGCGGCTAGGGTTGCGGTATCAATGGGGAGGAGCGCCTGTAGTCATGCCCCGCAGATGTAGGCGAGTTCGCCGAACTGCGTTAACAAATCTCGGTGTCGCCGTTTTTCTGTGATTGCTTGTTCCTCGGTAGATCGATTAGGCGCCTACAATTGCAACAATTGGTATCAGAGCAAGGTTGACTAAAAGGTGACGGTGAATTCCTTCAAGTTGAAAGCATTTTCACGCAGACAAGTGGTCGGTGTGTGATGGTGTTGAACGGGAAGAAAGAACTACAGTTATAGGTGGAGTCACGTGGAGTCTGGGAGTAGCAGCCGAGCTCATGGAAGACAACCAAGTCCGGAGTACATGGAGGTTTGACGCATTGACGAATTCAAGTTGGTGGAGAATATTCGCCAAGGTGGAGTTTGTTGTGTTTTGTGTCGAATATTGTGTACGAGTTGGGTTACGTTTGGACTTGAATTGTATTAGGTGTGGATAGGATACGAGTAGTGTTCGAGTCGAACTCTTGAGTTGCTACATTAGCACTTGACCCACCATTGAGATCTGGACAGTCCTTCTTGATATGTCCCCACTGCTTGCACTTGTGGCACTGCACTTCTTCCCCGCCTCGTATCCTTTCCTGCCTTGCGCACCATTGACCAGCAAACCTTCACCATGAGCGCCTTCCTCTGCGTGTTCCTCTTCCTCATATCATAGGACAGTAACGCCGCAGTGACATCCTCAAGCTTGATGGTTCCTTGCGTACGTCAATGTAGTGATCAAATGCTCATAGGACAGTGGCAACGAACATAAAAGAAGAATCGCCCTATCCTCGTCGTCAATCTTCACACTCAGACGTGCTAGATCTGTGACATCTGATTAAAGGCAAATGTGCTCCACAAAATCCGACCCCTCCTGCATCTTCAGCCTGTATAATTTTTGCTTCAAATACACCTTGGTCGTTACGGTCTTGGACATAAACTGACTTTCCAGCTTCTCCCAAACCTTCTTCGGCGAATTCTCATCCATCACATGATACATGACCTGGTCCGACAAACACAACCGTATGATTCCGGCTGCTTGAATCTGCAAGTCCTCCCAGTCATCATCATCCATCTTAGCTGGCTTGCTATCCGCAACGCCTTCAAGCTAGCATCCCTGTTGTGCCAACAAATCATTCACCCTCGTCTGCCATAACGCGAAGTTTCCAGTTCCGTCGAACTTTTGCACTTCAAACCTGGTACCCGTTGGCGCCATGCTTTTTCCTGTACGGCTGACCCTGGAAGAAATAACCGAGCTGCTATCCCCGTGTGCACGTAGCAATTGGAACTCCTTTTGCCTATGCTGCACGTACTGCTGCTCCCTGGATTGGCTCAACTCCCGATGCTAGCTGCTGCCCAACGTGCCTGCTACTTCCGATGGAAATTCCTTGATGGATTTTTTCGCTGAATTGATCTGCCGGCTCTCTCCTTGGCCCTGTCCTGCCTATTGCTGTTAAACACGCGCAGGACTCGCCTCCGACACGAACACGTGGAGAGTACGGCTCGTACGTCTCCACCTGGGACTCGATCCCTTTTGTTTCCAAACAAATCTCCACGATCATTTGCTGATCGATCTCGTGCATCGCACGCACCGGACTCCTTACGCCGTAGCCCCTCCATCAGCCGAGTGGAATCTTACACTAGAGACCTAGCTCCACCTTCAACATGACTCCTTGGTAGATGATTAATCCACCCTACGCCCCGTCAACCTCAAGATCTCAAATGTGCACCATCTTGAATCAACCCCGCGTCATCGCATGTCGAATCACGCACAACCATGCGCAGTGGCGGAGCCAGCTGAAGCGCAAAGCCTGGGCAACAGTATTTAGACCACAATATTTGTCCCACTAAGCTAGTATCTTCTCTAAGTGTCAAAGGGAATTAGCAGCGGGAGCCCGGGGGCCGCCCGGGCATGCCGGGCTGTAGCTCCGCCACTGACCATGCGCGAGTGTTGCCACGCCACAGAATTCGGACACCATCAGCCCTCACGCCTACGTCGTCGTCGCCGATCTTCACCGTCTTCTGTCCTGACCGACATCCCATCGATCTGTCAGACTGTCCAGTCTGACCCAGCCGAACGTGTCGACTGCACGACATGCTCCAGACTCCACGAGCCTTATACGCACGTCGCCCCTCGCCGCTTGCTGTCCATCTTGATCAACTTGACATATTTTGCCAATTTTTGTCAATCTTCTGTGAACCTGCGACTCCGCGTCTTTCTTCCGTATTGTGTTACGCAACCATCCCATACACAACCGATGTACCGAGCAAAAGAAAACAAAAAACTAGTATCCTCGCTGCCTTCCACGTACACGTAGCAAATGATTGCAACTTGCAAAAGAGTTTGAATCTCAAATGCACCAGCACTATCCTCACCTCACGTGCCACTCCAAAAAGCTCCTGGATAAATCTTTTTTTTCTTCCTTGCACCCGATGGAAAACCACAGTACTATCCTCACCATTGTAGCCTGGGCTCCCATATAATGAGGGGAGCACCACACGTGTAACATATGACGACATGATAGCAACAGGCACGCAGGGGGAGCCGGCGGCTTGTGCCGGCGCCTAGGACGGCCAGGGTTGCGGTATCAATGGGGAGGAGCGCCCGTAATCATGCCCCGCAGATGTAGGCGAGTTCGCCGAACTGCGTTAACAAATCTCGGTGTCATTATCGTGCTGCGATTGCTTGGTTCTCGGTAGATCAATTATGCGCCTACGACGGTAACAGGATCGTCATGGAGATTCATCGGCGGTTCATCCTTCTTTTTCGGCTCCAGGACGAATGCGGTCTTCTTGACCCGTTCGGCGACTTCCCGTCCACAACCAACAATGTCAGGCCGGTTCTGGGAGGAACGGCAGCGGCGGCACACCGTCGACACGTCTGGAGGTTGAAGATGAAAGGCATCTCAAGGATCTCATTTTAATTTTCGTTTTTCTTGAGATGTTTTGTACTGTTTGGTGTTTATTTTAATGCCTGGGTCCTTTTTTGCAAAAAAAATGGAACAACAGTCATACGGCTATATATTCTCGTGTGGTTATCTTGGCTGACACTAGGAGCCTGTGGTTTTTCTATCCACGAGCCACGATTTGACGATATTTCCGTCCAACACTTTGGCCTATTTCGAGGTGACGATGGCAATGGTATTAGGTGTTGTTACGTTAGTGATGGTCTTGTTCAATATCATGTCATGTAAGGGGTGTGTCCCCGTTCAATGTCTAAGATTCTCACATATTTGCATGGGTGGCCATGCAACTTTCAAATCTTTACCGTTAGTCTTCTACTGTTTTTTCAGCCAGAACCATGAAGAAATGTCAAAATATACAATCTAAAGAAGATAAGCTTGAAATGTTATGTAATGTTTAGTACGTATTATCATGGGTACTGTCTTATGTTTTGAATCAGTATTTTTGAGCTCATGTACTTAATCAATAAAATCATATTGATCATCATAAAAGAAAGTCATTTATTCGCTAAAAAAGAAATTTTGGAAGCGTCCCTAATTTCCTATTTTTTTGTGAAACATAGCACAAACGCAGGCGTTCACATACACGCCTACTGCTACTTTACCTTTGAATAAAAGAAAACAATTGTTTGTCCGTCTTGAAAAGTGATGTGGTATTTAACAAACCCGCTTGTCGATACCCGCTTGTTGAATAAAAAAAGTAATTTGTCTAACGAACCCGATGTCGCTACCCTAAATTAAATGACCGTGTGTCGCCGTATTGTATTTATTTGACTGGCATATGTGTCGCTCACAAGCCGACCTGCCTATCGGTATCCTATGTGGCGCCGTTTGCCTCTCTGACCAACATTCTGAGACTGCCTCATTGGACCAGGAGCGGCGTGGCAGGATCGAACAGTTTATTGGACCAGTTGGATAACTTTGCCGCTATTGGGGACATCGGTGGAGATGCTCTTCCGCTACATTGTCGAGGTTTCTTTCATACTCCTGATGCTTAACTTGTTCATTGTGTTTGCTTCTCCTCTTGGTGTAAAAAGATACTACAAACGACATCGCGCCTTGTCGTGACTGTGACATATGTGTGGTTAATACCGTTGCTTTCAACACTGTCATCATCTCTCAGAGGCACAAGTTGTACCGCGTAAAGACCTCGTGATTGTTTTTGGTTCCTCCAGACACTCTCATCACCAGGTAACAAGATATATTCCAAAGTTTAAACCAGGCTAACAGCTTGGTCTAGTTTCGTAGTTGTAATCTTAATGTTCCTGCAAAAGAACCCAATCATGCCATGAAATTTACCCTGGTCCCAGACCATTATCCTGCTACCGTGCATGGTTCATAGCCTTTCATCATCAGCGACAGCAATTACCATTATGTCTGTTAAAACGCACGAGACAGTGGGTAAAATGACAGGGTGGGTTTCAGTTTTACTTCACTGTCGACACACACTAACATCAGGCGCCACTCACAGTCCAACTATCCTGACTAAGAAATACACTGGCGCTTTCTCCTTAAACTTACTTATTGTGATCACCCTTGTAATGACCACGATTTAATCAAGCCATGGTTTTGCTACTTACTACAATTTAACCTAGAATACGATTCAAATTACATTTCTCCCCGTGCAAAAGTTCCTGCAAAAGAAGGTCAATCAATCACGGGCATCATTAATTTGTTTAATCCCCACCAGATTTCCCTCTTTACGTGCCTTGAGTCACACCCCTAATCATCACTAATCTCCTCCCATCATCTCCATTATAGGCCCCGTGAAGCAAAACATTTAATTAAGAAGCACCATGACATGAAACACCAGCACACTAGTGCACTACTACCGACTAAACTCATGTGTTGTGGAAGGGAGGAGTTGCCGTAGAGCGAGGGGCATGCTCACCAGGCCGTATCGATCCGACGATCCTCCCTTTTGACAACTCGCGCGGTGCCTTCCGCGGACAGCGAGATGTACGGCCACTTAGCAAGGCGTGCTCAGCTACAGCCAGCCACCTCCACGGAGGGAATTTGCTGGGGACTGGGGCACTGAGAGCTCTCGAGCTTAGCTTGGCTTGCTTTCAAGTCAAGTCGTCGGCACCACCTCCGCCTCCCGTCCCCTGTATCTTTCTCTCCAAAAACTTCCAATCCTAGTATCATTTTAACTTGGCGAATGCACGTCCCATCATGAGCCGCATCATGGGGCTGCGGTTGTGGTGCCGGTGGTTGCCTCGCGATCCCGAGCTTTTGTCCACTGCCTCAGCGACCTAAAACCGCACCTCACCACACCTGGAGAACTCAGACGCAGTTAGCAACTTAGCATGGAGGAGGCTGCAGCGCCTGGATCACGCTCTGTGAGGATGAGAGAGGTGCTTCTCGTTGTGGCCTTGGTGCTCTCGGTGTGCGTGCGAGCAAGCCATGGAGTGACGGACAGCCAGGACAGTGAGTATCATGCATAACTCAGCCATTCCCTTTGCTACGTGAAGCAAGTAATGAACCGTGGAGTTGATTGATTGCAGCTTCTGTTCTCCGAGCGTTGATGGATCAGTGGCAGAACGCGCCGCCGACGTGGGGGCAGTCCGATGATCCCTGCGGTGCTTCGCCGTGGGACGGAGTGACATGCAGCGACAACAAAGTGATCTCCATGTAAGTGTGCCTCCCCCAGAGCTCAAGAAATTTTCCACTGCACACTCTGCCAAGTCGGCTTACCACTTGTTATGCAACCGTGTCCTTCAGCAAAGTGTCAACCATGGGCATCAAAGGAGTTCTACCCGCTGACATCGGGCAGCTGACCGACCTGCAATCACTGTACGTGGCACCAGAGCATACAGTCAAGCTAAATCTTTCCTTAAAACCTTTCTGTTCTTGCAGCTCTGCTGTCTCACGAACCAAATGAGCAATTATGTTGCGTTTGCAGGGACCTTTCATTCAATAATGAACTTGGCGGTGTGCTCACTCCAACCATCGGCAACTTAAAGCAGCTCACCACTCTGTAAGCCTCTGAATGTGATCTGTGTTAAGTTTCTGCCTCCAGAGATGTCACTATGCTCATGCCTGGCACCGCTTGTTTTGAAGGATTCTAGCCGGCTGCAGCTTTCATGGTAACATCCCAGATGAGCTAGGGAGTCTTCCAAAACTGTCTTACATGTAAGCAATAAATCATCAGCTTAGATGATACTGCGCATTTGTGCCTCAATCTGCAAATAAATTAAGATGACATCAAGCCCTTTTTTCAGGGCTCTGAACTCAAACCAGTTCTCTGGAAAGATACCAGCTTCTCTGGGCAATCTCTCGAGTCTATACTGGTTTGACGTCGCCGACAATCAACTGACCGGTTCCTTACCGATCTCATCAAATGGCGGAATGGGTCTAGACAAGCTTACCAAAACAAAACACTTGTAGGTTCTAAAAAATCATTCATGCCATTCCTGAAACAGCTATGTAAACCACATTGTATCTCTAACCATACTGTTTCTGGTTTCTGCAGCCACTTCAACAAGAACCAGCTGTCTGGTCCAATCCCAGATGCTCTCTTCAGCCCAGAGATGACACTGATTCATCTGTGAGTTCTTCAAGGCCTGTTACTAAAAGAGAAAAAATATTTTTTGGCAAGATGTGCTGACACCTGAGATATTTGGTGCAGGCTTTTCGATGGAAATAAATTCACCGGGGATATCCCAGACTCTCTTGGGTTTGTTAGTACACTTGAAGTTGTGTAAGTGCCCTTTTCAGATGAAACTATGCTCAATTCTTATATGTTAGATGGCTGCCATATATGAATCCTTGGTCACGTTCTATGTTATGTCTGGACAGCCGGCTGGACAGAAATTCCCTCTCCGGCCCAGTCCCAGCAAACCTGAATAACCTCACTAATGTCAACGAGCTGTAAGTTGTTGAAGACCTGCTAAATACACCGTGCAAGTACAAAGCTATAGCCATTGCTAAACATTATTGTCATATGGTTTCAGCAACTTAGCCAACAACCAGCTTACCGGACGGTTGCCCGACCTATCTGGGATGACTCTTCTCAATTATGTGTAAGGACGAAAGAATTCAGCACCGCACAAGATTTCTGCTGCTTATCTTTTCGAACCAACACGACTCAAAAGCTTGATCTGATAATTCTTCTGGTCTATTTGCACCACAGTGATCTGAGCAACAACACGTTTGATCCTTCACCAAGCCCACAGTGGTTTTGGAAATTGCCACAGCTCTCAGCCCTGTAAGTTCCCACTGAAAATCTTTGCAGTTTCACAGTACATATGCTCGGATGCCTAGATCTGACATTGTCTTGTGATGCCAAATCCAGGATCATACAATCCGGGAGGCTCTACGGCACGGTGCCGATGAGGCTGTTCAGTAGCCCGCAGCTGCAGCAAGTGTAAGCTCACGAGCCAACCCCCCTTTTTTTATCTCAACAAAATCAGATGAAAACCAATGGCCTTTTAGAGTACAGCAGCAGCAAATCTGACATTGCGCTCCTTGCAGGATCCTCGATGGCAACGCGTTCAATGGCACCCTCGACCTGGGGAGGAGCATCAGCAGCGAGCTGAGCATGGTGAGCTTCAAGGACAACGACTTCTCCTCCGTCACGGTGACCTCCAGCTACAACGGCACCCTCGCGTGAGTACCGAGTAGTGCCCAATTCCAGTTTCCAGACAACAGCAGTACTGCTGCTATACACTGTTGTGATCTTACTTACAACGGTGTTGTTCAGGCTGGCCGGGAACCCGGTGTGCGACCATCTGCCGAACACGGCGTACTGCAACTTGACGCAGCACGAGCCGTCGCCGGCGTACACGACGAGCCTCCTGAAATGCTTCTCGGGGGCATGCCCGCCGGAGCAGAGCATGAGCCCGCAGAGCTGCGGGTGCGCGTACCCGTACCAGGGGGTGATGTACTTCCGCGCGCCCTTGTTCGGGGACGTGGGCAACGGCACGGCGTTCCAGGAGCTGGAGAGCAAGCTGTGGACCAAGCTGGAGCTCACCCCGGGCTCCGTCTCCCTGCAGGACCCTTCTTCAACAGCGACTCCTACATGCAGGTCCAGGTCAAGCTCTTCCCCTCCGGCGGCCCCTACTTCAACCGCTCCGAGGTCATGCGCATCGGCTTCGACCTCAGCAACCAGACGTTCAAGCCGCCCAAGGAGTTCGGCCCCTACTACTTCATCGCCTCCCCCTATCCCTTCCCAGGTCTTACCCAACGACGATACTTGTTACTGAAGTGCCGATGTTTTTGTGACTGCGTCCTGAGATAGTATGTGGGGTGGTTGCAGATCGAAACGGGTCGGCGTCGCGGAGCAAGGGGCGATCATCGGGATCGCGGTTGGATGCGGTGTCCTGGTCATCGCGCTCGTCGGAGCGGCAGTCTACGCGCTCGTGCAGAGGAGGCGCGCGCAGAAGGCTACAGAAGAGCTCGGCGGGCCATTCGGTACGCAAAAGCTTAAATTATCAAGAATAGAGAAATATTTTCCATGTTCACCGGCCGGAGACTGACCAGAGGAGACCTGGATGAAACTGCTGCAGCGTCGTGGGCACGGAGCGAGGAGAAGGGCGGCGCGCCGCGGCTGAAAGGGGCGAGGTGGTTCTCCCACGAGGAGCTCAAGCGGAGCACCAACAACTTCGCGGAGGCGAACGAGCTGGGGTACGGAGGGTACGGCAAGGTGTACAGAGGCATGCTGCCCAACGGGCAGTTCATCGCCATCAAGAGGGCGCAGCAGGGCTCCATGCAGGGCGGGCAGGAGTTCAAGACCGAGATCGAGCTGCTCTCCCGGGTGCACCACAAGAACCTGGTTGGCCTCGTCGGCTTCTGCTTCGAGCAGGGGGAGCAGATGCTCGTCTACGAGTACATGTCCGCCGGCACGCTGCGCGACAGCCTCGCGGGCAAGAGCGGCCTGCACCTCGACTGGAAGAAACGGCTCCGGGTGGCGCTCGGCGCCGCGCGCGGGCTCGCCTACCTGCACGAGCTCGCCGACCCGCCCATCATCCACCGGGACGTCAAGTCCAGCAACATCCTCATGGACGAGCACCTCACCGCCAAGGTCGCCGACTTCGGCCTCTCCAAATTAGTGTCCGAGAGCGAGAAGGGGCACGTCAGCACCCAAGTAAAAGGAACGCTGGTAAGGCTCAGCAATTGGCTCTTGATGCACCCATCCATGCGGATGATCCTAGTTCTGGTGATGTGACTTGTGTTTTGTTCTTCACCTGCAGGGCTATCTGGATCCTGAGTATTACATGTCTCAGCAACTGACGGAGAAGAGCGACGTCTACAGCTTCGGCGTGGTCATGCTCGAACTGATAATTGCGAGGCAGCCGATTGAGAAGGGGAAGTACATCGTCCGGGAGGCGAAGAGGGTTTTCGATGCCGCCGACACCGAGTTCTGCGGGCTCAGGGCATGATTGACTCCAGGATCATGAACACCAACCATCTCGCCGCATTCAGCAAGTTCGTGCAGTTGGCCCTCCGGTGTGTGGAGGAGGGCGCTGCCGCCCGACCGTCGATGAGTGACGTCGTCAAGGAGATTGAGATGATGCTGCAAAGCGAGGGGCTCAGCAGTGCCTCCACGTCCGCCTCCACGTCAGCAACGGATTTTGGTGTCACTAAAGGTGCACCTCCTCGCCACCCTTACGAAGATCCTCTCCCAAAGAAGGAGAAGGACGTGAGCACCGACTCGTTCGACGATTACAGCGGAGGATATTCGTTTCAGTCCAAGGTCGAACCAAAGTAGCTGATTTGTGGATCAGGATTCTTTTTTGGTCGGACCGTTTCTTCCTCCTCGGCAAATGGCTTGCCGAATATGTAGATGAAGAACTTGTATTTTATTTGATTTACCATTAGCACTCCCTGAGTGATTTTGTATGGCGGAGTTCTAATGTATGGCTAGAAGAAGAATCAAGAACAAAGCCAATTCTGCAGAAATAGGACATAAAGAACAGGCCAAACTACCTCCGAATGTGCTACTAACTGTTGTTATTTACTGCAGCGCTGGAGCAGCCAAACAGACAGTTCTGAGTACTTCCACTGATAAATAGGGGAGTGGGGGGATCCAATTTATGGGTACTTCGATCCTAACTAATGGCAGGACTAGCTCATTGCACCAAAACGTGTTCCTATCACATAAACAGAATGTTTCCATCGTAGAACAGTTTTTACACGGAAACGTCTGAGAAGATAATGTCGTGAGACAACAGTTTCTATGTTGCATATGCACAAAAAAGATGTTGCCATACAATTTTCGTGTTTCAATGGTAGTCCAATCCTGTCAGGAATTTAGGACCAGACTAACAATTTAAACAGGACACCGGCATTTGTAATTTCAAGTAGAATGATAGCAAGACATGTATCTATGTTGTATTTTCTGACGGCTAATACTATCATACTTGGTACAAAAGCTATTACCATGGGCACATAGCTTGCATTTTGGTTTTAGTCATCATACACAACAGAATTACAGAACACAAGATAATTCTTAAAGCACAAATTTCTGATCATACAAAAATTTGCTGTGTCTTCTCATGGAAAGATTTCATCCATTTCATAAAAAATGAACAAATTTCGTTACAGAGGAACACACTCAAGGTTACAATGGTACAATGACTATTTTCTATAAAACTAGCTGTCAAAATTTCCAATCACAGGTCCTTCTTCCTACCTACTGGTCTAGGTTGGAAGTCCAACATCCATTGCTTATAATTTGTATACAGGCTCAAAATAACAAATTGTGAGAAACAGATGGACATTATCAGTGCATCAAAGAGGAAGGGGTACCTCTTTGGAGGCTCTATTTGCATGTATACAATGTGAAGTATGATCGAACATAACAATGGCAGGCTCAGAGCTGCCTTTATTCCAAATGGAATTTTCACCTCCTTTCCATAGCTTCCACCAGGTGAGTAGTAAATAAGAAAGAATAAGCCAAGGACAGCTATATACTGTAGAAGAAGCTGATCACGGCAGATAAGCGGGAACATCGAAAAAAGTGCATAGTACGTGAACCATCCATACAGGTGAGGTTCATGTAATGCTAAAAGGCTTGCAGGTAAAAGAGGAAGCAATATTGATTTCTCGTGCACTGCAAATAGGAAAAAAGGAAACATGAAATCCAAGAAACATTACATACACTTGCCCAAAAAAATAAATATCAACTTAGTAGTTGAACATACCTTGGTAGGAGAACATATAGAACGAGAATGAACTGTTCAACAGAGAATAGAGGAAGCCAAGATTACTCGGTGACTTGACTTGCTGAAGAAATGAAGGCAAGAAAGCCAGGATGGTACTAGAAAGACTCATGAGTTTCAGCGGCTTTATTGCAAACAATCTCTTCCACTTAATAAGAACTGAGGTGCTACACCAGAAATTTGCAACATAATCCTCATATATGCCTCTCTCAAATGGAGCTAATCGAGAGATCACCTGACAGTAGATTTCATATGTTTAGCAATGATTGACAAACAGTGAATTAAGCCAATTATACATAAAATAAGTTTCATTCTGATGAATCAGCTAGCTCAGTAAGGACATTTCTACATGTTTATTAAACAACATTTCTTCAGTATAGATTGTGGTTGCTTGAACAATAAATAACCAGACAGTACGTGTATTCATTACCTGTATGGCAGTCTCAAAAGAATGCAAGTATGGCCACCAAACCAGAGCAAAAGTTCCCACTACAACAAAACCGAGTTTCATGATTTCAACAATTGGATACTTTCGCTTCATGCATTTCCCAAGAAGATGCCCGAAAAAAGCCGGCGCAAAGTACATGCTCATCTGCAAGATACCGAATGTGGCCCATGAATTTATAGAATCACAATCTGTTTGAAAAACTCTGTATATGATCAGTGAGAAAATGGTGCAGATTAGTCTTATGGAAATAAAGCAAGAGTTTTTAGTAGGTTCAAATTCATGCAAGACTTGTAACTGACATATCACTCCATCAGATTTTACTCCAATTCCCACTGAAGTAGGGAATATTTTTCAAGAAAACAGTTTCACCTCCCTGGAAGAAAAAAATTATTCGAGACAAGGGTGCACCTGCTTATGGTTAATTGCAAGACTAAAGAGAGCAGCAGCAACAAGCTCGTTCCTCGACAAGACACCAGCAATCGCTCCCAGTGTCAGCCCAAGGCTGATGCAGTTGTACTGAAACAAAAGTACATATTAGGCATAGAATGGAACATAACACAATGGGACAATGCAGTCAGCACTATTGCCCTGCTCCAATGCACATACACCACTAGGATAATCCCCACCTGAAAATGCCCGTGGTCGATTAATACTAAACACGGGTTGATAAGAACCATGGCGAGAAGCCACATCCACCCATCTCGCCTCTCCCTGTCACCACCAACCCCATTATTCATGTACGTCCACACGAACCACAGCGCCGCGGGGAAGAACACCATGAGATCGGACGAGAGCACCGTCCACCGCATAAGCAACTTCCTACAGGAAACAGGCCGCAAAGACTTAAAACAAACACACAGTTCTGCACATTACGATGTAGTAAACGCTAGTCCATTGGGTACGTACGATTCATGGGACTCGAACCCGCGAGAGGATCGGAGAGCGACGGCGTCGGGGAGGGAGGCGTTGATGAGGCGGGCGTGGATCCAGCTCTGGTAGGCGGAGAGGGTGGGTAGTCGAGGCCCCAGTAAGCGAGGTCGTTGGCGGAGGTGTTGCGGTACCAGTCGGATGAGGGCAGGTGGAGCGTGAGCTCCATCCAGTGCCGCTGAGCCTCGTAGTCGCCGAATTTGGGCGCCGCGCCCTGGCCCGAGTAGGGGCCGACGGAGACAAGCGCGCGGACAAGGAGGGCGGCGAGGGAGATAAGGAGGGCGGTGGCGAGCGGCGGCGCTGGGGTGTGCCATGGGAGCCGGGCGGCGGCGGGCGGATCTGGGGCGGGGCTCCTGGACTTCTTCGTCTTCGCCATTGGACGGTTTTGCTTCCAGGAGATCTTCGTGTTCGTTTAAAAGCAGCGCTAGCAGAAAACAAGTTTCCGTTTTCCTCCGAAACTGATTTTCCACTTCGCAAATGGATCGCGCAAAATAGATACCGAAAATTTGTATACTTGAAATTTAAAAAAGAAACATGGTTCATCAAACGACATAGAAATTAGATTTTTACGCACATAGAACTATTCCCTCTGTTCGAAAAAGTATGTCACTAAAATGGATGTATCTAGCACTAAAATGTCTAGATGTATCCACTTTTATGACATTTTTTTCCGAACGGAGGGAGTAGATTTTTACATACGAAGAATCAAAAGGGCTGCTGCTCGGCGCCGGCTGGATGATGGACATGCCGCTGCGCTGGCAGCGTTCCTCCCTCCCCTGGCACCGCTGCTCCACTAAGAGACTCAACCCGTTATCGCGCTAGAGCGACGATTGGTTGATCACGATGGCCCACTCATCGGCCGAACAACGCCGCTTATTCGCGCGATAGGCGGAGCGCACCGACTTCTCCTTGATGCGCGCGAGCAGCTCGTCGTCGTTCATGATTGCAGCAAGCTCCTCTGCATCGGATTTTGTGGTGGGCTTGCCGAGCGACGAAATGGAGGAGCTAGAGTCTTCGGGGTACTCTTCGGAGGAGGCGGAGTACTCCAGTGGCGGCAGTGATGCCCCCGCCGCACCGCTGAGGCTAGCACCGTCGTGCCTGTGCTCCATTTACCGGCGGAGGAATGGACTAATTGCTCGCCAGAGCAAACTAACCCTATCGACGGTGGCAACTAAATCGCGGTGGAGTTATGGGGGAAGGGGCGAATATTAAATGGCCCCCGGTACCAATAAAATAGGGCCGGAGCCACCGCTTATCCGCAACCCTGGATAAAAGTTTCCGGGGCGGTCTGATATGCGGTACTTGTTCGGGCCATAAAAAAGGTCCAGACCCCCTATCAGTCAGAATTTTCCAGGCCGGGGGGATTATTCAGTATCTCCTAAAGATGCTCTAAGTAGTTGCAGGTGGTTTCTATGTGCCAGTCGTCGTAGTACCAAACGATTTTGGTAGGAATTTTCCTAATCTGGACAATCACTCCACTAGTTTTTTTACAATAATCCCTACTATATATAAAAGTTCGTTCGATTCAGCCTCCGTTTCAGCGTCCACGTCGCCCGGAAAACCACAGCCGTTCGATCGCAGCAACGGACGGTCGAGATCGCTTTAAAAATCGTGCGCATTGTAGCTCGGGAGTTTCTACCAATCAGAAGAACGTGCCAGTTTTGCAAAAAGCGACACGCGACAGCATAATTTGCTCCGCTACCCCTCACTTTTACACGTAGAAGGACCCAGACGCAATTCCGAAAAACTCCAGGGGCCCCCCAGCAAAAAAGTCCTCACTCTCCCCCTCCTCTCCTCTCGCTCGCGCGGCCGCGGTGTCGCCGCGCTCCGCCGCCGCCACAGCCCTCCTCCCTCAAATCTAAGGGCAGGAAGAGCTGCGCCGTCGCCGCCCCTTCCTCCTCGCCGCAGCTCGCCGGCCGAGACGCCGTAATCGCGCGGGGATCGTCGCCGCCGCGAGCTCGGTTCCGCCGCCGCATCCGCGGGCCGCCGTGGCCGGCCCGGCGACCAAAACGGGGCGGCGCCGCCGCCTGCGGCCGCCCCACGTCGAGGCGCGTCCGCCTCGCGCCCGCGTGCATCCCATCTCGCGCTGGTTCGCCGCCGACGTCGACGGCACCGCCGCGGCCGGCTCCGGCCAGACCTGGCCACTGTGACGTCATCACGACGTCACAGTGGGCCCACTCTGTCAGATTTTTTTTAAAAAAATAGCCAAGCTTATTTAAATAAATTCGGAAAAAATGCTAAATGTTGTACAGTAATTTTTTTAAATATGTCCACCAAAAAAATATGACAAATATGTCAAAGTGGTCACATAAAAATAAATAATGACTAACTATGACATACAATCAAAATTTAAATTTCAAAATTTCCCAAAATTTACAAAATGTCAAACTTTTTCTAGAAATTTTCAAACTTTCTACAAAATAATGCAAATATTGTATGTCAAGAAAATATATAAAATTATCAAAATTCCAAATTCCCCATAATTCAAAATAATGCAAATAATTTCTCCAAACAAAAAGAAAAATAGCCAAGCTTATTTAAATAAATTCGGAAAAAAATGCTAAATGCTGTACAATATTTTTTTTAAATATGTCCACCAAAAAAATATGACAAATATGTCAAAGTGGTCACATAAAAAAAAATAATGACTAACTATGACATACGATCAAAATTTAAATTTCAAAATTTCCCAAAATTTACAAAATGTCAAACTTTTTCTAGAAATTTTCAAACTTTCTACAAAATAATGCAAATATTGTATGTCAAGAAAATATATAAAATTATCAAAATTCCAAATTCCCCATAATTCAAAATAATGCAAATAATTTGTCCAAACAAAAAATAAAATTACCAAATTTTCAAATTTTCACAAAAAAAAAACACAATTACATTACGAACAAAAAAAATGCAAACAATATGTATAAAGAAAAAATCCCAAAATTTACAAATTGGCAAACTTTTTCAATAAATTTTCAAACTTTCCACAAAAATATGATTATTTGTCAAAAAAAATGCAAAATCACCAAATTTTCAAAATGCATAAAAATTTCACAGCGGGCCCACTGTCAGGACTTTTATCATATCCCTAAACAATTTCCATATAATTATTAAAGCGCTAACATGTGGGTCCCGAATGTCATATATTTCACTATTAGGTAGAAAAAAAGAATTTCGAGGGGAAAAAAACTTCTAATCTATAATAAATTTAGCCTATATTTGGCAAACTTTCTCCAATTCAAATTATATTCACATCTCAATAATTTTCTTGCAACAAAAAAAAAGAGATTTATGAAATTTGTCAAACTGTGGTGAGTAAAAAAAAAGGGTACCTATTTCTGCCAAATAAACAAATAAGTTTGAATAATTCAATTTAGCTTATATTTAGACAAGTTTAGGAAAAAAATCAACATTTCAAATTACAACGAACATGATTAATATCTACACAAAATCCAAATTGCCTTCCTCTAATTTTACGCATTTAATTTTATTAAATATCGACTAAATAGATGAACCTCTAAAAATTCCCATCCGAAAAAAAACAAAAGATACAACAAAATGCTCCAACAAAACAAATACTAATTATTTACGTCAAAAAACAAATATGTTCAAACACTTCAGATTGGTAAATATTTGAAAAAAAACTTCTTCCTTAGAACAATTTCTACAACATGAAATTATTCCTATATATACCCTCAGAGAAAGAATGTTGTTTTTTAATTCGATACGATCAAATTTCAGATTTCGATATTCCAAAATCTTAAATATCTACGAAATCGAATCATTTTACAAACATAAAATGATTTGAATCTGCAAAACACCCCAACTTGAACAATATTCAAAATGTAAACAATTTTTAAACGCAAACTTCTTTCAATTTCACTAATTTTAAACCTGCACAATTTTTAAATGAACATGCTGCCAAATTTAAATTGCGCAGCAAAACAAAAACCGGGAAAAATTCTATACATACCCATCGACAAGATATAAAAATATATCAAAATACTAGGGAAAAAATTGTCAACTATTTTTTACACAAACCAAATAATTTTTAAAAATTCAAATTGACCTACATTCAGACAATTTTATGGAAAAACCACCCTTATTTGACCATTCCAGCTTAAATTTCAAATTCACATATTTAATAATTTCAAATACCTCCGAAATCTAATCATTTTTGCAAACTTTCAAAAAAATACAAATTTGAATACATTTCAATGCGACAAATTTTAACAACCTCGAAAAATCTCCTAATCGTAAACTTCTCCGAATTCAAATAATATTCATATGCATACTTTCTAAAAAACATATTCGAAAATCATCAGACGGACGCGCGGCATTGCCGCGCTAACTATCCCTAGTAAGTTTAAATGTGAACTGAAACCAGGATATTTATTTCGTAACGGAGGGAATATTTTACTACGGACTTTTAAGCTTAGTGTGATCTCCTATTAGCGGTAGGAGTACAAATTTTCAGTTTCAAACATGAGCCATTGATTGATCCATATGGGAAATGGAGAGGTCATAATAGACAAATTGTTCTTTTGGGAAAAAATTGTGACATGCTTAGAGTAAATAACATTGAGCGTAAATTGGAACAATATTTGTTACACCATGTATATTGATTTTTTATGTTTAAGAACATCTCAATCGGCATCCCGAAAATATGTGCGGCACCCCTGAAAAATTCCATTGGGTAAGGCGAATTGGGATTCTGTTGGAAGGAAATTGCTCCACAAATCAATAGGCAAGCTCCGTTGGCCTCTCACTGGCGATCGCAGCAGAATCTCTTGATCGAGAGGTCCAGAAAATGACACTATCTCCAAATTATCTTTGCACAGACCATGAAGATGCTAACTAGAGAATGGAATTAGGTGCAAAATCATGAAGCTGGAGATGGTAGAACTTCACTTGCACGCGGAAGAACATGGACACCAGAGGAGCAGGGTCGATCCAATAAAAATTGGGCCCGAGGCGAATCAAAATGTAACAGTTTATACTAAAAATTTATACTTCTCTTGATCTTATTTTAGCATATTATGGTATTATAAGTATAATATTATGTTTGTTCACATATTTTAACCTTATAACTCACAAAAATAATAATATTAGTTAGTGTTTTTTGCATGGAAAAAATAGCCGCTATACGCTGCTAATAGCACGCTATAACGTTTTGAGAATTATCTCGCTAAATAAATCAATGTACAATGTCTCGCAAATAGCGTATTATAAGGCCGACGCTATTTTTCCTTGGTTTTTTGTAATGAATTCACTGAAAGATATAAAATTGTATTTTGTAACAAAGTATATTTTAATATTCTGCATAGTTTCTACAATGCATTATCAATATAATTTATAAATATTTATGGTAAAGATCCGTAAAGAGTACGATGTAACAAATGTCTAGTATTTTCTATTTTATGATTAAGTAAGCATTTTTATAGAAACTTGTAAAGTAGAAACTGAATCAATTACACTATTTTTTCATTGTTAAAATTATCTAGCAAGTCAAATTTTGCAAAGTGTGTGTGCTTTTGTACTTTGGTATTAAAACATCATTAGCCTGGATTTATAGTATGTTTACGTATGTAAATTATATTAATTGATATGATCTTATGCAATGTGGTTGTTATCATGTGGTGTACATAGGTCCATGACCAACTTATAAAATAAAAATTTGTTGCACGCAATTCAACATGGAAATATAGCAACGTAGATTTCCGTAAAACCTGTAGGACTCACCAGAAAGAGAATAGCATGGTAACAATTTTGTTGTCGCCTTTCACATTGGTAGATTCAGTTATCAGTTATATACAGTTTATGAAATCAAATCATCTTATTAAAGTTAGTGCTGAAAAGTCAATTTAGTGTTTCGCTAATGGAGATGCTAAGTTTCATATTTAAGCATATTTCTCAATCATGTGAGACTAGAAAAGTGCTAGGAGTATAATTTAATACTCCATTTGATTCATAATTGTCGCTGAATCGGATGTATTTAACACTAAAATATGTCTAGATACGTCCGATTGAGAGACAATTAATATGGACGGGAGGGAGTATTACCAATATTGAGTTATTTCTCTTGATAAAGTTTTTTTTTGCCTCCTAACGAGAAGAGAAATGAAATGCTTAACACTACATGATTCTACTCCTTTCAGTTTTAATATCTTGCAAAATTTGAACAATGATTACTATGCACTTCTGCCACTTCTTTTGCCAACCCAGTAATTTTATTTTGTTGCACTAAGTTTGATGGAGCTAAATTGGTTTTGGTATTCTTCGCACCAATCACAGGGATAACCGATAAGCTGGTAGGTGAATATCATAAATATTTGATGGTGGGCATGCAAATTAGAACCATATAAAAATTACACCATATGGGTCAATGAGATATAAAATGGTTGACCTAATTATAATTTGCTTTACCTGACAATATCAATAGACTTTTCACACCATACCACACTTGCATTAAAAATAAATATATTTTGAGATAAAATCCTTAGGAAAGCTAGTCATAGCTAAACATTTTTGTTGACCTACGGTGTATATTTACATTTACCCAGGGACGGGGGGGGGGGGGGCTGGCCATGGTGGAAATTTTTGCAAAAGACCCCTTGTAAATTTATAGATTTGACCCCTAATTTAGTCAAATTTACACAAATGGCCCCCTCCAAAGTATTTTACATGCAGTTGGCCCCCTTGTGTTACAATCCTGGCTCCGTCCCTGCATTTACCCCTTTCCAGGAAAAGCCAAGGGAAAAACCGCGGCGTGCGTGCAAATTGCAATCGCCGTGAGGTGGACCATAGCGTCCCAGCCGTCCAAGTTGGCCGCACGGCGGCCGAAGGGCCCTATCCTCCGCAAAAAGGCCACGCCCATGGTGCGCGGTGCCCGGCAGCCAACTGGTTCTGGTGGGCGTCGTCCTCCTCTCCTCTCCTCTCCTCTTGTGCGCACCAGGTTCCCTCTCTCTCTCCTCCATTCCCGCAGCCTCCCCCCATCGCGACACACTGCCACGCCCCAGATTTCCCTCTTCCTCCAAAAAGCCGCACCGAGCGAGCAGCTTCCTCACAACCCAGGTACGGACGCGCATCTCCCCCCAAATTCCTCAATTCCCACCTCCGTCCTCTCGATCGCCCGTCGCTCTAGGCCCTAGCCCGTCGTATCGGCGCGATCGGTTCCGCTGAGGCGATTCCGGCTGTAAACGGGCCGATGGGACAGGAGCGGAGGAGCGCGCTGGCAGGCGGGGTTTCTCTAGGGTTCTGATCGCGACATATTTCGCGTGTACGGGGGGTTCTTGGTGGCACACGTGCTCGTGAATTGTGATGGTACGTGATGTTGGTGGTACAGGAAATGATTTGGGGATATTTTGTGGGGTTGGGAACTGGGAGCAGTGTGCTTACAGGAGAATTAGGTACCCTTGTGATTGTCCTGCCCCCGGGCTACAGTTGCCATGTCCCCTGGGGTTTAATTCAGATCTTGTAGGGCTTAAGCCGTGGCTATCATCATCCTGCGAGTTAATAGCACATGCAACATGGGTACCAACACTTGTTTGACTATGGTATCACAGATTGCACAGTAAATAGGAAACTTCAGGTGCGCTGTGCAGAGTGTGAAGCTTCTCTGTAGGATTCTGCATGCGGGTGTTTGCTGTTTCTTGGATTTTCGCACATGAGATCCACATCACACCATGTAGATTGCTGCCTAGTGCTTACTCATGGTTGATTCTAGGATGCAGAAATGCGTGCTTGATATATTAGCTACGATTTCCTATGTTTATGCTGGTTACATTTCCTACGATCTGACCATAATTCCCCTTTATTAATTCTTCATTTCTTAACCCATGACAGATTTATGGATCAACAATTTTGGTAAGGCTGCGCTGTAGGAAGATATCAAAACCAATTTATGGGAAATAAGCAGAGCTCGTGCACAAATCTTGATGAGGAGGTGTGATCTGAGGCAGTCTCACAACAGCAGGGTTTCTGGAGCAATGTCATCCTCTTTACCTATTCTGCCAAATTCTTTGAAAGAAAACTTCCCCGGGCCTCATAATCCCCAACTTACTCTGATGCAAAGGCAACTGACGAATGATTCTGTGCCCTTACATCACAGTGCACTTCAGTCTGCTAGTTTGCACCCAAGAGCTGGTGCTATGAGATCATCGTATTCAGCTTCACTAGGATACCCTGCTAATCCACTTAACTCTGTGCCTAACCACGAGAGGCAGTCTATGGTTGCTTCTTTTGCTTCTCAGTCATCAGATACTGTAGTATTTCAGCCTTTATCTAATAGCATCCCTGGAGGACACACTGAGGAAACTTGGTTCCCGGGTTCGGTTGATGGTTTATCAGATTACAGAGATAACATCCCTGCTTCTGGTAATCAGATCCAGAATGGCAGTCCTCCTGTGACATCTGATGTTGTTGCTAAACAAAATGAATGGTGGGCAGAGATAATGAATGATGATTGGAAAGATATTCTAGACGCAACGACCAATGATTCTCAGTCGAAGGTATGCAAATGAAAAACCAAAAAGAGTTTTGTGGTAGCTGTGTATTCCGTTCTGGTAGTTAGCTTAGAGAAAGTTTTGGCTTCCCGTATACTTCTTGGGGCATATTCGATATTTTTGTAAATGGGCCCATACTCTCTTTTTTTCCTTCCAGTGTCTTTTTGAAATAGATAAGATAGGGAACCATCACTTCCTCTTATTAGAAGCATAAAAAGGATGTGTAATATGTTTTGTTAGAGTGATAGTGAGGTCACAGAGTAACGATTTCTTGTTTCCACTGTCTGTTGTTAGGTTGACTAATAGAAGTTACATTAGAATCTTGTAATGAATATTTATATTCTTGACAATGAGTGTCTCTCTGGAAATTCTAAGTGATATATGTTATGTTACATCTTCCCTTTGGCACAAAATAAAAATGTTAGGTCCACTTAATTTAAAGGTGGAAATCCCATAACTTGTTGGAGTTATAGTTTCTAGAGTGATATTTGTTTAAATTCTCTTTGTGATGCTTTTGGTAAGCCAATTCCTTATGTTCCTGACCAAAAGTTTCTTTCTGGCCTTTGTTGTAGTCCATGGTTCAACCTTCCAATTCGGCTGCATCACACCCAGCTGTGATCCAGACAGCTTCATCTCATGGTGGAGAGATTTGTAATGTAGCTAGTCCTCCCAATAGCAACTCTGCAGCCAAACAACGGATGAGGTGGACCCCAGAACTCCATGAATGTTTCGTAGACGCTGTAAATAAGCTTGGTGGTAGTGAAAGTATGTCTGCTTTGTTGTTGTTTTCCCATAATACATCTTATATATGTATCTTGTTCTACCATCCTCTAATGCTTGCATTTATTTGTCTTGTGCCTTCAGAAGCTACTCCTAAAGGTGTGCTGAAGCTTATGAAAGTTGACGGTTTGACAATATCATGTGAAAAGCCATCTGCAGGTTTTCTGTTATATCTCGGAATTCTCATTCTAAGTAGTACTGTTGCCCATAAGAGACCTGAGTTCTCACATTCTTATCTGATCTGGTTTGAATTGCAGAAGTACCGCACAGCCCGCTATAAACCAGAACTAACTGAAGGTTTGTCTGGATTATATTTTTTTGTGCTTGCATTTTATTTTGGATCTTCCTTGTGTAGTTGATTTTTTTTCATGAATCATGATGACGAGCTATTGAGTTGATTATATTTTTCTGATAATGGCTAGGGGTGATGCTTTATTTATATCTCTACTATATAATATGGCTTAAGGTGATGGTTGGTACGTTTTTTTAATTCCCAATCCTACCCCTACATCGCTAGACCGAGTTAGACATATTACACCATATGCCACCGCCAAGTGACATGAGCGGTTCCATACCGAGCTCGCGAGCTATCCCCGCGCGTTGCGCGGCGCACCACCCTCCACCGATCGTGCCGACCAGCCTCCCGATCGTTGCGTCGAGCCGCCGGCGTCACCATCTCCCATGCCCTGCCTCGAGTCCGCCGGCGCCGCCAGCAATCTCTTGCATCGAGCTCGCCGGCGCCGTCCACCAACCTCTTGCATCGATCTCGCCGGGACGCCCCTTCCCTGCTTCGCGCTCAACCGGTAACCGGTACCTTAGCAGCAGCTCTGGGAGGGAGACACGTCGAGCGGGCATGGGAGTTGATTATTGGAAGAGATGGCCACGGCGCTTCCCCACGTCGTGGCATCTCGACGGCCGGAGTGATGCTTGACCAGCTGACCTGATGAAAATCTCGGTGGTCATAGTTACTGACAGAGAATTATATGTGTGCAGTTCAACTGATGCAACTCTGTCCATTGATTCCGGCCGCCACCTCTGTCCATCGATTCCTCTTTGAGAGGGGGTAGACCACGGCAAGCAGGTGGCTGACGGCGAGGAGCTTTGCCCGGGGCAGATCTACTTCATGCTCCCCGACAAGATGTTACGCTGTAGCCTCATCCTCTACTCGCTGTCGAGCGCCTCCAGGAGGTAGGAGGGAGAGTTAAAACCGAGCTCCCTTGTACGGCGCCGGGGACCAGGTCCGCGCCTCAGGATTCGGCAGAGGTGCCGACTGCAGGCAAGGGAAGGGTGGCGGTGGACGGGATGGAAAGGAGACGGCGGAGGACGATTCCGGCCGGCGTTGGACGAGGAGATGATGCGATTTGGGAAATTTTCTTCCCGATGCGGTGCTCGACGACGGCAAGATGCGATTTGGTCAGCGTCGATTGGGCTGGGCTTGCTTGGCTCCTTTCGGCTGGTTTGGCTAGCACGAGTGGTACAGCCCACAAGTTCTCCTGGGCATGTGCAACCAAACATGAAAAATGATATCTAGCCCAAATCTATGCACTGGATGTATTATGAATATATAGTACAGTTCTTTTCTATAAAAAATGTAGTAGTTCTTAAAATATCAGCAAAAAATATATTACTTCTCAAAATCTCAAAAAAAAAAAAGTAATTCTCAAAAACAAAATAATGTATGTGCGAATAGATGTCGTTTCTCAAAAAGGAAAAAAAGGGATCCGAACGATTAGACTTTGACTATGTACGCAACAATGCTCCATTTAATCTGGAACGATCTGTCGTCACATTAAAAAAAATCGATTGTACTCTCCACAATGTCGCCATGCGTTTGGATGGAGAGATGGATTGTCGACACATAGAGTTTTTGGAGTAGAAAGAGGATCCCCTTACCAATCTGAGTCTTCTCCCCATTCAAGAGTCCTGGGAGCAGAACGGTTGTAAGCGGCGACGAGTAGCAATGCAGAGAAACAATGCAACGGATGGGGTGGACGGAGCAGATGGATTTGTTTGTATTCAACAATTTTGTATATTCACCACGTCAAGGAGAAAATGGTTCTCAGTAATGAAATTCTATATCAACTAAGACATTTCAAATAAATCAGCCCGTAGCAACGCACGGGCATATGTGCTAGTATATGTAAATCATCTCGTGATGCCATTTTTTTTGTAAGGATCCATTATTGAATGCATGCATGCAGCCACATTGTGACTGATGTAATTGTTAACATAACATGACTATTCCTTATCTAATTATTTAGGTACAACAGGAGAAAGATCCACCACTGAAGAATTGACTCTAGACCTGAAATCGTGAGTGAATAATAATTTTTTCTTCTTCTTCTCTTATTCCATTGTACTCTAGCACGATGCACATCTCTCTTGATGCTTATTGGTAGCAGGTTACTATGCGATGTGACAAAGACACACATCAACTATCCAGGCTAACACCAGTACTTATGTATAATTAAGATGTTAGTTTGTTTTGTAAAATGGAATTCGGACTAATAGTCAATAATTGCGTTGAGAAAAAGCTAATGCCAGTATAGGTTTGTGATTCAACTGCATTTAAATGGGGATTACAAACAAATAGCTGCAATACAGTTACGAAATCAAGTCAATAATTTGGACTTTTTCCCATAGATGTCCTGGTATCAATCTTATTAAAACTGATAATAAAAAAGGGCAACTAAGTTGGGATGTAACGCAGAAAATCTCTAAGGAATTTCATGCCTAACAACAGATATTTTTTGTTAATTCAGTTCAAGGTTCAAAAAAGCGTAAAGCGTAAGCGTAGCGACAAGCTCTCGCTTAGAGTTTTTTGCGCTTAAGCGTTTTTAAAAAATGGCAGAACTTTGCCTGTTTCCAAGCATTCAACACAGTTTGCATGTAAAATATGAATGATACAGCAGAATATATGTGAATATATGAATGATGCAGCAGAATTGCAAGCCATAATTTCAACGGCACAGAATTCTGGGTATCTAGGAGTACAGAAATAGAGGAGAGTGGTGCTTGCTCCGGGGAAGGAGAGGTGGTGGGGGCAGGGAAGGGGCTACTGGGGCATCTCTGTAGCAGCAAAGAGACCATTAGCACGAGTCTCTTACGCCATTATTACGCAATTGGGCCTTCCAGCGCTTAAGTAGCCGCTTAGGGCCAAAGCGAAGCGTTTTTCCATCGCTTAGCGCTTAAGCGCGCTTAAGCGTACGCTTAGTTCCGCTTTCTTGAACCTTGATTCAGTTATCAGTTATCTCACAATTGGTGCATACAGTTACGAAATCAAGTCAGCTTATTAAAGTTAGTGCTGGAAAGTCAATTTAGTTTTTGGCTAATGGAGATGCTAAATTTCATATTTAAGCATGTTTCTCAATTATGTGAGGTCAGAAAAGTGCAAGAAGTATAATTTAATATTACCAATATTGAGTTATTTCTCTTCTGATAAAGTTGTTTTTGCCTCCTAATGAGAAGAGAAATGAAATGCTTAATAATACAGGATTCTACTCCTTGCAGTTTTAATATCTTGCAAAATTTAAACAATGCTTAATAGCCTCTTCCGAAGCCAACCCAGTAATTTTATTTTGCTGCACTAAGTTTGATGGAGCTAAAATGGTTTTGGTTTTCTTCGCACCAATTATGGATGATTGATAACCTGATAGGTGAATATCATAAATATCTGATGGTGGGCATGCAAATTCATTTGTTTTTCCTTCTGTTGGCTTCAATCTTGATATTTTCAGGGTATTAATAAGAAGTTGAGTACATTTTTGCAAACATATAGCCGAGTGGACAGATATACCACCTTTTTGGAATGAGCGCACATTTAAAAACCATTGTTGCTTATGCTCCAAGTGCTGTGAATTTCCTAGAAGCTGACCCATTTCCGAAATATTGGTTATCTGTAGACATGATATAAGAATTGTGTTCACAATTATGTTCCCTGGTGTCGAACGAATAATTAGAAAACTGGTGCTGTTTATGCTAAAATCCGGACCAATGCTCTAAATGTGGTTTTGTCAAATCCAACCTCTTATGGGAGTTTCATGAGGACTGTTGAGCCCATTCTGTATTCACTTTCTGCCGGGCCCCAATTATATTCTGTAGGCTTCATGTCAAGCCATGATTAACACACTTTGCATGATGTTCACTTTCTTACACAGGAGCATGGATCTTACTGAAGCGCTGCGCCTTCAGATGGAAGTTCAGAAACGTCTTCATGAACAACTTGAGGTACTCTAGTCCAAAAGCACATAGACTATTATAAATTTGGGTGCTGTCTCGTTTCATGACAAATAATGACCCAATAAAGAGTGGCATGCCAAACATAATACACTTTTAGACAAACAAATGTGAGAAATTTGTACGCTTGGTTGTGATCATAAATCAATTTGTGACTGCAGTAGTGTGCTACTCGATCAAAGAAACATCCGCTTAGTTGCATTTGTCTTAACATGATATGGGCCAAGCTCAGTGAGACTATCAACATGTGACCAACTTCATTCCATCTTTCTATTGCAGACTCAGAGAAAGTTACAGTTGCGAATTGAAGAACAAGGGAAGTATCTGCAGATGATGTTTGAAAAGCAGTCTAAATCCAACAAGGAGAAGGTGCTGGATCTGTCCTCAGGAGGTACAGCATCCTTATCATCAGAGCCGAGCAATTCCGCTAACAGAAATAGGGTGAGTGATGCAAATGATGACCTAAATAGAACAGGAGACAACCCCGGGATCGCGGAATTAAGAGAAAACTCGAAGCGTGCTGGTGGCAACCAAGGGACAGCAGAAAGTGAGTCGTGCGATCCCCTAGCAAATACAGATGATGGATCTCAGGCCTCCCAAGAGAAGCGCCGTAGGGTGCATGATAGCTAACCCATCAGTTTGGTAATCCAGATCATAGCAGTTCAGTCAATCTATTTGGTGAAAATGGTTCCATCCTTCGTCTGTGCTATTGGGCAGGTCTATTGAGCTGAGCCAGCTATATCTAATTGGAATCTTCTGGTGGCCGCTTGTATAAACTCTTAGCAATAAATTAAATTATCTCCTGACGTATGGTAAATAAGTATGTCTTGAGATCTAGCAATCTTTTAGATATAGCTGTTATTTGAGTGGTTTGGTGGCAGAAGGCGATGAACTGTTAGAAAGCCAGCCTTTGTCCTTGATGATAGTAAGGTCTTGTCCTGTAACATGGTAACTCTGGTTCACTTGTCTGAGATCTGAAGGGCTTGACGATTTTCATGCTTGGTCGTCCTGTCATGTTTTCCACACTGGGGCGCCAAAATCACAGTAATAACAGCTTAACAGGTCTGTAACCAACTGGATATCGATAGGTTGGTTTGTGGGGTTGTAGACTACTAGACAGTATCGTTGTTCTTGCAGGAGCTAGACAGGATCAGAAACAACTGCCGCCTACCATCGAGAAAAACCCTAGCTCCCTTCCCCATCCTGGCCGATGATCAATGGGTCTTGGGTCCCCACCTCGTTTGCCTGCCGCTCTAGAAGCAGGAGGGGGTGTGGACTCTGGATTTGCTCAACGCCGTAATCAGACCCTAAAAGTTAGAATTATGTGGTGTGACGGTGTCGTGATGGTGGTGACAATGCTACGTCAAATAACGGTACCAAGTTTCAACCCCATCGCTACGTCAAATAACGGTACCAAGTTTCAACCCCATCTCGGCGCCGTGACGCCGTGGTTGATGGCGTCAAGTAGCAAGTGGATCTGTGTCGCCGGGTTTATGCTCCGGTTTGGGTGGTGTTGGTCTGGTCGCCAGCCTATTATCTTGTTGGTAACGTTTCGTCTTGTATGCACTGTGTATAGGTTAGTCCCACCCATGGGGCCACGCGGTCTGAGCCGGTGGTTCCCATCTGCGAGTAACCTGACCATCAACGTAGATTGGGGTGCATTCCCGTCCGAGTCTCCCCAAGATCCCGTCGTACGTAACAGGTGGGTACTGTGGCGATTTTATACGAGAAACATCCCTCTACCCCTCTACCGATCTGTATCACTTACCGTTGTGTCAGTTTTCTATCTCTCCTCCGATGATGCAAGGACAACTCAATAAGATTCAAGCGCGTGGATTTAGATGTATTTCTAAGTTTTCTCGACTTTTTTTGTCCTGATTATGGATGTGTGCTTATTTGTAGGAGGTATGAGTCTAAGTTTCGATGGGTAGCACACACAAGACACATCGATGTAAACAGTCCAAGATCACGGGTATAGTTCTATGTGGTTTATGTATTATTGGTTAATGGTGTGCTCAAAGAGGTGAAATTATGTGTTATCGACACGTAGTTTAGGGGTTTGCATATCCTTCATGTCGGTTTCCATCGGTCGAGGTGTTGTCTAAAGTCCCACGACTCCATCCTCGTGTTGGAACTTGGAACAATCTTTTACAAGGAACCTTCGTGTTTGTGTCTCATAGATTGACAACTCTTGGTCTAATGGTTTGTCATTAGAGGAATTGTTGTTTTCTGGTCCTCCATGGTCATCTCACTCATTTTTTGTGTAATTTATCCTAAATGGCCATTTTTAAAACTTTTATCCACTAATGGCCCCTTAGAAACTTTCAATCAGATATGACCCATTTAAAATGTAATTTAAATTGGCTCATTTGAATAGGTAGACACGTCATTTGCATTGGCTTATTTGTGCTACGAAGTGCAAAAATGGCTAAGTTATTTAAAATAAGACATTCACAGTGGCATATCTACTATATGGCGAGAATTTTAGAGGGTCAAACAGCTAAACCTAAGAGACACGCCATTGCAAATGGCTTATTCTGAATAATTTAGCCTTTTTTGCATCTCGTGGACCCAGATAAGTCAATGCGTTGACATGTCTACGGTCTACCTATTCAAATAAGCCATTTTGAATGACATTTTTTGGAAAAGTTATAGTTGGTTGAAAGTTTTCTAATAGGTCATTAATAACTGAAAGTTTAGAAAATGACCATTTAGCACAAATTATACACTCGTGGTCTGCCTCTAGTCCTCTACGTCAATCTAATGATAAAATAATAGTCCGACAACCTATCGTAAGTGTGGGTCCCTTGCTACACTATATTGAACATCTTCTCACGTGTTGAAATGGACGACTCGTGCAACTCTTCAGAACGTTACTTTGCATTGCATTTGTTGTTCAGTGTTGCTGTTAGTTCCTCGTCATCTTTATGTTAGACCATCTCTCATAGGCGGCTCCTAAATATGGTCCGGCACCGTTCAAAGTGGATTTTTTTAAATAATATTATTTTAAACATATATTCGAAAAGTAGCATGCTTATTTATTTTTTTGAAAAATAGCACGGTGTGCTCATAGGCCCTGCCGAAAGGGTCGTGACGAAAGGAAGGAAAGCAAGGTACCTTCTTCCTTTTCTTGTCTAATTTTTTGATAAAAATAAAAATGCTCAACCGTATAATTATTCGTGATAAAATATACATGAAATATATGCGTATTGATGAGTAGGTTCCATTCCCGTGATCGGTTTCGACTTTGGTCGACCCTAACTTCTCAATTTTGGATCGCAATTCGCAAAATAAATTGACGAATTTTGTCAAATTCGTCGCACTAAGTCGACTGTTTGAATTTTTCTTTCATGAGTAGACGGATCTTCCCGTTCCCCACAACCTTTACGTTGTAACATTTTTGTTTTGACACACATATACATATTCTCTGTACCATCTATTAAAAAACACACATATTAGAGAGAAAATATGTATATGTCCGTCAAAACAAAAAAGTTAAAACATAAAAATTGTGTGGAAGGGTGAAATCCATCTACTCGTAAAAAGAAAATTCAAACGGTCGACTGAATGCGACGAATTTGACAAAATTCTTCAAATGCTTTTGTGAACTTGGATCTAAAATTAAGTAGTTAGAGTCGACCAAACTCTAAACCGATCATGGAAATGGAACCTACTCGTCGATACACATATATTTCATATATATTTTATCACAAATAATGATAAGGTCGAGTAACTTTTATTTTAATCAAAAAATTAAACAAGAAAAGAAAGAACATACCTTGCTTTCACTCCTTTCGGCAGGAGCCATGCCCAAACTGGTGGTTTCGTCATGACTCATGAGGAAACATGGCTTTCGGCATAGGCCATGATGACAGCGCGCTATTTTCCAAAAAAATTGAATAAGCGTGCTACTTTTTGAATAAATGTTTAAAATAATATTATTTAAAAAAAAATCGTTCAAAGGGTGTGCCGGACAAGTGTCCGACCATTACAAGGTCGCCTCTCGATCGGCATCCCCAAAACGGCACCACTATTTTTTTATTAATATGAATGACTTTCTATCTAAATCATAGAAAAATGAATGCCTAGTTTAATAAATAGTTTAAACATAGGATAAATAAAGTTATTACAACCATTCAAATTATAATTCTAATTCAATTAAAAATAAAGTTCATCATGGAGCAGCAGGCTGGGGTGCAACAGTCTGGTGTGCTCGGCGTGCCCACAGGTGCGCGATTAATTCACTCTGTAGTTAATCATGAGCAGCTTCATCTCGAATCTCATGCTGTGTAGCGAGGAATCACTACTACAGAACCGAGCATTACAGCCGGATCCCAGCCATGGGCCTCACCCGGTTTTCCCATCCGGCTCGGAGCGACAGTTGAGGATAATCCAGCCGCGGGGAGTAAACTCGGACGCCGGCCCCGGATGTGCCTCGTCAAGGACCCCCTGGAAGTCATAGGGTTCGTTCATGACCAAGTTGACATCTCGCTCGCTTCAATGATCATATTGTGCATGATGACAGAAGCGTTCATGATCTCCTACATCTGCTCTAGAGACCAAGATAGACAATGGTACCCGACAATTGCAAACCGGGCTTGAAGCACACCAAATGCTCGCTCCACATCTTTGCGGACACTCTCTTGCTTCCCCGCAAAGTGAACGTTTGCCTCACCAACAGGGTTGCGGATGGTTTTGACAAATGTCGACCAAAGAGGCTAGATGCCATCTGCTAGGTAGTATCCCTTCTAATACTCACGCTCGTTGATCACATACTTACACTCGGGAGCTTGGCCAGCGGCAAGTCTTGCAAACACCGGAGAGCGCTGCAACGTGTCATTGTGAGAACGGGTGATGCATGTAAAATGCATACATGAACTTTGCATTATTTTTACTTATATCCTAGTCATATTTGCATCATATAAGGGTTATATCACTGTTTTATAATGATTTTGGGAATATTTAACATGTTTCCTATTTTTATGGAATTAACCCTGCGCAGGCAGAAAACCCTATTTCTTTCCTTTAATGTTTCAGGGACCCAAACGACGTCCAAATCACCTGCAAATTTACGAGCGTCAATATTTTGAAGGAATAAGACTTGTGGGCGAAGGAAGCGAACAAACGGAGCCACGAGGGCCAAAAGGGGTGGGCCCACGCGGCCCCTGTACCTGGCCGCGTGGGACCCCTCCAAATGGGCCTTGGAGCTCCGCTGCCGTCGATCTTTCCTCCACCGACTCCGTTTTGACCTAAAAACGCCTATAAAAATTATCTCCCGACGTTCTCTGGAAGGAGCGCTGCAGAAACACCGAAACAGAGACCTGGAGCTGCAGATTGGAGGGGAAAAACTCCGGCGGGGCGCTGCCGGAGTTGTCTCCATCTTCTCCAACGACTTCTCCACCGTCTCCATGATGAAGAGGGAGTAGTCCACCTCTGGACTATGGGTTTGTGGAAGTAACTTATGTATCTCTCTCTCTCGAGCTTCACTAATTAGTACCGTATGAGCTGCTGAACATGATTACGGTCATCTATGTAATAACTTTGTGTTGATCTTTTTATGAGTTAATATATGTTTGAGATTGCAATGGTTTTGTTTCAGTTATGAAAGTAGATGCATATTATGTACCCCGTTCTTATTTACTTGCCATGATCAAACATGTTTATGAGAGCGTGTGAGGGGGAACGTGTGCATTAGTTGGAGTAACGGGGGGGGGGGGGGGGGTGGGGTGGCTAGTGCAGTGAACGTGAGAGAAAGTTCTGTGATCCACTTGGATATCTTTACCTTACTTTGTTACCTCACTAGGGATAAAAAGAAATACCATGCTACCGGAGATGTGGGTGTGACCATTGCCACTACTCCATGACTAGATCTAGCATGTTCTTATTTTAATTTCATGTCATGATACTTATTGCTATACTCTGAGTTATCTTAATTACTGAGGTGTTATGATTTAGTTCGCATCTTGGTGGAGTATAAGAGAGACTAATAACCAAAAGGTCTCTATGTTAGGACGTGATGCCCATATAATTATAACTTGTCATCAAACTGTTGTGTTGCAATCTCATATGTCAACTCTAATGTTCCATTGTCTACCACTTTATTAAAAAGAGAGTGCATTTGTGAAACCATGAACGCCGGTCCATTTTTAATCATAAGAAACACCTTTCCAACCACTTTTCCATTTTCTGCCATTATTAAATCCGAAAATACAAAAACACTTTTACATCTTGCATTCATCATAAAAAACCCAAAAATATCATTTATCATTGCTACCACCATCCTTGCATATTTATTTACCACCATTGCATGTTTATTTCTTGTTTGCATTGCATATTATCTTGATATCATTCTAACACCTTGTGCTTGACAACCACTAGGTGAGGTTGAGGACCAAAACATTTACTTTGTTTTGTAGGTAACCAAAAGAAGGATAGGAAAGATAAATCTTCACTACTGATTCCCCGAGAGTTCGATATTAAACCCTCGAGTCACCCTCGTGGGGAAAACACGTCTTCCACTTACTACACACTCTGCACTTGGAGTCTCAACCTAACCCATTTACTTTTCACGCAGTCAACTACGCGAAGCGCTCAGCAAAGTGTTTTCTGGCGTCCGTCATAGTAGCATCATTGGGTATCAAGAAGTGCTTTCTGGCGCCGTTGTGGGGTAACTACGTGAAGGGCCATCAACGGGGCATGCCAAAAAATGCGTGCCAAATCTATGTGTCATAATCCGCCATAGCCTCGAGCACAACATTGCACGCTCCAACATGTCCTCCCTTGTACATCCCCTGCCAAGCAAATGGGCAATTCTTTCATCTCCAGTGCATGCAGTCGATGCTCCCAAGCATCACAAAAATCCTCTTGCTTCACCTTGTGCCATGAGCCGAGCCGTGTCTTCTGCATTTGATTCTCTCTGATACTTCTCTCCGAGCACTACATTCACCGCCTTGCAAAACCTGTAGGTTGGTTAACGGTTGTGGATTTGGACATACGGAGGTAATTGTCCACGGAATCTGCCGAACATCCATAAGCAAGACACCGTATAGCAGCAGTGCATTTCTGAATGGATGAGAACCCAAGTAGACCAGTGCAATCTTTATTCAGCTCGAAGTAGTTATCATAGTCTTGAACACCATGCACAATGTTCATGAACGCCTTCCGGTTCATCCTAAAGCGCTGGCGAAAGTCATATGAATCGTTTGTCGGGTTTAACACAAAGTATTCATGTAAAGCAGCACATGACCTGTTGTTCTGTAGCAGTACTTGTTGACCCTCATCCCTTTCACCGACCCGTCATGTTTCGGCTTGGCCTCAACCACAGCCAATGCCGCCCGAAGAACGGCGAGAACAAGCTGATTCTCTTCATCTTCTTCATCATCAAAAAGGGTCTCCTCTTCCATCATTTGAAAGAACATAATTTCATCATTGCTATCCATTGCCTATTAACAATATCCCATGAATAATCGAGCTACAAAGAAATGAAAAACAAAAAAGGAGACTTTGGTAAACATCCGAACACCTTGCGGGCGGGAGAGAGGGGGTGGCGTCGGCAGGGGAGTTGTGGCGTCGCTGAGAGTCAAATCACGGTGGCAACGGCCGGCGGTGACTCGGAAGGACGAGGGGTGGGGGTGGCGGCCGCAAGGGACAGAGGGATTGGGAGACATCGGGGCAACGGACGGCGGTGTCGCGAATCACCGGGCAGAAAACTTGAGGACGGGGTGGGCGGTGCAATTGAAACTAGCCTACCTGTCATGTTGGAGTGCCTGTCCGGCCTCCGGCACCCCCGAGAGAGCCTCCAAAGTTAGGGGCCTTGTCAGATTTTAGGTGGGGCTAGACCGTTGGGGGTGTAGGTGGGGGAAATTTTCTTGTCCGACACCCCAATGGGCCTTTGTGCCGCCGGTGGAGATGCTCTTGATAAAAATATATCGTCGCTTAAAGAAACAACCGGCCAGACTTCACTGCGTAATTAATCCACATTTCTCGTGAGTACATTTCTTAGTGCTTAAGTAACCTTAGTTTAGATCAATGTCTACACTCCTTACGTACATGTGCCGCGTTGCCACCGAATCCATCGCTGACTTCGTGCTCGACATGAAAAGAGGAAATCACTTTTGAACTCACACAACCCAAAACAGAATATCGCAGGAATTTTGAACTTTCAGTGTCCACCTGGCTTTGTGCGAGTAGCGCAGCTTTCAGGGGAGAGCGCTGGAAAAACAGCGCCTGATCACGAGTGGATTTTTTATTTTAACGTACCTACGGCACCTCTACGATCCAATGATCCATGTGAAGTGTGCATACATGTTAATATTTCGGTAGCAAGCCTCCGGATCTTAGCAATCTCAGCCTACAGTATGCCGACGTTGGAACTTGCAAACTCAGGGTCTCGGTTACAAAAGCAGAGTACATGAGAAGATATGAATGAAGAACAACTGAAAGGCACAAAGGCTCCCCCATCCTACCCTTCTGTATTCTGAATAAAAGTTAGTACAGTTCACGAACACACCATTTCACATTTTCCAGAACGCAAGGAAATGAAGAAGAATGTGCAAAGACATCACCGAGCTGTCAATCTTGTTGTGTGACTCTTTAAGTTTTCGACAAACAAAGTTACACTTTTCCATCCGCATAGCTTTCATAAACAATCAATGTGCAGCAACTAAGAACAAAGAATTGAATTTAGCCTGTGTATGCCCTTATTCGCAGAAGGACAAAATAAGCGGGGTCAAAAAATTTAACAAGAAAAGAATCAACCTGCATCAATGACGTGTAAGGCACCAATTTCAATTAAAGGTGCCACAGCGCATCACCGATAATCCTGTTCCGTAATCTAGATGATGATAGTGATTCTCCCTTTTACCTGAAGCCTCACCACTACACATCATCATTGTCTACCGCATTATCCTTCAACTTAAGACTAATTTCTCTAACTGCAGAAAAACCATCCATCAAACTCACTAATTCAATGAACAGATGGCCTTGGATCTACTCTGTCAAAATTGATGGCTAATGACTCTGCTTTCCTTGTCCTTTCACTGGAAGTGCCTGTCCTCTTGGTATATAGTACAGCAGTAGACGAAACAATCTACCGTCAAATGTTCTGGTTCTCAGGTTCAAAGTGTGCTATGGACTTACATTGCACTCGTCCATGAATCGCTCATCTCGTGCAAGAAACCTCTTCCAGTACTTCCTGTAATTTGGTATACCCAATTCAAGCCAAGGTTTCATATTACCATTGTAGTGCAATGATGTAGAAGTTCGAATAACTTCTTCTTCAATTCCGTAGTGATAGCCAAGTCCAGATAAAGTCAATCTCTCATCAAGAGGATATATAAGATTCTGGAAGGAGAGGAAGCTTATAGGTAAAGCTGCAGCTCGCAGTGAGGCCTCATCATCATTGTTCCGGAACTGTAACAGAAAAAGAGTAGAAGTGATAATAAGCTAACCACTTCATACAAGTTTCATGGGTCCAAATTATGTATTTTTTCACAGAAGAGACTGAAAGTAGGGAGTTTAAGCTATCATCGTAATGGTTCGTTATTACAAGCATGGATAATAACAGAAAATCTTGGGAAAAAAACAAGATACTAGGGATGGATGCGCTTTAGAACATAAAATAAAAGCGAGCTGAGAACAGACAAACCTTTTCCAGAAGTTGCAGGTAATTCTCTGTAACATTATACTCTCTCCATTTTTCCAAATTTATCACATTCAACCCAGACATCCATGCACATGACTGGGGATCATATGTTGCCTCACCAAGAAGGTTTCTTAGTTGGCCCATTCTCAAGCCACAAAACTTGACGGCAGCATTCACCTTATCTCCCATATCAAGATTCCACAAGAAAGAGAGATCACGTTGAACAATCACATCATCATCCAACACAATCACCTTCTTTAAATCTTTAAATATTTCAGGAATAAAGAAATGTGAGTGACTGAACACTGATAAATACTCCATTCTGGACTTCTCAGTAGGCCGCTCAAAACTACTGATGAAAACACGGAATTCCTCAGGCATATATAACTGCTGCATACTAAACTCTGGCAAATTCTCCAAAATAATATGCTCGTAGTTAATGACATTGACAGCTGATTCCCTGTAGGTGTTTCTTAAAAACCAATGCTTCATGGCGTAGAAATTTTGAGCATCAGTTAGTACATGGAAGACTACATTCCTGGTCCCTGCAAAACACCAGAAGGAACATCAGCAATGCCAAACCCAGAAGATGTTCTATCTGCATAAAAGTAAAAATTGCCTGCATACCTTAGAACTACTAACAGATGAGTTGATGACAACGGAAGCTGCAAGCACATTTTTAGATAATATAACATAGTGCCTATGATCTGGATCGTTAAACTTATGGACAGGAGAGTCATCTGAATCCAGTGTAGCTGATTTAAAATATTCAACTGTCAACCTCATATTAAGACAATGATGACTTTTGGGCATCGTGTGAACACCAAGGTTGTACAAGTATGCACTCTGCTTCATATGAAAATGAGCTTCATCGTCTGTCGTATGAAGTATCTGGCGAAGCTTTTTGTCAACATTATTACAATCCACAGTGCATGTTTTGGCTCTTGCTATTGCTTGGTCCATCTTCTCTATCTTCTTTTTTATACTGAAAGCCAGGTCAAGTGTTATCAGTGATTAAAAAAAATCAAATGTACAGTCGTGATTGGATAGTACTTTCTCTCAAACATACCAAGTACAAATTCAATATAAACACAAAGCAAACATATACATGTAACAAAGCATTTTAACAGGGGGACACTGGAATATGATTTATTAAAAGTTGGATTTGCAGCCTAATTGTGCCTGTGTGAAAGAATCCATTAAATGCGTAAATGATCTGCCGCCATAATTTCAACATACAAGATGAACCATCAAATGCTAAAGGGGCAAACAATGACAAGCGTGCAGAATAAATACTCACAAGGATGGTAGATCAGCATCAACAATGGATTCACTTAAAACCCTCTCATGTTCTTGGATATTCTGCTTCAGTTCATGAGTCAGTGCCTCTTTTCCTTTAAGTTTGGCGATACTCGGGTAGTAAGACCGGGCTACAAAGAGCTGGTCTTTTAGTATTTTCACAATGGCATCTTTCATAACTTCTTTGTGTTCTATTGACCAGAGACAGTAGCTCCCGAATTCAAGTTGACAAGCCTTAGCCTTCTCCAATTCATCAGCGCTTGGAACCCTGGGCCGTCTCATGTTGACATCGTCACTGAAATCCTGGAACCAATATATTCTCCAACTCATCAGTACTCATAAAGAGTAGCGAAATTACAGACTAAGCTAGGGTAAGAGAGAGCAAGTACATCTTAATGAGAAAATGAAGCTATGCTTCAAAGGTAAAGCACGACTTGTGCACAAAGAGAAACAGAACTAAGAGCCATCATACTTTTTTGTGATGAACTAGAACTGGAACTGGAACTGGTACTGGCTTCACTGGCTCAATTTTTGGTGGGGGGAGAACTGCATACAGAATCAAATAGTGGTCAGTGTGTACACCAACTAAGACATGAGTGCATCATGAGAATACAATCAGGTAAAGAAGATGCACTACAAACTACATAGCTTGACCTCGGAAGAAGTTATATCATGGTTAATTATCATCACCAGCATTTATATAAAATTGATATTACTAGTTTATTTTAACAAACAGGGGGCAAAAAGGCATTAACTGTACAGCACATTATTGCACTAGAAACAAGTAATATTGAAGATGGCGAGGTACTGAAATAAATGGAGTTAAAGAGCAACTAATTTTCAATGGCAGTCCACAAAGTGCAGGCTACTGTCTAGGTAACTGGTTTCCAACAAAACTTTACTGTTTTTTCTGCAACCTTTTCAAATGCTGTACATCTAAGGCATTTCATGCATAATCGATTATTGCATTCTCAAATACTCCATTAAACTTTATATAGTAATCATGCAGCCACTATTAACCTATACCTTCTGGTTTAGTGATCACTCTGGAAGGTTCAGTATCAATTTTGGGAATCTTTTCGAGTCCATCCTGAAAAAAAACATAAAGGATAAAACGTCAAGGATTCAAATTATCTGTCCGAGCTGTAGTGGAACATACTAATAATCCATACAAAAACTTTAAATGAATGTATTTACTGATTTTATTCTACAGCATATTTTTTCACAGCCTTCGTAGTTCATAATCATGATGAAATAGACTAGGGTAAAAAGATTAAATATACTATTTGCATGCTGTATCACTTTGTTCGGCGGCCCTGTGGGGTGGTTCATAGGTATTTGAACTGGTGGCACGGATTATTTCTGTATCTGTTCTCTAAATTGGCCTACTCAGTCCGACAGAGGTGGCACAGAACAAGAAAATAGTGAACACCATTATGAGGAGCGCACCATGTTCTCTATAAGCTTACAATACAAAAACTACCATACTGTATAACTCGATGTTGTCTGCTTCAAGTAATCCCATATACTTCAGTGACACAGTCAGTTGATAATTCTATCTTTGATTTGTTAACGTAAGACCTTATGAACAATTGTCTTTCAACCATAGCTTCTAAATTAAGAAATAATAAATAATTCCCAATATAAACAAAATATATTCATAAATGCCTAATACACAGTCGCTCATAACTGCTGGTAACCGAGACTCTGAAACATGCTAGATAAAAATGAGGAAGAGTAACAGAAATGAGAAATGTTAGGCATGTCCAGTTAATTGAACGGTCTCGTGGCTAATGTTTTTGTCTACTGCACATACATCAGGACTGGTCCTGACCAGCTATTTTCCATGGTAGTGAACATTAAAAGATTATGCAGCACCTTCTAGTTTCAGTCATGCTAGTAGGCATCACTAGCATTATCAAGTTAATGACATTAAAAGAAAACAACAAACAATAGCTAGAACCAAATACTGCACATACGTCAGGACCAAAGTTCTGACCAGCTATTTTTCATGCTAGTGAACATTACAAGATTACGCAGAACCTTCTAGTTCCAGTCATGCTAGTAGGCATCACTAGCATTGTCAAGTTCATTGATATTAAAAGAAGAGAACAAACGATAGTTAAAACAAAATACACACGGTTTTCCGTTGCATGATCATGTCAACATCCACCAAGCTAGCAATCAGGACGTGGTTACTAGCACTACATCACAAAATGCAGTGTCACTAACCTGTGTCTCTGCTTTCGCATCACTACCACCCTGCTGCTTCATTTCGTTCACACCACTGTCTCTTTCGAATGATTTAGGCAAATTAACCTCCTATATTCAGCACAAATCAACACGTAAAAGCACGAATCAGTCACACCGTCTCAATCCACCACCATTTTCATCCATGAAAACTCGAACAAACGTCTCCATATTATTTTTTCCGGAAGAAAGAGAAAGTTACCTGTTGCGGGCGCTCATCCGTCACATACACTGCAACAAAACAACCAAACCAATCAGAAAAGTCGTTCAATTAAGAAGGACGAAAAACACTAAAATCGCCAATATCCCGCACTAGACGACAATCGCCGAAACAACACTCCCGGAACAGATCCGCCGTGGACGGCGCCGATCCGATCCGGGAAGGCGCGGCGTGACCCGCATTACCGAAATCCGCGGCGGGGACTCACCGGCGGGGAAGCGGTTGAAAAGGAAGGCGATCGGTACGAGCAGCGAGCAGAAGACGAGCGCCAGCACCGCCAGCCGCGGGCCCCTCCGCCTCTTCGCCGGCGGCGCCGTCGCCTTCATCACCTCCTCCTCCCCCTTCCCACCACCAAGACCCTAATCTCCGCCGCCGCCGTGGCGTCGTCCTCTACTGATCATACCACCACCGCCACCGCCACCGCCACGACGGGTAGGGCAAGGCAGCGCCGCGCGGATGAACCCCTGACCTCCCGGTTCGGGCAATGGCGCGGGGACCCCGACGTCTCCGGGCCCGATCGGCGATTTGGGAGCCCGCGGCGCCGGATGCTGGGATTGGTTAGTGTGCGCGATAAGCGAGGGCAGGGAACGGAGAGGAATAAGCAGCGCTGCGCGTCGCAGGGAGAGAGGATTGGAGGAGAAGGGCACAAGTGTGCGAGGGGTGTCAAGGAATAATACGCACTTTGCCTTCGCTCTGCGTGACTGCGTCTCTCTCTATCTTTATTGTGCCTTTTCTTTTATCTTTTTGGGGTTTTCGGCTATGAGAATGGTTTTATTTGGATTTTTCAGAAAAATACGATTTGTTATGCTGTTTATGATAACTTGCCCAAATTCATGGGAAAAAATAATGCCAAAATTATGATATCAGCGGTGGTGGTGAGGAGGATCTGCTGTGGCAGCTCACCTGCATGGCATTTCTAGGGTTCACGTCATTTCCATCCTCTCACTTTTTTTTGACAATCAATACCATATATATTATAGTAGCAAATAGTACATGGTAGTAGAGATACATGAGTTGACTACAGCGATTACAATATAAAGACTAAAAGAGACAAGCAAATCTTTGAGATATTCAAGCCATTTCTTTTTCCATGACACAATCTTGTACTTTTCTGAAGGTAGCCATAAAAAGTTGGCAAAGATACCAAACCACAGACCTGTGAATATCACTGAAGGTTCTCCCATAATTTTAATTTTAAGCCGCAATGCCAAGACTTTGTGCACGCACGCAACCATTAAAATAATCAACCAACAGCGGCAAGAGTACCAACACTGATATTTCAGGGAAAAGCAACCGAACAACTTGGTCGACGTCATTGGGAGCTGAGAGAACGAATTAGCATTGTCGAGGACATAGTAGCCGGGACAGATATTGCGAGGACAATCCTCCTCGCGGCAACTATGAGAAAAAAATCTAAAATCGATCCGGCGAAGCAAGATATGAAGAATCATAGCTAGACAAAAATAATCTTTCAACACTACCATTGACGCCGGGAAGGAGATCTCGTCGTCGAACGAATAGCCGAAGATTAATTATTGTAGACGAAACCATCTCCATCGAAGAAGAAGATGAGTACAAATATCCTAATTCAATCTATGGTGAAACACTAATTTTATTAAAAACTCCACTCATAGATCGGGTTCCCCACCCCTCCCGATGCCGGCAAGGCCAGCCGAAGGAGGGGGAACCGACTATGGTGGAGACAGAGGTGGTGGCGGCGGCTAGATCTCCACGAGAGCTCTCGTACGAGAAAGAAAGAAGATACGACTTAACTATTTCCATCCTCTCACTTTATTGCTTAGAGAGCGGAGTTTCAATCTATTTTTTCTATGGAATTTTTTTTTAACGAGGCAAAATTTTGATTTTTATATTGATACAGGAGAAGTAAAAACATGGTGACGCCTAAGCCAAAAGGAAAAAAAACTAAGCCACTAGATATGATCTCCACTAAATGACGCCCGCCAAAATCTAAATTATTGCTCTTGCCCTCAATCTTCTAAAAGAGGTACGACGACATAGTGAATTTGTTGTTGAAAACACGCGCATCCTTCCCTTCCATATTACCCAGGTAAGCGAATTTAGCGCATTTACGAAACATGGTGTTTATTTGTTACAATATCTTTTTTCAGTTCATGAAAAAATATGAATGATTTTTGCTTATCATCTTACTAGATCAACTAGTTTTTTCATTTCAATTATAGTCCAACCTGTCTTTACATGGGTTCATAAACTCGTTTAGCATGACAATTGTAACAAATAAACTCGTTTAGCATGACAGTTTTGGAAACATAGAGCCAACTCTCTAAGGTAGAGAACCACACAGGCGCTGGCAACATGGCGGCACGCCACAGGGAATCAGGTCACGCCCCACGGCCCCAGTGCAGCGAGTGCAGCCACTTTCGATATCTGCCATTGTACAGATTTTGCCAACTCGAAAATTTGACGACAGCGACGCGCCGCGTGTTTCCTTACAATCGAACGATTCCTACTCGCCCACAACGTTCACAAATTTGGCTTGACCAGGCACTAATTAGTGAGCAAAAGAGGGAAGAAGAAGAAGAATTGAGTGAAGTCAGGCAGAGAAGGTGATGATGGTGGTTAGAAGAAGAATAATTTTGAGAGCGCCGTTTTGGCTCCCGGGAGCATATGCTCCCGGTATTTTAAAAAAAAATTGAAATTTGAAAACTTATCAAAAAAATCTGAAAACAATCATGCACGTACCTGACCATGGTACGCACCACCGTGTTTTTTTTCGCGCCGAAATGACATCGTACGCGCCCTGTACAAAAATGACAAATTTCCTCGGCGCGAAAAAAAACACGGTGGTGCGTACCATGGTCAGGTACGTGCATGATTTTTTTCAGATTTTTTTGATAAGTTTTCAAATTTTGAATTTTTTTTTGAAAATACCGAGAGCATACGCTCCCGGGTGCCAATGCGAATTTCCGAGGCCTTTTTCTAGATGTGTAAATATGCCCTGTTGAGGAGCAGCACCATTTCCGGTCCAGACTACTCGCCATAAATGGCTCAGCTAGATCTATACTATACTGGCCGACACTTCCATGCTTGCAATTTCTTTTCCTTGCCAATGATGTCAGGATGCCAAACCAACATTTCGATATTTATATACACCGTCACTATCGAGCCTCTTGGTGCCAAGAATAAGATCCCTTCTGCATTATTTTCTCCCTTTCTTGCTTTTGATGCACACTAGTCAGGTCTCTGAACATTTGTGCTTAATTTCCGGCCAAGCGCCAAAAATGCCGGTTTGCCCATCTCCACAAGTAATCGTGTGTTCAGGAAGATGGGGAAAGGGATAGTGTGGGACAATGCTTAACAAGGGCAAACATCCATCTGGTGCTCCTGTTTTTGGATGTGGACCCTAGCTAAGCCGGAGAGATTATCCAAAGGAAGATAGAGATGGAAGTAGGCTAGCTTTCTGTTTCATTGGGCGTCACCGTCCTCGCTAGCTACTCCCTCCGTTCTAAATTAGATAACTTCTATTTGTCCAAATGTGGATGTATCTATACCATTTGCACAAATGAAAGTCATCTAATTTGGAACGGAGGGAGTAGGTAGCTAGCGTCGGTCCCCCACGCGTTGGCTTGTGCACTTGCGCATGGAGGGAAATCAAGGACCGGGTATATGTGGATTCAGTTTTATGTATGTTTTCCCTCGCGCCGGCAATTTTATTGAAGTGATATTAATTGGATAGTATGTCTATGCCCATAATGAGCGGAGATTTCTGACTCCCGCATTCTAGTGATCCTTTTATTTATAAAATTCAAAAATCATATTTACGAGACTTGAAAATCTGAAAAATAATCATGCATGTTTTCGACAATATATCCCACAAACGTGTAAAAATCTGAAAAATAACCATACATGTTTTCAACGATATATCCCACAACGTGTAAAATCTCACTTTAAAATCATTTGTATTTTGAGTTACACAAAATGGAAAATGTGTGATCTAAAAATACACGCATTCAAATCTCTAAAATATATAACAAAATGGAAAATGTGTGATCTAAAAGCATCGCCGCATACCAATCTAGCAATATTAATTCTAGTACAGTACAATCTATCGTATCGTGTGAGAGCATCTCGACTCGGGGCGTCCAAATATTGTCCGGCAGCGAACGATACTGGGACCGTCCTGAAGCGCTGCTGCGGGTTACTGGGGCGCCTCTCCCTACCCACGGCGCCAAAATGCCCTTCCAATAGTTTTTTATCCTAATTTAAATACTTTGGCAAATACAATCAAATTATTTGAATTACAAATAGTTATTAACAAAAGTGTCAGGATAACTAAAATATAAAAATAAAATATTCATACAATTCAAATAAATTGAAGTTCAACTAGCCTGTGGTGACCAATCCCGACGCGCTCACAAATGTTTGGCTGTATCATTTTAAAGTTGATAATGAACAATTTCATTCGGGATCTCCATATGCATGGCGAGGAAATCAACAAAACCTGTCGGTAACAAGTGATCAACATCGGCAAGAGGACCCTAAAAGTCATACAAAAGAGGATCACGCACTGGTTGCGCGCGCTCACTCTCGACTGTGCAAATGACGGCAAGAATAGGCAGTAGAAATGAAGTGGGACAGAGAGGGGTAGATTAGATACGGTTTTTGGTTGTGTCAATGGCATGGCTGGCTCACCTGTCGATACCCGATGTGGCGTCCCGCGCGTCCAAGCGACTCCTAGGTTGGGCACGCCGGACATAATATTGAGCCGGGCCGGATGAAAACGGGTTATTAACGTCGCGAGTGGACAAGATTTGTAGTCCCAGAGCTATTGCCCATTGGGATGGCTATTCACGCCGCGAGTAGAGCTGGTCTGAAAGAAAGGCTGAGATGGGGCTTTCGGGTGCTTGCAATGCAATCCCTGTGATGATTGCGAGCGAGCTCCCAGTTCCTCCGTCGCTTTCATCTTTCATCTTGACCTCAACCAACAAACACATGGAGCTGTTTATTTCGCCGCCGGACCACGAAAAAGTTAAAATCCTGAGACACTCCTTGCAGTTAGTACGGAGTATATCAGAAACGTAAATCTCGAAGCACGCATACCAGCAATCAGTTCGAGAAAACATAGATCGAGTAGGTACCGACATCTCCCCGCGCGTCAGGAAGGGAGCAGGATTCTGCACGCACGGCAGATGGTGCGTTGGTTGGGTCGTTCTTCGCATCATCACATGCGACAGAGATGCCCAGGCCTAGGTGTACGTGAGCCCGCCCTCGGCCGTCTCATTAAACAAAAACTGCCCCAACCGAGGGCGAGGTAAGATTAGACGCACTAAACAAATGCAGAGGACGTGCGTAGTACTCCGTACTTTGCATACGTGCTATTTGGTGAGAGCATCTCCAAGAGCAAATGTATAAATGCCACGAATTGGTAAAAACAGAAATTTTAGCAATCTAGGCAAGAAAAGCAGCTCCAAGAGCTATTGTAAAAGTGGTCCCCCTCTCAAATTTTACCAAGCTTGCTAAAATTTGGCTTCAGATTGGCAAATATAGCAACCCAAAGCCAATTGGCAAAACATGGAAAACGCACAGCCGGGAAAGCCAACGACCGCGCGGGGAAGATTCACCCGCGCGTCGGCCGGTGCCCCACCACGCCGACCGCCGCCGTTCGGCCTGTCGCCGCCACGGAGACCATCCCCGCCACCGCGCAGCTCCTTCTCCACTCGCCGCCGCCGTTCCCGCCACCTAGCCCCTCCTCTCCCGCCGTCCAGCCGCCGCTCCGGTCCCGCCCCATCCCCGACGCCGCCGTTCGATTCCGGCGACGGGAGGCCTGACGCCAACCACCGCCGGTCGATTATGACGACGGGAGGCCTGACGCCGACCACCGCAGGTCGATTCCGTCCTCGACCTTCCGACGCCGACCTCAACTTCGTCCTCGTCGAGCGGCGATGATATGGACATGACTACCTCGGATACGACCAGAATTATTATTTACAGACATATTTTTCAGGTGATTTCTAGTAGTAATAATTTGGTATATTATTTTGTTAATGAAGATAAAGATACAACACCTACTTTTGTTATACGCAGAATTACGAAGGAGCGGTACAAGCCACGGATCAAAATGCAGACGATACGATTCAAGATACACGTTGCATATCCAAGTCAAAAATCAAGGTCCAAATCATCTATTTCCTGGAACAGCTCTCGATGGTGGGTCCCAAGTGTACATGCTTGCCTCGTTGCTCCTGAGCGGGACCAGCGAGAGGGGCGGCGAGTGGGACCAGCGAGAGGGGGCGGCGAGCGACGAGCGGCGAGCGGGAAGCGCTAGCGAGAGGGGGCGGCGAGCAGCGAGCGAACGAGCGGAGGGCCGGAGCGAGCGGGGCGAGTGCGGGAGGATAGGAGTTGGTGGGGAAAAAAGAGAGGAGGAAAAACAAGACCCACTGACAGGTGGGTCCCACAGATTTGGCAATCCAGTTTTAGCAATGCTTCTAAAGCAGAAGTGTGTTTGGATTGCTATTCACTCTCTCTCCAATTGCTATAACTAAAATATAGCAATCCAAAATACCATAGCTCTTGGAGATGCTCTGATTAGGGTAATTCCAACAGCCCAGGCAAACGGATATTGATTTTATTTGTTTAAGTTGTCAAACGGATAGGTATCCGGCGCATGTTCGTACTTCCCAGTTCACTGAAACCTACGATTTGGCCCGTCTAGCCATTTATTATATCATTTTAGACATTTTTGCCTCATCCATCTAAACAAATAATGCAAATAGTTTATTATAATAAAATAAAACAAATAGTTTCTTAGGTGAATCCATCAATAATTTTACAAATTAAATAAATAATAAATTGTATCAAATATTGGAGAAATGTAACTACTGAATTCCTGTGGTAAACCCAGGTATGCTCCACCAAATTATTTTGGAGTTGAACGTGAGTCTCTTTTTCACGCATATCATGATGAAAGTCGAGAAACCGCTGAAATAATGTCACTCTAGTTTGGAGCTGAACCAACTAATCCTGAAACTGTCATGCTGCGTCATAGAGACGGTCATCGCGCTCATCATTTATGATCATGTTGTACATGATCAGAAATCACCTCCCACATGGTCTCCTTACACCATGTTCTACCAGGGTGCCGAACAATAGTCCATCATGGATGGGGTTGGGTCACGGGCGCTCCGAGCCGGAAGGACGCGAGGAACACCTGCCGTAGTGGGGAGGAAACAACTTCGGTGACGGTGGCAAAGAGGAATAGGCGGCGGCCCTCGGGATGACCAAGAGGACCAAATCGGGGTGGCGACGGCAGGGTGGCAGCGAAAGGGGCGAGGAGGGCGGATAGGATTGGGGTGAAGAGGCTGTGGTGTACTGTTGGGCGGGCTAGGGCGGATAAAAGAGTATAGAAGAGCATCTACGCGTGTCCGAGGCCAACACAAACCTGACCTAAATTTTGGTCGAGAATGGGTCATCGTGGATAAAAAACGAACAGTGGTGCCTTTTCATCGCCCCGTTAGATTTTGGTTTTTAGCCACGTGCACAGAAACGGACGGTGAACAGCATGGGTCATGTGTTCGAGTTGCCCTTAGCCGGCGCTGTTAGTACTAGTGCTGCAATCTTGAAATCATGCGGCTTGGATTAAGAAACCTTGGCGCCCGGATACATCGAGGCCACGGATCGGCCTGGCCATAACGACAAGGCAGGTCAGTGGCAGGCTCAGGACGAGAAACGGAAAGTGGTGGCTCTGGCGATCAAGATGGGGCGTCAAAAAAGATGCAGAAGTTACCAGTATTACAACTTACATCACTGGATCTGGGATTAACACCGGACTCTCGTTTAGCAAATACAGCGGGACTGTGGACGCTAGCTCATCAGTTGCATCGGGATACGGCACACGCAAAGTGAGAGAGACCTTATGAACAGAACAAAGGAAGAATTGCTGCAGGAGTGCATGGGACGGCAAAGAAAGAAATCAAAGAATGGACCGCAAGGAGAAGGACGCGACTACACAGTGCCGGGCACCCGTTTGCGCTACGCGGTACCCCCCCTGTCCGATTCAGACAGCTTCCAAAAAAGGAAAGTACGGTCCCCGCTTGCCGAAAAGGGAAAGTTTTTTCCCTCGCCAGTTTTGGCGCTGCGCGCAAGCACGCGTTGCGCGTGATTGGCCTCGGACGTGAATATCGAATACAAAGCGCATTAAATATACATCTGGGGTGGATCCTGAGGCACGCAACCCTTAGCTGCTTCTCTTCTTTCTCCCCACAGCCGCCAGCTACTTCTCTTCTTCCTCTTCCTCCAGCAGCCGGCAGGGAGAGATTCTTCAGGAAATACATCAGAATTCATGGAAATCTCAGCAGAAACATACAAATCTTGCTGAACACCCACAACCCACCACAAGAAACACCCAATAACCAATTAGTTCCATCATCTAGACCCCAGGAAACTGCAGAACTACATCAGTTCGAAAGATTTCAGGAGAAGGTGCAACAAATCCATCAGATAGACATCCAGGAAACCTCTAGGTAAGAACACACACAGAGATACCTTCATGTCAATGGAATTTCAGCAGAAAATAGAGTAAATCTTCCTGAATAGTTACACTTAGCTGCAAGAAGCACACAACACCCCCCTACAAAAACTTCAGGAACTACATCATCTTGGGAATTCCAAAGAAAAACACAAGTGCTGGTAGTAGTTCCTGGGAAATCAAAAGTGCTGGTAGTAGTTGCTGGAAAATAGTAGTACCGGAAGTAGTTTGGCAGTAGTTCATGCAAAAACAGGGCAAAACAGAGTTTCTGAAAAAGTAACAAGGTTCAGAGTTGAAGCATGTCCGTGGAAACTACAGCTAAAAAACAGGAAGGTGATCTGTAGTTTTCTCCCATAACTCCATTTGTAGAAACCACGCTGCAGTTTCCATTGTAGTTTGAGCATGTGTTAGAACCTGAAAACATTACTGTAGTTTTCTCCCAGAACTCCATTTGTAGAAACAGTGGGGTTATCCTTGTTTGCACACAAGCTTGTTCTAAGTCTCTTTTGTTCTTTCAAGTGAAGAACCTGTCCATTTTGTGTTGCCTGTTAGAAAATTTGAGACAGAACAGATAAGAACAAGCATGAAAATTGAAGTAAAAGATGACAAAACAAAAATGCAGAAAAGTACATGTGTAGAAAAGATCAAAATTCTTGTACTAAAAAAGCTGAACTTTTTATTGCAGATATGGACACGGACTTTGTGGCGGGTGGTATTGATTTGAACATTCGAGCTGTGGATGATGATAGTGAGTCAATTGTGAATGAAGAAGGTGCATGGGTTCCTAATGTGGAACCAGCTTAGACATCCGTGGATAACACAGTGTTGTCTGGTGACACCGGTGCGGGCACAGGGCAGACGCTGTCTAGCGATGATTTGGGAAGTGAAGATGAAGTTCAGTCGACACCGAGCAGCCAGACTAACATCCAGATACCATATCCTGACATGATCTTTGAGAGTTGGCAAGAAGCTAAACTACATTACAACAGATATGTGAAGCAAGTTGGTTTCTCAATAAAGGCTAGTACCTCTAGGCAATCAGTTATGGACAAGCAGAGAGACAAATGTCTGTTTGTCTAGAACAAGAGTGGCAAGATTGGAATCATCATATCTGTATGTAGGATTGTTCAGGCTTGGGCAAACTCTTAGGTGTCCGGGAGAGTCTCCTAGTATTGATTGGAATCATCATATCTGTAAGGATTCCCTGCTGAAAACTGAAAAGGTAAAGCATGTTACTGGAAACTACATTTTCCAAATGCTACGTGCAGATTTTTTTAAACATAATGGATTCATCACAAAAAATCATGCAGCAGGTAAAATACATATGGAACCTGACATGGAGTTTTCATCTAATTTATACATTTTGGTTGATGAAACTACATACGAACATTCAAAAAACTATCAAATTGTTTTCTTAGTGCATGATTCATAATGCTTAGTATTCTAATTAAAAACATACATCTACATGATATGTTAAACCCTCTGTCGACATGGATAACTACATGTAGGCTGTATACATATACATGTGCTTTATACACCAAAAATTACATCAATGCTAGTAAATATACGTAAGACGCATGTGAATCTAAAAGTACATCCAGTATTCAAATGAGCTACATCAATTCTGTATGAGAACTTATAGGTTATTTAAGTCTGATATATCCTACATGCTACCCAATGCAAACAAAAATCAGAGTAGTAACTTACATACTATCAATCAAAAAACCTGAGCAACAATCTAGTAACTTACATGCTACAAAAAAAAATGTGGTTACTATCCTAACAAAGACGGACCACAAATCAGGCACATAGTTAGGTCCCGCATGAATATCTGTACGAAAATACATGTAATACACATCAAGAGTAGTCATCAAATTTGAAGATAACCAATTGGTGTAGATCATATGCTGCACGCAAAAATACATGTAACTAGGTTGCAGAGCTACTACAAAAAACACTAAGCAGCTATTTTATAGGGCAGAACTACATCTATCAGACTACTAACAAGGGTTGCAACTATATAGATATGGATGTACATGGAGATTAGTGCTCACCTGTTCCAAATCTCAACCTAACTTGCTAGTCCTTCTGCACATAGAACCTGCAAACCCTACACAACAAGTACACTACGGATTAGAAGCCAGAAATCAAATCACAAAAATCCCCACAAAACACATGCAAAAACACCACATATAACGAGTAGTTGGGGTTCTAGCTTGACTCACCTGTACGAGAACGAAAGGGATTGAACTCGATGTGGTTGTATCGAATGAACTCTGTCGGTGCGTGACTTCACGGAGAGCTTGAGAAGGAGACGGGTAAGGAAACCACTCCGCTGCTCCCACACAAACAAATCGAGCACGAACATTCGATGGAGGAGCTCGACGCGCGCGTCCCTCGGGTATGCGGAGGTCAGCGCCGGCGAAAATCGTCGCCGATGGAGCTCGATTTCGCGGCGGGTGCTGAGAAGGAGACGGGGAAGGATCCACTATGCTGCTCCCAAATAACCAAAACGAGCGCTACAGGTTGATGGGGGAGCTCGACGCGTGAATCTCTCAGGTATTTGGAGGTCAGCGGCGCCGGGAAATCGCCGGCGACGGGGAGATTCGCGAGCGCGAGGGGCGAGAGGGAGGAGCTCAGCCTCGCGGGCGAGAGGTGAATGGGGAGCGGCACGTTTCGGGCGGTGCGTTTTGTCCGGACGCGGTACACGCACGAGATCGCTCCGCGCCGCACGATGGCGATCCGACGACGCGCGCGATGGAGCACCGTGTAAGGACGAGATGGTGCCCGCGCACGTAATAGATTATGCGCAAGGAGAAACGGAAACTACCCACTCATCATTCACGGGTCTCGCACATGTTTTCTCCACTCGATATAGACTACGGAAAGCTGAACAGGAAATCAGGAACGGGTAAGACGAGACTCAACCGATATCTCCTTTTCATCAACCGGAAAACTGGAACTGGTTTTATTGCTGGACTTAAGCTTTTTTTTAGGTAATATAAAGCGGACTTGCATGCAGCACTAAAAAAACAAGTAACTAAAATATTAGTACACGTAAAGTAGATATATGAGATGCCAGGAAACGTGCAGGATGTGGCGCTGGTCCGAATAGTCGTGGTCTAGGATTTATACTTGAACGTGCTTTTTATAACGATCAAATTTAGTTACAAGTTAAGAAAATTATATCCAGATTAAATTGGAACACACATTGACAATAATATTTCCCCACGCAAACAATAGTTGCATCAAAGTCATTTGAAGTGTCTCTAGCTCTATTTTTACATCTTGATTTTTCTAGAGCTTTGGAACCAATGCCTTCTGATCCTCTCGACGAGAGACTTGTATGAGCGGCATCTCCTAGAGCGTGCACAGACGGTGTGCGTTGATACCGGTTTGTCTTTCTGAATCTTCGTTGGGTGATTTGGCGAGACCTCCGGTTTAAAGGGTGTGCTTTGGTGTGAGGTTAGGGCACGTGACCCCGATCAGGATCACCCCCATTATCAATTGTAGGCATTGCGACAGAGGTCGCCAGATGTAGCTTTGAGCCGATTGATGTATTTGCTTTGTCAGCCTTGTTGAATAATCTAAATGGTTGTATGCATCATTTTGATGCTGAGGCTGGGGTTTTAACCTCTATTTCGAAAAAAATAGATCTTTCCTCTTACCTTTGTCACTGAATCACTAAATGCGGCCCAGTTATTGGCCTCTTGGGCCTCCATTCCCCATTCCAACACCAGTACAAAACAAACATACACTCCCAACACACTAGCGCGCATACACAAATGTCTACATGGATAAGCACATAATGTCTACTCAAGATTGGAGCACGTAATCACAAACGCTTCACTATAGACAAGAATATAGCCTCCCACCTAAATAATAATCTATTTTGGCGAGACAAAATAAACCTTTTAAGCACTAAAATACCATCCTTGATCCTTTAACTAAGAGAAAACATTTTTTAAATAATGACATTTTTATTATCTTATAACGGAATTATCCTACATAACTTTCTAAAAGGATTCTACATCATCTTGCATAGCATACTTGAGCATACAAAAAATTATTGAAAGTGCATGGTGTCTCCTTGTGTGGTTTTAATAATTAATGACAATCCTTATGGACTAATGTTTGCATTGAGATATCCTTATAGTCTTGTTCATGGGAAAAGATTGGAGTTCATGTGTTGGACTCTAGAAACTTATATGATGACCAAGGTTCTATCCAAGGGTTTATATGAAGAATGGTCATGTGAAGAGTTGAGCTTATTGCAAGCATGGCTTGGAAAAGAAGATTGAGTGAACATTCATGTTATTTCCAAGCCATCATATATATCAAGATAAGAAGATGAAGTGCAAGTAGATTCATGAAGACGGAGATTAGCAAGGCTCTCCCATCTTGGTGTATGAGAGAGTATTTGGAGAAGTCTTCATCAACCATGTGCTAGCAAGCGCAATCAAGAAAAGTGTTCCAACTTGAGGAAGACAAGATCTTCATGATCTAGCTCAAGTGGAATGCGCAAGGCAAATATATGATCTTTATAGGGTTTCTATTTACCGGTCTCATGGTGTTAGTGGGAGACCGGGTTATAGGATAGACGGCGTACTATCGAGAGGGGCTCTCAAGTGAGTAACTTGATCGCATCTTTGTTGAGAGCTCAAACCTTTGCATACTTGGCATATCATCTTTCTTGGTTCTTATTTGGGTTTTATCCATGTGAGGAACTAGAGCTTGGTTCATCTTCATGCCAAGCTCTTGTTCATCAAAAACGGATTTCATATGAATATCTTGTTGCGTTTCTGATGTTGGAGGTTTTACCGGTTTGTCTTTTCTAAGAGAGGTCAAACTCTCTTCTTGTTTTCCTCCTCACATGATGGACTATGATATCTATGTGCATGATCTTGTAGAGCTTGTGATTATCTTCGAAACAAGCCCAAGATCATCGAAAACGGAGTCCGGATGAAAAAGTTATGGGATTTTCTGTTTGCTGAGTTGCTGCAGGAATTTCTAGGCCGGAGTATCCGGCCTGCAGACCGGAGTCTCCGGTCTCAGGGCAAAGTCTACGGTCTCCCTCCGGTCTGTCGAAAAATCGGCTAAGTCTTTGATGGTGTCGCGTACTGGACTCGCTCCGGAGTGTCACCGGAGACTGTCCGGAGTCTCCGGAGTGTCACCGGAGACTGTCCGGAGTCTCCGGTCCCTCAGGCCGGAGTCTCCAGTGTAAAATTCCTGCAACGACTCTATTTTTGGGGGGAACCTATAAAAGCCCCTTCTTCCCCAAAGAGACCAAGCTTTTGCCAAGCACGATTTTCTCTCTCTCTCCCACCATTGTTGACCTTGGAAAGCTTGCCTCTCTCTCAACTCCTCCCATGATTCTTGCATATCTTTGAGAAAAAAGAGAGAGGAGATCTAGATCTACATTTCCACCAATCCATCTCTCCTCTAAGTGAGGGGAACCCTTTCGATCTAGATCTTGGAGTTCCATTTGTTGAGTTCTTCTTTGTTCTTCCTCTCTTATCCCCTCATAAGCATTTGTTGCTTTTGGTGGGATTTGGGAGTGAAGGACTTGAGCACTTCTTGTGTTCTTGCCATTGCATTTTGTTGCATCGGTTTGCTCTCTCCACGAGGATTCGTGGAAGTGAAAGTTCGTGAGCTTGTTACTCTTGGGTCGTTGGACCCTAGACATCATTGTGGTGTTTGAGACCTTTTGTGGTCACTTGGGATCTCCCAATCCTTTTGTGGGTTACTCCCTCCGTCCTCGAATAAGTGGACGTTTAGCATTCAAATTTTTCCACAAAAGAGTGTACTTCTACCTTCCCAATGCACTTAAAAGTAGATAATAATGCTTCTCTCTCATCGCACGGAAATCAAGCCCAATAACATTCAACACATGGTCTCCTTTTTTTCTACATGCACTTAGCTCATTGGAGGTGGGATAATTAAAGAGGAGAGAGATGGTGGCTTGCATTTTCCCAATGCATTTTCTACTACTCTCCATAATTTGTCTTAAAATTTCTAGATGTCCACTTATTTGAGGACGGAGGGAGTATGCCTCAAGATTGTTGTAAGGGACTCGATTTCCACCCGAAAGGAAATCAATAGCGGAAGGTGAACCGAGCTTTTGGGCAAGGTTCATCGGAGAATAGGGTTAGGCCATTTGTGGCGTTTGAGTTTGAAACTCACACCCCTCCAACGAGACGTTTTCCCCTAAAAAGGAGGAACTCGGGAATTCATCATCGTCTCCACGTGCCTCGGTTATTTCTATACCCGAGCTCTTTACTTATACACTTTACATTGTTATAGCCTTCGTGCTTGAAGTCCTTTCTCTTGCTATCACCTTGTTGTTTGTCTTGCTTAGCATAAGTTGTTGGTGCACATAGGTGAACCTAGTATATTTAGGTTGTGTGCTTGTTAAATTAAAACACCTAGTTTTATTCCGCATTTATCAAGACTAAACCGGAAAAAAATTAATCGCCTATTCACCCCCCTCTAGGCGACATCCACATCCTTTCAATTATGCCTAGATGCTGCCCTCTCGTGTTCATTAGTTCATACTTCATAGGCTGATCTTGCAAACGTGAAAATGATCATTTCTTCCCGTTGTTTAGCATCATCAACTATGCTTGTGTGTTCTTGCTTTTTCTATAAAAAAAAACTTGTGTCTTCTACACTCCTACTAGAGATAGTCATTACATCCATGTCAAAGTGTAAAATGCATCACATAATGTTTCTCAAGCATGCCATAATAGTACATTCTACTAAAATATTGTGATCGAATTTGTGAATGTCTCAATCGTAGCCCAAATTGTTCGGCGTGTGAATGTACAATCTTACAATCTACACTCAGGTTCTATTCTACACGAATTTGAGCTATTTATTTATCGCGTTGCTTCTTTAGTTCCCTTTGAAATCAAATGTATTATAAGCAAGATGCATGATGTTAAAATGGAAAATTGTGACTTGAAATAGGGGAATGAGAAGGGAAAAAAAGGTGTGAATGCAACTGACAAGTTTGAGATGATGTGATGTGAAATGTAAAAAAAATAGCATGAAAAGAATTGGAATGCATGTGGATACAAGATTATTTGAATTGGTTTGAATGAAATGGAAACATAGGATAACTGATAAAATTGTGACCATGGAGTGGAACTGATACGGAAAATAAGATCATACTAGAGTAGGGGTGCTTAGGTCATTTTGTTTTGCTGAAAAGTTGGAAATCATCACAAAATTCAGAAACAAAATTGTAAGTTGCAATTTATTATTGTCTGTCAAGTGCGCGAGGAGAGAAGTTTGATCGATTTTTTTGAATGTGTCAAACTTGGCTTAGTTTGTCGAAGGATGAATGTACATCCTAAACTCAAGTTCTCTTGGACAGGGATTTATGTATTATTGGTTCTTCTGTAGTTCTCCTCGACATGAAATGTCATACATGGGAATGCATGATGTCGAAATGGAATACAGTGTCTTCTGAAATAGGGAAATGAGAAAAAAAAGGAATATGTATGACCAGTTTAGGATAGAAAACGAGAACAACGAGAGAGGAGCCCCGTGTCAATATATTAAGATGGAATCGCTCCTTAGTGAGAATTTCAGAAATTCGCCCTGACAGAATTTGCACTCTGGTTTTAGGATGCACCACTTAGACCCAATCGTAACTTAAAATGTTGTTTACGATGATGTGAAAGCAACATATTTAGCATGAAACAAATTTGAATGCATATGGATACGAGAGTTGTTTTTAGGCAAGGATAGAGAGTAATTGACTTGTGGCATGCATGTCTGGTTCGGACGAAATGAAACACATAAGAGCATCTCCAATAGGTGCCCTAAAATAGCAGCCAAAAAACAGGGTGATGTAAAATATACATCACCAAAATCGTGATTTATAGGGCACCGAAAGTGTCCAACTCCAACAGCTCATGTATTTTAAGGCATCACTTCCCCACTAGGTGATGTAAAATAGCGCCGCCGTGCGGCAGCCTCCACCCAAAAAATGTGCAAACAGAAGATTTATATGAATATAAGTTGATAATGAACATGATAAAATGAAAGGACAAGGATGTCGCCTAGAGGGGGGTGAATAGGCGATTTAAAACTTTTCCGGTTTAGGCTTGATAAATTGCGGAATAAAACTAGATGTTTTAATTTAACAAGCATACAACCTAAATATACTAGGTTCACCTATGTGCACCAACAACCTATGCTAAGCAAGATAAGTAACAAGGTGATAGCAAGATATAGACTTCAAGCACGAAGGCTATCACAAAGTAAATTGCATAAGTAAAGAGCTCGGGTATAGAAATAACCGAGGCACGCGGAGACGATGATGTAATCCCGAGTTCCTCCTTTTGAGGGGAGTACGTCTCATTGGAGGGGTGTGAGTTTCAAACTCAAGACGCCACAAATGGCCTCACCCTATTCTCCGATGAACCTTGTCCAAAAGCTCGGTTCACCTTCCACTATTGATTTCCTTTTGGGCGGAAATCGAGTCCCTTACAACGATCTTGAGGCACAACTCACAAAAGGATTGGGAGCTCCCAAGTGACCACAAAAGGTCCCAACTGGCCACAAAATGCCTTGACCACAAAAGGTCACACGAACACCGTCTAGTGTCCAACGACCCAAGAGTAACGAGCTCACGAACTTTCACTTGCACGAATCCTCGTGGAGAGAGCAAACTGATGCACAAAAGAAAAGGCAAGAACCCAAGAAGTGTGCTCAAGTACTTCACTCCCAAATCCCACCAAAAGCAACTAATACTTGTGGGGAGAGAAGAAAGGAAGAACAAAGAAGAACTCAACAAATGGAACTCCAAGATCTAGATCGAAATGGTTCCCCTCACCTAGAGGAGAGATGGATTGGTGTAAATGTGGATCTAGATCTCCTCTCTCTTTTCCCTCTAATTTGAGGCAAGAATCATGGAGGAATAGAGAGAAATCAAAACTTCAAGAGGTCAACAATGGGGGGCAATTTCGTGCTTGGAAGCTAGGAAAACCGTTGGGGAAGAAGACCTATTTATAGGTCAAGATAAGATCTGCCCGTTACACAGTTTTCGCACTTTTCGGTGCCAGATCCGGAAAAATCCGGAACAAAATTCGGGTTGGAAAAATGCTACTGAAACCGCCTGGAATTGCCCGGTTCTTACCCGAAAATATTTCCGGAACGAGCCGGTGCCAGATCCGGAGAAACTGAGGCAAAACAAGAAAACTACTCAATACGAAAACTGCAATATCTTTTTCATCCGGACTCCGTTTTCGATGTTCTTGGTCTCGTTGGAATCACCACAACGAGCACGACAAGATTATGCAGAGAAACATCATAGTCCAAAGATGGAGGATAAAACAAAATATAGAAAGATAAAACCTCTCTAGAAAAGAACGACCGGCAAAACCTCCAACATAAAAAACGCAACAAGATATTCATGAAATCCGTTTTTGATGAATTAGAGCTTGGTATGGAGATGAACACAAGCTCTAAATTATCACATGGATAAAAGCCAAATAAGAACAAAGAAAGATGATATGCAAGTATGCAAAGGTTTGAGCTCTCCACAAAGATGCGATCAAGTTACTCACTTGAGAGCCCCTCTTGATAGTACGGTATCTATCTTATAACCCGGTCTCCGAACTAACAACATGAGACCGGTAAAATAGAAACCCTATCAAGATCATACCTTTGCGTTGCGCATTCCACTTGAGCTAGATAATGACGATCTTGATCTCTTCAAGTGGACCACCTTTCTTAATTGCGCTTTGCTTGGTGAAGACTCACATATTGCTCCTCCATACACCAAGATGGGAGTGCCTCTCTTAGGAACATCTTCACTTGACCATTATCTCCAAATGGGTTGTAAGCTTCAAGCATATGATATCTTCTAGATGCCCATCTTGAACTTGCACATCTCAACCTTGATGACGATCACCACTTGACGTCATCCTCCATTGGCTATAAGAAATCTTTCTTTTGATGCAAGCCCATGGAGAGATACCTAACCCCAACAAAGAATGCCACACACACATAATGGGTTAGTTCACAAAACTATATGGACAATTTCTTACCATACCATTGGATCACATGATCTCACATGGTATATCATTTAACTTTGTGTGTTGATCAACTTGAATCCACTCTTTGCACTTAGTCTTGATCAACCTTGTATCTTTTCTTCTTCTTAATCATATCAAATATGTCCATTATAATCAATGATCTTGATGGCATACAACCTTGAATCAAACACATGGAGTTCAAGCGATGCCTATGGACAAACCTATAAAAATATCTCAATACAAACATTAGTCCATAAGGATTGTCATTAATTACCAAAACCACGCATGGGGCAACATGCACTTTCATAAAATAACAATAAAAAGTCCACAAACCATAAGATATTACATAATTCATCAACGCCATAACATCCAAAAGATGTGTAGTCCTGATCCTGTCCATGCTCGTTCTCAAGAATCATCATGTTATGCAAGATCACGCATGCTGTCATGATATACCAAAGGTTCTCTTTAAGCCAAAACCTAGCTAGACCTCACACAATTGCAAATTGCGATTGCCAAATTCCAAAAACCCTCTCCACATCTTTTCTTGCAGCCCCTTGAGCATTATGAAAATAAAGTTCTTTCTTACCTTGGGGACTTACGACCGGCTTGACAAATACAGCCCACTTTGGATAAATTCCATATGTGTGCCCATTTGCTTCGAACTCCACCGGTGTATGTTCCCTATTTGCTAACTTGGCAAAAACAGGAATCCAAATTAATTAACTAGTTCATTGCAATCTAAAAAAGAGATTTAGAAAATAATTCCATACCTCGACCGGGCAGAGCCGCGGCGACGGCGGGTCTCGACGGAAGGATGGCTACACAGGTCGGCGGTGTCGCGGCGGGTCCGAGGGACGGCTACACAGGCCGGAGGGACGGCGGGGTGGCGGCGAACGGCCGACGGGAAGACGGCGGGGTCGGGACGGGATCACGGCGGTGGGGCGAAGGGGCGGCGGGGTCGCGGCGGTGGCACGGGGTGCCGGCGGGGTCGCAGCGGGACGAGGAAGGCTAGATGCCGGCGGCAGTGGGGCGGCGGCGCCGGCGACCCTGGCGCAGCCGCGTTTCAGCCGCGGCGAGGAAGCTTTAGCCTGGCGGTCGGAGTCGCGCGTGCGGCGATTCACGATTTAGGGCACGACCCCTGGTGATGTATATTTGCATCACCAGAGCCAATTTTTACATGGCGCCCTAAATTTTTTTGTCCAAATATACATTACGGGGTGTTGTTGGACACCAAGTTTTGTCCTGGTTATGCAAAAAACGGTTAAATCCTATTTTAGGCACCTATTGGAGATGCTCTAATAGCTGAGTCATGGTTCAGGCGGAGGTGCTTGGGTCATTCTGCGTTGCTAAAAGTTGGGAATCGTAGCAAAATTCAGAAAGAAAATAGAAGTTTCAGTTTATGAATGTTTAAAAATGTGCCAGGAGATTCTGAGAAAAAAGACGCACAGGATCAGCGGGCATGGAAACTACGATGTTCGCCATGTGTACTTGGCGTCATACTGTCATGTAGTAGCTCAGAGCATCTCCAACAGACGCGATTCGCGCGGCGCGCTATATTTTCTTTGCAGCGTCAAAAAGGCGTTTTTGCGCGCGGGGCGCCGGTTTTACTTTTCCAGCAGCGCTATAGTTTAGCGCGCCGAAACGCAGCGCTTCAGCAGACGCCCAAAAACCGCAGCGCGCGCGGCAAGCACAAACAATATTTGTACTTCAACATACAACCAAGAAGATCAAACATACGCACAATAAATTAACAATAAATAGTTTAATTATTACAACACAAATAAATAGTTCATCACACAATAAATAGTTCATACAACAATAAATAGTTCATACAACAATAGAATGCATAGTTCACCAACTCATTGTTGCCCATTCCATGCCCACCACTCCTCGATTAGATCTTTTTGAAGTTCATTATGCGTTTCATTGCATCGAATGGCATGATAAGATGCAACAAACCGGGCCACCCTCTCCGCCCTCCTCCGCACTCGCACGGGATGACCCATCAACTCATAGTGGGTGTAGTCTAAATCTTGCCCCCGCTCATTCTCGATGATCATGTTATGCATGATCACACAAGCGGTCATGATGTACCAAAGCATGTCTTGATCCCAAAATCTAGCCGGCCCTCTAACAATAGAAAATTGGGTTTGCAAAATTCCAAATGCTCTCTCCACATCTTTCCTATCCGCCGCTTGAGCATTGTGGAAATCAAGCTCTTTTCTACCTTCCGGATTCTTAACCGGCTTGACAAATGTTTGCCACTTTGGGTAGATGCCATCCGCAAGATAATAGCCATAGTTGTATGTATGGCCATTTGCTACAAACTCCACCGGATGAGTCTTGCCTTTTGCAATCTTATTCATGAGTGGTGACCGTTGAACAACGTTGATGTCATTGAGAGATCCGGGCATACAAAAAAAAACATGCCAAATCCAAGTCTCATGATCGGCCACCGCTTCAAGAATTATAGTTGAATCTTTTTTGTGGCCTTGGAATTGTCCATGCCAAGCCGCGGGACAGTTTTTCCAACTCCAGTGCATACAATCAATAGAGCCAAGCATACCTGGGAACCCCCGAGCGGCGTTGTGCTCCAGAAGCCTAGCCGTGTCTGCAGCATTGGGAGCTCTCAAATATTCTGTATCAAAAACTTGCACAACTCCAACTGCAAACCGCTTGACACACATGATGGCTTGACTCTCACCCATGGCCAAGTGGTCATCAACTAAATCCGCCGGAATACCGTATGCCAACATACGTAAAGCGGCGGTCACCTTTTGAAAGGTGCTATGCCCGAGCTCTCCGGCGGCATTCCTCCTCTGCTGAAAAAACCGGTCATGCCTCGCCAATTTCTCCGCAATGTGCCTGAACAACTCGATGCTCATTCTAAAGCGGCGCCGGAAATATGACTCGGGGTATATGGGATGATCCACAAAATAGTGTCTCATCAATCTATTGTCAGCCTCGATCCTCTCCCTCCTTAATTTCTGACGACCGAAAACTGAACCACCATGCTTCGGTTTTTTGTTAGCATGGATAGCTAGGAGCATTGCAATGTCCTCCTCCTCTTGAATATCGAATTCTTCGTCGGAAGAATCGTATGATTTACTCATCTACAAAATTTAATTCAATCTACTATAAAACTACAAACTAGCAATGCACAAAATTCGTTTAGCAAATTTACACCGAATTCATACCTTGCAAGTGTTTTCTCAAACACCTTGCGAGCACGGAGGTGCAGCCGGCCGCCGTGCGCTGTTCGGTGGAGCTTCTGCGCGCTCGGTCGGCGAAGGGGTGGCGGCGAGTTGGCGGCGGAGGGGTGACGGCGAGGCGGCGAAGACGCGCTGCCGAGGGATGGCGGAAGCCTCGGCGGCGTCGGTGACGGCGGCGCCCAGTTGGGGGATTCGCGCGCGTTTTCCTTTTCCCCGCGCGCTGGACGGCAGGCCGCAAATAAACCGCTGACGGTACCGTTTCGTCCCGCGCGCTGGACGGTTATCGCGCGCGCAGTTCTTTTCGCGCGTCTGCTGGAGCATGCGAAACGGCCCCGCGCGCGGCAAACGACCGGTATATCGCGCGCGGCGTTTTTGCAGCCGCTGTTGGAGATGCTCTCAGACTTCAGCGGCGGACCGGCAGAGAAATCTCGTCTTTACACTTGTACCTCTCCCAGGCTCCCAGCTGCCTCGTCGCGCCCAGACCCTTCGAGAGCAAACAAGAATGGCCGATTCCGGCGAAACACGGCAATCTCTCCATCCAGCTCCTCTCGCAGAAGGCGAAAGCCCAGCAAAACACTTGCCCTGTTTCGGCGCTCTGCTTCTGCTTCTGCTTCAGGAACCGAGTTGTGATCACACAAGAGCACAACACCATGGCGCGCAGGCCGGGGGAGGAGGCGAGGCCGTGGAAGCTGGCGGACCACCCGAGGATGGGGAAAGGGAAGGTGGTGGGCGTGGTGGTGCTGGACGGCTGGGGCGAGGCGCCGCCCGACCCCTTCAACTGCATCCACGTCGCCGACACCCCCACCATGGACAACCTCAAGAAGGTGAGTGCGTACCTGACCAATTCGATCACCGGCTCAAGTGCGTGCTTGTGATCCTACTAGTTAACTCTGCCTCTTCTGCTTGCATGTGCGTCGCAGGGTGCTCCGGAGCGGTGGAGGCTGATCAAAGCTCACGGGACGGCGGTGGGGCTGCCGACGGACGATGACATGGGCAACAGCGAGGTCGGCCACAATGCGCTCGGAGCCGGCCAGATATATGCCCAGGGGTAACACTACTGCTCTGCTTTTGCTTCTTTTCTCTGGTTAGCTAGAAAGAATTTGCAGTGTACCACGGTGAAATTTTATTGAAACTAAATAAGTTGGCAATCCAAATTTTAGATGGCCCAATGACACACACACTACATTACCGATCTGAAAAGGAATCATCAGAACACTAATAGTATGTCAGTTGACACACACACTACATTACCGATCTGAAAAGGAATCATCAGAACACTAATAGTATGTCAGTTTTTTTCGACGGTAGTATCATGTCGGATGGGCATGTGGTAAATGCTGTGTGTGCGCGTTATGTGCTGGCACAAAGATCATGTGTGATCAAAAGCAATCAAGTTAATTTCATCACAACTAGGAAGTAATTAGGATGCGTTAGTAATCACATTTCACTGGCATACACAAATGGTGTGCAGCTACTGACTATACGTATTTAAGCCAAGTTACTGATCGCTTGGCCACAATGTGCAGTGCAAAACTGGTTGATCTAGCGCTCGCCTCCGGGAAGATATACCAGGGGGAAGGTTTTAAGTACATCCAGCAGTCCTTTGAGACTGGTACACTGCACCTCATTGGCTTGCTAAGCGATGGAGGAGTACACTCAAGGATTGACCAGCTGCAGGTAAACACCATTCAACAAATTTCATCATTCTGCAATAGTCTGGGCTGTTGCTAATGCTTTGGCTCTATCAGTTGCTTCTGAAAGGTGCTAGTGAGCATGGCGCGAAAAGGATACGGGTCCATATCCTTACGGATGGCCGAGATGTATTGGATGGCAGCAGTGTCGCATTCGTTGAAACGCTTGAGAATGATCTAGCTAAGCTACGAGAGAAGGGTGTTGATGCAAGAGTTGCATCTGGTGGAGGCAGGATGTATGTTACAATGGACCGTTATGAGGTAAATCCTTAACGCCTTTTTTGTTTTTTCATTGTCTCCAAAATGTGAACTTCTCCACCACTTCTTTAAATGTTATATGTTCCTCTTGACTCCTATGTTCTTATGCAGAATGACTGGCAAGTTGTGAAGCGCGGTTGGGATGCGCAGGTTCTTGGTAAAGCCCCCACAAGTTCCAAAACGCCATTGAGGCTGTGAAAACTCTCAGGGAGGATGCAAAGGCCAATGACCAGTATCTGCCCCCTTTTGTTGTCGTCGATGAAAGCGGAAAACCGGTCGGGCCAATAGTGGATGGAGATGATGTTGTGACATTTAACTTCAGAGCTGATCGCATGGTAATGCTTGCAAAGGCTCTAGAATATGAGACTTTCGACAAATTTGATCGTGTTAGGTTCCCCAAGATTCGCTATGCTGGCATGCTTCAGTATGATGGTGAACTAAAACTCCCAAGCCATTACCTTGTTGCTCCCCCGGAGATAGAGAGGACGTCCAGCGAATACTTAGCCCACAATGGCGTACGCACGTATGCTTGCAGGTATAGAACTGTACTTTGTCCTGTCAATAGCCTTCATTGCCTTCATTTGTAGCTGTTCTTCTGTCTCTGAATATTCTGGCACCTGATCATGCTGCTAGTCCTCATCTCCTTTCATTTTGATCTTCAGCGAGACCGTCAAATTTGGTCATGTCACCTGATCATGCTGCTAGTCCTCATCTCCTTTCATTTTGATCTTCAGCGAGACCGTCAAATTTGGTCATGTCACCTTTTTTTGGAATGGGAATCGGTCTGGCTACTTCAACCCAAACCTGGAAAAATACGAAGAGGTTCCTAGTGACACCGGTATACCCTTTAATGAGCAGCCCAAAATGAAGGCCCTGGAAGTTGCAGAGAAGGCAAAGGATGCCATCCTAAGTGGCAAATTTGATCAGGTACTTGGTAAAATGAGATCCTTAAGCATACTCAGCGTAACCGGTACTAGTAACTTCGGAGTATAGTACCAAAGAGTAACAGTTTCATGCACTGATGCGGTCGTTTTGTAGGTGAGGGTGAACATCCCCAATGGAGATATGGTTGGTCACACAGGTGACCTTCAAGCCACCATCATTGGGTGCAAGGCCGCTGATGAAGCCGTCAAGGTATATGAAACTCTCAGTCCATGCCGCTCTTTGAACTGTTGTGATTATGATGGACACAAATTCTCTCGTTCAGATTATTCTCGACGCCATAGAGCAAGTAGGTGCCATATTTGTGGTCACCGCTGACCATGGCAACGCGGAGGACATGGTGAAAAGAGATAAATCTGGGGAACCGATTCGCGACAAGGACGGAAATGTTCAGCCCCTTACTTCACACACTCTGAATCCAGTAAGTGCAAACCGGATATGCTTGTTTCATCAAATGCCCTGTCCTAGAGGCACAAGTGTGGAGTTCTCATCTTTACTGGAACCGCCTGTAGGTCCCCATCGCCATTGGAGGTCCAGGGCTTGCGTCGGGGGTTGGATTCCGGAAAGACCTTACGGATGCTGGGCTCGCTAACGTTGCGGCAACAGTCATGAATCTCCACGGTTTCGAGGCCCCTGATCAGTATGAGCCGACTCTCATCCAAGTCTCGGCGGATCAGTGAATTTGATTTCCCTTTCTGCCAGTCGATGCGGCGTAGCTGTCCAAGTTATCATACAAACCGATTCCAGGATGGGTGTGCCATGCTTTTGTGTAGCAAATAAATGTCCATCTCTATCTGACAATCTGTTCGTCTGTTATAAGGTCGACTGCACTTAATTCTGACCTCTTTTCCCCGAGTTCAGGTTCTTTGGAAAGCTTTCATCTCATGGTAAGTGAGTGAAACAGATTGTACGTTCTCGGGCTGATACTTGACACGCTCTAAACTCGGCGGATTTTGGCATCCACTGCATAGCTAAAGACTAAAGTGAGATATATCATGTACTCCCTTCAATCCAAAATAAGTGGCGCAGTTTCATTGGTTCCCAACACGAATGGCTGAGAGGCTAGATCATCAGTTTAACACAAGCTGCCTAGCAAAGTAAACTCGATGCAGTCAAATCTTTCATTTGCGTCTGTTATCAGCAATTATAACAGGCAAACATACTGGTCATCTCAAACAACAGGAAAATTACTTCAGAAGATGTACATAAAGACATTGAGGATATGGGGACGGCTAGGGGATGCTATATGAAACAGCAGGAGAACGGAACCAGCCACAACAACCTGGCTCGGTCTTAACAATCAATCACCTCAAACCATTTGTACATCTACCGGGGAGGGGTCAACTATCAATGTATAACAACACATGCTATCGAAGCTTTGACTCGTTCGTTTTGCTGCTCCGGAAGTTTGAGAGGGAGAAGAATGACCTTGATGCTGGAGGTACAAAGAGGCGCAAAATGTATTAGAGATTGTTGCACGAATATAAACTATTGATAGAAGTGACCCTGACTTGTTTTGGGTGAAAGGACTAGCCTTTAGTTGATGGTGCAGCTCCAGGCCTGTCTCGTAACCTATCCGAGCACGTGGCATTGAAGCTACTTGTGGTTGATTGAGCTGGAAAATAAAAGGTTTAGATTTAAGCAGAACCGAAACGGAATAATGTATAGCTACAATATAGGTTAGGTGAGCATAGTAAAATGAACAGGACAAATATATAGGGATAAGTTTCTGGCTGCAGGTAATATAGTATTTACACAGTATATTTCACAGAAAAACATAACTGGTCCTTCACATTCGCATTTCTGTTATTATACTGACATAGGCTGCCGCCACATCGTGCCATGGTAAAGTTGTGGTTGTGAATAATTATATTGGGAGGAACTAATGATGCAAATACCGAGAGGCTCAGACACTAAGCAATCTCAATATTGAGACGTTTCTACAAATGAACTAGAGTACGTAGGACTAGAAGCTCCACTCGCATTATGGCATGAAAAGGTACCTGATAAGATGCTATTAGTCTTGGAACCATCAAAAGTTCTCCTGCTCGAATTTGCACCATCACTAGTAGCAGATTCTTCTAGTTCATCTTCTTCAGAAACTACTGATGGGCTTGCCCAGTCATTTGTGTTGTTGTCTCCTTTATTTTTCCGAGCAAATTTTAGAAGTCTCTTGAACCCTTTTGGAGAATCTTTATGAAAAACTATTGCAGGTGGGTTTTCAGCATTTCCCCACTCAATAATTTCTGGTTCGTTGCTATCTGCTTGCAACATTTGTGACAACGAATGGCGGATTCTTGGGCTTGATGATGGCAATGGTTCAATTGCTGGTGAGGTGACATCCTCACCTGTCACACTTTCACCCACATCAGTAACTTCTTGATGTTCTACTTCTACCCAGGCAGCTGATGAGATGTCCATGTCCTCGTCAAGAGGTTTGACCTCAATGAGAGAGGGCTCAACCTGGTCACTGGAGCCCATTTCTGGCGCAGTTACACTCGAGCTCGTGTTTTCTGTTTTTTCAACATTTAAATCATTATCGATCGAAATTTCTAAATTTTCATCAACATCATGTGCTGGTTGAGCAAGGTCAGCCTCTGGTACCTTGGTAGTTGACTCGGTAGTCACAGGAGATTGTTCCTTATCTTCTAATTGGGTAACACTTCCAATGTCCTTCGAAGAGTCACCAAGCTGCGTTACTTTACTCTTAACAGCACCAGAACCAACACCCTGACTAATCCCAGTGGCTTTCTTCACAGGTTTGGATTCTAGTGGCACAACACTGCTTTTCTTTGGGACCTTGTTGTACAAGCTTGACTTTGTCGTTGCACTTGATTTTTCTTCTGAAGCAGGTGAACTTTTAGCCACTCTGCTTGGCTTTGTTGTTGTCCTTGTCTTCTTCTCTTCCTGCACCTTAATGGCTGGCTTTGCAGCAGTCACAGGTTCTTTCTTGTTCTTCACTGGTTGAATGGTTTTTTCCACCCTGGAAATCGGCTGAGATGACGGAGGTGCTGTCACGGTCCTTCTCCGGCTAGTTGGCGTCAATGTTGAAACCGCTGCAGGAGAGTTTTTAGTTTTCTGTGCAGTGCTTGTAGTTGCTTTAGTCAGAGATCCACCTGACCATGAACTACGGGTAGCTGGTGCAGGTGATGGTTTTGGGGAACTTTTTTTGGCTGGTGTCTTTGAGGCCACTTCCTTTGGCAAGACTGGAGGTGACGAATTTCTCCGGGCTCTTTGAGGAATAGGTGAATTGCGTTTCTCTGTTATGGTGCTACTTTTGGGGGTAACTGCTGCTTTGTTCTGCCCAACTGATTCCTTTAGGAGCTTGGTGTTCGCCTCCTTTGCTGGCCGCTTTCCACCTTTCTCAGTACGAACTTTCGTGTCTCGCTTCTCCCTTTGCTGTCCACCTTTCTTCTCATTTGCAGAAATGAGCCCAGCAGCAGTGCCATTGGCTCCTGCAAACTTCCCAGGCATGACCTGCATCATTTTCATTAACATTTGGTTAAGTTCGGCTTCCTTCTGGCGATTCCACTCAGCAGAGGCCATTGCCCTATCACTGTTTGACTCCTGCCCAGAATTTGTTTGCTCAGGAGAAATGTTAGTATGGGATGACACCACGTTTTCCATCTCTGACCCTGCAATGCCATTACCATCGCCATGGTAACTTCCTACCCCAGGTGGGACTATACTGATTGGCGCTACATCTGCCTCAACCTGTAATTCAGCTTCATTCTTCGCTCCATTGGGAGCCATACTGTTGGATTTACTTTGAGATGTGGAATCTGAGGTTTTTTCTTCTGACGTACTGTTCAAAGAGTCACCCATTCCTGAACTCCACCTTCGTAGTACAGATTTGGTAGCAACCAAGCCGGCTTTCTTACTTTCAGAATCCGGATTATCAACCTTTTTCTTGTTCTCGAAAAGGCTAATCGCGTCTTGCACGCTCATCCTTATGTTATTGTCAGATCTCCTTGGCGGCTGGTCTGTTTCACCATTGCAGCTGCTTTCGTCATCTTTGTCCAAAGCAACTCTCTGGCTAGGAGGGAAATAGCTGAGGCTCTTGATGGCAATTGGCGTTGACCTACGAGATCCTGATCTCCCAATTTGAACCCTTCGCATTGGAGAAGCGGACCTCCTAGGAGAAGCAGATCTCATAAGGGGGCGGCTTCTTTCAACAACAGCGTCGTCTTCATCACTGGACTCAGAGGATTCATCGCTTTCCATTGACATTTTACGTTCAACTTGTGCAAGTTTTGCTGGGGAGACATTACTGGTAATAGGTCTCTGGATATTGGTCTGGGAGCTGATACCGCGAATCTCAAGTGCAGCATCATGTTTCTCAGCAACAGAAGCCTGCTGTGGAGCAAGCGCAGAGGACTGCCAATCCCGGATCAACAGTAGGCAACGCATCAACCAACTAAAGAAAAACAAGAAACACCAACCATTAGCATCTTGTATCACATGAAAGAAAATGAATGAAAAAGATCTTCTAAAAATTAGGGCACGACATTGTATTCTCAAAGAGAGCTAATTACAAGAGAACAAGTTGGGAAGCTTTCGAAGAATGTCGGAAAGGATCAGATAGTATAATGATAACAGGAGGTGAAGGACCCACAGGTGAACTAGTATGGCAGTATGCACTTTCTGATTGTAAAAAATGCGAGGACATAAATTCACAATAATTTTGTGTCATACCTAAACTCTGATGTTCCGAAATGCTGAACAAAAGTAGACAAATCTGATATTTCTTTAGTTGACAAATTAGAGCCAACTGCTCGACTCAATAAGACCATGATCTCTTCTTTCAGTGCAGACAGCCTCAAATCCAGTGCTCGAAGTAATTCATTCCTTGCACATTCAATTATAGAAAATGTCAACTAAATGAGGGGCAAAATAGAGTAGCAGGAAAAGGAAAAGGCTTACTTTGTAGCCACAGAGGAATTTGGGCCAACATTTCCCTGAAAGTGTTTAAGAACTAAAATGTAAGCAAATGAAACATAAAATGCACAAAAATATAGAGTAGTCAGAAGCCTTTCACAAATGGAAATCACCTGTTGTGGTATGCCAATGGTACTGAAGAGACCTCCTGCAAAGACAGAGTATAATCATAAACTAAGCACTGTACCAATATAATCCAGAACAAGACATTCAGTGAGGAAGATATCATATGTATCCCTTGCAATGTGCAGAAATTGCCTTCAGTCATATATTCCTAATGATATATAAGAGTTCCCTATCGGTTTTAACTAAATCTGGTTGAAATTTACAATGAACCCTGATATAATATTTGGAAACATAAAAACATTTGTTCCAGGCAAAATGCCGCAGACTCAAGTTATAAAAAAGATTTAAAAGGTTAAAACTTATCCCATTATGGCAAATGCCAAAAGGCTTTCTGCCTATATAAATCATGTGGGAGTTTGCCATATTGTGCAACACAGGACAAAAACTGAGAATAAACAAGCATATTACCAATAGAAGGTGTAGATGAATCTTTGGATGGATAGATCATTCTTAGAATTTGCAGCTGGTAACTGTACTTCTTTCAGTGATGTGTAGAAAGGAAGGATTAATTGTGTATGGCAACTAGCAATCAACAAGGACGGATTCAGGAATGTGGCGGCTCAGTGCGCCAACAAAGTAGTGGGTATCAAATCGCAAAGGTTTGCTAACAAAATACTCATCAAGGAAATACACCAACTAAATACTCAAGGAACTAATATCCCGAACTAAATACTCACACAAATGCAACCCAGTTAAGCAATGTGATCCATGAACCATTAGTCTATAAGAGCGTTAGGCTCAACGCCAGAAATTATTTATAACAAGGGAATGACTAATGGGCCTCTAAGAGTACAGCTAACTTGTTCTTGAAAGGTCCACTCGGCACAGCACTAAAATGGTACTCCCTCGGGTACTAAATCTGCGACAACTAATCTGGATCGGAGGGAGTACTAAAAACAAATACTCATATTAGATAAACTTTATAAAAGGAAGACAAAAGCCATAGTTCACACACACTGAAAGATTGTGATGGTTTCATGTACAAAGAACAATGGAAGAAGCAAAACTTTATTTAAACGTACCTGCAAAAGCACCGCCCATAAGACTTTGTTGCTCCTACATAAACCAAATGTATTTTTTTATTTACGGCATCTGCTATTTTTAAGATAAGATCTGACTCAAATGTCCTATCAAACTTAGCTAAGGTACATTTGGTTTACTATTATTTGGGTGAAATAGTGATACCTTGGAGTACAGAGAATCATGAAACTTTCTAGTTTCCTCCAGCTGAGACATCTCCTGTAAAATTCCATTCGCCGTTTTTGATGCATCAGGCGAATTTATGATATGCAGAAATCTGGTAGAGTGGCACGGATGTTCAATTTAGTAAAGATTAGAACAGTACCATAAGGAACTAGAAGAAGGTCCAGGTGCGATACCTCTCTAAGGTGGATTTGGTAAACCAGCTAGAGCCTTTTGCATCTCCAGCCAATAACAGCTTAAAAGAGCCACTTGATGAACGAGATTGGAAGTTTTTTGCATCTTCCAAGTGCAGGACTAGTTGATCAAAAGGACCAGATGCTACCGACTCAGCGCTCTCTTCACTACAAGCAATTGCCTCGTACCTGGATAAGGGAAAGTTTCACAAAACTGTATCGAGTCAAGATTTATACCAGATTGAAAGGCTCACTATAGGATATCCATGAAAATGCAGTTTTCAGCTAAATGCAGCAAAGAAAATCTGAAGCACACTGCAAGATAACTTCATTCATGATGAACGATAAAGAATTGTTTCACCTGTTTTTGGTCGAGGACACATGGAACACGGCAGAAGCAAGCTCCACGTTGGTAGCAACTCCCCCATCCATTGTGCCTATGACTACGAAAGCAACAAACGCTCAAGTAACCACCAATTCCTACACTGCGATTTCTCCAGATGGGATCAGCTCCTGGTCCACTTCAAAGACCTGTAAACAACAGGAATATTAGCACAAGCATCACTAACCTTCACTAACCTTACATGAAGATGAAAGGGAACCTTATATATGCCAACATCTATAACTGATTGTCTGTTCCATGCCCTTAATACACAGGTTATACATGTCACGTTCAGCACCAAGGTAGCAACCAGGTGTAGAGCAAACAGATACAGGATGTATTTCCTAACCCACTCCACACTTAATAAGGCATTCATTCTGCTCCCACATCAGACACAAACTGATGGGTTTCTAGCACTACAACATCAGCGTACACAATACACTGGCATGAGCTTACCCAAACGGTGAATGCTCAACCTTAGGACTCCACTGTCAGTCACGCTATCAGAATCATAGATGGGAGACCAAACCACTGCCATAAATTTAGCCGAAATTCGAGTACCTTCAGTACAGATCTTTCAACTTCGCTACTAGACCAAGCACTGGGGGCAACGAATCAGAAATGCAAGGTTTCTAACTGATCGAAAGTTCGGAACCACGGGGGCTCCCGGATCCAAAACCCAAATCCCTCAGAACCAAAACTCAAAGCCCGAGAGAGATCCAGGCAACCGAACACCCCCACGGTTCGCAGGAACCGAAGCGACAGGACGCGGATCCAAATTTTCCAGTGACGAGAGGTGACAGCGCCCGCTCACCGGATCCTCACGCTTAGAGCTGAAGCAAGCTACCCCCGGAAACCGCACCAAAAACATCGGTGGAAAACCCCACAGCGAGCGAATGCCTCACCAGATCGAGCGGTGTCGGCCTCCGCTTCCCGCATCCGATCCGGCGCCGCGCGGACTGGATCGAAAATTCAGAACTAACGGAGAATTTGTGTTCTGCGACTTCTTTTTTTCGTGGGGCAGTTGCGGTGGCAGTGAATAGGGGGAGTGCAGGAAATGGACGCGAGGAAAAGGGACAAGTGGGGAATGCGGGGGACCGAGGATGGAACGGGAAACTGACACTGTGGTTTGGAGGTATTTACTGTCCTGCCACTGACCTGGTGTTTTGTGTACGCGTGGAGTGCGCTTGGGGTTTGAATGCTCGGCAGGAGTGGAGGCCGTCGGTCGACCAGAATGCCCCTCCGGAGCAATTAGGTCTTTATTATGCGTGATGATTTGATGTATTAAATCCCATTGACAAATCCTAGGAAATTTTGAGTAACATAAAATATACCGGTATTATTGGGGGTTGCACTTTTCAAATTTAAAACACAGAGTACGACATGCAGGAGTAAGTATTAACCAAATGAGAATATTCAACATTAAATTTGGGGTAGAATTTTGTAAAGAAAACTTAAATTTAAGCATTCAAGGAAAAAAATAGTGAATCTAACATAGGCCTTTTTAAACACAGTTATTCCGAAATAGTAGTGGGTTTCTTTCCAGGTGAGATTTTACTCATGGGGTATAAATATTGGTGTTTTTACTACTCCCTCTCATTTACAATAAAAATATTTCAGACATTCCACTAAAATAAAAATATATAAACGGACCGAGTAGCTTACAACACATGTCAATCTTGAGAAAACTTTGCGGTGTTGACAGGGTTTACTCAGAGCATCTCTAGCAGTACCCGCAAAACGGCCGAACCCGCAAAATTCCGGCGACTTTGCGGATTTGGGGCAATTTTTGGGCCAGACCAGCGTCTGCATATTTGCGTCGGCCCGCAAACGTTTTGCGGTGGCCCGGGAATCCGCACCGCGTGCCCCTATTTATTTGGCTTCCCACCGCATTTGCGGATTGCGATCCCCAATCCCGCACCTCCTCCGGCGAGCAATCCGCCGTGCGCTCCGCCGTCTCCGACGAGAAATTTCGCGTCCCCGTCAACAGATCCGGCGACGCCGAGCCATGGCGCCGAAGCGGGAACCAGAGGCGCCGCTCCCCGGCGACGACCGTTTCGGCGGAGACTACTCCGATGCGAAGCGCGCGCAGATCGTCCGCAGCGACGGCGCACGGAAGCGCGGCGCACGGAAGTACAGCCACGACGGGTCGGTGCGCTGCGACTTGCCGGAGTTTGACCGGCTCCGGAGGGAGCGGGAGCGGGAGATCGACCGGCGCCGTCGCGAGAAGTTCCTCCGCGGCGCCAGCAGCTCCTCCGCGGGCGCCAGCAGCTCTTCCGCCGCGCCGGGTGCTCCTCCGCCGGAGGGCTACGCCCCCGAGCACTACGGCGTCACGCTCGGGCCGGAGGACTTCATCCCCGACGAGCACCTCGAGCGCACGCTGGCGGCGACGGTGCTGCGGTCCTAGCATGAGGCGGTGGAGTTCGCCGCCAAGATCAAGCGCGACGAGGTGCTCGACGACGTCCTCATGGAGCAGACGCTGATCATTAGCCAGCTCCCGCCCGTCATCGACCTCGTCTCCGACGGGGAGTGAAGATCCTCCACCGCTGCGTCATCGCCGCGCCCGTGGCTCCGGTGAGGAGCAAATTTTGTGTAGTTCTAGGGTTTCGGCGGCGACGTGTAGTTCTAGGGTTTGCATTTTGTGTAGATACAACGTTGAAATCTATCTGTAGCGAAGAACATCTATCTACTATGAACTGAACTTTGTTCCCGCGAAAATTTGGATGTTGAATTTCAGATTTGCAGTTCCGTTTGCAGGCTCTGTTCTTCGCGGCCCCATTTCTCGCGCAAGAACACGCAAAACCCGACCCCTAAAATTGTTTTGCGGGTTGCCGTTTTGCGGGTACTGCTAGAGATGCTCTCAGTACGTGTCTAGTCTCTCACGAGCCACGATGCTCTAAGCGATAGTGGATAATCGGCCTAATGGTACATCTGTAAATGACGTAGCAATATTTTGTAGTAGTACAAAAAACTGACAAGAACAGACCACGTGATTTGGCCATATGTTGGTGTGACCTCAAAGGCGAAAAGTCGGAAAAGCCACCGGCGGCACTATTGTGCAGTTCACGCCATCCCCGCACCGAAGATGACGGGGTGGAGGTGGGTAAAAGAAAAGAAAAGCCATGATTCGTGGGTCTCTTCCGGAGAAGGACCTGTTGTGTTGCCACCTCAGCATGGTACACACGCAGACGCAGGCTAGGAGCTGCCACGATCAAGCACGACACTAAGCCTGGGCATTCCCGGTTTGAGACGGTTTCAACCGGTTTCTCAAACCAGACCGTCGGCCAGCAGTTTAAGTTGGATTGGTTTGGTTTAAACCGTTAGATAGGATGTGATACCACGGTTTGGTGCGGGTTGGTTAGACGGTGTATACGGTTTGACACCGGTGTATACGTACTCGACCTCGTACCAAAGCTGTGCACGCTGAGCTCACGACCACCGTCTGCAGCCGTACCCTTCCACGGTCGTGTCTTTGAACCAGCACCAGCGGGCTCTCGTGTCGGGGCCGCCGTCACGGATGCCGAACCCAGCGCCAGCTGCGTCATGGTCGTGAGAGCCGTGGATTCCTGGCGGCCGCCATGCGTGTCCGTGGAGAGGAAAAGGCCGGCGGGCTTGCCGGCAAAGGCACCAGACTGCCAGAGACCGCCGGTGGAGTCGAAGAAGGCCTTAATCTGCGCCGCCATCATGCCTAAGCGCGTCGGGGAAGCCGAACAGGACGCCGTCGGACTCGGTCAACTGGCTCGGCGTGATGACGGCATGCTCCTCACGCCCGGGCGCCGCGTGCCGGCCACGCCACGCGCCGGCCACGCTGCGAGCCGGCCATCGTGGACGGGGGCAGGAACTGCTGGTGGCGTCCCCAAGGGAGGTCACGGACATCGGCATGCTCCTCACGCCCAGGCGCCGCGTGCCGGCCACGCCGTGAGCCGGCCATCGTGGACGAGGGCAGGAACTGCTTGTGGCGTCTCTAAGGGAGCTCACGGACATCGTCGCCGAGAGTGACTGCAACCGGCCGTGCTTCGATCCGATCCGTGCGGAGCTTCGATCCGATCCGACTGCTGGTGTTCCTCGTGTCCGTCGTCATGAAGTGGTGGTCTCCGATCCTATCCGTGCGGAGCCCACGCCAGTGTGCACCTCACAGCGGAGACCTCGCGACGGCGCGGCGGCGCATCCAGGATCGCGCCGGTGTGCTTCCCGCAGCAGCGACCTCGCGACGGCGCCTCCCGGCTCGGCGATGCGGAATTGCTAACTGATACGGTTTGACCGGTTTGAGGCGGTTTCAACCCATCTTAAACCAGCAAATAGAAATTTTGTCACGGTTCCAAACCGCGAAACCAGCAAAACTGGCCTAAACCGCTGACTTGGTCTGGTGCGGTGCGGGCTGACGGTTTTGACGGTTTCAAACCAAATTGTGCCCAGGCTTACACGACACGCCACGCTCCCGTCTCCGTAGGTACTGTGCCACGACCGCTCCCCGCCCCACGTGCCGCCCGGTTCTCTTCGGAACGCTGCCAGCCCGGGCCTCCGGGGTCGGTCGGTGTTGGCTGGCTTTGCCAAAACTCTCTGTCGGTCCTGCCCGCTGAAATTCTTTCTTCTCCGTGCGGTCTCACCGGTCTGTGCTAGTACTGCCAGAGTGATTAATTTTCCTGGGCCCGCACGCAGCTCCGTGTCTAATTACTTGCACGCATCAACGTGTCCGTAATCCTCTATGCCACCGCAACGTCAACACTCGCTGTGAGGTGTGCGGGGTACATCGACGGCGTCGTCATGGCCTCCTCCTGGACGTTTCCTCGGGCGCACGCACTTAAAAACTGATTGCTACTACGTGTGCCTTGGTGCAGTACACACAACAAAGACGAGCTCGCGACCACAGCAAGAAAAGGTAAACCCAGTTGGGAGTCGAGCGCGAATCGGGTAGGTCGTGCGCTGCGGTGCAAAGAAAAAATGAACCGTATCAGATTTGCTGATGCTAACCAGGCATCATGCACGCACGTGCGCTCAAAAGAAGAGGAGAAACAAAAACGATTGCTCCAGCGTTCAAAAGAAAAGAAAAACGATTGCTCCACTACATACGTACGTACCTGACGCATCTACCCTACCGCATTAGCTTTTTGGACACAAGGAGGATATAGAGACTACGATTACACAATGTTATTGGAAGAGGACGAGCATCTCTATTTTTTTTCTCTCCCAGGGAAAAGCAAGTGTAATGATATCAATTTGGTAGTATTAAAATATTCGCTCAATCCCAAAAATAGTGTGAATAAAGGCACGAGCTCTCCTCCCGCGGCCGCATGTGGCCTGCTTCCCTACCCTGACATCCGCGGCCGCATCCTCTGTCTCTTGCTCTTCTCTCGATCGCGTGTCGTAGGGCGTAGAGGATTGTGTCTGGATCCTCACCCGTCCACTCCCATTAGCAGAACGGACAGGTTGTGCAGTATGCCGTGAGTATCAAGAGCTACATGCTCGCTATTCAACACGAAGCTGACGTGTGTCAGCCCATGCAGAGATTTGCGTACTATTTGATTTCTAGACCGAGCGCTATTCGTGAGTATCTCTGTTACTACCTCATGCTTTTATTTCCTTTCTCCTTGCATGTATTTTGATCCGTGCATCATGTGAGTGACTTTGGTCACGGCCTGTGCTTTCTTAGGTTCAGTGGATTAGTAATAAGAAGCCAGCTGCCATTCTCGATTAATGGCTAGGTTGCCATTTGCCAAAGATTCCAGTGTCATAAACATTCAGTTGGTTTTCTTCAATCAGAGAAAAGAAAAAGAAAATCCTATTAGACCTTCCCATCGGTGATTTTGAAACAATTGTTTGGTAATCTGATAGTATAAGGCAACTTCTTAGCATGGTAAAAGTACCAACCATATTTATTACTCATAGAGAAGTTTTTTTTAGAGAAAGAGGGCCTCGCCAACACATTTATTACCATGATGGCAGCGCTAGACTCTGGTCGTGTTAGCTCACATGTACTGGTTGGTTTGGGCAAAGCAGCGGGCGAAAAAGGTGATGGCGGTACCTAACATTGACGCAAAAAATTTCCCGTTGCAACGCACGGGCCCGTTTCCTAGTAAACACATAATTCTATATGACCACATGTCAATCGATAGAAGGATCAACTTTTGTAGTAGAAAAAAAGAGCATCACGGTCCATTCGAAACTGCTCGGCTCGAGCGCGTAGGACACATACGCCCTACTCTAGCAACCCAAAGGAACAAAACCCATATGAGCCAAACTGCCAGTCACGAGGAGCACATCGTCCCGATCGACGCTACTAACGATCGAGATACCCGGGACCATATTTTCTCAGAACCCCCTCTCCCTCCCGCGACCCGCGCCGCCCCCGCGGCGGCCAGGCCGCGCCTCCGTCCCTTGTTCCTCGCCACTCCCTCTACTCCTTCCTCCCACCGTCGCCGGTGTCTGTGCCGGCCCTTGGCCGGGCGGGCGCCGGTGGCGGCGGAATGACAGCCTTTCCCCTCCTTGGCGGCGGGCGGCGCGGGGCAACCCGGCTCCAGGAGGTGCAGCTCGGCGGCGGCTGGTCCGGCGCGGCGGCGGGGACTCCCGCGTGCAGCACGGGTGGCAGTTGGGGTGGCGGCGCTGCCATTGGTGGCGGTGGTGGAGCTCAGCCCTGCGGGCCCAGATCTGGGCCCATTGGGCCCGATCTGGGTCACGGCGGGCTCGGCTGTGATGCCTCCGGCTGGCTGATGAACTGCTCGTGACGGGGGGATGGCAGCAATGACGTCGCGCCTGCTGCAACGTGGCGGTGGGAGCTTTACGGGCCTCTCGGGGTCCGGCCGAGCCGATGGGGCCGATCTTGAGGGCAGCGGCGCTGACGGCCTACGTGCAGCAGCATGGCGGCGAGGACTTTACGAGCTCCTCGGGGATCGGCCGGGCCTGCTTGGCCTGGTGTGTTCTTGCTGCCGTGTCCGGTCGGCAACCGTCGATGGCGGTGGAGGATGCCCTCCAGGTGGCTGTGCTGCTGCCGCCCTCCGGCTCCAATGGTCTGGTTTGCTCTTGTCCTTGCGTCCGGTCGGCTACCGTCTATGACGGTGGAGGTTGTCCCCTCCCGCGCGGTTGTGATACTGCCGAACCTTGTCGTTGGCTGCTTCGTCTCGGGTCGGCCGACTCTGCAACTTTTGCCATGGTGAGACGATGATGGTGACTTCAAGACCGTGGTGGCGTATGGTGGCGGGTGGCAAGTTTGGTGGAGCGCTACAGTTTCTTCGGGGTGTGGTTTTTTGGGGGTCGGGAGAAATCCTTATCGTTTTGGCAACGACGCGGTGATGCTTGAGAGTGTCACCCTTCCTTCCTGAAGGGCGTCGGATGTACCTCTTTCCCACTCCCTGAGCGTACCGGGGGAAACCTTAGGACCAGTCCGGGCAGCAGCGTCGTCGTCGTCGCTTTCCTTCTTGGAGGTGTTGTTTGGTACGCGGCGATTCAGAGCGCTAGGATCGTGGTGGGAATGCGCTGGAGAGGACGTAGCGGTTGCGAGTCACTTTCGTTTTCGTTGATCCGCCGATGTTGGCGTTGTTTTCTCTTCTTTTCTCTTTTTTCTTTTCTTTTGGGTTGGATTGTGCTGTTTTGCCCTAGCAGTGGACTCTTTGGTTGCTATATTTATATAGCGGGGCGTAAGCCTATTTCTTCGAAACGATCGAGATACCGATCATGCCATAAGCCGGGACGACAGATCTGGAGGTCGGCACGCCGCATCACCGCGCGGTTGAGGACCAGTTCATCCTTCACCGGCCATCAGGAGCCCACGACCATCACGCTAGAACAGCAACTGAGGCCATCACACCACACATCCGCACGCAAGCTGCACGGTAATTATCCATGCATGTAGCCGATAGTCTATTGCGGCATGTGAATTTATCTAACTAATCGTCAAATCTTTGTGTGGCATATCTATTGGTAAAATTCTAGTTCCGCCACTGTGTGAACCCAAGTATAATTTTAAGTTTCATGACTTGGTAGATGTATATTGTATGAAGTGTAAAACAATCCTATCTGTTACAATATTCAAATGGTGAATTAGAGGCTCAATGTTTGGTGGTGCATCTAATCTGCACACTGCTTCGCCCTGCCCCCACTGTAAGGCCGAACATGCATGTGAAAAGAACTCGCCACGGATTCAGGTTTTTTATCTTGAACCCCAGCGAAAATGTCCCTATAGCGCCTATAGGACCGTGGAAAAGCTCGCAAAGGCTTGGGCCTACCTCATGTGGTGCCATGTGATGAGAGGTGGTGAAAAAGCTACTGCCCGGAGCAAAATATAATACCCATGATGATGATGGCAAATGGAGTATCTGTCTTGGACAAGAAAAGAACAAACAGCAAGAAGAAAAGGGTACATATGGGCATGTGAGCTGCGGGTGCATGTTTCTGGATATGTGTTCCCAGATCGTGATATGCAAATTGCCAAGCGGCAGATGGTGCCGTGTATATATATTGAAATCCGAGTAATCATGGGAGTAGCTTGATCTGTTTAGGAGAAAAGGTTCGGCATATATAATGTCATGCATATATAGAAATCTATTAGCTTGATCTGTATCAACAGTCAACACGCTTTGATGCATAGGTTACTAGTATAGTACTGCTACTTTATTGGATGAAGATTACGACACTTTACAGTTCTTGTATAAGCATTAATAACTCCGGGGAAGATATGGAAAAGCCTGAGATGCTGTCATGCATAAGCATTAACTTAATCCCTGCTGCTTTCTGCTTATGCTACCCATGATGATAGTAACAAGCAGGCGATCAACTGGATTAGGATTGGCGTTCGCTGGGCACGTACAAGTACAAGTTTATGCTGTGACGGCCGGATCAATCGTAACACTCCATTGATTACTTGATCTCTGGCCGCCCAGCAGACAGAGAGAAAGCGTGAAAGGGCGACACCTGCTTTTTGTTGTGCGATTGGTAGTGTGAGAACCAGAAAGAACGTTGTCACACCTGAAATCGCATCGTCCTCCTTTGCTTGCACCGACAGGCAACTCATGCGTGAGCGTATGCTGCCTGTCTTTGCTCGCGCCGACGGTTGGCTTCGGACTCTTGTCACGAACTCACCAACGATGTCGATACCACGTCGTCATGTCAGCGGTACGAGAATTTTGGTGATGCTTTATGCACGAGCAGTTCCACGTGCAACACAAGCAGGCAAGCAGCGACCAGCTAGCGAGCGTGCTCTCGTAACATATATTTCTTCCGTTCATAAAAGATGTCTCAACTTCATACACATTTAGACAAAGTTGAGACATCCTTTCATGAACAGAGAGAGTACTGTATTTACTAGTAAAAAGCAGTGTGTGCGCTCTAGGCAGCGGTTCTAGCCTCGCTCAATAACGGCAACTAGGGTCTAGGGTGAACTATCACAGAGTGGCTAATGTTTGGTTTTCGTAAGGGTGCAGCCTGTATCTCTGAACATTACTGTCTCTGGAGATGCTGTTTGACTAGAAAAGTATACATAGTCGTTTAGAGCATCTCCAACGGGCGCGCTATAGTTCGGCGCGCTAAATTTTTGTAGCGCCAAAATAGTTGTTTTAATGCATAGGGTCGTGCGCAGCAATTCTAGATGCGCTAAATGGCAGCGCGGTACTGGTAGCGCTTTACCAGACGCTGTAAAATAGCGCGCGAGACTAGAGTACATGAATTAAATTACAATTAGGTCCAAAAATTTATAGAAAAGTCCTTGGCCAAAAATAGAAAAATTCAATCAGGTCCCCAGTCGTTGGAGCTAGCTAGCTAGCTCGCAAAGCATCTCCATCTGTGCCTTTATGCGAGGCAGCGAGAGGCCGGAGAGGCGGAGACGCGGACGGCACGGCGCCGGACACCGCCGAGGAGGCGTCGTTCCGCGACTTGGCCTACTGCCTCATTTAGGCCTCGTGCTCGAGGACGGCCGCACGCCGGTCAGCCGAGCACGACACGCCGGCACGGGTGCGGGTGCTCGCGGGCGTGGGCGGCGCTGCACAGTACGCGTCGGCCGCCACAGCCTCGTGGTATGCCCCGTCCTCCTCCGCTTCGCCTCGCCGCAGTCACAGTTTGATGGTGCCGGTAAGCCGCGCGGAGTTCTAGAGGCGCTCGTCGGGAGGTCCTGCAGCATGGCCGTGGAGGCGGCAGCGGAGGAAGGGGTGTAGGGGACGGCGCCGGCGCCGGCTTCACCGTGGCAGTTGGGACTCGCGCGCACGACGGGATTTTCCAGCGCGCTGTACTGGGCGCACAAAATGCCCAGCGCGCTGGAAAGATTTTACCGCGTGCTGGATTTTGCAACGCTCATTGGAGCGCTGGTTTTGTCCTCCGGTGCGCTAAATTAGCGGGTTTTTTCAGCGCGCTATTTTTAGCGCATCGTTGGAGATGCTCATAAATTTGTTGAAATATGATCTCAGTCGATAACAAACCTAAGAGAAACCAGGGGGTTTTACCTCATAGCGTTTCACGTTAAAGTCTTGATCGGAGGCCCCTAAAACAAACAGTTTTAGATCTGGTCCCTAGCCTCAGCACTTGATATAAAAAGAAAGAGATAGCACATATAAAAACTAATAGAAACAGTGTCTATCATCAAAGTTGTGCTAAGGAGCTGGAAGACCCAAGTGGCCAAGTCTACCGGTGGACACTAGCGGAAGAGTGATGCCGGCGTCCATGGGCCTCTCCCTCGACCAAGACGGATTTGCCACCTCTACCTAAACCTGGAATTGGATTAGAGTCCAAGTCCAAAACCAACGAGACCAACTAAGGTACACTTAAATGTGATGTGATCCATATCCAATCCATAATTTTTTTTTTTTTGAGAATTCTATCCAATCCATAATTAATTGCATAGTATCCAAGTCCATCCAATCCAACTAGCCATAACAAATGGATATCCAAGGTCCAATTGGACCTTACACGTAGCGATTCCCAGGCCAAACTGTCACGTACACAGCCAAGGCCTGTCCATCGTTATTGGATCATTTGTCCACGAAGATCCATGTCCAGTGAAGCCCAGTCCACTTAGATCCAGAGATCCACTTCCAGGTTCGCTCTACCTTGACAACTTCAACGCCTACCAATCAAGCAATCATGCCTACTCAATTTACTTGTAAGTGCATCTCCTAATCATATGTCTAATGATTCATTAGGTGCTCTAATGGATGATCAGTGGAAGTTCAAGTTCCCCTAATGATGTTTAAGTAATAAGTATTAACAAGATCAACCGCAAGCATCATTTGATGATTTTGATCATTAGGAGACTTGCTTCACGATTTGTATCCGAGAGATATTCGATCCATGCTTATCCATGCACCGGTGGCCGTTTGCTACCGCACTGAAAGCACAGAGCAAGCAAAGCCTGGAGCATCGAGCATGCGGCCACCACTCGATCACCGCTCCATGATACGTCTCCAACGTATCTATAATTTCTGATGTTCCATGCTTATATTATACCATTTGCTACATGTTTTATATACACTTCGTATCACTTTTATGCATTTTCTGGAACTAACCTATTAACAAGATGCCACAGTGCCAGTTCCCTGTTTTCTGCTGTTTTTGGTTCCAGAAAAGTACTTCTGCGAATATTCTCGGAATTGCACGAAACAAAAGGCCAAGTCCCTATTTTTCCAGCACCGTCACGGAGTCCGAAGGAGAGACGAAGGAGGGCACCGAGGTGCCCAAACCATACCCAGGCGCGGGTGGGGCCCCTGCCGCGCCAGCTGGTGGTGTGGGCCCTCGAGCCTCCACCGACGTTGCCCCTTCGCCTATATATTGCCTCAGACGCGAAAACCCTAAAAAACCAAGCCAATTTCCACGAAGAGTTCCGCAGCGCCGCCGCCATCGACGACAAGTTTCGGGGGACAGAAGTCTCTGTTCCGGCACGCCGCCGGGACGGGGAATTGCCTCCGGAGTCATCTCCATCGACACCACCGCCATCTTCATCGCCGCTGCTGACTCCCATGATGAGGAGGGAGTAGTTCTCCCCCGAGGCTGAGGGCTCTACCGGTAGCTATGTGGTTCATCTCTCTCTTCCATGGTGTGATCTTTATGTGATCATGTGTATTGCTAGTATCGCTGAATACATTAATAATGTTTATGCTACTCAAGTGATTTTGTCTAGTTTCTGGAGTCGTTGTGACAACACGGTATCAAGGTGACAGTGTGGGTACTCGTGTGACTCTATGAATAATTTAGATATCTATCATGGCTTGTTCTTGGGAACTGTGGTGTTTGTTTACTCAGACTTTGAGGAGTGCTTTTGCAGCCCTACACGTAGTACTCTTGTGTTATCAAGAAGGAGAATAATCCCGAGCAGTATTTACTTGTGTTCAGTTGTGCTAATCTAGTTGAATATGTAGATGTTACTCTTTATCTATTATGCACTCTATAGGTTACTTTAATACGAACTCCGGTACTCTCCACGGTGTAAAGGTGACAGTGTGTGCACCGTGTGTGATTCCTTTATGACGTTGTGGCGCTTGTTTACTCCGGCTTGAGGGGTGCTTTTGTAGCCCTACACAATGAATGGTGTTTGTTATCCAACAAGAGAGTGTTTAAGAGTAGCTTTTACTTATTCAGTTATGAGATCATTGTTGAGAGTGTCCACTAGTGAAAGTATGATCCCTAGGCCTTGTTTCTAAGCATTGAAACACCGTTTACAACAAGTTCTGCTACATGTTTGCTTGCTGCCATCTTTATTTCAGATTGCAGTTACTACTTATAATCATCCCTATCACTTGTATTTCACTATCTCTTCGCCGAACTAGTGCACCTATACATCTGACAAGTGTATTGGGTGTGTTGGGGACACAAGAGACTTCTTGTATCTTAATTGCAGGGTTGCTTGAGAGGAATATCTTTGACCTCTACCTCCCTGAGTTCGATAAACCTTTGGTGATTCACTTAAGGGAAACTTGCTGCTGTTCTACAAACCTCTGCTCTTGGAGGCCCAACACTGTCTACAAGAATAGAATCGTGCGTAGACATCACTCCACCGTTGGACGGCGGTTGCAGTTGCCGCCTGCTGCGAGACGCGTAGGAAGATCAGCAGGGGGCATGTCTGGTTACTCGGACCATCTTTGGGTTTCCCGTCTCTGTGGCTCAGCTGGGCCTGACCCCGGAGAAACGTGGCCTGAGCCATGTTGTGCAACCCGTTTGGTTGCCTGCATATCTTTTTTCTTTTTGCCTATTTTTTTCTGCATTTTTGTGTTTGGCTGCCTGCATACTTGGCTGTGGGGTGTTAAGATGTAACAGTCGGCTGTTTGGTTGCATGCAGATTTAGGGGTACTCTCACCACTTTGAAAACTGGTCATCTTACCTACTAACACAAGCACACAATCAGCAATGCCAGCGAGCAGCAAGCAGCAGCAGCAAACACACAATCACTAGCATATATATACTACCACGGTGGATGATCAAGTGCACAAGTATCTGCTTAATTACATCATACAGGGGCATCACATGCCCCTGATCAAAATGCACTTACCTTACGCACGCTGCAACTAGCCGTGCTTAGGACAAGTGTACCCCCTCACCGTCGAGTCCATGTTCTTATAGATGTCCATCTTGAAGCCTGTAGCGGTGAGTTTGAAGACTAGGCAGTCGTTCTCCTCCAGGCTGTACTTGTAGACGACATCTGGCCAGTTCCTCTCGATGACGATCTCGCCGGTGTCCTTGTAGTACTGGAGCTGAACATACTCGTCGCAGAACTTGCAGGCGCCGAGCGCAATGCAGTGAGGAAGGGGGATCATCAGCCACTCCTTCAGGCTGGCATGGAAGGACCTTGGGATGAGCAGCATGTGCAGATCATCCCGGTCGATCTGCACGTAGAAGCGCATGGGCAGTCCTGCTCTTGGGTAGTGGCCGACCTTCGGCTTCTTCCCCTTCACCGGCTTGAGCAGCTCCAGAGCCTCCTCTTCCCTCCCAACCAGAGACGGCTTCTGAAGCCTGCTGTTGAAAGGGATGACGCCTGGCAATGGCACCAGCGGTGCAAAGCCAAGAGGAGGTCCATCTTGCTCGGCCTTATGTACTTTGTCATGAAAGGTGACTTGGGTTAGCAATGCATGATGATCAATGCACAAGCAAGAATGCTCAACAAAGGTATGCATGAACACAAGCCAGAATGATCAATGCACAAGTAAGAATGATCAATGCACAAGCAAGAATGCTCAACAAAGGTATGCATGAACACAAGCAAGAATGATCAATGCACAAGCAAGAATGATCAATGCATGAAGGTATGCACGAACACAAGCAAGAATGATCAATGCACAAGCAAGAATGATCAACAAAAGGTATGCATGAACACAAGCAAGAATGATCAATGCACAAGCAAGAATGATCTATGCACGAAGGTATGCACGAACACAAGCAAGAATGATCAACAAAGCTATGCTCAACAAAGCTATCCTCAACAAAGAATGATCAAAGCACAAGCAATACAGAGAACTCGCAGATCTGCATTTGGGGGAATAAAATCCCCAAATCAAGCACTGCACAAGCACTAATGCTCACCAAAGCTATGCATGTGTGGATTCGGGACATCTAAACCCCAAATTAAGAACTACACCAGACATGCACAATGAGGAGATGCTCAGAAAAACCCACAGTGAAAAACATGTCGACCTCGGGGAAAAAACCCCAAATCGAAGGCAAATCGAAGTAGTTACCGCACTAGATCGGAGCATGTACAACAGAATGTGACATCTAGTACACTAATTAAGCATCTACAAGCGCGGATTGAAGACCTAAATGTGACATCTAGTACACTAATCAAACCCTAGCAGACAAGGTCGTGTAGATTGGCACTTACCATGGGGGTTGCCGGCGGTGCAACCAGTGCAGACGACGCGGGGGGAGGCGGCGGCGCAGGAGGGGCCATCGATGCGGGCGGTGCCGGAGGTGCAGGCGCTGGAGGAGGTGTTGGAGATATGCCCTAGAGACAATAATAATTTAGTTATTATTTATCTCCAAGTTTATTATTAATGTTTATATCTTTATGCTATAACTGTATTGGGCACTTGAATAGCAAATACAACGTGTTCAAGAGGAAACCTCCAATACAGGTGTAGAGATACGAACAAGTAAAAGTGTTCCTGGTCTTGTCTCTAAGACTAGCCTATCTTGTTGTTTGATGATCATGTTTTCCTGATCATGAACTTTGTATAAGTCACACAACTATAGGAGTTTATTATCGGAATGATAATAGTACTGAACCGACCCACTGTATGATCTTGCTAAGAGACTAATCGTTAACGATGAAGGTAGCAATTGATCATATGTCTAGTTATCATTAGTTGTATTCCTTTGCTATGAAAATAACCGGTGACCGCTTATTCGACACTCATGCTTTGATTGTTACCTAACGTCTGGCCGTAACTGGGGACCATAACGGTAGCTTTTGGGCGTGAACTAGAATAATGTATTGGAACAGAGATTATTCAAGAATGACACTGATACGTCTCCAACGTATCCATAATTTCTGCTGTTCCATGCTTATATTATACCATTTGCTACATGTTTTATATACACTTCGTATCACTTTTATGCATTTTCTGGGACTAACCTATTAACAAGATGCCACAGTGCCAGTTCCCTGTTTTCTGCTGTTTTTGGTTTCAGAAAGTTACTTCTGGAAATATTCTCGGAATTGCACGAAACAAAAGGCCAGGTCCCTATTTTTCCAGCACGTACACGGAGTCCGAAGGAGAGACGAAGGAGAGCCACGAGGTGGCCAAACCACCCAGGCGCGGCATGGGCCCAGCCGCGCCACCGGTGGTTTGGGCCCCTCGGGGGTCCGCCGACATCGCCCCTTCGCCTATTTATTCCCCGAGACGCGAAAACCCTAAAAACCGAGCCTTTCATCCAGAACATATTCGCTGCCGCCGCCGTCGTCAACCCTAACTCGGGGGGTTCTGAAGCTCTTCCCGGCACCCTGCCGGAGAGGGGAATCATCACCGGAGGGCTCTACATCGCCATGCCCGCCTCCGGAGTGATGCGTGAGTAGTTCATCCTTGGACTATGGGTCCATAGCAGTAGCTAGATGGTTGTCTTCTCCACTTGTGCCATCATGTTTAGATCTTGTGAGCTGCCTATCATGATCAAGATCATCTTATTGTAATGCTACATGTTGTGTTTGCTGGGATCTGACTTATATTGATACCTATGTGGAGCTGAATATTATATTATCATGTCTATGTCATTTGTGATCTTGCATGCTCTCCGTTACTTGTTGAAGCCTTGGCCACGTGAATACTTGTAACTCCAAGAGGGGGTATTTATGCATGATAGTTGGGTTCAACCTCTATTTAACCTGGGATAGTGACAGCAAGTTCTAAGGTTGTAGATGTGTTGTTGCCACTAGGGGTAAAACAGCAATGCTTTATTCAAGGATGAATGTATTGTTTACATTACGCACATTACTTAATGCAATTGTCTGTTGCTTGCAACTTAATACTGGAAGGGGTACGGATGTTAACCGGAAAGTGGACTATTTAGGCATAGATGCATGCTGGATAGCGGTCTATGTACTTTGTCGTAATGCCCAAATGAATCTCATAGTAGACACCACAGCTCACACATGCATGTTATATGCACTTATCAATTGTCAATTGCCCAGCTGTAATTTGTTTACCCAGCATGTTAGTTATCTTATTGGAGAGACACCACTAGTGAACTGTGGACCCCGGTCCATTCTTTTACATCTGAAATACAATCTACTGCAATCATTGTTCTCTACTGTTTTATGCAAACAAACATCATTTTCCATTCGATACGTTTAACCCTTTGTTTTCAGCAAGCCGGTGAGATTGACAACCTCACTGTTAAGTTGGGGCAAAGTAATTTGATTGTGTTGTGCAGGTTCCACGTTGGCACCGGAATCCCTGGTGTTGCGCCGCACTACACTCCTTCACCAACACCTTCGAAGCAAACCTCGTTTTCCTACTGGTTCGATTAAACCTTGGTTTCATACTGAGGGAAAACTTACTGCTGCACTCATCATACCTTCCTCTTGGGGTTCCCAACTGACGTGTGACGTACAAGCATTGTTTCTGGCACTATTAACTTAGAGCCACCAACACGTTTTCTGGCGCCGTTGCCGGGGAAAACGAATTGCTTCTGCAAGGGGAGTCTCTCACACCCAATCTCTTTACTTTGTTATTTGTCTTGCTTAGTTTATTTTTATTTAGTCTTGTTTGCTCTCTTTATCAAAAACACAAAAAAATTAGTTACTTGTTTATTTCAGTTTTGTTTTGTTCTTGTCACCATCATGTCTTGTTCCATGCCTGTTGCTATGTCACCTGAGGAATTGATCTTCACTTTTAAACAAGGGAGTGAGGAGAATTTTAAAGAAGCTTGGTCTAGAATTAATGATTCCTTTGGTAAAACTGATCCTAAAATGACTTTAAGTTTGCTTCTCACTAGCTTCTACTTTGGTCTAGCCCTTTGTTATAGATATGCTTTAGATGCTATTGTGGGAGGAGATTTCCTTCACTGTGATGGGGACCAAGCTTTTAATGCCATAAAAAAGTTGATTGCAACTTCTAGCTCAACTAATAAATTTGATTCGGCCCTTGTTAGCATCCATGCTAGATTAAACACTCTTGAGACACATATATCTTGTTTAAAGGATGGCTATAATCAAATTCGGGAATATTTTGACTATGTTCCAACAAATTTTGAACCTTCGATGTGGGTCCCTACGGTAAAGGTTGCTATTTGTGGTGAAACCTTTTATGCTCGTTGTGATATTATGTCTGAGTTTTGCCTTATGCCTAAAAGCATTTATGAAACTTTGAATCTTTGGGGACTTGCTGAAGGAGGAGAAGGAATAACTCTTACTGATAACTCTGTTATATTTCCCGAGGGGATAGCTGAGGGTGTGTTTACAACCTTTCTTGGGAGAACGGTGTCCACTGATTATCTTGTTATTGAATGTGCAGGGACAGGACAAATTACACTTGGAAGATCTCTGCTCAAATTAATGGGAGCAACCATAGATGTGGGAAAAGGCACTCTGAATCTTACCTCCACACCAAGGTGCGGCCATGTATTCCCCAAACCAAAGAGTAAGTCTAAGGGTAAGAGAGGTAGGCGCATGGCCCTTGGTATTGATGTCAATGCTCCTCCACTTGACACTTGATTTTCACTTTCTGCGCCTAGCTGAAAGGCGTTAAAGAAAAGCGCTTATGGGAGACAACCCATCGTTTTTATTTGCTGTTATTTTTGTTTTCTTTGAGTCAAGGAGTTTTGTTACTTCTGTAGCAACTCCTTTGTATCTTTATTTTATCGCAATGTTGTGCCAAGTAAAGTTCTATATTGAAAGTTGATGCAAGATTTGGATTTCTGCGCAGTGACAGATTTTTAGCTGTCACGGATTTGAGCTTATCTCCCTGTAGAAAATTCAAAAAATTCTGAGAAAAATCACGCATATTCCTGAGATATGTACGCAACTTTCATTATTTTAGGCCAGATCCATCTGAGCAACTTAAGTGCCTCGAAAAAATTCGTCATTCCAGACTGTTCTGTTTTTGACAGATTCTGCCTTTTGTTTTGCATTCGCTCTTTTACTGTGTTTGTGTGGATTTCTTTGCTCCACAAAGCATTGGTGGCTGTAGCTAATGTCCAGAAGCTTTGGGATTGATTGTATCATTACAGAATATGAGAATTTTTGATTATGCACTAACCCTCTAATGAGAACTGTCTTGAGTTTGGTGTGAAGGAAGTTTTCAAGGATCAAGCGAGAAGGGTGATATTATGTGATCAAGAAGAGTGAAAAGCCTAAGCTTGGGGATGCCCCCGTGGTTCATCCCAACCATATTCAGAGAGACTCAAGCGTCTAAGCTTGGGGATGCCCAAGGCATCCCCTTCTTCATCAACAAACTTATCAGGTCATCTCTAGTGAAACTATATTTTAATTCTTTCACATCTTATGCGCTTTACTTGGAGCGTCTGTGTGTTTTTATTTTTGTTTTTGTTTGAATAAATTCGGATCCTAGCAATCCTTGTGTGGGAGAGAGACACGCTCCGCTTTTTCATGTGAATACTCATGTTCTTCACTTATATTTGTTGAGTATTCTTAACTAGCTACTGCAGTGCTTTTAGCTCCTGTTTTTCATGCATCTCTTCGAGCTGTTAGCACTTGTTTATAAATACTCTCTTGCTGCATTATATTATCATTTGGAGAGTTTATGTTTAAATAAATTATTGGTGTTTGTTTGGAAGAAAGAAAATGCTACATGTAGTAGTTGGTATTGGAAAAGACATATGCATTCTTGTAGATCATTGTCTTGTTTTGATTTGATGCTTTGCAATTGTTTTGAGCTCTCAAGTAGATCATGTTTAAGCTCTTGCATCATGTAGTTAAAGCCTAGTAGTGGAGAACTACCGTAGAGCTTGTTGAGACTTGGGATGCATATTTGTTCTCTCTAAGGTCTAGATATTTTCTGGTAAAATGTTTGAGCAACAAGGAAGACAGTGTAGAGTCTTATAATACTTGCAATATGTTTTTATGTGATTCTTGCTGTACCGGTTTATACTTGTGTTTGCTTCAAACAACCTTGCTAGCCTAAACTCTGTACTGAGAGGGAATGCTTCTCGTGCATCCAAAACTTGAGCCAAAACCCATGCCATTTGTGTCCACCATACCTACCTACTATGTGGTATTTCCTGCCATTCCAAGTAAATATTTCATGTGCTACCTTTAAACTATTCAAAACTTTATTACTCCTTATTTGTGTCAATGTTTTATAGCTCATGAGGAAGTATGTGGTGTTTTATCTTTCAATCTTGTCATTTACTTCTGACAGACTTTCACCTGGACTAGTGGCATATACATCCGCTTATCCAATAATTTGCAAAAAGAGCTGGCAACGGGGTGCCCAGCCCCAATTAATTACAACTTTCATTAATAATTCTCTTCACATGTTTTGCCCTGATTTATCAGTAAGCAACTTAATTTTGCAATAGACACTCCTCCATGGTATGTGAATGTTGGAAGGCACCCGAGGATTCGGTTAGCCATGGCTTGTGTAAGCAAAAGGTTGGGAGGAGTGTCATCTATAAAGAAACTAAAATACATGTGTAAACAAAAGAGAAGAGGGATGATCTACCTTGCTGGTAGAGATAACGTCCTTCATGGGAGCCGCTCTTTGAAAGTCTGGTTGACAAGGGGGTTAGAGTGCCCACTACCATTCGTTGACAACAACAAACACCTCTCAAATACTTATTTTGTGCTCTCTATATGCTTTCGAAAACTTAAAAAGCTCTAGCACATGATTTAATCCCTGCTTCCCTCTGCGAAGGGCCTATCTTTTACTTTATGTTGAGTCAGTTTACCTACTCCTTTCTATCTTAGAAGCAAACACTTGTGTCAACTTTGTGTGCATTGATTCTTACATATTTACTTATTGCACTTGTTATATTGCTTTATGTTGACAACTATCCATGAGATATACATGTTACAAGTTGAAAGCAAATGCTGAAACTTAATCATCCTTTGTGTTGCTTCAATGCCTTTTACTTTGAATCTATTGCTTTATGAGTTACCTCTTATGCAAAACTTTTTGATGCTTGTCTTGAAAGTACTATTCATGAAAAGTTTTTGCTTATATGATTCATTGTTTACTCTTTATCTATTTGTTAGCAAACTATAGATCATTGCTTTGAGTCACTTCATTCATGACATGAGCCTTGCAATATATTGATCAAGATTGTGTGAAAGCATGTCTCCTCAGAAATTATTTGTTGTTATCGTTTTACCTACTCGAGGACGAGTAGAACTAAGCTTGGGGATGCTTGATACGTCTCCAACGTATCCATAATTTCTGCTGTTCCATGCTTATATTATACCATTTGCTACATGTTTTATATACACTTCGTATCACTTTTATGCATTTTCTGGGACTAACCTATTAACAAGATGCCACAGTGCCAGTTCCCTGTTTTCTGCTGTTTTTGGTTTCAGAAAGTTACTTCTGGAAATATTCTCGGAATTGCACGAAACAAAAGGCCAGTCCCTATTTTTCCAGCACGTACACGGAGTCCGAAGGAGAGACGAAGGAGGCCACGAGGTGGCCAAACCACCAGGCGCGGGTGGGCCCAGCCGCGCCCCGGTGGTTTGGGCCCCTCGGGGGTCCGCCGACATCGCCCCTTCGCCTATTTATTCCCCGAGACGCGAAAACCCTAAAACACCGAGCCTTTCATCCAGAACATATTCGCTGCCGCCGCCGTCGTCAACCCTAACTCGGGGGGTTCTGAAGCTCTTCCCGGCACCCTGCCGGAGAGGGGAATCATCACCGGAGGGCTCTACATCGCCATGCCCGCCTCCGGAGTGATGCGTGAGTAGTTCATCCTTGGACTATGGGTCCATAGCAGTAGCTAGATGGTTGTCTTCTCCACTTGTGCCATCATGTTTAGATCTTGTGAGCTGCCTATCATGATCAAGATCATCTTATTGTAATGCTACATGTTGTGTTTGCTGGGATCTGACTTATATTGATACCTATGTGGAGCTGAATATTATATTATCATGTCTATGTCATTTGTGATCTTGCATGCTCTCCGTTACTTGTTGAAGCCTTGGCCACGTGAATACTTGTAACTCCAAGAGGGGGTATTTATGCATGATAGTTGGGTTCAACCTCTATTTAACCTGGGATAGTGACAGCAAGTTCTAAGGTTGTAGATGTGTTGTTGCCACTAGGGGTAAAACAGCAATGCTTTATTCAAGGATGAATGTATTGTTTACATTACGCACATTACTTAATGCAATTGTCTGTTGCTTGCAACTTAATACTGGAAGGGGTACGGATGTTAACCGGAAAGTGGACTATTTAGGCATAGATGCATGCTGGATAGCGGTCTATGTACTTTGTCGTAATGCCCAAATGAATCTCATAGTAGACACCACAGCTCACACATGCATGTTATATGCACTTATCAATTGTCAATTGCCCAGCTGTAATTTGTTTACCCAGCATGTTAGTTATCTTATTGGAGAGACACCACTAGTGAACTGTGGACCCCGGTCCATTCTTTTACATCTGAAATACAATCTACTGCAATCATTGTTCTCTACTGTTTTATGCAAACAAACATCATTTTCCATTCGATACGTTTAACCCTTTGTTTTCAGCAAGCCGGTGAGATTGACAACCTCACTGTTAAGTTGGGGCAAAGTAATTTGGTTGTGTTGTGCAGGTTCCACGTTGGCACCGGAATCCCTGGTGTTGCGCCGCACTACACTCCTTCACCAACACCTTCGAAGCAAACCTCGTCCTCCCTGGTTGATAAACCTTGGTTTCATACTGAGGGAAAACTTACTGCTGCACTCATCATACCTTCCTCTTGGGGTTCCAACTGACGTGTGACGTAAAGCATTGTTTCTGGCACTATTAACTTAGAGCCACCAGACACTTACTCCTCCAGACGATGGAGAGATACATCCTCTAGGCCATCTCAGTATTATTATTGCACCCCAATTGTCAGCCTAGACGGGACAATATAAATACGGGTGAGAAAATAGAATGATATTTGTACGAGAATTATATGTGTTATGATCGAATGGTTTGATCACATTTGAGCATTATCTCAATTTCGATATATCATTGGTATTGTGTCGTACAGGGGATTAGCGCAAGAGTAAAACACAGGTTCTGTCGTTCACTCATGAACACACGGGAGCCAGTACGGCGTCTAGGTCCCAATGCTGGTTGTTGTCTGGTAAGTTCCCGGACATGTCTTTGTGTTCACTGAACCTTTCTGGTCACACAATTAAGCTGTGAGTCAATCTTTTATTGAGTGAATAAGTAGTAGTCTTTGTGGTATTGAGATAGTGTCGGAGTAGCTCCGATGTCACAGGAACTTGTTCCGGTGAAGTTTTGAATTAGAGGAAGGCGGAATCTAATGTCCCGGGGTGATAGGAATGGTTTCTGTCACTATGGATTTATTCCGAAGGTTTATATAAGTGAGAAATATTATTCCGAGGGTTTTTGTCGACGGATATTGGGTATCCGGATCATGTAAATATGTTTTATATGATAAATCAATTCCGGGAATTTTCTGTAAAAGGAAATTTCAAGGAGGAATTAATTAGACAAAACAATTATTTATTTATTTATTTAATTAAATTGGAAAATATTAAATAAAAGATTTTAATTGGGGCCACCCCATGGGCCCACTTGGCAGCCGCACCCACATGTGGGGGGGTGGGCCAACCCGAGTTGGGGTGGGACTCCCCCGCCCCTGGCAAAACCCTAGTGGGCTAGGCCCACTAGGTTGAGGCGGTTTGGGAGGAGGAGTCCCCTCCAACTCCCAATCTGAATTGGGGGGGGGAAGGACTCCTCCCCCCTTCCTTGGTGGTGGAGGCGGTTTGGGAGGGAGGAGTCCTACTCCTCCTCCCAATCGAGTTGGGGAAGGGGAGGGACTCCTCCCTCCCTTCCTTGGCCGGCGGCACAAGGGGGGCTTGCCCCTCCCCCAAGCACCCCTCCCCATTGGCCCCTATATAAACAACCCCACCCCATGGGTTGAAACACAACAATTGCCTCCGTGGTATTTCTCTCTCTTTATAGTAGATCTCATGTGTTGAGAATTAGACGTCTCTAATACTCATATAGATCTAATCAACTTGATTAGATCTACCACCTAAAACTACGCCGAAAAGCTGTCTCTCTTCGTCGGTGCTAGTAGCTCTAGGCGGCAAACGTGCTTAGCGGATTGGCGCGGTGTACGTGTGGATACTTTTATAGCGGGGCTACGCAAGTAGTTCCTCGACGACGGACGGCTACAATCTTACTCCGGCGTGGACGTGAGATTCTTCTCAGGCTTCACCGACATCTACTTCGACAAACACAAGATCTTCCACAACGTGTTTGTAAGTATTCTAGATCTAGCATTATGGGGTGCAGCATATCTTCATAGATAGATTTGGCGGCAAGGTTATGATTTTTTTAAAGTTTTTACCCGCAACCCAATAGTGGTATCAGAGCCGATCTATGCGTAGGTGATCTAGAGCACAAGTTGGTGCGAGCATTGCATGGTTCTTGCATTAAGTTTATTTTAGTTGCTTCACAACAAGTTATACTTCATATTCCACGGCGGCATAGGCAAGATCTTTACGGACTTCTGGCAATCCGCGGACCTTCCGGCTGCTCTAGTATGCCTGTCGGCGCCAACGAAGTGCTTCAGTAGCTTCGAATATATACCTATAGTTGTGGACGTTGTTGTATAATGAATGGGCATGAGGGTTGACGCCTCACGGGGGCCACGCGCAGTGCGATTGCTTAGATTGGGGTTCGCAACGTTTTCGTAATGTTGGGATCTCAATCACCCCGCAAAGTTAATCTAGCAACTAGCTAAACGTGCTTCAGTTCGTAGTAGGGTGACGGTTCTTCCGTAGATCCTACAAGCCCACGTAAAACTTGCAAACAAACGTTAGTTTCGTCTAACTTGGTTTTGCAGGATTGTGTGCATGTGTTTTGGTATAGCTATTTGTTACGGTGTTTTAACTAGATGGCCAAAGCCAAAACAATTGATCGAGTTCGTCATCGACAAGTAAGCGAAGAAGAGTTCGTCGCATGGACCGGGAGCAGACGCCGGCGGCTATGCTGGTGGCGAGTACTTGGCAAGTTCTTGGCTACGGTAATTTTCCCTCGGGGATTTTGCTGTGACCGGGAATTATGAAGATGATGATCCTCAAGGACGAGCGTCAAGAACTTCCGGAGAATAACGAAGGCTATACCAAATCACATGAATTATTAAAACTTGCCTGTGATGTTTATCCTTTGTTGTTTGCACCTTGATTGCGCAAGTAGTCGTTTATTAGGATGAACCTCAAGGAAAATATCAAGGAGATCGTGTTCTTCCAACCGTGGCACCGTCAAACCAGATGCTTGTCATCGTACGCCATGTTTCCATGAGTAATGTGTGTGCCAAGGGTTTGGGAGGCGGGCGCGAACCGTTCCAGCAGCATCATCGTTGGTTGTCTTGAAGTGCTAGCATACAAAGTTATGAGTTCGGAACACGCACGTCGAAAGACGAACAGGAGTTGTAGCTACTACAACTGGCATAGTGCCTACGGTCATTCACGTGACATGACATGTATCCATGCTTGTTTCGTAGAGTTATTGGGTCCTGAATCACTTAGCGCCAATCACGAGGATTATTGGGCTTAGTGGGAGCATATCTTAGAATCAATTCAATTGAGTTAAAGTAGTGCATTAAAATTAGTAATAAACTAAAAGTCAGAATAAACTTAGTTTTTGTTGTAGAAGATGGATCCCGTTGAAAATGTGCATGAAGATGAGTTGTTAGGAAAGTGACTGCGGGAAGCGTGATCTTTGCGGATTGGCTTCACGGGCTGAGAGAAAATCTCAGGAGACGCGAGTTAGAGCATGTGCTGACACTCCTGTTCCAGAGTAGAAGATAACTATTCTCCTATGGGGAAGATGAGTATCAAGCGGGTTTGGTTATGCTAGACAGGATGAGTCCCGAGCTTAGTGTCAGTTATCCATACTATCGCCCCTTCCGTCTCATGGAAGCTTTGAAAGCTCAGTTCTCATACCAGTTATGTCATGCAAACTACAAATTCAATGGGGAACTTAGATCGTGCAAGCTAACAGAGCAGAGGCTCGATGAGGGAGCACAGGTTAAGTTCTGCAAGATACTCAGGAAGCTTGAGGATATTGGAGCCAGTTCCAGAAAATCAAGCGGCTGACACACTTGAGAACACTACCATCATACTACTACGCTTTTGTGGCGTGTTATGAATTAATGGGTGTGGAGAAGACAGTCAAGGAAGTCTTTGAAATGCTCTTATCAGCTGAGATGGATATCTATGTGCATCATCAGATGGCAGCATCCACCTTACAAGACCAGTGGCGAGTCCACAAAAGGTATAAGAGTTATACACAAGTAATTGACATATTCTCGGCTCAAATATATTTTGGTATTTTATACTGAAATTTTTCATGTTGCATGATCGCAGTATGAAAAGGAAAAGAGGCAAGAGATTCAGGAAGAACTGGAGGAAGTGGGGAAAGAAGGCAGTCAAAACGCCATGATCACCACTATGTCTACAGTTCAAGTCAATGAACGAGATTTACACTAGGACTTTAAATAAGAGTTATTTTCAGTTCGATCATTATGTAATTAATATTTTATATTTATGGAACAAGTTTGTGTTCGAATTATAAAGTATGTGAGGGAGTTCACATTTTGTGACTTCGGTTTATGATCTTCTTTATTGTGATATGTCATTAAGTTTTGTTTGTTAACTCTTTATTGTTTTGATTCAAGATATTACTTAAAGTTTTGAGTAATAATTAAAGTTGGTTTAATCTTTAATTTGGAGTTATACTTTTTGTTGGTTCTCTATGAGACTCTTAAAGTTATCTCTAAAATTAAATTGATAAAACTGAAATCCCAAAAGTGCTAGGCACTTAGAGAAATTCGAAATTCAAAAAGTGCTAGGCATTTGATGAAAATCGAAATCCACAAAATGCTGGGCATTTGGTAGATTCGAAATTGGCAAAGTGCTAGGCACCAGTAGATTTCGAAATTTACGTAAAGGAGTGGAATCTACCCATTAATTCAATTCTATTGAAGACTTAATATGATGCTTCATATTAATGAAATAGAGTTAATGAAATTATTGAAGTTGCAATATTTCATATAATTCAGTGGGAGAATGTGAGAATCAAAATAAAAGAATCAAAGGTATTTGATGAAGTTAAAGAAAAAGGACTTAATAAATTATTGTAACATTGTTGACAAAAGAAAGTTTTCTTAGTCAAATTACTCATGATGAATTTTGATGATTCAAAATTATCATGGTAATAAAATCTTTTGCAAGATAAAGATTAAAAGGAAATGTTATAGTAATTAAAACAAAAGGTCTTGTTCTGATGTGATGTGAAATAGAATTCCAAATTGCCCACTAAAATAAATAGTTTGTTTTGTTTGTATTAAGGGGCCTATATCGATTTTAACTTAGAGTTATTTGGTTAGAAAGTTCCAAGTTTTTTAATTGTGAATCTAAGTGTGGATTCGAATTGAATAAATGTTTTGCATAAAAGTAAAGTCCAAAGTATTATATTGGCGGTTGTTTTCCACACATAATTCTAAAAGCTTGTTGACTTAGAATTGGAGAAAAGTGTCTTCTCATGAAGAAAGAGTGGAAATCAAAAATACTAAATTAAGACTGGGAGTCTTTGGACAAGTGTAGAATGAGAGGGTAACATGCAAATGTTTCCATATCATTACTTTGTCCAGTAATTCATGTAGGTTATACATGATTCGAATTAAGTATTAAGATAAAAGTCATGTGAGGAATTTAACGATTAAATCACGTAGTGGTTGAATTATTAAAATGTCCAGGAACATGATAAAAAGCAAAACGATTACATACAGAATAAGGAATACTCATAAATGACGGTATATGTCATAAAGGAGTCTAAGAAAAATTCATGTAGCTCCAAAATTTAATCTTGAGAGTAGTTTGGACGTGATGTGAAATCACTAGGCATGAATATTTCATAAAGGAAGGACATATGTGAATATCTAATATTCATAGAGCTAGTCTTGATTAAAATTGTTTTATCAAGGACGAATAAACGATAGTGAGAAGATCAAATCATATTTAATGTGATTTTGCTTATCTCATTGCTATATATAGTACATAAAGCCGGAAAGTTTCCAAAGTGCTAAATTTTATTTGGCCACGGCGGTTAAGGGAAATACTTGCTAAATTTTTTCTCATAAAGGCAGTTAATTAAAAGTGTAATTGATCCTGAGGGTTTGGTAAAAGAACCCAATAGTGATATTACAAAAGTATGACGGCTTAGTAGATTTTGTAAAGCTTCAAATAGTGTATATAGAGAAGTTCCTGATATACGTATTTGTAGTGGAATTATGAAATCAGATCTTAATTGATTTAATCCGAGAAATGCAATTTTCAATTGATAAGTATTTAGTGTTTTGATTTTATCAAATCACGGGTATATTATGAGTGGATTCTACAACACAGATAGATTTTCTATAAGGATAGTTGCATCATTGATGTGAGACGTCATGATAAGCAAGTTATTGGACAAAGTCATTGACTTGGGGAGGTTTCAATAGACGGTATGATAATATCATTCAGAGACGCTTGATATTGTTAATGCTAATACGGAACCGGATAGGCCGAAATCCAATTCCTAGTATATCCGACTTACAATGTCAAGTTTGACATGTGAGGAGTTAAACAAGTTTATGTACTTTGGTTGGATCAAAGTTTTGGATACAGTCTCAGAGCGCATGCGAAAGCGTGAGTGGCCCCTTAGTTCCATTTGGTGTCATGTCATCGTGCTAACTAGAATCATTATTGTTTCTAGTGCAAGTGGGAGACCGTTGGAGATATGCTCTAGAGACGATAATAATTTAGTTATTATTTATCTCCAAGTTTATTATTAATGTTTATATCTTTATGCTATAACTGTATTGGGCTCTTGAATAGCAAATACAACGTTTTCAAGAGGAAAACCTGCAATACAGGTGTAGAGATACGAAGAAGTAAAAGTGTTCCTACTCTTGTCTCTAAGACTAGCCTATCTTGTTTTTTGATGATCATGTTTTCCCGATCATGGACTTTGTATAAGTCACAAACTATAGGATTTTATTATCGGAATGATAATAGTACTGAACCGACCCACTGTATGATCTTGCTAAGAGACTAATCGTCAACGATTAAGGTAGCAATTGATCATATGTCTAGTTATCATTAGTTGTATTCCTTTGCTATGAAAATATCTGGTGACCGCTTTCTCGACACTCATGCTTTGATTGTTACCTAACGTCTGGCCGTAACTGGGGACCATAACGGTAGCTTTTGGGCGTGAACTAGAGTAATGTATTGGAACAGAGATTATTCAAGAATGACAATTACTCCTCCAGACGATGGAGAGATACATCCTCTAGGCCATCTCAGTATTATTATTGTCACCCAATCGTCTGGCCAGACACAACGTGATTTATCACGGGACAATATAAATACGGAATGAGAAAGAGAATGACATTGGTACGAGAATTATATGTGTTATGATCGAATGGTTTGATCACACTTGAGCACATTGTCTCAATCTCGAGATATCATTGGTATCGTGTACGTAAGGGGATTAGCGTAATGAGTAACACACAGGTTCTGTCGTTCACTCATGAACACATGGGAGCCAGTACGGCCGTCTAGGTCCCAATGTTTGTTATTGTCTGGTAAGTTCCTGGACATGTCTTTGTGTTCACTGAACCTTTCAGGTCACACAATTAAGCTGTGCGTCAATATTTTATTGAGAGAATAAAGTTGTAGTCTTTGTGGTAATGAGATAGTGTCGGAGTAGCTCCGATGTCACAGGAACTTGTTCCGGTGAAGTTTTGAATTAGAGAGAAGGCGGACATCTAATGTCCCGGGGTGATAGGAATGGTTTCTGTCACTGTCGGATTTATTCCGAAGGTTTATATAAGTGGGAAATATTATTCCGAGGGTTCTGTCCGCGGATACTGGGTATCCCGGATCATGTAAATATGTTTATATGATAAGTAATTAATTCTGGAAATTTTCTGTAAAAGGAAATATTTAAGGAGTAATTAATTAGACAAAACAATTATTTAATTAATTAATTAAATTGGAAAATATTAAATAGAAGATATTATTTGGGACCCACCACCAGGGGGCTGCCAAGTGGGCCCATGGAGACCACAAGGCAGCCGCACCCACATGTGGGGCGGGTGGGCCAACCCGAGTTGGGGGGGGGGGGACTCCCCCTGGCCAAAACCCTAGTGGGCCTAGCCCACTAGGTTGAGGCGGTTTGGGAGGAGGAGTCCCCCTCCAACTCCCAATCCGAATTGGAGTGGGGGAAGGACTCCTCCCCCCTTCCTTGTTGGTGGAGGCGGTTTGGGAGGGAGGAGTCCTACTCCTCCTCCCAATCCGAGTTGGGGAAGGGGAGGGACTCCTCCCTCCCTTCCTTGGCCGGCGGCACAAGGGGACCCCAACCTCATGGGTTGAAACACAACAATTGCCTCTGTGGTTATTTCTCTCTCTTTCTAGTAGATCTCACGTGTTGAGAATTAGACGTCTATAATACTCTCATATAGATCTAATGAAGTTGATTAGATCTACCACCTAAACTACACCGAAAGGTTGTCTCTCTTCGTCGGTGCTAGTAGCTCTAGGCGGTGAACGTGCTTGGCGGATTGGCGCAGTGTACGTGTGGATACTGTTAGAGCGGGGCTGCGCAAGTAGTTCCTCGATGACGGACCTACTACAATCTCACCTCCCGGCGTGGACGTGAGATTCTTCATCAGGCTTCACCGGCATCTGCTTCGATGAACACAAGATCTTCCGCAACGGTGTTTGTAAGTATTCTAGATCTAGCATTATGGGGTGCAGCATATCTTCATAGATAGATCTTGGCGGCAATGTTAAGGAAAATTTTAAAGTTTTACCCGCAACCCAATAGGAGGCGGTGGCGGCACCCGGGGTCCGGTCGAGACGCCTGGCATCAAGATTGACACCAGCGGCGGCGCCGTCGCCCGCATCGCCGGAGCCGAAGGCCAGGCCGTCGATGGCCCTTCCATGGATGTGCCGGCCATCGCCGCGGCCGATGATGGTCGCGGACGACAGATGGGGGACAACGCGTGGAAGTGGCGGTGGAGCTCCCCCGGCGACATCTGCTGTACCATGACGTTATGCATGTTGGTGATATGCCCTAGAGATAATAATAATTTATTTATTATTTATCTCCAAGTTTATTGTTAATGTTTATATCTTTCTGCTATAACTGTATTGGGCACTTGAATAGCAAATACAACGTGTTCAAGAGGAAAACTTCCAATACAGGTGTAGAGGTACGAACAAGTAAAAGTGTTCCTGGTCTTGTCTCTAAGACTAGCCTATCTTGTTGTTTGATGATCATATTTTCCTGATCATGGACTTTGTATAAGTCACACAACTATAGGAGTTTATTATCGGAATGATAATAGTACTGAACCGACCCGTTGTATGATCTTGCTAAGAGACTAATCGTCAACGATGAAGGTAGAAATTGATCATATGTTTAGTTTTCATTAGTTGTATTCTTTTGCTATGAGAATATTTGGTGACCGCTTATTCGACACTCATGCTTTGATTGTCACCTAACGTCCGGCCGTAACTGGGGACCATAACGGTGGCTTTTGGGCGTGAACTAGAATAATGTATTGGAACATAGATTATTCAAGAATGGCACTTACTCCTCCAGACGATTGAGAGATACATCCTCTAGGCCATCTCAGTATTATTATTGTCACCCAATCGTCTGGCCAGACACAGCGTGATTAATCACAGGACAATATAAATACGGAATGAGAAAAGAGAATGATATTGGTACGAGAATTATATGTGTTATGATCGAAGGGTTTGATCACACTAGAGCACATTGTCTCAATCTCGAGATATCATTGGTATCGTGTACGTAAGGGGACTAGCGTAATGAGAAACACACAGGTTCTATCGTTCACTCATAAACACACAGGAGCCAGTACGGCCGTCTAGGTCCCAATGCTGGTTATTGTCTGGCAAGTTGCCGGACATGTCTTTGTGTTTACTGAACCTTTTGGGTCACACACTTAAGCTGTGAGTCAATCTTTTATTGAGAGAATAAAGTTGTAGTTTTGTGGTTATGAGAAGTGGTCGGAGTCACTCCGATGTCACAGGAACAACTCCAGAGTGATTCGGAGAAGTTCCGGTGAAGTTATCATGAGAGGGACATAATGCCGGTATATGGCAGAATTTCCTATGAGAGAAATATGGCAAACATGAGATGTTCCGGGATGCCGGGAAGTGTTTCCGACATCAGTGGATAGAGTCGATGATTTTATCTATAGAGTATATTTGGTTCCGAAAGAGTTTCGGAGGTTTGCCGGGAAGGGGGGATGCGCCGAGGAAGAGAACGGGGTGCCCTGCGTGCTGCGCCACACCTAGTGTGGGCCGGCCGCGTGGGCCCCACCTCCAGGCCGGTCGCACCAAGTCCCCTCCTCTCCTTCCTTGTTTAAATTGGAGATTTAAAATAGTACTAATTGAACTAGGAAAGGAATAAAGGAAATTGGCAAAAAGGAAAAGGAAGGGAGGGAGTCCTTGTCCATCCTTGTTGGACAAGGACTCCCCTCCCAAACCGACTTGGGGAGGGAGACTGGCCCCTCTAGAGCCGGCGCACCAAGGGGACGGCTTTGCCCCTCCCCCAAGCACCTCCTCCCCTCTCCCCCTTATATACTCACCCTCTCCCCATGGAGAGAACAATCCAACAGACTTGCACAAGTTTCTCTCTCTAGATATTGTGCAATTAGACGAAGCTCTAATTTAGACGACGCTCTGATTAGACTTTGATCTAATCTCTCTCTATTAGATCTCATGTGCTGAGAATTAGATCTCTCTAGTCTCATATAGCTCTAATCAAGTTCGATTAGATCTACCACCTAAACTACGCCGAAAGGCTGTCTCTCTTCGTCGGTGCTAGTAGCTCTAGGCGGCGAACGTGCTCGGCGGATTGGCGCGGTGTATGTGTGGATACTGTTAGAGTGGGGCTGCGCAAGTAGTTCCTCGACGATGGACCGACAACAATCTCACCTCCCGACGTGGACGTGAGATTCTTCATCAGGCTTCACCGACATCTATTTCGACAAACACAAGATCTTTCTCAACGGTGTTTGTAAGTATTCTAGATCTAGCATTATGGGGTGCAACATATCTTCATAGAATAGATCTTGGCGGCAAGGTTACGGAATTTTTTAAAGTTTTACCCGCAACCCAACAATGCACCCACCGGGAGTGCGGGTCCTCGCCGGGGGGGCGGCGCGGCGGCGGACGAGGTCCGGCCATTCCGATGGGCGGTGGGGCGGTGAGGGAGTAGGCGGAGAAGTTGAGACGAGGGAGAGAGAGAGAAGACTGGGCGGTGACTGGAGTGGGGAGTGGGGAGTTATGCCGAAACGTCGCGTCTCCCGCCCTTCCCAACGCGTGCAACCGCACGGCACGCGTGGCTCGCCACAGCCTGGCTCTGGAAAAACGGCCGATTCGGCCATTCCTCTAGGGCCAAGCCCAGCGTGCTTTAAGTTCCGTGCGCATATAGGAACGCGGGCTGGCCCGGGCAACCAAACAGGCCAAATTTGCATCCACGGGTCTGGTTGGACTTTTCGTGCGCTACCAAACACGCCCCAGGCGGCGGTGGCGTTTCCCTGCTGCACCTGCACGTGGGGCCAGCGCAATCCTAGCTTCGCCGTGAGAGCGCCTACGCCACGGTTCTATCTCTATGGATGCTAATCTACACACGACTGGATGCACTTACGCCCGCAGAGTGCGGGACTGCTCTGTTCTTCTGTGACTTTTTTTTTGAGGAAAGGATCCGATCCATATATTCAGAAATGCTCAGTACAAAATACAAGAAAGTCCAGCAAAGAAAAGAAAATACAAAAGGACCCTGCAAATTGCACAAAGCACCCTGAGCATCCTGGAAGAAACACGATCAGATCCACCGCCACGCTCCCAAGAAACCTAGCCGCCGCCGGCGTCGCCGTACCACTTGCCGCCGGGGAGGAGGCGTCACCACATGATGTAGACGACCGCATGATCCATCCGCCGAGCGACGGAATCTGGCTCGATGAAAGGACACGGCCACAGCACCTGCACCCCTGCTCCACCCATCTTCCCGCCGACGCAGCGCCATCCAGGCCCACCAACCGCACCACCCGATCTCCAGCAAACAACGCTCCCCTCGCCACCATGGCCGGCCGGAGCAGAGACGCCGGAGAATAGCACCACCAGCAGCACCAACCAAAAGCGAAACACCCCCATCCACCCACTTCTCCCCTCGCCTCCACGGCCGGCCGGAGAAGCAGAGACGGATGAGCGCGCCCGACGAACCACCTTGCGGCCACCCGGATCCGTCGACAGTCGCAGCAGCCCCTCCATTTCATCACTGGCACCATGCCAACGACAAAGCAGAGGATAACCACCGCCACCGCACGTGCCCAGGTCACCACCAAACTCGAGCTTTAGTATGGGAGCAGTAGAGAGAACGTGCAAGCTCGCCGTCAGCTCCGACCTCCGGAGCTCCAGCGACCACCTCTCCTCCACCATCTGCCTAGAGCAGCTCGCAAGCTCCAGCAGCACAACTCCACACGGCAAGGTGCCAGACGAGCACACATGCCCAAACCTACTACCTAAACTACTGCTGTACAACGAGGCCGACACCCTAGACCAACTCCACGCCGGCCAGCGCAAGCGCCGGCGGCGGGAGCGGCCGGATCTGGCCGGAAAGAGAGTTGACTTTGAAGGAGAGGGAGAGGAGAAAAGAGGAGCGCCGGGAGTGGAAAACTGGGGCTGTTCTTCTGTGACTTTGTTTCCGTGTTGCGTGTGATTGTGAGTACGGATGATGCGTCGATACAACTTGGCTTACATGTGGCTGTGTACTGGCGTGCAAGGGAAGTTTCATTACATCGGCAGTGTAAAATGCCGTGATGTTGTCCAGCCTTGTTCGGACGGATGCAACTTGGAATCCAACCGATAACGCACCCAGCGGCGTCACGCAGGTTTGTAAGATTTGCTGAGAAGATAACATGGGTCCATGGGAATCAGGTCACATGCAGGCCCTTTAAGTGCAGCCTCTTTTTTTTTTTATCATCATACGATTTCTTATTTGATCCTCAGTGTAGCCATTCTTGCTCCTTCTAATATAGGATGCGTTCGGTTCACGCAGTCGACCCCTTTTGTATACGAGAGAAAAGAAGCTTCATGTACTGCACACTCGGGCCTTTTTTATATAAAGAAATTTGATAAGATTTTTGTAGGATACGGATTATCGAATTTTTATTCCTACATTTATCGTTTGATTTGTACGATTGAATTTTATAGGAAATAATCTCATAAGAATCTTGTAGTGTAAACTTTATAGGAAAATAACATGAGATCCAACCTCATGAAAAAATCGTTCACCACAATCAAAGAGAATTGCTCTTCTCATATAATTTAGTTAGACATGTCATTCTAATCCTATAGATTTCTTATTTTTACAAAATTTTCTATCATGTGGATACAAGTACTCTCGGAAGCCCAGATTGCTGGTAGTAGTCAAGCACGTCCAATACGTCCGACTGACCGCGTGCTAAACTCGCGTAGCCGGATGGGCGGATGACCAACGTCTTGGTTTATGGCGCCACCCTCTTTAATCTGAATTCTAATTGGTTGGATATCCCGCATAAGGAATTGAAGGATGACCATATTCCGTAGCCTCTTTGGTTGCCTGATTTGGATTTTTCTGTTTAATTTTGTGTTTATCTAGCTGCATTGCATCACCATGTACCGTATGCGCTGCCTCTTACTTTTACCTCTAGTCTATCGAACTCACCCATAACTCATGGCGAAATTTGATAATTTTTTGTAGGATACAGATTATCGAATTTTTATTCCTACATTTATCGTTTGATTTGTACGATTGAATTTTATAGGAAATAATCTCATAAGAATCTTGTAGTGTAAACTTTATAGGAAAATAACATGAGATCCAACCTCATGAAAAATCGTTCACCACAATCAAAGAGAATTGCTCTTCTCATATAATTTAGTTAGACATGTCATTCTAATCCTATAGATTTCTTATTTTTACAAATTTTTCTATCATGTGGATACAAGTACTCTCGGAAGCCCAGATTGCTGGTAGTAGTCAAGCACGTCCAATACGTCCGACTGACCGCGTGCTAAACTCGCGTAGCCGGATGGGCGGATGACCAACGTCTTGGTTTATGGCGCCACCCTCTTTAACCTGAATTCTAATTGGTTGGATATCCCGCATAAGGAATTGAAGGATGACCATATTCCGTAGCCTCTTTGGTTGCCTGATTTGGATTTTTCTGTTTAATTTTGTGTTTATCTAGCTGCATTGCATCACCATGTACCGTATGCGCTGCCTCTTACTTTTACCTCTAGTCTATCGAACTCACCCATAACTCATGGCTTCAGCCTTCATGCGTGCCAACATTTTATTTTGCCAACTGCTACTCCCTCCGTTTATAAATATAAGATGATTTAGATTTTGTACATATTCTCATGTATACAAATTTATTTATACACATTTTATTATGTATGTTAACTCATTTTAGTATGAATAAACATTTTATTTTAAAAACAGAGGAAGTTTTTTATATAGGGAAAAGAAACGGAGGGAGTAGTAGGCAATGGCGGGATACGGCAGGCCCAAATGTTCGGCCCCGTTAACACACTGAAGAGTCGAGGCCGCGGGCCGTCAAGCAGCCTATACTATGAACGGGCTTTCTCTCTAAAGTAAGAACGGGCCTGTCTTAACCCCAGCTAGACGAGCCCTAAATTCTTAGCGACCTCGAGGCGAACGGAACCACAATCGAACATGACTCGAGAGGATATGATGCCGGCGGAGGTGAACGCGTGGTTGGCGGAGCAGGAGGAGATGCGGTTGGTGGGGCTGCGGGTGATGGCGGAGGAGCGGGAGGCAGAGAGGCGGGCGGAGGCCGAGGAGAGGCTGGCGGCCAGGCGGGCGGAGGCGGCTGCGGATCCCACGGAGTTCAAGAGAACGGTCATCGCCATCGGTGTCATGTTCTCGCTCGGCACCGCTCTGATGCTCGCCAGCTTTCTCTACCCCGGCATATCATGGCGGATGCGGATCCAGTGCTGGGAGACTGCGGCGGTGTGCTTCTTTGGCGTCGGCTACTTCATCTGGAGGCACCCGGTGGTCTGGTTCCCAGTGATGCGCCGGTGGTACGACCGCCGCCGGAATCAGAAGCCCAACAGGGAGCCTTACGCTGATTAGTCAGTCATGACAAGGAATCTGTGATCCGACCTAGCGTGTTCTATGTTCTTAGATGGCTGCTACTTGATAAAGGAGATCAACTGTGCTGGGCCGGAGATCGCTTTGTGTCCTTTGTCAAATTAGGTTCCCGAATCTCTTTCTGCCCTATGTGAAATTAGCTTAGCTCTCGTTTGGAAGAGCAGTATTTCGTCCAAAACACGTGTAAGTTATAGGCTGATAAAAATTATCGTCCTATATATTAACCAAAATTCTGTTTGGAATCCGGTTTTGGTCCGGTCGACGGATTAATGATTACACTTTGAAACAAAAAAAACCACTTCCATCAGTCGGATTTCGAGAAAATTGCACACAATACCATGTTTTGTTTTCAAAGTTGAACATAAACACATAAATCGAACAGCTAGCCCTAGATTTTTGTCTAATACAAGTTACAGCTAACTCAAACATTTGATTTACGAGGTTAATAGGTATTTGACATGTGGGCCCATGATCACTCTACCATATTTCTATATTGTATACATTAATTATATCACCGTACCATATGTGATGCTCTATATTATATACTCCCTCCGTTTCACAATATAAGATGTTCTACCTACCTCACATGTTGGCTAGGTGCATACCCAAATAAGTGTACATACATATTAAAACATGTCCACATATATCTAGATACATGTGAATGTGGACAAAATCTAAAACATCTTATATTTAGGAACGGAGAGAGTACATGGTATTATGTTAATGCTGGAATATTGTGTATTGTCCTTAGAGTATAATTGCCATAGTATAGTCCACTGTTATGTAATGCAATATTTTTTTCTGAAATTGTCGTATAATTAAAGTATCTAGTAGTACATTGGTCATCGAACCCATATGTCAGATACTTGTTAAGTCACTAAATCAACGTTTTAAGCTACTTATAATTTATTAGAAAAAAACCTGGGGCTAGCTGCAAAAGGTGTTGTGCAACTTTGGCACCAAAGTATGGTGTTGTGTACATTTTCTCTCGGATTTCTAATACATTATGTAATGGTGGAAGCAGACGGCGCCCGATCCCTGAATCCACTCTTCCGTGCCGGTCATTGACCACAGTTGGCGAGGATGGAGATAGCCGAGCGCTCGTCTTCTTTGGTCACTACGTCTGAGCGGAATGACTCTCTCCAACCCGCTGCCAGCCACCGCTTGCATAGAAAGAAGACTTTGAAGGTTACATGCGGCCAGATACTACACCCAAGGAAAGTCTGACGCCTCCTTCGAGCATGATTCGAGCTATGTGAGGTTGATGAGATGCTGCTACCGAGCGTGAGAAGAAGAGGTGATGGCCGAGGAAAGTCTGACGCCTCCAACGAGCACGATCTGAGGTATGCGAGGTTGATTGGATGCCCGCTACAAACAGTGAAAAAAGAGGTGACACCGACCAACTATTTTGGGGCGACATGGCCGGAGTGTTCCGCTGCTACGAAGGAGCCAACTCTTCCCCACACAGTGACATGGATCTCATTCGCAACAAGAACCTGTGGTCGATGACGACATGAAAGGATCAATAACCTAAGAGTATTCTTTTGGTACCAGTCTATTGACGGTGTATCCTCTTGCTACTGGCGCTAGCCATTGTGCCATGTGTTTTGAACAAAACACTAGATCCGTGTTGATGAAAAAAGATCTAAATTTACATTATACTCTCAATGTAAGAATATAATCGTATACTTATTAACGTTCTCAGATTTTCACATATGAATAAGAGAGAAATTTAAGGAGTAGAAGTCAAGCCCTCTTCAACAAGGTAAAAAAGTTGATTCAAGAGTGGCTTGTGCCGCACCATGTTATCTCGAGACAACAATAAGTAAAGGCACTGATTTCTTAAATTTCATAGTACTTTTATTTGATAATATTTCTGAGAGCTAAATCCCAAGTAAAATATTTTGGACCAAATTTTTTGTACTATCTCGGAAAAAATCTACTACTAATTTATGTTTGAGTAAAATTCACCGTTGGTACCTGAACTTGTGGCGCGAGAGCACATTGGTCATCGTACTTAGAGAATACGCGTTTACGGTCACTAAAGACGATGAGGAGGCCCAACTACGGTCACTCGTGCCGGGAGCTAGCGGTATTTGCTGACATGGAACACACAGGACCCATTAGCTCTGTTTTCGTTGACGGTCTCGGCTGTGTTTTTTTGTAAAAACTAGCAGAGTGGCCCTCGCAAATGCGAGGGCATCATTTGTACTTGGTTGAAAGTGTTTGATAAATAAGAATATGATTTCTGATATCATATTATTTTCAACCATATTACAATTAACAAAAATGTTCAAGAACTATCGCAAATGTTTTGGTAAGCAAGATATACTATGTGAGTAACCTTTTTGGCAATCTGAGTTTTATGGTCAAATAACTATAATGCCATATGTTGAAACACCCTTGTAAGTTATACTGGATATTATAAATTGAAGTATAAGTTTGGCATGATGTTAGATCAGTACGGTAGGTTAGTTATCTTCGATAAAAATCATTGAATTAAGATAAAACGGTTTATCCTCCTTAATAGTTAAGTCACATTACATATTGAGAATTATCTTGGTTTGATGTTTCTTCCTTCATTTACTCACTCCATGTCATAGTGTGTTACACTTTACAAACATGAATATTGTGAAACTTTGGCTATAATTTTTTTATATGAATATGCTGATACGGATATATTATCTCGTTCTAGATATATTCGTTAACATGTTTATACATCAGTAGTCAAAGTTAGAGAAGTATGAGTCTAAATCCTAACTTATTTTGATCCAATGGTTCCACACACCCGAACACATGTATTTTCTGTGTTTAGCAAGATATCATAGTTCAAGATTATTAATCAGTTGTAAATTTGGTTGTGTAATTTAAATAACATGTGCTTTTACATTGATTTTGTTACGTTAGAGAAAGACATATACCATAGTCTAAATATGTCTACTATACAAACCAATCAATATATTGAAAAACAATTCATAATATGTAAGTGTACGCTTTTTTTGGTCCTCGGACAAAGAATAGTATTGGCACACCTATCCGGATACTAAATATGAAACATATCAAGCTGAAATCTGTGTGAGTTAACCCTGTGCAAATCATTACGTCAAAATGTCATCCCCGTCGATATTATGTCGACTGATGTTGCATCTTCATCACGTTTGAAGGTTTGACGCTTTGTGTCTCACTATGTTGGAATATCCATTTAGCGGAAGGACATTCACTTCCTCGTGAGAAGTGGTTACTCAGCCCTATGTTTATCTTTAAATCCGTAGTTTCCTTAGTGTGAGTGATAGTGTTTAATTTTTATAGCGAGATTAATGTTGTAATTTCATGAACATCAATTTTCACAACTCAAACGACGTCTTTTGAGAGTGTTGGTCTCATGGAGGTCAAATAAAATTGGCATTTATGTGTACTAAATAATAGGATAAGCGTACGTAGTGCGACTAATGTCGTGACTTCATTAATTTTAAAATTCCATGACTCCAAACTTCTGCATACGTTTTGTGAGTACTTTGGTCAAGTATGATGGTTGTCGAATAAAATTTTCATTTATGCTACGTACTCCCTCCTTTCACAACAACATATGTTCTAAATTAAGTCAAAGTCAAACTTTATAAATTTTGGACCAAATAGAAAATATCAACATCTAATATATAAAATCCTTATTATTAAAATCACCGATCACCATAGAACGTAATTTCATATTATACAAACTAATTTAGGAATATACATATATACTGCTAAATATTTGGTCAGTTTTTACATAATTGACTTTGACTAAACACAGAATGAAGGTATTTCTACCGACTGGTTTAGTTTTTTTTCTAAGCCGTCCATATTCTAACAGCTTCTACCCTTGGCCGCCATGTTTATATAAGTTTTTTTTCCTTTCGATCCATTTCTTTTTATTCACAAAAAATGTGCTTCTAGCTATCACAGTCGCATGTAATTTCATACAATCTACCGACATACATGTTATAATTTTTTTGGCGGCTATCGTTCCAACCAAGGTAGCTAATTCCGGCAGGTTTTAAACGGACAATATGTTGTTATGTGATTACAAATATTTCATTTAATTCTAAAAACATACTATTTAGATATAACCAATAAAAGTAATTTAAATAATCAATAGTTATACCTTACATGCTTACCTGGTTGACCGGCTCATGTTTTACACCGTCGCGGTTACGTCCCGTTGAATCGAATTGGATCATATATATGCTTGCTATGCAATTCTACATTTTTTGCCTTTGCTCAGTTCATGAAATTCCGTTTGGATAAGTTGATTTGTACGCCGCTAACGGCCGGCCGTTGAATCTTATAAGCCACTCGATCTAATAAACCCTACAGTAGGCATCATCAAAGAGAAATTAGCCTACGTGAGGCACCAGCATGTTGTATTGGACTTGGACTCTATAAACATCTTATGGTTGTACGTATATCTCAGGATCTCTTATTAAATCACATCCCGTGGCTGTAAAAAAAACTGGTACGTGTCTGTTGAGTCTAGAATCCTAGTCTGGCGTACATGTTTTTTTTTTTTTGCTGGTATCGTTCCAACCAACATAGCTAGTCTGGCTGGTTTTTAAACAGACAACGTGTTATCGTGTCAAACGTTTTACGTGACTACTAATATTGTATTAAATCCTAACCACATATTTTAGATCTAACTATTAAAATTAATCTAGGTGATGTGGCTTAACGTGGTGGCTCGAAAAACTAACTCATTTTGCTTTTAGTATATAACTAGTTGATTTGCACGTGCAACGCACGTCTCTTAATTTATTTTATTATAAAAGACGGCTTTGAATCTATATTTATTCATTGAGTTTTATTCCAAGCCGGTTAAATACCTTTTATGGTACAAAATTGAAATTGGACCAAAAGCAAATTTTTTTTTTTATATGGTACCAGATGTGAGCGATCATGGATTCTTTTCTTTTACCATAATTGATCAGATTTAGCGATGATATGTTTAGAAACAATGGCCATGATTGAAATAATATTTTCAATATTGCATATTGTTATTTATATTTATAGACATGTCTTTGGAATCATATTTTGTTTGGTAATGAAACAATTGTGTTTTCAAATTAATAAGCCATGTTCACCACCAATTCATATTTCAGAGAAGTCACTGCTCAATACACCATCAGATAATACAGACATTATGATAAATATCGATAAGGAGGGTAGCCGCGGCAAAAAGGCCTGATTTTTTCTTACAAGGTTCTGCGCTATCTTCACATGACCTTCATATGGATCAATGAAAAGCCAACAATTGTTGGGTCCATCAAAAAATAAAAAATAAGAGTAACCGTTATTAACCAAGAAAACTTGTCATATTTAGTATAAGAGCGTAGCACACCCCCTCGATCACCATGTAGAACCCCATCTCAGCAGGATTCAGCCGAGGCAGTAGCATCTGCTCTGGGTGTAGGTACAGTGGTCGGGACAATGTCAGAAACATTTTAAGGCACCCAAGCATTGCAACATTAAAGACAAAAGAGAGGAAAGAAGCATACTTGCAACTGCCAATGTTTAAAAAAATAAGAATTGTGAAATATGTATGAGTTCCTTCGTATTCAAGCAGCCTTGAGGCCTCTATACCCTGATTAAACAACTTTTAGATCCAAGGCTCTAATGTAATCCCAAAACCTATAAAAAAGATTACTCAATTGACTCGACAGTATGTGCAGGACAGGTAGTTAGTTCTGCATGGGTAGTATTCAGGGTCAATATTTGAATTCATTACCATAATTTGTTAGTTGGCTTTGCCAAGAAACTGCACTTGAGGTGTTGTAGAAACAGGAATTCTTGCATTGAAGAAGTGAGTGAAACTGTCTCCCATTGAAGATGACATTACCTTTGCCTAGGAGCCGGTACAACTTGCCTAGATTGGCATCTGTTCTTCTGTTGGCTAGGGTATGCTGTATGCATGCGTATCTTTGCTCCATCAGTTTATAAAGCGTAGCCAGCTCAGTTAGTTTTAAGCCAGGAAGACAAAGTTAATCATATGACCTTCAGCCTCAATTTATTTCACACTAACTTTTGCTAGTACCTAGGTTGTCATGTTATTTTTTACACACACAGAATCACATGAAAATAAAATTTGGCTGACGTAATCTACATATTATTCTTAGTTTTCCTATCAATCTCAAGGTCAAGGGTCAAGACACTGAAACAGAGAAGTTCGTCAAGTCCTTCCATACAATTCAGGATACAGATTCCGTTGTCTCCTCCTTCGGCAGTAGAGAGGCTACTGCCGCGGCTGATTTCAGGATACAGATTGCGTTCCTGGTTGGTGGGGTGCTCCCAGCGGTAGAGAGCCAGCCGTGGACGGGTTAGATGGGTAGGGGATGTACATGGCGACGGTAGGTTCCCAGGGAGCGCGCCGCTGCCGTCGCGTGCTCCGTCGCGTCGGCCTCCTCCGTCGCTCAGCTGGGCGGCGCACCTGGACGCGGCCGAGAAGCTCCGCCGTGAGCTCCTACCATGCCCAGGAGGAGGGTCATGGCCATGACCGAGAAGCTCTGCCGAGAGCTTGCACAGCCAGTCGTACAGGGTGCCGGAGCCGTTCCGCGGCGAGGTGTTGGTGATGGTCGGGTGCGATTACAGCGGCTAGGACATCGCGCTCGACCTCTGCCCCGTCGCCCGTGAGGTGCATCTCTCCGCCAGCTCAGCCACCACGCGGTCCATGTCCAGGCTACTGGCCAATCACGCCAATCTGCACCTCCACCCGCAGATTGAAAGCCGCGTGGTGTTCCTCGACACGGGCGGGGCGGTCATGGTCGACGCCGACAACGACCGCGTGCTGGGCCCGCTGTTCGAGCACGTCTTCCGGCCCTCCCAGGCGCCGGCAGGATGCGCGGATGTTTTTCTTTTTTCGCTCTACGGATCAAATAACGGTTGGACCAGTACGGTGCCAATTTGGTCGTATTATGTGATTTGGTGGGAGGGCAAAACGGTCCAAACTGGACAATGTTGAGTTGTCAAACATTGCAGCGATCTGGAGCGTCGATCCGATATTTGAACGGTCCAGATTTAAAATATCTATAGACAACAAGTTTGCTCTTTTAATAATACTAGTTGACGTACACGTGCAACGCACGTATCATAATTTGATATAATAAAAACAAATATTTTGAATCCTATATTTTTTTCATTGAGCTTTTTTACCAGTGAAGTAAAATAGGTTTCATCGTACAACCATGTAAGAGTATGCGCAACACACCGTTCACGCACACGTCACTAAGAATTTTCCTATGAGACAAAATATCTCTCCTGAAGTATATTCAAACCGTAAATTCAATTATAAAATATATTAATGTTATTTTACAGGATCCTTCAAAATCATCAAAAAAAAAGTATTTAAAAATATTGTGGCGCGCCTTAGAGGTTCTGGTCGTCTAGCCATACAAAAGATATCGTCAACGCTCACTCACTACTCCCAACTCTGAAGCTTCATCCTCATGAACTTGGCAAATGCAAATTATCTGCAGTGTTTGGAGAGAAGTCAGTAGAGCTTAACCGAACTTGGTACAGAAAAATCGATCATATTATGGATCACTCCACCATGTAAGATTACAAACCTCTAGGATTGAACATCAGCCCTTTAGAAAAGGAGCACCAGCCTGGTGCTTTTCTTAGTTTATTTCCACTGAATTTTCAGTTGCACTTTGTCACAGTTTGTTGCTGCAGTTAAAACTTTTACATGATTAATGTGTAAAACAAATTATAGTGATTTCAATATGAAGAAGAAAAAACTCATGTCATCTCCACCTGCCAACTTCTAGATCGACTGCTGATGTGGGTCTTCTAACTTGACAGTCCATGCATGCCCAGATACCGTCTTTAGATTTGAAGAACTTTAATCTTTTACCTGGCAAAGTTAAATAGTAAGAACTGAGGTAAATATTCCTCCCCATTGACGCAATCCAATGCAACAAGGGACATACCATACCTAAAGACAACAATCCTATCTGAGTTCTTGAAGTTTCACATCGAATCCAATGTGAGGTTGGTAGGCTCAGAAGTCAGCACCAAAGAAGTTGCATAGAAGATTTGTTTCCTATATAGGCATAACGAACTACATACATAGAGTAGCAGCTGCAACTGATTTGTACAGAAGATTAAAAACGGATTATGCCCCGTGGGCAGCGCTTTCCAATTGATTACTGAAGGGAATAAACCAGTCTTCAATTTTGAGATACAATAGCACAGTTCAGATAGAGGGGCACACGTAGTAGCGCTAAGCAAAGGGGCCAAGCAGCTCGAGTCTCCTTGTCGAACGACCCACATGAACCGGTGGCCATAGTTCTCCCTGCGCTGAACACTATTTCTGAGCTCCTCCTCTCGGTGAACACATCATCCGAGTGAGCCTCCAAAGCAGAGATCTACATGAGGCTCTCGTAGCGGCACCGGGAAGGCTTGTGCCGCGTGGTGCGACGGCGATGTGGCAACAAGGCCGTGGGCTGCGGGGTGGGATTGATTGGTGCAGTGCGATCTTGAACGCTTCTCGATTGGCGCAAGGTCGAGTCGACCATGTTGCGCGACAGGATGAGCGCCGGAGCCGGGGGAGGGCTGGAAGGGATGAGCAAGAGGAGGAGGGAGAGTTGTGGGGATTGGGGAAGACGACGCCGAGGATGGCGGGATGCTAAAGATATCCCGGGCACACACATCGGTCTAATTCAGCTAGCACAAATTCAGTCCAAACATCGGCTAGCACAAATTCATCTAGCCATGGCACATGGACACACACATGGTTCAGCACGGAGCGCACACACATGAGAGCTAGCAGATAATCTCCATACCACGCAGGGCAAGCTCGGGCACGCGAGGTTGCGGGCGCAGGCGGAAGGATTGCCGCCGCCAGACGCAGTCAAAGGCCGCTCACCCCACCTCCCGTGTGTGACCGCCGACCACGACGCCTTTATCCCCGACCTCCTCCACATCTTGCCCGCCGCGCCGCTGCCCTTCGCCAGACGGCGCTCCAACCGATCTACAAGCTCTCCTTATTCCTCGCTGCCAGACCGCCGTCATCCTGCTCCTTGCCGTCATCCACCTCGACGCCGGCGCTCCGGTTCACCCCGCGCGTCCGAGCACAAAATCAAGATCGTGGCCGGGGTACGTGTGGGAGTCGGCGAAGAACGCCGCTTCGCCGGGCTCGGGCAGCCTCGTTGCTGCTTGTGTGCGTCGCCGACGGCCGGGACGCTCGCCTTCCGGTTGGAGGTGCTGGGGCGGCCTCGTTGCTGCTCGTCAGCGTCGCCACGGCCAGGACGACGGCGGCCTCGCGTAGAGCCTGGGCGGCTTGCCCGCCGCGCCGCTGCCCTTCGCCAGACGGCGCTCCAACCGATCTACAAGCTCTCCTTATTCCTCGCTGCCAGACCGCCGTCATCCTGCTCCTTGCCGTCATCCACCTCGACGCCGGCGCTCCGGTTCACCCCGCGCGTCCAAGCACAAAATCAAGATCGTGGCCGGGGTACGTGTGGGAGTCGGCGAAGAACGCCGCTTCGCCGGGCTCGGGCAGCCTCGTTGCTGCTTGTGTGCGTCGCCGACGGCCGGGACGCTCGCCTTCCGGTTGGAGGTGCTGGGGCGGCCTCGTTGCTGCTCATCAGCGTCGCCACGGCCAGGACGACGGCGGCCTCGCGTAGAGCCTGGGCGGCGCGAGCTGGGAGACCTCGGGGGCGGCGCCGGCAGGCCGCCTGCCTGAGCCGATGGAGATGGAGGCGGGCCGGGGCGCCAAGACGACGGCGGTGGTCAGCGCGGGTGCGGCTCCTCGGCCAGGACGACGGCGGCCTCGCGTGGACCTAGGCGGCGCCAGCGATGGAGACGGGCCAGGGCGCCAGGACGACGGCGGGCTCACGTGGAGCCGTAGGTGGTCAGCGCGGGTGCGGCTCCTCGGCCAGGACGACGGCGGCGGCCTCGCGTAGATCCGGGGCGGCGCGAGCTTGGAGGAGCTGGGAGACCTCGGGGGCGGCGCGGTGTGCTCTGCCGGGGCGCGCGCGTGCGTGCTACGGGAGACGGGCGCGTGGCAATTTGTGGAAAGAAACAAAACGGTGGCAATTTGGTCGTATTATGTGATTTGGTGGGAGGGCAAACAGTCCAAACTGGACAATGTTGAGTTGTCAAACATTGGGACGATATGTGCTGTTTGATCGGATATTGAACGGTCCAGATTTAAAGTATCCCAACAAGTTTGCTCTTTTAATAGTAGTATAGATAGATAGATAGATGCCCCTAACTACAAACATCAGTAGGGATAGACAGATTTCATCCCCAACCTCCAGCTTGCACGCACGGGAGGCCAGCGCCGCTCTGCTTCCCGCCAACCAGGAAGACTGGAAGAGGATAGGGGCCACGAAACGCTCGTCGGAGGTCAGCCAGAGCACCAGGGGAGGCTGGGGCCTCGGTGACCATATGAGCATGAGGCGGCGCGAGGCCCGCAGCGGTCCGCTCCATCCGTGCCAGGAAGCTCCACCTGGACACCGCTCACCTCCTATGCGCCGTCCGCCGCCCGGCCCCAGCGCGGCCGCGTTGCCACTGCCCCACCTCCTATGCGCCGTCCGCCCAGTCCCAGCGCGGCCACGACGCCCACCTCCTATACGCCCGGCCCCAGCGCAGCCGCGACGCCCATCTCCTATGCGACGTCCGCCGCCCGGCCCCCAGCTCACCCCGTCATGCACGTCGTTGGCAAGCAGCGCGCCCAACGCCTCCCCGTCGGCCTTCCTGGCAGCTCCCCACCACGACCACCCTACCTCCTCCGCGCGCGTGTCCGCTCTCGCTACAGATGACTGTGTGCTTCTCTCCAGAGATGCGGGGTGGAGAGACGCTCCAGAGCCCCGCTGGAAGCCGCGGCAGCATGCGTGGCCCTGGCTGCGTACGCCTCGTCAGTCGTCATGGCCCTTGGCGGTGAGGAGCAAGTTGTCCGGCAAGGTCAGCGCCATCTCCGTCGAGCCCCTGTCGGCGTCCACCAGAAGCTCGACGAGGAGGTGCACCATGCCCGAGGTCGACAAGGTGAGCCACGGCGAGCTGAGTGTGGGCGACGAGGTACATGTGGTTGCGTCGCGCATGTCGATGCCCACGTTGGCGTCTTGGTTTCGGCACCGCGCCGACTCCGGCGTCCACGATGGCTCTGGCACCCGCCGTCGCGTCTAGTTGGCATTGGCTGTGCTACGGCTTGCTCTCCGGCGAGGCGGCCGTGCAGCACACGGCGACATCTACGACGATGATTACTCGTCGACGCAACCAGAGCTGAGACCGGTCAACGGAAAAAAGAAGTGTCCTGACTAGCGGGTCCCATGCGTTCCATGTCAGCAAATACCGCTAGCTCCTGGCATGAGTGACCGTAGTTGGGCCTCCTCGTCGTCTTTAGTGACCGTAAACGCGTATTCTCTAAGTACGATGACCAATGTGCTCTCGCGCCACAAGTTCAGGTACCAACGGTGAATTTTACTCTTTATGTTTTCCTTCTTAATAGGTCTGGGTGTGAGGAGATGGCCAACATGGGATAACAGCCCGCTAGCCTGTCAGTCCATTATAGCCGAAGACGGTATCCAATTAGTCAACTACGAACCCTCAAATCCTCTGTTAAGGCCCAAAATGGCCTAGTAGCCGAGTAGGATGCTCTCTGCACTGCTGTCCAGATAAGGCTTCTGCCTATACCGCCGTACTGGATTCCCAGCTTCTTCCAATCTTCCGTTCCTCTATCCTCTTCGACTCTGTTCAGTTCAGTTCGACTCCATCGGCGGTGTGCCTCCGCACCGAGCCAATGGCGGCTCCGGCGACGCTGTCCCTCCGCCCTTGCGCGACCCTCGCGCCGCCAAGGTCCGCGCTCCCCGCGCCCGATTCGCGTCCTGTAGTCGCCCCGCCCCTCGCTCTCCATCTCCTGCCCGCCGAGGCGCCTGAAGGGCCTCCGCCGCGCGCTCGCCGTCGAATCCGGCCAGCAAGCCTCCGCAGAGTCTTCCGTGAAAGTAAGCACTAGCGTAGGCGTAGCACGCCGCGCGCTTCCCTTGTTCCACATTTCCAACCCCGGAAAGAGATTTCCTGCTCGATTTTGAGACGGTCGGTGGTGGTGTTTTGGGTGCGCAGCAGGAGGAGAAGCCCCGGACGTACTACTTCCTGGTGGCGAACGCAAAGTTCATGCTGGACGACGAGGAGCACTTCCAGGAGCAGCTCCAGGAGAAGCTGAGGCTCTACGAGGAGCGCAGCAAGGAGCAGGACTTCTGGCTCGTGATCGAGCCCAAGTTTCTGGACAGGTTCCCCAATGTAACCAAGCGGCTCAAGCGCCCGGCCGTCGCGCTCGTATCCACCGATCGCAACTGGATTAGGTAAGTCACCAAGTTAAGGTGTATCTTCATTCTTCAGGCATCGTTGCACGCTCAAAGCGCAATGCCAATTAGCTGAGTTCGAGATGGATATTAAAACGCCAATGCATAGTTTTCTGGTAATACTTGCGAATTGGTACTTCCTCGTTCACTTTTATAAGGCACACTTGTTATACATTCCATTTTGACCACATACATACTAAAATGAGTGAATCTATGTACAAAATAAGTCTAGATTCAATCATTTTGGTATGTATGTAAGGATAGATAGTGTGCCTTATAAAAGTGAACGGAGGAGTAATAGAAATTAGTAAGTGGTTACTTTATGATAGTTGCCTGCGGTGCCCAAATGCCCATACGTCATTGGCATCATGGCATGCAGTAGTGCAATCTGGTATATTTCCTGTTGGAAATGTCAAAACACAGTGCATCAGTAATGGCTTGTGTAGTTGTGTCTGCAATTCGCATCCATTTCCCTGCTCGACTGCTAGCCGTAACGTCTTGTTGAACTGCCAGCAAAAGCAGGCACTTCAAATGTGTCTGTATGTTGATGAGCTCTCTACATACTTCAATTTGCTTCAGATGATTCTGACTCCACGAATTTGATGTTGGTGATAGAAAGATATATGGCGAAAAAAGAGGCATACTTTGGTTTAGATTCATGCATGCCCTACCAGTAAAGTTCACATTCAAGATTGGGGCCTGTCTATACTGCCACTTGTGAAGTTTGAGCACGTAATGTTTATTTGAGGAAGAAAAAAGAACCTGGTTGTTGTGTTTGTGTCGAATATTATGTACGAGTTGGGTTACGTTTGGACTTGGAGTTGTATTAGGCGTGGATAGGATACGAGTAGTGTCGAGTCGAACTCTTGTAGCCTGGGCCTCGCATATAATGAGGGGAGCACCACACGTGTAACCCATGACGACTTGATAGCAACAGGCACGCGGGGAGCCGGCGGCTTGTGCCGGCGCCTAGGGCGGCCAGGGTTGCGGTATCAATGGGGAGGAGCGCCCGTAGTCATGTCCCGCAGATGTAGTCGAGTTCGCCGAACTGCGTTAACAAATCTCGGTGTCGTCATCGTGCTCATCGTGCTGTGATTGCTTCGTGTTCTCGGTAGATCAATTACGCGGCTATGACGGTAACAATTGGTATCAGATCGAGGTTGAAGGCTGCAGCTTGTTGATCTAGAGGTGAAGCTACGACAAGGTTGGATCGTGTTTCGCGGAGCGTCGTCGGAAATAGTGACGGTGAGCAGCGATTTGTAGATTCGAGGGGAGCAGCAGTGTTTGTAACAGACGAACGGAAAAGCAATCGGAAGCACAGGAAGCTGGACGGATCGATCGTAGCAAGGATTGCTCGGCGAGATCGGTCGCACGTCGATAGACGAGATCGGATCGATCCGATCATCGAGTACGACTGCAGATCGGGCGAAGCAGTGCGCACATACGTGGTACATGCGGTTCGCTCGTGGTGGAGCAGCGCGAGCTGGAGACGCAGTCCAGGCAGGCGCGTAGGCCAACGGGCCGGAAGCACGCGCAAGGCCAGGTCGCATGGGCAGCCAAGGCGTAGAAAATGCATGGATCGATCGGAAATCAGCATCTTGAGGTTTGTTACGTGAAAAAAAAATGGTCCTCATGAGAAGCTAGGTACGTGTGGAAAAAAGGCAATTACACCATTGTTATAGGCAGTTGTGTGGCCTAAATTCGGGTCAGTTTTTTGTCAGGTTGTTTGAGGCGCACACGGAAGAAGTCTATTATGTCCAAATAATTCGGTTGAAGGCGTTAGGACGTATGAGAAATTATGCGTTGAGGCGACGATGTGCATATAAGACTGGTAGCAGTCTGGAGTACGTCGTGGAGAATCATGTACCAAAAGACGTCGATCAATGCACGTTGGTGTTGGGATGATAGGATGCGAGGTGGAGCATGATTGCAGTCGGATACATTCGGCTGGGTTGGACTGGACAGTCTGACGAGACAGAAAAGGGTGAAGATCGGCGACGACGACGTACGAGCGTGAGGGCTGATGGTGTCCGAATTCTGTGGCGTGGCAACACGTGGCGCATGCCTGAGGGATGCGTGCTTCGACATGCGATGACGCGGGGTTGATTCAAGATGGTGCACATATGAGATCTTGAGGTCGACGGGGCGTGGGGTGGACTGATTATCTACCATGGAGTCATGTTGAAGGTGGAGCTGGAGTCTCGGATGGAAGATTCCACTCGGCTGATGGAGGGTTACGGAGTAAGTGCACGCAGAGTCGAAGCCTAGTCAGCGGGAAGGCGAGAGGCACGTGGTCTGGACTGGATGTCGTGGTGGGATCACGGCAGATGCCATGGGTATGGCTTAGTTGGGGCCGAATGGTCGTTGGGGGAATCCGGGGAGGGTTTATGCACTCAAGACGTGCACAAGCAAGAACATGCAAGAAACCACAAGAACATGAACAAGAAACCAAGAAACCAAGAACACAAAAGACACCACGATGTACCCAGGTTCGGGGCCTTCGTGAGGAAGTAAAACCCCTACTCCTGCCTTGCCTCTCTCAATATATCAGTGTCGTTCTCAGGTACAAGGTGCTCCTCGAGCTGTATGATGCTACCAAAGTGAGAGCTCGAGATAGAAGATGAAACTATGAAGGGGGAAATGAGCTAGGGTTTTTGCCGTCCTCCTCCCTGGAGGTAGAGATGCTGCATATATACATAGGCCGAAGTACAGTTTTACCCCTGCCTCCAACTAACAATGGCATGGCCAAAAGGTAGAAGACAAGCCTCTGCCTCCTGCCAGCTCAACGGCCGGACTGTCAGGCCGGACAGGCCTAGCTTTCCTCTTCCGGTCATACTTCAGTAGCCTGCCGAGGTCTAGCCTGTAGACCTTTCCCGAAATAGCCAAGTCAGCTCCTAGGCCCCCGAGCTTCCGGGAAACCCGTGGACGGACCTCGCTGTCCTCTGAAGCTTCGGGCTACGAGCTCTGCGGCGCCCGTGACCCTCTGACATGCCTCGATCCTTGCTTGCCAACCTCGGATAACACTCCTGATCCTATACCTCGGTAGAGAATACCTTATTCCTGTGGTAGCTAGCTGACTGCCCCGAGGTTGATACCTCGGAGGATATACCTCGGAGAATATACCTCAGACGTACACCTTACGTCGGATGACGCCTCCTGCGTCCTTGCTCAATCGTTACCTCGGACAGCTTACTGCCTTAACCTTACATGTCTTTACTCATCTTTACCCTACCCGGGGGTAACCCCCCGACAGTAGTCCCCGAAGCTGATGTGGTCTTGCAGCCTCGGATGAAAGGCCGCATCAGGTTCAACCCGAAACCACATGCGCTACAATGTTTTGCAGGTCACCGAACCAATACCCCGGAAAATCCATCGGTCTGTTCCCGGGCCATACTGCTTTTCCGAAGTATCCGCCGAGATCTCGGACGTCAACCCCTCGATTCCTGCATCCTTACTGACTTCGGTCAGAGAACACTGTTCACGTGTCCCATCCGTCACTTCCTGGTCCACGACAGTCAAAGCACTCGAGTGCTTTCCACCACGCGGCCCACGTCAGCGGAGATTCCCCGCTTGCGCCGCTTCGCGCTCCAGTAACCGCACCGCCCGACGGTTTGCCTCCTGCAACCGATCCTGTGGCCTGCTCGCCCACCGCTATCTTCGTGCCACGTGTGCCATTGTGCACAAACGATCCCACTCGCCGCTCCGATAACCGCGCGGTAGTGCGCAGTTACCGCCCGCGGTTATAAATACAGGCCCAGGGCAGTGCATCCCTCTTCTTCCTCATCCACTTGCCGTTTCGCCTCCATCGCAACCAGCGCCGCCGCTTCCAGTCGAGAAGAAACGCGTTCCCGCCGCCGCCGACGAGCAGCTCCTTCGTCGCCGTTGCGAACGCGTCGCCAGCGCCGCCCTTGAGCATTTCATCTTCACGGTACACACCTCTTTTCTTGTTATTCTTAGCATTGCTCTTGGTTTCTCCCTCTTCGCGTTTTGGTTCTTCATATATTCTTGATTAAAACTTCATTTATCTCCTCCGGTAGATCTTTCTTGTATACTCCTTTGGGTAGAAAGTAGTTTCTTGCCTCGGATAGCTACTCCCATAGCATGGATCTGCCTCTATGCACATAAGATAGCCACCAAACTCCTCCTGAGTTAGCCAAATTTGTACTAGATTCCAGATTCCCTTTTTCCTTTACTGAATTTTTGCACATCTCTGCAGATTGACTCTGCCGAGATGTCTCCGCCTGAGACTTCGGAACAAACCGAGGTTCATGACCTCGAACTAGAGGTCGGCGAGCGCGCCGGCTGGGAGGGTTCGGATGTCACCCGGACGAGATCCAATGGCTCAGGGACACTCGGCGGATTCCCGCCGAGGTAGAGTGCCGCCTACCCGAGGGCGAACTCGAGCCACAAGTCAGCAGGGGAACGGGTGGTCTTCGTCGCGCACTTCCAGCGCGGCTTCGGACTGCCCGTCAGTGATTTCTTCCGGAGCTTCCTGGACAAGTTCGGGCTCCAGGTTCATCATCTCCCCGCCAACGCCATCACTACTCTCTCCTGCATCGTCTCCTTCTCTGAGGGATACCTCGGCCTCAAAGCCACGGTAGACCTCTTTTCTCGCTACTTCCAACTTAAGCGGCAAGTGATCCCGGCTCCAAAAAACAAGGATCTGCCCAAGCTACTAACCGCCTGCGGAGCAGCCACCGTAGCTCCTCGCCGAAACTCCATCTTCCCACGTATCACTACTCCGGACACCGTTCGCAAGTGGCTCCGGACGTGGTTTTACGTGAAGAACTCCGGCGAAGAGGACTTCCTCAACCTGCCGGCGTTTAACCTCAGCCCTCCTACAGAACAGCTCAACTGGGACTATACTCCCCCTCACACCGGCGAACTCAAGTCCATCCATGGGTATATTGCGAAATGGCAGGACCCGGAGGACCCCGAGAACGACGGGAAAGTCCTGACGGCTGACGACCTGGCCTGCACATTCGTGAAGCGCAGGGTCTCCCCTCTCCAGGCGAGGTCTCACAAGATCTGCCATATGAGCGGTCTTTATGACCCCACCCGACATACGCACATTGCACTGGACAATGCCGCGGTAGCTCGGCGAGTCCGAGCTATCACCAAGTCCAAGATCTCTGATGCTTGGACATGGGGAAGGGAGCCCCACTACAGGACCAAGCCAGCGAAACAGGTACGCTATTCCGACGTTTTCTTCGATACTCCTTTACCACCGAGGTCTTGCTACCGACGTTCATCTTGATAATTTTCTTCCTAACTCCTTTTCATAGTCTGCCATACAGCTGTTCGCCCGCCAGACCGCCGAGGATGGAGTCCATCCTGCGGACCACTTCGGCGAGGATCTCCCTGTCGAGGACCCACCATCCAACGTGGACCCTGACGACGAGGATTTTATGCCCATTGCCTCGGCCCGCATCACCACCGCGGGTAAGCCTCAAGCACAAGCTTCAGTTCAAGAGATTTCGGATGACGAGGAGGGGTTCCTCGTCGTGGAACCAATAAACGCGGTACCTCTCTCCTGCCTTCCTCACCTTCCGAACTTTACTCCAGCAACCAGCCGGAAACGCGCTGGTGCCGCAACTCCGCCGCCGAACCATCCGCCACTGGAGCCTCCGGACCCACTGAGGCTCCGGTCAAGAGACGCCGGCTGAAGAAGTCCGGACATCCTCCTCATGCCCGGGGGGGCAGAGGCTTCCTACCTCGGATGGGTAATGCTTTGCTTCTATAGCCAACAATGTTTGTTGCTTAAACATATTATCTCGGTATTAACACTTGACCATCTTCTTTCGTTGCAGTGCCCCCATAGACGTGGATCAGGAGGTATCCTCCATGACTGCACCCGTTGGTGCCTCTGAAGCCACGACCTCCCCGACGAACTCTCGCCCCGGATCTCCTCCACCGAGGTCTGGCCCGGCCTTGGGGAAATCTGCCCCCACCCGAGGTCAGACTTCTCCGCGTCCTCAAACGGATGCGGAGACCAATCGCGCCAGGACTTCGGCTACCACCTTGCCGGAGCCTCGACTCTCCCCCCGAAGCCAGACTGCCCGCAACCAACAGCAGCAACAGCAGAAGCATCAGCAGAAGCAACAGCCCAAGCAACAGCCCCAAAAACCACTCCGCCAAACCACCTTGCCGTTGGAGAAGGGCAAGGAGAAAGAGAAAGAGACGGTGAAGGCCAAGGTCACCCCCAAACCAACATCTGGGTCTGGCACCCTGACTATCTCTTCTCCTTCAAGGATCCAACCGAGGTCTCCTCCCCCGGTGACACGCCGAATTCCTCCATTCGCCGCACCCATTGATGAGACTGCCCCTCCGGCCGAAGAATATGCTCGGAGGGCATCTCTCATATTGGAGAACCGGCCTGCTTCAAGTTCCGAGGCTGCTTTGGCCGTGGAGGCCTCGGTTAGGGGCATCGAGCAGGGCGGACCGTGGGGATTTCCTCCTCTGCGCACTGATAGTGGCCAGAGCCTCGGCTCCTTGGAACATTACAATGCAGACTGGAATTCTGCAGACGAGGTCTCCTCGGCCTCCTTAGCTGCTCCGGTGGCTGAGCATCCCGCGGGAAACAGCGCCTGCATCCGAAGCGTATATGATCTACAAACGCTGCCCTGCGTGCTGCTCAAACCATCGACGTAAGTCCTATTCTCTTTACTTTCATGCAGTATCTCATCTAATATCCACCATCCCCAGTCCCCGAGATTCGAGGTAAACTATTGACGCTCCGTCGGAGTTAAAATTGTTTGGCTTGAATCTCAACTTTCCATTTTCATCCGACGTATCCAATCCATTTTATCTCACTTTAGCATGCACCTCGGGTACGAGTCCCCGAGACTCATGTCGAGGCATACCCCGGCAACATTTTCCCAATGATTTGACTCCGAGTCCCCGAGACTCTTGTCGAGGTATAACCTTTCTAACCGAGCTATATTTTTCTTCCTTGCAGAATACTATGAACATCCGTACGGACGTCTTCCACTCTCTCTTGTTCGCACACAAGAACCTCCATGATGCGCACAAGGCCGCACTTGCAGCGAAGAAAACTTCGGATGACCAGCTAGCGCAAGAGAAAGCCGAGGTATCTCGGCTGGTAAAGGAACTGAAGCGCATCACTGAGCTGCGAACGTCTGAAAAAGAGCAGCTGCAGGCGGAAAAGGCCAGTGTTGTCGAAACAGAGAAGAAACTCCGGGAGGATGCCGCCAAGGATCACCAGGAGCGCTCCAGTTAGCCGAGACCCGCGCCACCTCGGCCACCGAGGCTTATGAAGCCCTTCAAGCTTCGGTTAACCAGTTCCTCCCGACGCTGCAACACATCAACCAAGAAATGGACAGTAAGCTTCTTGCCCCCCTTAGCTTTGCTTTGTCCTCAACATACTGGCTCTTTGCCGAACTATCTCTTTCATTATTAACAGGCTATCCTTCTGCAGAGCATTCACCTACACCCAAGTCTCGGCCCGCAATATCACTGCTCGTCACAGGGAGATGCGGAACGAAACGAACCCCGTCTGGACCGTTGAGGACCACATCGTGGCCATCAAGTCTCGGATCCATCCATTGAAACCATTGGGTCGGAACTTCTCGATGCAGGTGTGTCTGCTTTCCGAGCCTTATGGCCTCTTGCCGACGCTCCCAAATCTACGCCCGAGCTCGCCGCCCAGCTTCGTGACACCGAAAGAAGACTGCGAGAGTGGCGCTCATCTTCAGCTCGCGCTGGAGCTGATGCCGCTCTAGGTTTATCATGACTTGGTGCGAGAAGATCGACCTCGAGAAGATGAACACTCTCCGGCGAGGCTCACCTTGGTCGTCCGACCCGATCCTCGTCGCGCGCCGCCAAAAGATGGCCAACTACTTTGCTGGATATGCCAACACAAAGAACTTGAGCGAAGGAGACACCTACTCCGACGCCGAGGATTACGCGCCAGAAGACGAGGAATACGAAACAGAATCCGACGTCGAGGCCGAGCAAGGTGACGACGGTGAAACAGAAACCGAGGCTCCCCCACAACCTGATGCCGAGGTTACTGCCGACGTTGCCAGCACTTCCCAGGCTACCTCGGCTCCGGACGAAATCCCTGCTGCATCGGCTGCTGCCGACGTAATTCCTGACGCCTCGACCTGAACTTATGCTTGGCCAGAAAACTTCATTAAATCCCCGGTATGCCGGGACGCAGATGTAATCAAACTTAAGTAGTTCCTTTGCTACCTCTATACTATTATGCTCATCCGAACCATGCTTTTCTAGGCTTTATATCGAATCCTTTTGAACAAGTGCCCGAGTTCACTTTCGTGTTTACTATAGTTGGCAGTCTCTGCTCTTGTCTGCCATTCTGGCGTTCGACAGTCGAGTCACAAGATTGTTGTTCATAGCATACAGTACTTAGTAAATTCCGAGGTATAGTTCAAAGTCATCCGACATAAAGAAGAAGTAAAAAACAGGGGTTAGTAAACGACATATGCCGGACTGACTTTTTGGACCGAGTCCCCGAGTTCATTTTCATGTTTCCCATGTTCTTTCGTCTTTGCTCTTGACTGCCATGCTGGCGTTCGTCAGTCGAGTCACAAGATTAGTTACACAGCATACAGTACTTGAAATTTGAGACGAGGTTCAAAATAGTCCGGCATACGAACGAAAAAGAAGTACAAACATAAAACAAGCATGCATAATAGCGAGGCAGTCCCCGAGCTCATTTTCAAGGTGCCGAGGTTTTTATTAAAGATCAGCCGAGGTACATACATTACTTCCTTCAACAGTAGAAGGGTCGGAGTAGAGCTACATTCCATGGACGCTGAAGCTCCGCATCGGGTCTATCCAGCCCATCTCTCCTTGGCTCCTGTGCATCTATAAGATAGTACGAATCATTGTGCAAAGCTCGGCTCACAATGTATGGTCCCTCCCATGGAGGTGACAACTTGTGCCGACCTTTGCTGCGCTGAACAAGCCTCAGCACTAGATCTCCTTCATTAAACTTTCGGGGTTTTACATGCCGGCTTTGATAGCGTCGGAGACCCTGCTGATATATTGCTGACCGAGATAAGGCCAATTCTCTTGCTTCCTCAAGCAGATCTACAGCATCTTCCCGAGCTTCTTTAGCCTCGGCTTCTGTGTACATTGCCACTCTGGGCGCATCATATTCAATGTCGGTTGGCAGCATTGCCTCGGCCCCATAGACCATGAAGAATGGCGTATAGCCTGTTGATCTGTTCGGTGTGGTCCTTAAACCCCACAGAACTGCTGGTATCTCATCGATCCAACACCCCGGTGTTTTCAACAGTGGTTCTACTAGCCGAGCTTTGATTCCGGCCAATACCAATGCATTTGACCTTTCTACTTGCCCATTAGCCTGTGGGTGAGCCACCGAGGCTACATCAAGTCGAATTCCCTTACTCATGCAGAACCGAGCAAACTCTCCGACAGCAAAGTTCGTGCCGTTGTCTGTAATGATACTATGAGGATATCCATATCTCAGGATTATTTCCTTCAAAAAGGTCACTGCCGTATGGCCATCCAACTTTCGGATTGGCTTCACCTCGATCCACTTAGTGAATTTGTCCACCATCACCAGTATGTGAGTCATATTGCCTCGGGCTGGCTTGAATTCTCCCACCATGTCCAGACACCAAACTGCAAAGGGCCACGTGATAGGAATGGTCTTGAGCGCCGAAGCTGGCATGTGCTGCTGCTTGGCGAACCTTTGGCACCCTTCACATTTCCGAACTATATCTTCTGCATCGGCATTGGCGGTGGGCCAATAGAACCCCTGCCGGAACACCTTGGCCACCAGAGCTCTTGTGCTGCAATGATGTCCACATTCTCCTTGGTGGATTTCTAAAAGCATCTCCTTGCCTTCAGCTGGTTCGACACACCTCTGCAACACCTCGGTCACACTTCTCTTGTATAGCTCCTTGTTGATGATGGTGTATCCCTTAGCTCTCCTCTGGATTCTCCTTGCCTCGGTTGTATCACTTGGCAAACTTCCGTCAGTTATGAAGTTCATTATCTGCTCCGCCCATTCCGGCACTGGATGTAGAGGAAAAAGGCTCTCATCTATCTCCATTGGTTCGGCCGCCATGATCTCCGCCATGATTGCCTTTACCATTGCTCGGCCAGTCCCCGAGTGTTGGTGCGAAGTCCCCGGGCCAGATCCGAAGCTCCCACCATCCACGTCCATGGGAAAAGCTCCATCAGTCCCCGGGTACTGCGAAGCAGTCCCCGATTTCGGCCAAACGCATCCGACGTCTACCTCCATAGGCTCAGGCTCCGGATTTGGTGGTAAGAAAATTGACTCGGAATCAGGAGAAGGCTTGATTGAAGGAGTCCTCAAATGATTCAGTGCTATCCCCGGTGGCACCGGTTCTTTGGATGAACCGAGCTTAGACAATACGTCGGCGGCTTCATTCTCCCCCCGAGGTATGTGCTTGTACTCACATCCTTCGAAAAACCCAGACACCTTTTGCACATGAAACCGATACAACTCCATGTTCGCATCCAATGCATCCCAAGTGCCGGTGGATTGATGCACCACCAAAGCTGAATCGCCGAAGCATTCTATACGCCGGACGCCTATCTCCTTTGCCACCTTGAGCCCATGGATCAGGGCCTCATACTCCGCCACGTTGTTCGACGCCGAGAAATGGATTTGCAGCACATACTTCAACTGGTCTTGCTTCGGCGAGGTTAGGACTATGCCGGCACCTAATCCGACCTTGGTCTTGGACCCATCAAAGTGCATCTTCCAATAATTATAGTCCGGCAAGGGCGGCTCATATTGCATCTCGGCCCAATCGCATAAAAAGTCCGGCAGCGCCTGCGACTTGATTGCATCTCGCCTTTCATAATGCGGAGTGTATGGAGATACCTCGATCGCCCATTTGGCAACTCGCCCAGTTGCGTCCTTGCATCCGATGATCTCCGAGATTGGAGCATCACATACCACCGTCATGGGATGCTCTTGGAAGTAATGCTTCAGTTTCTTAACCGCCAGGTATACTCCGTACGTCATCTTCTGGTAGTGGGGGTAGTTTTGCTTCGACGTGGATATCACCTCGCTCAGGTAGTAGATTGGTCTCTGCACCGATTTGCCTCCTTCGTCTCGCTCCACCACCACTGCACACTTACGACCCGGTTTGTAGCCGCAATGTATATCAACATCGGTTCATTCTGCAAAGGGGATGCCAACACCGGAGCAGTGGACAACATCTTCTTCAGCTCATTGAACGCCGCGTCCGCCTGCGGGGTCCAAGTGAAACTGGTACTTTTCTTCATAAGTTGATACAATGGTAAGGCTTTTTCTCCTAGCCGACTTACAAACCGACTTAAAGATGCAAGGCATCCCGTGAACTTCTGCACATCTTTTAAACAGTTCGGCAACTTCATTCTTTCGATAGCTCGGATCTTAGCCGGGTTAACTTCTATACCTCGGCTCGATACGAGGAAACCGAGCAATTTTCCAGCCGGGACACCAAAGGTGCACTTGTCCGGGTTAAGTTTCAACCGATACTTTCTTAAATTTGCAAATGTCTCTTCGAGGTCTTCGATGAGAGTATGCTTCTTTTTAGTTTTGATAACAATGTCATCGACATACACTTGCACATTCTTGCCCATTTGAGAATGTAAGCACTTCTGCATACACCTTTGATAAGTTGCCCCGGCATTTCTCAAACCGAAACACATGACACGATAGCAATACGCCCCGTACGGGGTAATAAAAGCAGTCTTTATTTGATCATCAGTGTTCAGTGGGATCTGGTGAAAACCAGAATATGCATCAATAAAAGACAACAGCTCACATCCAGCCGTAGAATCGATCACTTGATCAATCCGAGGTAAAGGAAAGGGATCCTTCGGGCACGCCTTGTTCAGGTTGGTGAAGTCAATGCACATGCGCCACACCTTGACTACCGCCGGTTCGTCCTTCTTTTTCTCCACGAGGACTGGATTAGATATCCAGTCCGGATGCAGCACTTCCATGATGAAGCCTGCAGCCAGTAACTTCGCCAGTTCTTCGAGTACCACCTTTCTTCGGTCATCTGAGAGCCGCCGCGTCGGTTGACGCACTGGTTTCACCTCTGGCCGAACAAACAAAGAGTGCTCTGCCAACTCCCTCGGAACACCTGGCAGGTCTTTAGCCGACCATGCAAAAATGTCCCGATTCTCACGGAGGAAGTGACAGAGCGCGCTTTCCTATTTCTCGTCCATGCCAGTACCAATGATGGCGAAACGCTCCGGGTTCTCCGAGTCCAGCGGGATTTTCTTGGTCTCCTTGGGCACCTCGAATGAAGCGCTCATGTCCGGAGTAATTAGTCCGGACATGCCGAGCTGAGTAGACTGCGCCATTGCCACCACCTTCTGAAGTTGCTTCTTCTCCGCCGCGATCACCAAGGACTCGGCTAAACTAGATCCCGCCGAGGCACATTGCATAGCCTTCTTGTAGTCACCAGAAATGGTTATTATTCCCTTGGGCCCCGGCATTTTCATCTTTAGGTAGGCCACATGAGTGGAGATCATGAACTTGGCCAAGGCTGGCCTTCCCAGCAAGGCATGGTAAGGGCTCTGCAAGTCCACAACCTCGAACTCAAGACTTTCAACTCGGCTGTTATCTCGGGTACCAAAACCCACGTCGACCCAAATCTTTCCCATAGGTGCACAAGAGACCCCGGGCACAATACCGTGAAATGTACAGCTGCTAGGCTGCAACTGGTTCGGTGAGTATCCCAGCTTGACCATTGTGTCTCGGTACATGATATTTATGGCACTCCCATTGTCCACCAAGACTCGGGTGAATCTCACATTGTTGGTCGGCCCACAAAACGTCGGATCCACCACCAGTGCATAGTTTCCAGGGCTCGGCATGATCCGAGGTGTATCTTGCCTGCTCCAAGTGATCTCTTGCTCGGACCAGTTCATGTATTTCACCACCGCCGGAGTTACTGCATTCACCTCCTTGGCACGCCTCAGCATACTCTTCTTATCAGTTGACTCAGTCACAAACACCACGTAGCTCTGATGTACTTCCCTATAATCATTACCGGGGTTCTCATACCTCTGATTCTCAAAGGACCACGTTTGGCTTTGGCCGGCACCACCGTTGTTGTTGTTGCCCTGGGCACTCACTGCATTCACCGGTTTCGCCTGCACCGTCTTCTGGTTTTGGGCCGCATGCACCGGGGTTGAATTTGCTCCGGTTAAGCTCTGATTCTGCGCCGCTATGGTCGGCTTATGCTGCTGCTGCGCGTTCGGATATTGAGGTCTACGCCATTGGTTCGGTGGCCCACTCCGGTTTGCCCCAGCTTTCGCCCCTTCTGCAGCGGTTCGGTGATGAAAACTACACTGCAGAGTGGTATGGTTGGGTGTTCTGCCATTCCTGCCATGATAGATACATGGTCCATTCACCAATGACTCGTAAGTCACAGGTGGTCCGGCCTCCTGCCACTGCTTCGCACCACCTCCCTGATTCTGGTTCTGGTTCGGAGTCCACGCCTGACCCTCAGTCTTCGGTTTCTGGGCGCCTCCAGGTCCGGACTGACTTGGGTTTACAGCATTGACTTGGAAATCTGGTTCTCTCCTCTTCTGCCCGAACTCTTGACGGTTATCAAACCTCGGTCCGTTGTTGCGGTTGTTCATCGGATTCCTCCTGTTCCGGGCATTCCCATCCAGCAGAGGCTGCATCGGATCGCCAAGGGCATAGGAATCAGCTATCCGAATCGTCTCGGCCAGAGTCTTTGGCATATCTCTCTGGAGCCTCTGCCACAACATGCTACCATACCGACATCCATCAGCAAACCACGCTATAGCCTGCGCTTCGATAACTCCCTCACAGGAGTTCCGAACATTGCTCCACCGAGTCAAGAATTCTCGGTCAGTCTCATTGTCCTCTGCTTGCACGCCTGCAAAAGCTGAGGTCGGTTTGGCCTCCTGTAAGTGCTGGCGAAGTTGCTATTGAATGCCTCCTCTAAATCCAGCCAGCAATCGATGCTATTCTCCGGCAGATTGTTCAGCCAGATCCGAGCAGGACCTTCCAACATGTGCGGGAGATACCGGACCGCCCATCGGCGATTGCCCCCCGCAATGTATACTGCTGAAACATAATCAGCTAGCCAATCTTGCGGCTTGGTGCTCCCATTGTACGGCCTGGTACTCCGACCCAACTGAAACTGAGACACTGGTGGAGGTGGTTCCTTCATGATCCGAGGTCCAAAACACGCCGGACCAGGAGGGCCTTCCTCCTCCAACTCTCGGACATGTAAATCCGATCTAGCTTGTAGCGCGCATCACCTGTAGGCAACATCCGAGCTCCGATACGTTCTCCCAATGCACCATCCACTCTATAGAATCCAGCCCGCTCCATGGCTGAATTTCCATCATATCGGTCGCCACCTCGACCGACGTTCTTCGGCTGCGGAACATACTCCGGCTCTTGCTGATACTGCTCCTGCGGCCGGGGTTGCTGCTGATGCCTCGGGGGCTGAGGTGGTTTACCTCGGCCAGCCGACGCTGCTTGCCCACCGTTCTGATTTCCCTGAGCTGAACGGCCCTTAGCTCGGCTTGCATCACCTGGGCCGGGGTCTCCATTGGCTCGGCTAGCGTTGCCGACCTTTTGCTTCCCAGCTAACACCGGATCGTACACTTGCAGCTGCATCTCCTTGTTCCGACCTGAAGTGACACTCCGGGCACGATCGGCTCCTCCGACGTGTGGAGACGAGGCTTGCCCCTTGGACCCCTGGCTAACTGGCCTAATCGAATGGACCGCCTGCGAACCGCCAAGCCCGGCCTTGCGGAGGGCTTCATTTTGCTTGCTGGCCACATGCACTAACTCATTGAGCCGCTTCTGCTGCTCACGCCATGCATCTCCGGTCAACTCCGATAGCCCGGCCCTTACTGCTTCGGCTGCTCTAAGGTTCTTAGCTGGTGAACTATACACCGGCCTACCAGTAGCCGACCTGCTACTTGTTGCCTTACTCGAGCCCGAGACTGCAGCCCTAGCCATCTCCTCATAGAGGTCCTTGCCTCGGTTAAGCAGAGCAGCTTTCTTACGCCGCACAACCGGAGTAAAACCATCCTCTATACCATGTGCAGCATTGTACTCCTTCTGCTCCATATCGAACTGCTGCTTAGCCTCGGCCAGCAACCGAGCTTCTCTCAGCACTTCTGGCGCTCTGCCTCTAACCCGGCCACCGTATGCTCCACACTTGCCTCTACTGCGAGTGGCCGAGCTAACCTATCAACGATAGCTTCTAAGGGAACTTCTTCCCTTGGCATGCCCAACTGCTCATTCTGACTAGGTTTCTCGTACGGAAACTTCGCCGCCCGACCTGATTTCTCAGGCAGCGCGGTTGGCGTCGCCTCCACCTCGGCTAGCGCGACCTTGCCAGCATCTGCCTTGCTAGCTGCAGGCTTGGTACCAGCCATCATCACCTCCACACACCTCGGAGGGCGAGTGACACGCCGCCCAAAGCCGCCAGGAGAGGAGTTTCGTCGTCCACGAGCACCTGCTCCGGGTACTCGCGAACCACCTCGACAGCAACGTATGTGGGGAAGCTGCCGAGCATCATGAGGAAGCCATCGGTGGGGAAAGGCTTGCCGGCGAAGCACCCCGCATTGTCGCTCACAAAGGCGAACTCGCCGATCTTGGCAACAAGGCCAGAAAGAACACACTCAGAGGAGCCCGTCCGGATGGAAACTCCACCCAACGCCTCAATCTGCCCCACGGTGGGCGCCAACTGTCGTGGTGGGATCACGGCAGATGCCATGGGTATGGCTTAGTTGGGGCCGAATGGTCGTTGGGGGAATCCGGGGAGGGTTTATGCACTCAAGACGTGCACAAGCAAGAACATGCAAGAAACCACAAGAACATGAACAAGAAACCAAGAAAGCCAAGAACACAAAAGACACCACGATGTACCCAGGTTCGGGGCCTTCGTGAGGAAGTAAAACCCCTACTCCTGCCTTGCCTCTCTCAATATATCAGTGTCGTTCTCAGGTACAAGGTGCTCCTCGAGCTGTATGATGCTACCAAAGTGAGAGCTCGAGATAGAAGATGAAACTATGAAGGGGGAAATGAGCTAGGGTTTTGCCGTCCTCCTCCCTGGAGGTAGAGATGCTGCATATATACATAGGCCGAAGTACAGTTTTACCCTGCCTCCAACTAACAATGGCATGGCCAAAAGGTAGAAGACAAGCCTCTGCCTCCTGCCAGCTCAACGGCCGGACTGTCAGGCCGGACAGGCCTAGCTTTCCTCTTCCGGTCATACTTCAGTAGCCTGCCGAGGTCTAGCCTGTAGACCTTTCCCGAAATAGCCAAGTCAGCTCCTAGGCCCCCGAGCTTCCGGGAAACCCGTGGACGGACCTCGCCGTCCTCTGAAGCTTCGGGCTACGAGCTCTGCGGCGCCCGTGACCTCTCTGACATGCCTCGATCCTTGCTGCCAACCTCGGATAACACTCCTGATCCTATACCTCGGTAGAGAATACCTTATTCCTGTGGTAGCTAGCTGACTGCCCCGAGGTTGATACCTCGGAGGATATACCTCGGAGAATATACCTCGGACGTACACCTTACGTCGGTGACGCCTCCTGCGTCCTTGCTCAATCGTTACCTCGGACAGCTTACTGCCCTAACCTTACATGTCTTTACTTCATCTTTACCCTACCGGGGGTCCCCCGACATGGAGTCAGGATCTGGAGTGATGCGTGGAACTCGGCATCGGTCGGGTAGACTGATGGTTGTCTGCGTGGGGGCCTGAGGTGGTGTGGGTGTGCGA